>CM040122.1:152342289-152942289 GCA_022559845.1 Amorphophallus konjac | reverse complement strand
GCAGTAAATACCCATTCCGGGCCAAGTCAAGCACGAGTCGTGGAATGTCAAAATCTAGAAAGTCATGCACTTTAGTGCAATGTCACACCATGATCAATCAACTCCCATGGGCACAAGTACTTTCGAGTGTTCCTCCCAGGACCAGATCGGGCCATATATGTGCAAGTATTGAGTCATGTATATTTTTAGACATCCACTATAGTTTATAGCCAATATAGAGTTCCAAAGGAATAAGCCTTTGTAGGATGATAAGGTAGATTTCACGAATGAAGGAGTTCAAGGGCAGAACTTGAACAAGTATGACATACCAATAAATAACATGAAAAGCAAGACATGCCATGGAACTGGATAATTGACATCCACTCAGTCGCCATCAATTACAGAAATAGCGCCTACTGTGCGGTCGCTCTTTCCTGTGAAACATACAGGCTCGATGAAATAGCGTCCATACTCTGGTCGCTAAATTAGTAAAATAGCGCCACTGACAAGGTCGGCAATTCCTTTTGGCACCCAAGGCATGGTCGCTAATTACTGACAGAGATATACTTCTCAAAAGAGGCCAGAAACAGCGTTCTATGAGGGCTATAGCATCACGTTTCTTCAGAGTGACGTGACAAGTAAGGTTCCAGGGTTTTTAGGGTACAACCTACTCGGCTGCCTTGATGGAATCCAAGACTAACGTAGACTTACGGAGGTCTCAATGAAGAAAGTACCAGTCCGAAGGTAGGAATATCCCACGGAGGGTCCAATCATCACCAAGAGTTTAGTGTGTAATCGATAGAAATAAAACGGGGACTCCATCTACGGATGTGAGATGAGAGTGCCAAGTAAACCCGCGATATGGGCTAGAAAACATGATAAAACTGAGAGAGAAGAATTGGCGCCCATTCAGAGGTCGCTATATCCAGAAATAGAGGCTTTCTGAAAGGTCGCTCAATCTTATATGTAACAGAATTTCTAAGAAAATAATACTAATTTAACGACACTGTGAACAGGCGCTCATTCTAGTATTTTCCAAAAATTAGTATAATTTAACAATAATTGACGACCGTATGAAACGATGCCCAATCTTTAAATAACACTACTGTTATGTCGCATAATCATAATTTCCATATATTTCATTTTTACTAATTGTTTTACAAATCAACACCACCGTATAGGGGCGCTCATTCTTTAAATAGCAACTATGTGACGGTCGCTCATGCTTTTACTGATATGCGTCGGGCAGGAACATTTACAGATACAACGATACTGTTCATTTCTTCAAATTATACATGAACAGTAGCACTATACTATTTACATGGAATTTCTCAAAACTAAAGACATGGATAGCTAGAGAAAAATATAGAGAATCTGGAATCATGCTCATGTAGAAATTTTTACGCAAGGTTTCATAAATATTAAATTTTACACAGGTAGTATTTATTAATTCTATTTATAGTAAATAGTGGCATGGGTAGGGTCGCTCATTAATGGGCGACCATAAGATTGTCGCAAATTAAGAATTTGCGACCTTCTACGCGGTCGTTCATTAATAGGCGGCCAGTATTTGGTCGCTATTTTGATGCAGACAACAAACTTAAAAAATAACTTCGTAAACGGAATAGAAAGAGATGAAACTATGATTTAACTTGACTCATGCATGTCATGGACCTTTACTAATTGATCTTGGGCTTAGAACTTGAGAAAACCTACCTTTTTGTCTTGATCTAGATGACGCACAAAGCAGAGAAAAGAAGAGAATAAGTAGCAGTAGCAACTACAACTGCAGCTACAGCAAGGAAGAAGAAGACGGCAGCAGCTCGAACAGGGAGAAGAAGCAGCGGCTTCTTTACAGTAATAGGAGAAAGAGGATATATGCTCCTCTCATCCTCACACACTAACGATAGTAGCAGCAAAACAACTGCAGCAATAGCTGCGAAGAAGAAGAACACGGCAGCTTCTTCTTCACGCCCAGCCGCAGGAGTACGACAGTAGAGAAAATATGGAGGAGGAAGATGGAAGAAACTCTTCCACGAATGTGGTCGGCAGGAACGTCGTCGACGCAAGGCTTCTTCGAACGCAGCAGCGATAGTAGCCGGAGCTCATTCGAGAGAGGGTCATATATATAGGATTTGAGGTTTAAGCTTCCTAATAAGTGTAGTATTCCCACGTAGAGAATCCTACTAGGTTTTAACTTTCCCATGCACTATCTTTCTATCTAAAACTGTAGCCGCTATCCTTGTTGGGAATCAGAACCCTAATCTTCATGCTGTGTTCGAACGTGAGTTTTGGGCTTTTGAAAATAACCCACATAACCTATATATATATGTATCTCATCCTTTCATATACGTGGGATGGCTATGGGCCTTCTATTGTTATTAAGGCCCATATATATATAAGGGTTAAGGCTCCCTAAAAGGGTTTTATGCTTTGGCCCATTAGACTTATTGGGTAGAATATGTACGGGAGGCCCATATGTATGTGAATATATATATCGGTTGGGTTTTATTTTATTAAGCTTTGTGGGGCCCTTGTCTTGTTTAATTGGAGAATTTATTTATTTAGGAAATTTTATTCTTATAATTTTATCTGGGTTACTACACCCTCCCCCACTTAAAAGAATTTGGTCCCCAAATTCAATTGCATATAAACATGGAGGTGTTGTGTCTCCTCTGAAGTTGATATCTAGTTTTGATGGTTTTGATGCTGGCAATAGTGAGATTGATTTTGATTCTGGCAAATCAATTTGGTTTTTTAATGAGTGATAACTGTCATTTCCTCAAGTAAGACTAAGTTACTGTTCATTATAAGGTCGATGCATACTCATCTCAGGTCAATGCATTCGTGTGCATTGAGTAGAGTCAGGTCGGTGCATATATTCACTCTAGTTCAGAAAGTTAGTACATATGCAGAAGTATTGCATTACCAAGTCGATGCATGGTTGCAGTCTGACCTAGAAGGTCGATGCACATATGCATTTTGCATTAGAAGGTCAGTGCACATGTGCATTTTTGTCTAGAAGGTCGATGCAGCTGTACAAGTCATACACTACCAGGTCGGTGCACCTTTGTAGACAGGTCGATGTTGCTATGCACTATATACTAGTTGTTGCACTATAAGGTCAGTGCACTATTTACATAGGTCGATGTTGCTAAACACAACATGCTAGATGCTGTTTCATTAGGTCGGTGTACATCATAGACAAGTCGATGCTTTTGAGCTAGCGAGTGTAGCATAAGGTCGGTGCAACAAAGGTTATCTTTCTCAAGGTCGATCCACCCTGTGCATCTGCTGTGAAGTCAGATCAGTGTCGTAAAGTCTTGCATCAATGCTTTAAGCATCTTCATCTTACATCACCAGGACAGGCTGACTGGCCTTAAAGGCACGTCGATGTTATAGTTCATGATGGACTGGCTTGAGTACTGACAGGTCGATTCACCTTCATTACACATATAACCTATTTGACAGAATAAGGTCTACCTGTATGACTTAAAGATCGATGCTAATATTCTATCTTGTTGCATGTGTTAGTCATGTTGGATTAAACAAGTTTATGCATCTTGTCTGGGAACCGATGCATTTGCTGAATTTCATGCATTCACTCAAATGTTCTATTCTATGATTATAATCAAATTCTCTGAAACATTCAGTAAGATTAGATCTTCATTATTGTCTTAACAGGAACATCATAATAGAATAGCAAGGGTGATTCAGGCAAAGACTCAAACATGTCTGAAGATTTAAGTCACGTGGGTCATCTATGACCCTAATTGGCAAGTGATCCAAGGCGGGAGGCCAAACTGAATATCCTGCCACGTAGATCAACTTTTCCTCTACTCCTAACACATGGATCTTCGAGACGCTCTTTCAAGATTAAATTATTGGGCGGCAGTGTGTCTTTCACGCGCCAAAATTTGAAAAACTTGTGGGGCTACAAGTTTCACGCTCACAAGGATAAATACCGAGCCCAAGCATTCCAGTTCGATGAAAATAAACGAAGAGAGAGGAGGAAGGAAGAAGAAGGAAGAAAGAAGAAAATAAGAGAGCATCAGAGAGTAGGAGTGTTCATGAGAAGAGTTTCTGAGAAGAGTTTGAGAGAAAAGAGCTCGTTGCAGAAGAGAGAGAAAGAAAGAAAACAGAGTATTGGAAGTTGAGAAGAAAGTTGAGAGAAAAGAGAGAGAGAGTAGTAGGTGTGCTGGTCTTGACTTCTGGATCAAATCCAGAGTCAAATTTGCTCTAGAGATAGAGCTATATCTTTTATTTCTGTCATCGTCTTTCTTTATTTGTTTCAATTCTCTTTTGAGTTCTGTAAGTTGTGTAATCAGCGGATCAAGCTGTGAGACAGCGGTGAGGATTTGATCCTCGGTCAGCAAGCTGTGAAGCTTAGCGGATTCAGCAAGCTGTGAAGCTCAGCGGATTTAGCAAGCTGTAGGCTCAGTAGTTTGTAGGGATTTCATCACCAAAGCTGTGGATCAGCAGATTTGCAAGATGTTTGTCAGCGGAATCCTTACTCAATTGAGTAAGGGGTGGACGTAGATCTCAAGCTCGAGATCGAACCACCTTAAAATTGATGTGCCTTACGTGTGATTGATCATCTCTTCATTCTTGCGATTAGATGCATGTCAAGGAACATTTACTGCTGATCTGATTTATAATTTCCTCATCTTACATTTACCTATTGATGAATAATACAGTGGTATATCAAAAGGCTCAGTCTGAAGGATAGATTACGCCTATCTGGAAAATTGATCCTTGCGTGAGGAGATTCTTGAATCAACCCTCTGGCAAGTACCATACTGAGTTGTCCGATCAATATCTTTTGGAGTTCTTCATTGTTAATTGACATTTGTTATTTGATCTCCTAGCTGCCCATTCACTTTGTCTTAGAATATTCATTCACAGCAGAAGTTCCTTTTATTCCGTAATTAATTTCTATTGTGTGCGAATAATTTTGTATAAATATATTCACCCCCACTCTAGATCTGTAATTCATCCATTTAACTATCACATGGTATCAGAGCCTAACTCTTCTTAAGGGCTTAACATCCCGAAGAGATCTAGAAAATAGATGCTAGATGTCTTACAGCTGAAGGTCATTCCACGAGTAATCCACCATTCTTTGATGGATCTAACTATGCTTACTGGAAGAATAGAATGCAGGTGTTCTTGCGTGCCAAAGACTATGAAATCTAGAAGGTTGTTAGCTGAGGTCCATTCGAGCTCCCTGAAGATGAAGATGTATGGACTCGGGAACTGGTACGAAGGTCAACCTTGAATTAGAGCGTTGTCAATGCTATGCAATGTACTCTACATCCCACTGAATTCTCAAGAATCTCTTCTTGTTCCACAACGAAGGAAATGTGGGACAAATTAGAGGTAATATATGAAGGAACGTCTCAGATCCGAGAAACTAAAGCTAACATGTTAGTATCTGAGTACGAAGCATTTAAAATGAAATCTGATGAAACTATTTTCAAGATGTATGCCAGGTTGATGGTACTCACTAATGGTCTGAGAAGTTTAGGCAAGATTTACAGTGAGTACGAGCTAGTAAGGAAAATTCTCTGATCTCTGACATCGATCTGGCATACGAAGGCAATTGTAATGGAAGAGTCCAGAATTTGGCGACTACAACAGTTGATGAACTCATCGGTTCCCTCATGACTTACAAATTGAATCTCAAGAGGGTCGATGAGTCCGAGAAGAAGAAAAAACCACTGGCGCTTAAGGTAAACTCGAGTACCAAAGGGTCATCCAGTGACCATAGCTCCTCCAGTTCTGAAGATGACTCCGGTGAGTTTGCAATGCTGACCCAAAAGTTTAAGAAATTTTTAAAGAAAAAAGGTAAGGGTTTCAAAAGAAAATATTACTCAGGGAAGAGGCAGTCAAAATATAAATCTAATATTGCCAAAAAGTCTGATGGAATTGTGTGTTATATGTGCAGGAAAGCAGGGCACCTAAAGGCAGACTGTCCTGAGCTGCAAAAGGAGAAACAACCCATGTGGAAGAACAAGAAAGGAAAAGCCATGGTAAGCACCTAGAGCGATGAAGAGGAGGACAGTCAGAGCAGATCATCTGACAGTGAAGAAGAAGATAAATTGTGTCTGATGGCCAGGAGAGAGGATGAAGAAAAGGAAGATAATGAGGTAAATTCCCCGTTTGAAAACTATACTCATAGTGATTGGGAAGAAGCCTATGTTGAAATTCTAGATAAGTATGATGATGTCCGTAGGGAGAATAGGCATTTAAAAAGAAAAATAAATTCTCTTGTCAATGATAATACTTTGAATGATAAGATTGCATGCCTAGAAACTGAGAACAATAATTTAAAAAACTCCTTTGTTGAAATAGAACAATTTGAAACTTTCTTGAATGATTTGAAATGTGAAAATGAAAACTTGAAAAACACCATTGATGAATTGAAATCAGAATGCAAAAATTTGAAGTAGATACAAAAATTGCAAATGAAAAATATGATGTTGTAAATGGTGTTAATGAGGAACTGAAGAAAATAATTGAAAAGTTGGAAAAAGAAAACAAGGATAAACAGACCTCCCTTGAAGGCATGACTCAAGGGATAGAAAATTTGAATACCATTCTGGGAACCAAGGTCAACTTCAGAAGAGAAGGATTGGATTTTAACCCAATTGGTAAGAAACAGTTTGATGTTAAGACCATTTCATTTGTTGCTGAAAAAGGAAAAGAAAATTTCAATCCTTTGATAAAAATGAATTGTGAAGTAAACCACAATGGAAAATCTGTAAAAAATAATAAACAAAACAAGCTCAGTGCCAAGGACAAGGGCAAAGAGAAAGTGGACATGCCTAGTGGATCCAACACTCACACCTCTGCACCTAAGGCCAAAGATCAGGTTAGGGGTCAACCAGTTAAACCCAAAGTCCAAGGGAAACTCAGAACCAAAACAACCCAAGCACAACAGAAAGGTCGATGCAACAATCAACCTGCATCGACGCACAATTCATCTGGGTCTCACACTTTTAGAAGCCAAGGTCAGAGCAGGGGCATCTCAAGTCGATGCTACTACTATAGTGCACCGACTATCTATCGTTCCAAAACCCCTATCTTCACAACTCTGCTAGGAAAGGTCGAGGCAGCCCTGATATAAGGTCGATGCAACAGAACATTCAGAATTCCCATCCTAATCAGATGCATCGACCCTACCATTGGAATGCTTCTGTGCAGCCTAGGTTTAGAACTTCTATGAATAAGAATTCTTATGGATTTATCTATTCCAAATTTGTTCAACCTAGGATCTCCAGTGCATACACACATACCAATGCTAGTTGGACCAACTATTGGCACAATAACTCTCATGTCTTTAAAAATAAGAATGTCACACCAAAGAAAAAGACAATTAAAAATCAGAATGTGAACAAAAGATAGCACAAACAAAAAGTTAAGAAATCCACAACACAAGCTAAACACAAAATACAAATGTGGGTACCCAAACAATTATTGTCTTGCATAAATGATGTGACTGCTGTTATGGGGCCCAAACAGCCTTAGGTTCCAAAATTTTCTGTCTGATTGGGTTTGTAGGTATGCCTAGCAGCCAACCACAACAGGTGGTATCTTGACAGTGGTTGCTCCAGGCACATGACCAGGGACAAAGAAAGTTATGCTTATTGATGGAGAAAGATGTTGGTCATGTTACCTTCGGTGGTAATACAAAAGGGGAGATCATAGGGTCAGGTAAAGTTGGTAAGTGTTCTTCCTACTGCATAGAAGAAGTATTACTTGTTGAAGGACTTGCATATAATCTTCTTACCATCAGTCAGTTATGTGATAAGGGCCATAAGGTTGTTTTTGACTCACTTGCATGCACCATTTTTGAACCTAATTCTGAAAATATAAAATTCACTGGAAAAAGAGTCAATAACATCTATATGGTTGATTTAGATGAAGCAGCACATATAAATCTATGTCTTACTGTAAATAAAAAAGACTTAGCTTGTCTTTGGCATCGCATGTTAGGTCATGCTAGTTATAATGTGCTACACAAATTAAATAAATTTAGCATGGTAAGAGGCCTACCTGAAATATCATTCAAAAAGAACAATAAAATCTGTGAGGCTTCTACTCAACGTAAACAAACTAGGAAGTCATTTAAATCTAGAATTGAGAACATGTCTTCTAAACCATTTGAGATGATTCATATGGATCTGTTTGGACCTTCTAGATCAGCTAGCTTATCTAGTAGAAGATATGGATTTGTTTTAGTAGATGACTTCTCTAAATATACATGGGTATTCTTTTTGACTCACAAAAATGATGCTTTTAAAGAATTTTAGGTATTTTTCAACAGAGTAAATCAAAATGGTGAGCAATCAATATCTAGTATTATGTCTGATTATGGTGGTGAGTTTGAGAACTCACTGTTTGATGACTTTTGTAGGGACAATGGAATAAGTCACATATTCTCTTCACCAAGAACTCCAGAACAGAATGGAGTGGTTGAAAGATTGAACATAACCTTGGTGGAGATGGCTCGGACTATGCTGGTTGAAGGCAACCTGCCAAGAAGGTTTTGGGCTGAGGTAGTAAACACCTCTTGCTATATAATTAATAGAGCCTTGGTAAGACCTTCTACTCAAAAGACTCCTTATAAGATATTAAAAGGTAAGAAACCTTCACTAGCTCATTTCAAGGTTTTTGGATCAAAATGTTTTATCCATGTTAACTCAAAAAGAGACCTTGATAAATTTGAAGCCAAGAGTGAACCAGGAATTTTTATGGGATATTCTGAAATTTCTAGAGCCTATAGAGTCTACACTGTTAAATCTTAAACTGTTGAAGAATCACCACATATTGTGTTTGATGAAACCTCTAACAAATATGATACTCATTTCTGCAGGGACAAAGATGATGGAGAAATCCTGGAAAATAAAGAGGAGCAGAATGGAGATTACACTGATGAATGTGAGATTGAAGGTTCAGGAGTTCAGGGGGAGGTAACTGCAAATCAAGGTAATCAGCTTACCAATATTAGGGTGCTTAGATATCATCCTTTAGAAAATGTTATTGGCAATCTGTAGGAACCCCCTAGGACTAGATCTCATTTCAGAATAGAGAATGAACTTAACTCATTTGCTCTAGTAACTCAAATTGAACCCAAAAACATTGAAAATGCCTTAAAATATGAACATTGGATAAATGCCATACATGATGAACTTAATCAATTTGAAAGGAACAAGGTATGGCACCTACTTCCTAAACCCACACATCGCTTAATTATAGGCACAAAATGGGTTTTCAGAAATAAAACTGATGAATAGGGAAAGGTTGTTAGGAATAAGGCTAGGCTAGTGGCACAGAGGTACAGTCAAGAATTTGGGGTAGACTTTGAAGAGTCATTTGCTTCTGTTGTCAGGCTAGGAGCCATTAGGATTATTCTTGCATTTGCATGTAGTCTAGGAATAAAACTCCAACAGATGGATGTCAAATCTGCATTTTTAAATGGCTTAATAAAAGAGGATGTCTTTGTCAAACAACCTCCTGACTTTGAATGTCTTGATTTTCTTGATCATGTGTATAAACTGGATAAGGCTCTATATGGACTGAAGCAAGCTCCCAGAGCCTGGTACGATAGGTTGAGCTCCTTCCTCACTGGTAAAGGCTTCTCAAGACGTGAAGTTGATCAAACTCTATTCACTAAAGTAGATAACAAAGATATACTTATTGTTCAGATTTATGTAGATGATATAGTCTTTGGGTCAACTAAACCATCCTTGTGTGAGGAATTTTCAACATTAATGACTAATGAATTTGAAATGAGTTTAATGGGAGAACTGAAGATTTTCCTTGGATTGCAGATCCGTCATATTTTTGAGGGAAGCTTCATCAATCAGTCCAAGTACATCAAGGATCTGTTGAAGAAATACAAGCTGGAAAATCTCAAGGCCATTACTAAACCAATGGGTACATCAACTAGTCTTGATGCTGACCCTGAAGGTAAATTGGCTGATACCAAACTCTATAGAGGTATGATCGGATCATTGCTTTATCTTACTGCATCTCGTCCTGATATACAATTCTCTGTGTGTTTATGTGCTAAATTTTAGGTTAGTCCTAAGGAATCACACATGAGTGCAATGAAAAGGATTTTTAGATATTTGTCTGGCACCCTTGACTTAGATCTATGGTATCTTGCTAGGTGTGAATTTGAACTGGTAGCTTACACTGATGTAGACTATGCAGGGTGTAGGATAGATAGAAAAAGTACTAGTGGGTATTGCCAATATCTAGGTGGTTGTCTAGTGTCTTGGGTATCTAAGAAGCAACACATTGTTGCTCTTTCCACTGCTGAAGCTGAGTATGTAGCAGCATGTAACTGTGTAGCCCAGGTTCTCTAGATCAAACACTAGCTTATTGACTATCACATAAAACTTGGATGCATTCCTATTCTCTGTGATAATACCAGTGCTATTTCATTGACTAAAAATCATGTTCATCATTCTAGGACTAAGCATATTAAAATAAAACACCATTTCTTGAGAGATGAAGTGAGTAAAAATGAAATTGAACTACATTTTGTCGAATCAAAAAAATAAATTGCTGACATATTTACTAAACCTCTTGGAATTGAAAGATTTAAATTTTTAAGAAGGGAACTTGGTTTATGTAAATTTCAGCATGACGACTGATTGCTTGAGTTCCTATTTGCCTAGAATAAATGCCTTCTTCATGATTGTTGATGTGCACATGATTCTGTTTGACTGGTAGAAATAAAATGAGGATGATATTGCATACATTGTATTGCATAGAGTCTATCTTGATCTTAAAGGTATATTAAATGGTATGCTGGGAGAAGGGCAGATCTCTTCTGTCTGGAAACCCACACTATGTGTAGAGGTTAATCCTCCGCCAAGTACCTTGGGACAAAAGTGTGTCTTGCATCTCATTATCTATGCTCATGTTAGTCAAATCTTTCATATGCTTTGAATGTTGTGTCAAGCATAAGAGCACTTAGTCAGGGGGAGTACATGATAGGTTGCTTAGGTTGATTCAGATCAGGTTCATGTTATTGTGTTCAGGCAGTTGTGAGTGTCTCTCAAGGAATGTCGACACCCATAGTCGACACCACTTTACATAAGTTCTGTCTGCCACTTCCTGATTTTTCAATTCCAATTCTGACCTTCAAGTCAACTGAAAATACACATTTTGATTAGTTGAAATCCTTTCTTTCCATACTTATTCAATGGTATTGCATATCTTTCTCTCATGAAACCCTCTTGCATTAGAATCTTCTCTTGAATCTGAAATAATGACAATCTGATATGCTTTTCACTACTCTAAGCTACTAAAATCAGAAATCTTCTTTTATAAGAATTTGTGATGTACCATGAATGAATTGATGGTTTAAGTCTACTGAATTGTAGAGTATAAAGACTAAAGTCAAAAATAAGGCTATTGATCACACTTAATAGCTTTCAACCATTTCTCACATGTCATGTCTAGTGAAATTTCTCAGAATCTGAAAGTTCTTGAGTTAATGAATTCTTGGTTGAGAAACTTGGAGTGTGTATTGTGTTTAAACATAAACATTTCTATAAAACCAAAGGGCAGCTATGTCAAAATTATGAGCCAACTAATGTGCAGGCAGAGCAATGGCTAAATGCACTGAGAAACTAGGTTCTTTATCAAAGAAATAAAGAAATCCTATGTCATGAAGTGCTCTAGTTATCTCTGTTCAAAAGTTTAAAACAAAATGGTTAGTTGCACTGAGTAACTAGGGGTACTGACGTCTAATCAACGTGTACCCTTAAGTCAAAAGGTGTAAACTACTCTTGAATGAAACAAAATGGTAAATTCGGCTGAGTAACTAGGGGTATTGGCGCCTAATCAGCATGTACCCTTATGTTAAAAGGTATGAGTTATACCTAATTGTTCTAAAATTTATAAATAGAAAGAAAAGGTAAATCATGATGTATCAGAACTATATGTTAGTCTGTAGAGACTAGATGCAATGGTGCATAGACGGATTCAGAGAGGGGGGTGAATGAATCCCCCTATAAAAACTTTCCCAATTAAAAACTATAACTAGTCAAAGTGCGGAGTTACAACACTCAGATGGCTCAAACAGAATCACTGTTCTTAGAAGACTCATACTCGAACACTTAACATGGACAAAAGGATGAAACACTTAATCACTTAGTGGATGCAGAAAACTCTGAAGAAATTAGATGTAGCGAACCTAATCATGCATCTATCGTGAACTAGCAAGCAATCAATCCACTGCACAGAGAGTTTTTAGGTGGTTCGGTCCTGCAGACCTACATCCACCCCACACTCCAACCAGAGTGTGGCTTACGGCTACCAAATAGCATGAAACTACTGGGCGTCACAGCTTGCCTACACATGCTGCCTAACAGCTTGAACCAGAGGAACACACTCCTCTCTTCCTCCACCCAGAATGGCAACCACTAGCAACACCCAGTCACTAGCAACTAGAGACCGAAGTCTCTCTTCCTCCAAATCGGAGGGAACCCACAAGTGACAACCTGTCACTTGCAACCGGAGACACCCAGTCTCCCTTTCTCTGAAACCCAGAGGGAAAGCACAAGTGACACCAAGTCACTTGCAACCGGAGACACCAAGTCTCCCTTCTCCTGAGTCCACAGGAGGAACCCCGATCCCAAACAATGGAAACGGAAAGCACTAAAGATATAGAAAAGAATAAATAAAAGGACAAACAAAAAACAAACAAACAGAATATAGCTCCAATGAGCTTGATGGCTCTGGATTTGATCCACGAGGCCAATCTTGAAATATATCTTCAATGTGCTTCAGTCGCTTCTTCACTGCCACTCCTCTCTTCTCTACACTCTCTTCCTCTTTCTTTCTTCTTCTTCTCTTAGTATGCTCTCTCGCTCTCCTGGCGACTCCTCCTTCTTTTTCTTCTTCTGCTAGCTCTCTCTTTTCTTCTCTTGATCTTACACTCTCTCTCTTCCACTTCTTCTACTTCTTTTTCTCTTACGCTCTGCTCTTTTTCTATCTCTCCTCAGATCTCGTCAGTTCGTATTCTTCTATCTTCTTCTATCCTACTCTTTCTGTCTATCTGCTCTTTCTATCTTCTCTTAACTCTCTTCTTCTCTGTTAAGCGATTTTATCCCAGTCTTCGATCCCCTTTTATAGCTAGACGATGGGCGCGTGGGTATCACGTTTCCCGCCCAACTTTCAAGCAGATCTGATCCACTTTGTTTCCTCATGTCAGAATCGAGGTGCTGTCGCAGTGCACGTGGTTGGATCATTTGTTCTAGACCTTGCCTTGGATCACGAGCCATTGACTTGGTGCTTTACGTAACATGTGTAGTTTGCTCTGTAAGTGTTCGACCATGTAACTCACCTGGTAGGAACATAGTCATAAGTGTTATCCCTTTGAAAAATAAAGCACTGACCATGTGCACAGATCTAAACAATGAAGTGCACGGACTTCCTAATGCATCATGCATAGACTTATATAGTCGTTGCAGAAAACATTCACATACTTCATATAGTCATGTGCAAACATACACAGACTATGTATGCGTGAGATGAGCAACGCACACAGACCTTAGATAGCATATAACAGAACGTGCATAGTCATATTAGCAAGATATGCACAGACATCAGGTAACGTGCAACAAAGTATGGATAGACCATGAGTGTGCAATAGAAAGAAGTGTGCTCTGACCTTGTAAGTAAAGAATGTGCAAGAATCTTGATAACATAAAGGAAACATGCATGGACTCTAAATGACATGCACTGACTTTAGACAAGATAACACACGGTGTGCACCGACATGAGTAGTACAAGTAAAGACTTACACCGACCGTGAATAATACACAAGCTGTAACTGCACCGACCTTGTGTATGAGCAGCCAAAGGTATGCGCCAACTTGGCACGTGCAAAACATAACCTGCACAGACTTTACTTTATGCAAACCAAACAAATGCACAGACCTTACCTGCGTGTAATGACTAAAGTTGCACCGATCCTATGCCAGCCCGATGCAAAGATTGCACCGACCTGAATAGTGAAGTGCACAGACATGCATCGAGTTTGAAAATGCAAACCAGGCAATGCACCGACCATTGTGTGTGCACGGACTTAAACATTGAAGTACACAAACCTTTATATCGGACTTGAATCTGCACAGACTTTATCATCAACATGCACCGAGTTACGTGAGTAGAGCAGTCAAGTATGCACCGACCTTTGTGAAGGTATGAACAGTAATAGCATCGATCTTTTCCATATGAAGGACAAATCATACATTGACCTTGTATCATACAAGGTAAATGTGCACCGAGATAAGCAACCAAACATGTGCAACGAATTGAATAGTATTTGACAGATATGTGTGTGCAATGCTCTCTTCATCCTTCAGTAGACCATGAAACCATGCAGCAACCACATATGATAGTAATGCACAGATGAAGCATAATGTTTGACATCATCAAAACCACAGGGGTACAATAATCTCCCCCTTTTTGATGATGGCAACATTATGAACACTATGAGTCAAAGACAACATGCTAACTCCAAACTATTCTCCTCCTTTGACTTCATCAAAAAGGAAATAATAGTTTGAGAGATTTAGTAGCTAGAGATCCAAAACATGCAAGACTCCAAACCATTCTCCCCCTTTGTTCCAAAAAAAATGAAGCTGATATACAGAGGGACTCACAGAATCCTACTCCCCTTGAAAATGTGAGATAAGTGGAAGTGGGGATAGGAAGATGACAAATGACCAGACTAATCTCCCCCTTAATACTAGAATGATGGTGATGATACAATATCCCCTATTTGAGAGAATAGAGGAATTGGAGTGAAAATTGTCATCAGACAATCAGATTCAAATCTGATATCAATTGATGTGGAAAGAGATATCAACAAAAGCACAGGATCAGTCATAGAAGGGTTTCAACAACAATTAGAAATTGAGCATGGAATGATCAAGAACAGTGAGCAGCAAATTCAATAGGAATTTCAAGAACATTGAAATTGAGCAGAAAGTTGACTGAATTGCCAATGAATAGATGAGGTGGAAGGATTTTCAATAGGATACCAAATTCATAAATCTTAATAACCAAATTTTAGACTCTTCTATTATAAGAGATTATGAATGAGTCTAAACTGACCAGCATGGTTTAAGCACAATGTATACAGAGTTTGTCAATGAAATTCAATACTCATATCTGAAATCAAGTTTTAATAAAGATGAACCAATTGCATATATGATATTCTTGTTTAACCTCCTTCTATCTTACTTATTCAAATTCAATGACTCCTTTGAGAGTTACACAAGATAGTATTGAGATTAAACAAATATGAGTGTATCTGAACTTGTCTTTGATTACACTAATTTTTTAGATTTTTTGTTTGATTAGCACACTATTTTTCCTGAATAATTTTGGTTGATCAACACCTTTCTACATGAGGCACAACACGTCTTTGGTGAAGTGACCCAGTTACTCAGTGTGATAACTGCATTGCTTCTCAGTCATGAGAATAGAGTTGGCAATAGAAATGTCTTTTTACTTGAGGAGACACTTTGATTAGAACAGGAATCCCCAGTTACTCAACACGACCATGCCATTGCTCTGCCAGATTTTCAATCATTTTTACAGCAGAGGTAATTATGGCACTTCATGACATGGGTTTACTCCACTTCTTTGATAGAGGACCCAGTTTCTCTGTGTCTAAAGTCATTGCTCTGACCAAGATTTTTTCAAATATTTTTCAGATTCTTCAGACATTTCTCAGTACATTGTAATGTTTAAGAACAATACTTACCACATGTATCTTAACCAAAGAAAGCCATATTTTTGAGAATTCAGATTTCAGAAGGTTTTGCTTGAAATTACATGAGACAATTGGTTAAGATTTATTAAAATAATGATTCAAATACTTTCAAGTCTTTTACACCCAAACTTAATGAATACATTAGACTTAAATCAATTTGATTCATTAGACATTCTTAAACCATTATAATAGAAGATTCTTCTTTTCAAAAGATGTTAGATTTATGATTAGGGTACACCAATTGAAATCTTTCCAGATTCAGGTAGATCAACACATTCAGTGGCATCCAATCAATAGTAGCAATAGGAAATTTTGTTTAGAGAGCAGTTGAAGACATTATCAAGCATGCATGGAAGGTGAGAAAATTTAAACACATGCTTATGCGTCAGACTGATTTTCAGAAGGCAATGTGTTTACAAGGATGCAGCGTAAGAATAATTCAGTTAGAACCCAATAGCTGAGTCTGGAGTTCAGTCAGACCAGCTTGATAAAAGTGACAGGGATGAATTCAAGTGAGACTTTCCTTCAACAAATTGAGGAGTAGTAGACAAAGACTCCAAATTCAAGGCAAGTGGAATACTGATAATGACAACAGAGATTAACTGGAGTCAATTTGATGTGAACCGCTAACACTCAAGAGTGGGAGAATGATTTAAATGGCTAGATAGGAAGAGTTTAGTTTGTGAAAGACCTATAAAATTAGAATGCTCCCCCTGACTAGATGTAGTGAGTCACTTCTTTTTGGATTTTTTGAAATTAGCAACATGCAGTGCGATTCACTATATGTATGCATATACAATGATTTTCCTAAAAATATTACATGAATATGAACATGAGTGGCATGACCATCATGCAGGGGCAGCCAACCTCCCCCTGACTATATGCAATAAAATCCAGAATTCTAAATGCCACAAACACATGACCAGTTATGCATCTACTCCCCTTGACTAAATGCATTATATGCAATGAAGACTGAATGCTTGGTTTTGTGATCTATGCTCATGAAGTAGACATGCAGTTACAACCTGAAATGGACTACAATAGACTTCATGTGCATTTCATATTTTTCAAAGAATTTCAGTTAGAGGATGCACAAATGAATTTCATTATGCAAGAAAAGATTCAAATTGAGTAGTGCAGATGACACACAAGAATGCAAGTATGTGTGCTTAACTATTTATGCAAACATCTAAATCAAAAATTTCAGATGACACAATTCAGATTTTCAGAAAACATCATTCAATTCACTCTATGCTTAAAGTATGCACAGACTCTTCAGCAAAGGCATTTGATAACCTATGAGAGACAAATCAAATTTAGATATGAGCTTGTATGCATGAAATACACCTGATTGACAGAAATTTTCTAAAGTTAGAAGATCGAACCTGTCAAGTGCAAAGATGGGGTTTTACCAAACTTGGGTGCCTTGGCTTATACAACCCCTTGTTTATTCATCTCCAAGGCACACCTGCAACAAACACATTATTTTGGTGCAGCAGGTACCCAAGAGGTCTTGGGTCTTGCAAAGTCAGTGACACCTTTGACTGGACCTTTGACTGGTGCTCTCATCATTTTCTTGGCCAGGAATCATCAAAACTCATTAGAAAGCATTCAGACATAGGGTCTCCTAATTGACAACAATAATGACAAGAGATAACAGACTTTTTGTTCCTTTTATTGTGCACATTAACATGATCATGGAGTCTGTGCGCATGGAAGTTTCTGTTATCTACATGAGCATTTTGTCTTTTATTTCTAGCCAGCCAGCACTCAATAGCTTTGTGGCCTGACTTCCCATAATTGAAACATGAAATGAATTTTTCTTCAACAACAGATTTATTTCTCCCAAAAACTCTTTGATTTGAAGAGAAATGTACATGTTTAAAATTGATTCTTTTCCCTTGAACATGCCAACAGTCATTGGCTGTGTGGCCATGCTTTCCACATTTGAAGCACACAATGTGCTTATCTCTAGACCCAAGATTACTTCTATCAGAAACATAGTTCACAGAAAATTTAGTATAATGAGTATCATTTCTATTTATAGGGAATTTAACAAATTCAGACTTGAGTTTTTTTCCCGTAACATGCCAACATTTTGCAGCGATATGACCTATTTTCCCATAGTGAAAGAAATGGGTTTTTCTCTTCTGATCTGCGGGGTGTTTTCTATCATGAAAATTTCTAGCATGCATTTCATCATCCTTTTTCAGCAATAAACAATTATCCATGAAGTGATCATGCGTGCCACGGTAATGACATGAAACAATCTTGGATTTCTCTAAAGCATGGTGTTTGATATTTGAATTTTCAGCATGCAGGTTGTTTCTTTCCTTTTTTAATGTTTTCTTTTTCACATTTTTATTTTATGTTTGAATTTTCTGTGCAGTGAATTGAAACACAGATGGAACATGAGTTTTGTCTTGCTCAGAACTTTTTACAAACACAGTAGTCATTTTTTTTCCATCAATCTTTTTGTTGACTGGATTGTAGCCCAGTCCCTCTTTCTGAAAATTAACATTGGTTCCAAGAAGTTTATTCAGATTGTCCTCACCTTTGACAAATTTTGATAATGAGTTTTTCAGATCTTGGATTTCACAGCTCAGAGAAACAAGGTTGGCTTCATAACTAGTAATTTTAGTTTCACAAGAAATAACCTACTGATGCAAAGCATCATTCAGACTCTTCAAGGTGGCAATTTCCTGTTTCAATCTTATTTCATGGTCAGTTTCATTTTCTTCCACGACAGATTTTCCCTTCTCAATTGACAACCATTTTTCTGCCATGACAGTATTTAAGACCATGAGCTTTTTATTTTGTTCTTTCAAATTTTTCATTTCTTCCTTTAGCTTCTCATTTTGTATGAGTTCATTTATCAGAATTTGATCATCCAAGTTAACCTCTTGCTTCAGATCAACTTTTGCCTCATCCAGATTCTTTTGCAGTTCAACATTAGCCACTTTAATGGCCTCTACTTTTTCAGACATTAACTTGTTTCCTTCCTGGATTCTTTTCAATTTCTCTTCATTCTTTTCAATGTCATTCCTAAGAGTTCCATTTTCAGATCTTATGTGATTCAGTTCATATTCATGCTCTTTCAATTGTTTCTTCAATCTTTCATTTTAAGTTTTCAGATATTCCAGTGTATCATTCTCTGAACAGGCATTCATGCTATCATTCAATTTTTTATCTAGTTCAGATATTTTATTTAGAGATTCTTGATTTTCACTATTTAGCAGACAGATTTGTTTCTTATATGTTTGAACATCAGACAAACAAGATTCATAAGATTGTTTCAGTTTTGAACAACTTTTACAAGGAGAATTTAAACTATTCTGATCAATCTTTTTCAGCATTTTATGTTATTTTATTAATTTTTCATATGCTTCTAGCAGATCTGCATATGCTTCCTGCCAATCATCTAAAGAGAAGTTGTCGAATGGATTTACCTGTTCATTTTCCTCTTCTTCATTTTGATCACTACTGTGATCACTCCGGTTGGCCATCAAGCATTGATCATCTTTTTCATGGCAGACAGTCTTCAGTTTGTCCACTATATCTCTTGCAGATCTGCAATCATGAAAGCAAGAGTGGAATCCCTTGTTAGCAGCTGCCTTTACCATCTCAAAGGCTTTCTGGTTTTTAGCACACATAGATCTATGACTATCAGTCCATTTGGACTTATACTTAGGTAGTCTATGTGGACCATGTGAAATTAGTTTCCACAGATCTGGATCGACAGTCTTAACAAACATATGCAAGTTTTTAAACCACATATTAAAATCCGTACCGTCGAAAATCGGTGGATGAGCCATGGAGGCAAACCAGCAAGCAATTTCAAAATAGTATGTAGAACACAGTGATGCACCGAAAGCTAGCAGGATCCTCTGTAGATCGCTGGATCTGGAAGTTCAGAGACTCGCTCTGATACCAATTGTTAGTCTGTAGAGACTGTTGAGTAGTGGACATCGGATCTAGAGGGGAGGGGTGAATAGATCTGCCCCTCTTTTCGCAATGTAACCCTCTTTAAAGCTAGACGATGATAATAGCAGCGAAATATAACTAGCTTGAGAAAGGACACAAATGATTTGCTTAGCAAGATGATTACGCAATATAGATATTGAACCTAAGCATGCATCTAACATAAAGCAATCGCATAAGCAAACCACAACACACGAGATTTTAAGGTGGCTCAGACTGAATCCCCAGTCCTACGTCCACCCCTCACCAAATCCGGTGAGGCTCCACTAGTGCCTCGCACTGAACCGCAAATCGAAAAGACCACCGATTGCCTTCCTACTAACCACCGGTAGGGACGTCAACACCGCAGATCGGACAACTTCCGATTGCCTTCCTACTAACCACCGGTAGGGACGATCTTCAGTTTTAATCGTTTGTATGAAATGAAAAAGAACAAATATGAAAACACTCAATCATCAAACAAGATAGAGAATATGATCAAAGTAGAAAGATCTTGTCTAAGTTGCAGGAGCTTGAATCTGATGCTTCGATGGTGTCTTCTTCCTTGAGAGATGATCTTCCTTGAATCTCTTTTAGTTGATGAGAAAGGCTATGGATGTAGCTTGGATGTTCCTTTTGATCTTCTTGAGTTGATGAAGAGTTTGATGCAGTTTTGATCACCCTTGAGAGCCTTGATTGCTTCTTACTTCCTTGGAGGTTGAGATAGCTTCAGATCTAGGCTTGAATCTCTTGGAATGGATGAAGAACTCCAGCTCGAAACACTATTCAAGGAGGTGCTACAGTACCCGCGAATCTCCTCCTCTAGCCTCCCTTGATCTCTCTTGTTCCAATTGAAGCATTAGGATTTCTAACCCCTCAAGTGTTGGTTTTATAGACTTTGAATGGTCCTTGGACATCCCCCAGACCAGATCCACAATTCATGTGAGATTAGGTGAGTTTTGATTAAACAAATCCAAGGAAAGTGGCTGACCTCGAGGTGGAAATCGAAGTCAAACATGGCTGCATCGGGGCTAGCGGTCGACCTGTGGCTTTTGGCGGTCGACCTCTACTGAGAAACGCTGTAGATGGATGTTCCCTGGGATTTCTGGTCGACCGCTACTGGATGGCGGTCGACCGTCACTGAGAGAGGCGCAGACTGGGAACATCTGGCTGGGGCGGTCGACCGCCCCTGTGCTGGCGGTCGACCGCCAACTGGGCAGACCCCGGGTATTCCCGGGTCGGTCCGTTAACCTTCTTAGCTCAGTCGCTTAAGTCCTTTAGCACCCCATTCATGTCTGTAGCATCACCCTTGACAGTCTAGAAGGTGTCAACTAAGTCTTTGACTTTAGGTTCTCTTGGTTATGCTTATTTGTGCATCGACCTTAACTGTCATTGAGCTTTCACTTTTGCCAACTCCACTCCATTCCTTGTCCATTCATTTGCATATCTGTCATGAACAAAACATCACGTATGTCAGTCATATAAGAGTGAAAAATAACAATGACTAATAGTGTTTAGCCATTATCAAAACCAAGAATGTCAAATAACTCAAAGGACCACATGATGATGTCGAATGACCCAAGTGATCACAAGATGACTCAAATGACCATAGGGGCACAACATTCCCCCCTTTTTGATGATGGCAACACTGTGAGTCATTATGTGGCAGTAATATCCAAGATGGCAAAGTTTATGACATATGCAACAAGTGCAGCTCAAAAGCCATGATAGTAATAGCATGTGAATGCAATTATGAATGCAGATATGAATGCTATGCAATTATGCAAACCTCATCACATACACATATGAGATACACAAAGCGCACAAAGGATTCTCCCCCTAGGACTCTCCCCCGTACACAATTCACTCATCCCCCAATGACAACTCACAAAGCAAAGGATGACTCACAACAAAGTATTCTCGCCCCTTTGACAACGCGATAACGCAAAACTCTTACAAAGGACTCACACAAAGAATTATCCCCCTTTGACAACAGCAAAAAGGGAGGGATAAGGTAGAGAAGGGGACTAATGTCTGAGAGACCAGAGCTAAATGAGAGTGGAGAGCAAGCCATTATATGCAAACCTGAAACATACCGTGAGCAACATAGATGGTTCAAAGCTAATGAAATCCGAGATCATCAACATAGTTCGAAAAGCAGCTACATCCAAGATTTAATAGAAATGAACCAAAAATGCATATCATGGCGGTGTGTAACATTCCCTTGTCTTATATATCCATATTCAATAACTACAAAGAGAATAACACAAAAGCACGTATTGAGGCTAAACAAGCAAGACTGAAGCATGGAATTTTATGATTGCAGCAACTTCGATTGGCAGTATCTTTTGCATTTGAAGACACATGATTCACTTTTTACGAGCAATCAAGTCTAGTACATGCCTCCAAGCCGTAAGAATACACGTTGTTTAGACGCCAGTATTCCTAGGTATTTGGTAAGACTGACTGTCATACTTCAGGATGAATAGAGATAGCAAAGTCACGTCATGACATATCCTGTCTCAATTCTTTGATGAGAGGATATATTTCTCAGCAATTATGCCATTGCTCTGCCTAGAGTCCAACAGTATTAAGACAGAGATAACAGGGGCACATCATGACATATCATTCGTCACTTGATTTGATGACGTGACATATTTCTCCGTGCAACAATATCATTGCTCTGTCAAATTGATTTTCAAGAATTCCAGCTCATCAAGATGTTTAAAAATAATACTAAGCCTGAGTGTATCACCAAGATTGTCATGAGGTTTGGATTTTCAGATTTCAGGGTAGTCATTCAAGACATAACATGCAATCTTTAGTTAAAGTCGATTAAAACCACAGAACATAGATGATTTCAAACAAAATATATCAGAACTACAAGGAAATCATTAAATCTGAACCATTTTCATTGAATAGACAATCATCAATTCATATAATAGAAAGCTCTCACACCATATGTTTGTCAGTCTCATGATCTCATATTCAGACTATAAGCCATGGAAGTACAAGAAATTAAGAAAAGCATCAAGACTCCCCCTAAGGATATGCAATGAATGCACTCAAGGAGTTATGTGTGCAAGCAAGTGTAATGATAACTGTCAAGAGGAGAATGACCTGAAACATGCAGGGGTTGACATGAATTTGGCAGACATGAGATGCATGACCCAACACATGGTTGTACACTTATTAAATGCAACAGAATGAAGATGAAACATATGCATGAATGCTGCAAAGAGACAACTCCCCCTTACTATATGACCTATATGCGACAGTGACGCATGGTACTTGGCGTAGGTGAAACCTCACGCATATTGAGTGCTTCTAAGCAAGCATAACCTGCCTTTTCATACATCAACAGTTAATATACCATGGCCATGCAAGAAGGATGCTACACAAATCATGCAATGCATCGTGAACATGAATTCAACTTTATTATGCATTATGACTACATGTAATGCTACACCATATGCAAAATGACGTAATTACATATAAATAATGCATGGACACCAATATGTAAAAACACATAACTAAATTGAACAAGATCATCATTTCAATTTTTATTGGCCTGAGGTCGACAAAGACCAAGCTCCCTTCTGAGTGTTGAAAACCTGTCATTACACAAGGACTTGGTGAAAATATCAGCAATTTGATTTAGAGTATCAATAAAATGCAGTTCAAAATTTTTCTTACTGACCTCATCTCTAATGAAGTGATGCCTAATCTCAATATGCTTAGTCCTAGAGTGCTGGACTGGATTTTTTGCAAGGTTGATAGCACTAGTGTTATCACACAGAATCGGGACACGACCAAGATCCACTAAGTAGTCTTGGAGTTGGTGTTTAATCCACAACACTTGGGTGCCACAGCTCCCCGCAGCAGCATATTGTACCTCTACGGTTGAGAGGGCAACCGAGTGTTGTTTCTTGGAGGCCCAAAAAACTAAACACCCGCCCAGAAACTGGCAGTAGCCACTAGTACTTTTACGATCCATCCTGCATCCAGCATAGTCCGCATCAGAATAAGATATAAGAGATAAATCACATGATGACGGATACCACAATCCCAAATCTTGAGTGCCGGCAAGATATCTAAGGATACGTTTGACGGCAGTCAAGTAGGATTCTCTAGGACTAGCTTGAAATATAGCACAAAGGTATACACTAAACTGGATATCTGGTCGGGATGCAGTTAAGTAAAGCAAAGAGCCGATTATACCTCTATAGATCTTTGCATCCACTAATTTACCATTTTCATCCGAATCCAGTGATGTTGTGGTGCTCATAGGAGTTGCAATGATTTTACTGTTCGTCATGTCAAATCTTTTCAGCAGCTCCTTGATGTATTTGGCTTGACTTATGAAGCATCCATCTTGTCCTTGGTTGACCTGCAAATCGAGAAAGAATTGGAGTTCTCCCATTAGGCTCATCTCAAATTCGCTAGTCATGAGGTTCGCAAATTCCTTACACATTTCAGATTTAGTAGAACCAAACACAATATCATCAACATAAATTTGAACAATCAAGATGTTCTTACGTTACTTCTTGGTGAAAAGTGTTTGATCTACCTTACCTCGTGTGTACCCTTTTTCAATCAGGAACGAGCTTAGTCTCTCATACCAAGCTCTTGGTGCTTGCTTAAGTCCATAAAGTGCCATGTCTAGCTTGTATACAAAATCTGCATAGTTAGAATTCTCAAAGCCAGGGGGCCGCTCAACATAGACTTCTTCTTTGATCAAGTCATTCAAGAAAGCACTTTTTACATCCATTTGATACAGCTTTATTCTAAGGGAGCATGCAAAGGCAAGTAAAATTCTGATGACTTCGAGTCTAGCAACTGGGGCATAAGATTCATCAAAGTCTACCCCAAACTCTTGATTATACCCTTGAGCCACCAATCTAGCCTTGTTTCTTATTATCTTGCCATCCTCACTTAGTTTGTTCCTAAAGACCCATTTAGTGCCTATGACAGATTGTGATGAATGTCTAGGAACAAGATGCCAAACTTGCTTTCTTTCAAACTGGTTTAACTCGTCTTGCATTGAATTTATCCAGTTTTCATCTTTTAATGCTTCATCAATATTTTTAGGTTCAAGCTGAGAGACAAGAGCAAGTTGATCTAATTCTTCCATAATTTTAAAATGTGACCTTGTTCTAGGTGGGTCGTTCAAGCTACCAATGACATTTTCTAAAGGATGATCCTTAAGAATTCTAATGCTTGTAGAATCATTACCTGTTGTGACTCCTATGTGTTGATGGTGTTGACATGTAACTTTACTTCATATGGCAACACATTGTTTTGATTAATTGGCAACACTGTTTATGTTTTGATGAAATTACTTTATCAGATTGTTTGTGTGTTCTATGCATTTCATCTTGTTTTCACACTGAACACACACTCAAAGTCTCAAAGTCTATACATCACTGTTGGGCATCAAATTCTGCACATTAGCATCAGGCAGCAAGTATATACAACACCCTGTGTAGGCACGACAAGTCCATACACTGGTTGCACATTACACAACATGCGAAGTCACCAAGTGTGTACATTGCATAGCATGCAGGCGTCAAAGTTTATACATTGTTATGGGTCGACCCCTTGTTCTCATGAGTCGACTCATCTGGTTGTGCATAGTTTACACATTGCCCATCGTTGCAAAGTCCATACATCCACAGTGCATTGGACAGTCTATACACTGCACGTCAAGATCAATGTATAGACATTGCTACATTACCTGCTAGAGTAAAGTCTGTACATTAGACTGCGTCAACTCATTGCATTGACATACACTGTAGCGTCAACTCATTGCTTTGGCTAAGTCTATACACTGTCCGTCTCATTTAGAGTCTAAGGCAAAGTCTGTACATTGGACGGTGTCAAGCGAAGTCTGTACATTAAGCGTCTCATGTAAGTCCACACATTGGACTGTAGCATGCATTTGTCAATGGCATCTAAGTCTATACAATGACCGTCTTCCTTAGCGTCTTGATCTTCCAAGTCTATACAGGCTTCTATCTTACAAAGTCTGTACATTGGTCTCAGACTCCAAAGTCTATACATCGCCTGTTGACTGCACAGTCTATACATTCATTCACTGTAGCTTGCACGAGGTAAAGTCTGTACATTGGCCTCCATGCCTCAAGTCTATACACTGGACTGTTTGGCCAAGTATGTACATCGCTGTTTGCCAAAGTCTGTACAGTCATTTGTTGACAAGTCTTCACATCGTGAAGTCTATACACGCAACTCCTTCACATCTTGCAAAGTCTGTACATTGCATTCATCAGCTGTGAAGTCTATACATCGCTTGTCTTCATCTGAGTCTCACTGAAGTCTACACATTGCATCTTCTCATTGAAGTCTACACATTGCATCTTCTCATCGAAGTCTACACATTGCATCTTCATTCATGAAGTCTACACATTGACAGTCTTCATATCACCTAAGTCTGTACATCGGTTGCTTCATACAGCAAGTCTGTACATAGCCTTCACTTATATGAAGTCTATACAACGCAGTTCTTCTGATAAGTCTATACAGAGTTGTTATTTAATCTGATCATCCGATACTCTGTCTGACAGGGATTCTCTACTGAGATTGCTGACATGGCTCGTGATCCCAGGAGGACGAGGTGACCAGATGCTGCCACGTGGATGGAAGCACCTCGAATCTGAAGAATTCCTTGGGCGGGAAAACGTGGAAGCCACGCGCCCTTATCCACCTACTGTTGTTATATATAGCAGTCTTCATCTTCTGTAAAAGGCTGATCGAAGTTGGCGAAGTCTATACATCCAGTCTGAAGCAGCAGCCACCGAGATCCACTGTGAGAAGAAGAAAAGGAGAGAAGAAGAAAAAGAGAGATGAGTTGAGAGAGTTAGTGTGAGAGCTTGTGAATCAGTCTCTTGGTCCAGTTACCAGAGCTGATATTGCTCAACTTTGAGCTACAATCGTTTTGGTTTTCTTCCATTCGATTGTGTGTTTTGTTTATTTTCAGTCTTGCTATTTTCTCTTTGAAAACTCTTGTTCTATCAAGCTGTTAGTCAGCGGTCTTCAAGCTGTGAGGCAGCGGGTTGCAGAGGTGTTCCTCTGGTCGGCTAAGCTGTAGTGCCCAACAAAGCAAGCTGTGAAGCTCAGCTGTTGCAGAGGGTGTTCCTCTGGTCGGGATAAGCTGTAAGCCCCAGCAGTTGTTGGCAAGCTGTAGAGCCCAGCTGATTGAAGCTGTGTATCAGCAGTAATCCACATTCGAGTTGAATGTGGGGTAGACGTAGGTCGGATTGACCGAACCACCTAAAAGCCTTGTGCCTCTCGTGTGTTTGATTGCTTGTTCAGCAGATCTTGTGTGTTTCATTCGGTGCATTGGCTGTGTTCGTTTAGTGTTCTTCTAATTCCGCATTTGATTCTAGGCCTATTTTTTAAATAGCCAGTTGATCTATTCACCCCCCCCTCTAGATCCACATCCTGTGGTGATAGAGCCTTCAATCTAACTTCAACACTTGGTATCAGAGCTAGACTCTTCTACAGGGACTTATCGCCCGAAGAGGATAAGCACAGATGGACGGAAGAGGGATGATAGCTGAAGGACACTCCACATCCAAGCCCCCGTACTTCGATGGAACCAACTACGCATACTGGAAGCACCGTATGCAGGTATTCTTGAGCGCTAAAGATTATGAAATTTGGAAGGTGGTTAGCAAGGGACCTTTCGAGCTGTCCCCAAATGAAGATGTATGGACCAAGGAGGAAATTAGAAGGTCCATGCTCAACTAGAGTGCAATCAATGCAATCCAGTGCTCTCTGCATCCCACCGAGTTCTCACGAATATCTGCCTGCTCCTCAGCGAAGGAAATGTGGGATGCACTTGAAGTCATCTATGAGGGGACTTCACAAGTCAGAGAGACTAAGACTAATCTACTGGTTTCAGAATACGAAGCTTTCAAGATGAAGCCTAATGAGACGATCAAAGAAATGTATGCTCGGCTGACTATTATCACAAATGGTCTCAGAGGTTTCGGGAAAAAATATTCTGAGTATGATGTAGTCAGGAAGATCTTACGATCCTTGACTCCAATTTGGCACACCAAGGCCACAGTTATGGAAGAGTCAAGAGATCTGCACAATACTAAGGCAGATGAGCTGATCAGATCTCTAATGGCTTATGAGATGAATCTGCCGAAGATAGAGGAGGTTGACAGAAAGAGGAAGCCTATAGCTCTGAAGGCTGGTGCTAGCAGATCCAGTCGATCCAGCCCCAACGGATCATCAACTGAAGAGAGCTTGTCTGAAGAAGAAGTGGCAAATGCTGATATTGCCATGATTACTAGGGAATTCCGGAGATTTCTCAAGAAGGAAGGAAGAAGATTCAGCCGAAGAAATCCCAACAGTGGCCGTCGAGACACAAGGTATAAATCAAACCCTATAAAGAAAGCTGAAACTAATGTTTGCTATCAATGCAGGAAGGCGGGTCACTTTAAAGCTGAATGTCCGATAAATCAGAACCTCAAGGACAAGTCCAAGAAAAAGAACATAAAAGGGAAAGCTATGGTGAGTACCTGGAGTGATGAGGACGAGGGATCCTTGAGCAACACTTCGGACAGTGAAGTTGAAGCTGAGAAGCCAATCTGTCTCATGGCAACCAGCTCAGAAGATAGAGAGGAAGAATCTGATGATGTATCCTCTCGCTATGAAAATTTTACTATTATTGATTGGATGGTTGCTTATGATGAACTTACTGATAGAGTAGATGAGGTCAGAAAAGAAAACAGGCATCTACGAAGAAAAATTAAAATCATGCAAAATGATACATCATTGTCTGATAAAATTGCCTGCTTAGAAACTGAGAACAGTAAGCTGAAACTCACATGTTCTGAACTTGAAGAAATCAATAAAGAACTGAAAATCTCTAAGGAAGAAAATATGAGATTAGACAATGAAATTGATGCATGGAAACTGAAAATTTAGAATTATGAAAATGAGATAAAAATTGTTTCTGAAAAATATGAAGCTGTCCTCAATGTGAATAATGAGTTAAAAAAATCTATTGATGAAGTTCAGAAAGATAATGAGGATAAACTAAAAATAATTGATAAAATGACCCAAGGATCTGAAAATTTAGATGCATTATTGGGGTCAAAGGTAAATTTCAGAAGAGAGGGCCTAGGATTCAACTCTAGTGCAACTAAAAGCTTTGGAATGAAAACTATTTCCTATGTTGCACAAAAGGAGAAAGGACCTCTAATCAACATGAATTCTAATAATGCTGTAAAGACAAATTTGAATCTGAAAAGGCTAAATGCAGAGGAGAAGGGCAAACATAAAGTATGTGAGCCTAGTAGAATTGGGACTTCCAAACCTAGCTTTAGTGCTTAACCCAAGGTTAGGGGTCAGCCTGCTCAGGTAAACAAACCCCATGTCAATGCCAAAAAGTCTTCACCACCATCATCACAGAAAAGGACCCAACCAAAATCTATGAATAGGTCAGCAGGGTCAAGGGTGCAGGGAAGATAAAATATTTTCAAAAGTCAGCCCAACAAATTCAATCCACTTAGAGTTCAGTCCTACTACCCCACACAGCCAATCTATCCTAATGGGTGTGGGTGGACTAGAACTCAAGGGATGTATACAGGGTATGCTCATCAACCTACACACTTTTACAGACCCTATGTCAGAAATTAGGAAAATGGGTATGGTAGTCGGATGCCTAGGAATTACCAACATTTCCACAGCCAGCCCAGGAACTACTATGGCCAAAACTTTATGAATGCAACATGGCCGAAGCATTGGCACAATAACAACAATTCTGTGAATAACTCTGTTGGTGCAAATAAGAAGAAAGTCAACAAGAAAAAGCAAAACAAAAAGGAATCTGGAAAATCCACTGAACAGAACTACTTCAAACAAATGTGGATTCCCAAAACCATGCTCTCTTTCTTTACTTGCACTTCATCTGCATTGGAGCCCAATCAGACTTGGGTTCCAAACTCTTTGCCCTAATTGTGTGTGCAGGTATACCTGGCAGCCAAGAGCAACTTGTGGTACTTGGATAGTGGCTGCTCCAGGCATATGACAGGAGATAAGGCCAAGTTTTGCATGCTAACTGAAAAGCTAGAAGGCCTTGTCACCTTTGGAAGCAACACAAAGGGTAGGATCATTGGATCAGGTAAGGTAGGTAAGTGTTCTACCTGCTGCATTGATGATGTTATGCTGGTTGAAGGGTTAGCTTACAATTTACTTAGTATCAACCAGTTGTGTGATAAGGGTCATAAGGTTTTATTTGATTCTCAATACTGCAAGGTTTTTGAACCTGATTCAGAAATTGTAAAATTCTCTGGAAAAAGAATAAATAACACATATATGATAGATCTAGATGATATTTAGCATTCTAACCTATGTCTTACTGCCAATAGAGAAGATTTAGCATTTTTATGGCATCGTAGGTTAAGCCATGCTAGTTATACCATTTTGCATAAACTAAACAAGCATAGTATGGATAGAGGACTTCCTGAAGTTTCCTTCAAGAAAGAAAATAAAATCTGTGATGCATGTACTCAATCAAAGATAACTAGAAAGTCATTTAAGTCTAGAACTGAAAATCTATCTTCCAAACCTTATGAGCTGATACATATGGACCTTTTTGGGCCAACTAGATCTGTCAGCTTATCAGGACGGATGTATGGGTTTGTTATGGTAGATGACTTTTCTAGGTATACTTGGGTTTATTTTTTATCTAATAAGAGTGATGCATTCTCAGAATTTCAGGAGTTCTGTATAGGAATAAATCAAAAAATTGAAAATATTTTGACTGATCATGGAGGTGAGTTTGAAAACTCACACTTTGAAGAATTTTACAGGTCAAGTGGGATTCATCATAAGTTCTCCTCACCCAGGACACCTGAGCAGAATGGTGTTGTCGAAAGGAGGAACAGAACTCTAGTAGAAATGGGCCGAACTCTCTTAGTTGAAGGTCAACTGCCAAGAAAATTCTGGGCTGAAGCAGTCAACACAGCCTGTTATGTAATTAACTGGGCAATGGTAAGACCTTCCACCCAGAAAACCCCTTATGAGATTTTGAGAGGTAAGAAACCTTCAATTGCCCACTTCAAGGTCTTTGGTTGTAAATGTTTTATCCATATATATGACAAGAGGGACCTTGATAAATTTGAGCCAAAAGGTGAACCAGGAATCTTCCTCGGTTATTCTGAAAACACCCGGGTTTATAGAGTGTTCAATTTAAACTCAAAAATTGTTGAAGAATCTCCACACATTATCTTTGATGAAACCTTGATGGAAACTAACCATGGTTATTGCAGGAACGAAGATGGGAACATTTTGAAAGATGAAAACTCTACAGGCCAGTCTGATGGTGAGGAAGATAAAGAAGAGCAAAATGAAGAAGAACCTGAAGTTCAGGGGGAGGTAAGTGAAATTCCTGAAACTCAGATTGTTAATATTAGATATCTTAAAGATCACCATGTGAATAATGTCATTGGCAATCTGAATGATCCCTCTAGAACTAGAGGTCACTTTAGAATTCAGGATGAATTAAATGCATATGCTCTTCTCTCTCAAATTGAACCCAAGTCCATTGACTGTGCCCTCAAGGATATGCATTGGATTAATGCCATGCATGAGGAGCTTAATCAGTTCGACAGGAACAAGGTCTGGCACTTGGTCCCACCTCCTGATCATGGAACAGTCATAGGGACTAGGTGGGTTTTCAGGAATAAATCTGATGAGTTAGGGAATATTGTTAAAAATAAAGCCAGACTTGTTGCTCAGGGGTACAACCAAGAGTTTGGTATTGACTTTGAAGAGTCATTTGCCCCTGTAGCCAGATTAGAAGCTGTTAGAATTTTATTAGCTTATGCATGTTCCCTAGGTATAATCCTCCAGCAGATGGATGTAAAATCTGCATTCTTGAATGGGGAAATTAATGAGGATGTCTATGTTAGACAGCCCCCTGGGTTTGAATGTCTAGATTTCCCTAATCATGTTTACAAATTAAATAAAGCTCTCTATGGTCTTAAGCAAGCTCCCAGAGCTTGGTACGACAGGTTGAGCAAGTTTCTCACTGATCAAAATTTCACTAGAGGAGTAGTTGATCAGACCTTGTTTACAAAGGTGAGTAATTCTGAAATTCTTATTGTACAGATTTATGTGGATGATATCATTTTTGGGTTAAGTAACCCCAAATTGTGTGAGGAATTTTCTAAAACAATGACTAATGAGTTTGAAATGAGCTCAATGGGTGAGCTCAAATTATTTCTTGGACTGCAGGTTACACAAACAAAGGATGGAATGTTTATCACTCAGTCCAAGTATACAAGGGATCTACTCAAGAAATACAAGATGGATAACCTTAAAGAGATAGCTTCTCCAATGGGTACCTCTACAAGCTTGGATGAAGATACTAAAGGTAACCCATTTGACCAGAAGTTATACAGAGGTATGATCGGATCCCTTCTCTACTTAACAGCATCTAGGCCTGATATTCAATTCGCTGTAGGATTATGTGCTAGGTTTCAGGCCAGTCCTAAAGAAAATCATTTTAAAGCAGTGAAAAGGATTTTTAGATATCTGCTAGGCACCCAAGAGCTAGGATTATGGTATCCTGCTAGGTGTGAGTTAGAGCTTCTAGCTTACACTGATGCTGATTATGCTGGGTGTCGAGTAGATAGAAAAAGCACTAGTGGCTACTGTCAATTCCTTGGTGGCTGTCTAGTATCTTGGGCATCTAAGAAGCAACACACTGTAGCCTTGTCTACAGCTGAGGCTGAATATGTTGCAGCAGGTAATTGTGCTGCCCAAGTACTTTGGATTAAGCACCAACTAGATGATTATCAGATAAAACTGGAATGTATTCCAATTCTATGTGATAATACTAGTGCCATATGCCTTGCTAAAAATCTTGTTCATCATTCTAGGACTAAGCACATAGAAATAAAACATCATTTTCTAAGAGATGCTGTGAACAAAAAGAAATTGAACTGGACTTCATTGAAACAGACAAACAAGTTGCTGATATCTTTACTAAGCCACTTGGAAATGAAAATTTTAAATTTTTTAGAAGAGAACTTGGCTTGTGTAAATTTCAGCATAATGAATGAACTCTCTGTTGACTTGAATAAAACTTTTGAGCTGCTTTGAATAAGCTTCTGATTTGGACTTGTTGTTGATAGATTGAATAAACATTGTGCAACAGACTTATGATAATGCATGACTCTCATATTTTTTATTGCACTCATGATCATCATTGCATATATATGTCTAGATGCATGATATGTCTATATTTCTGCATGGGTCATACTGCACGATAAGATAGTCTGAGTAAGCATGAACTTCAAAAATCATCTGATCTGTCATCTTTTGTAAAAATTGCATGCATATAGACAGGGGGAGTCTTGTCAGAATTTCAAGGTGAACTGCTGCGTCGACGCTGCTATAATATGGCGTTGACGTAGTGAACTAGATCTGTGAATATCTCTGTTTCATTATTCTGATGAGTTGACGCTGCCATAGCATGGAGTCGACGCACTGACACTATCTCAGTGTCTTATACTGTTGTCTCTTCAACTGATGCGTAGACGCATTGAACTCCCAGCGTCGACGCTGTCTATTCAATCCTTGACTCTGAATGATTGAGTCTGACAGTATGGCAATCTTTTAGTCAGTTCTAATATTAAGCAATAGAAAATAGATTTCTTCTTTCATAAGAACTTTAATTGCTTAAACACTGACTTAATGGTTTAAAATTTATAATCTTTAGAGTTGAAAGACTACAATCAGTAAATAAGGATGCTGAAAATTGATAAAGCTCTCAACCTTATCTTATTTCATGTCAGACAAAGCTACTTACATCTGAAATCTGAAAACTCATCTGAAATCATGTTAGAGAAGCTAAGTATGTGTATTGTCCTTAAACAAGTCATTCCGAAACAAATAAAGGGCAGCTAAGAAAGATATTGAAAAACATTAAAAATTATTTGAAAAATAGCTTTGACAGAGTAATGACTGGTAACTCACTGAGAAACTGAGTGATCCATCAAAGAAGTGGACACCACTCATGTCATGAGGTGTATCAGCTATCTCTGTATAAAATGATCAAAATAGTAGGTTGTTTACACTGAGTACCTGGGGGTAACTGGCGTCTAATAAACGTGTACCCTCACACAAAAAGGTGTCAATCAATTCTATTGAGTTTGATCATAGGCAAGATGGTCCATCATGTTGAGTATCTAGGGGTATTGGCGTCTGATAAACGTATACCCTTACGCAAAAAGACTTTTGGTACCTGAATGCCCTAAATGAAATAATACTAAAAATGATGTTCCTTCAAAGAAATTTCATGGATGTCAATTGTTTAATTTCAATACATGACATGGTTTCTCTTAACTGAGGCTATGAAAGTAAGATATTCTGAAACTGAATCTCTCATGAAAATATAACTCTGGTTTATTGTTTTATCATGCACATCTACCTTATCCAATGAATGTAGTGCATGAACTCTCATTTTTATAACCTTTAAACCAGAATTTCAATTTCTAAGCCGTTTCTCAGTTCATATGACTGAAGATTCTGTGCTTTAGTTACTTAATTTCTGAACTACTTGCTAAGAATGCCAGTCAGCTGAACTTTCTTTTTCCTTCCATTGCACTCACTTTCCCTCCTATTTGTTGATGGCAAAGGGGGAGAATATTGTCTGAATTCATTCTTTTAGTTCAGGGGATGATACCAATATTGTCTGAATTCATTCTTTCAGTTCAGGGGGAGAATTCTGAATTGAGAATTCTGCATTCAGGGGGAGTGTATGCATCTGCATCATGGTATGGCAAAAAGGGAAAATTTTGTTAGCAGGGAGTTGCTTACATTTTGTAGCATGCAGCATGTCATTCATAGCATCTACATGCATCTGCATAACAATCTGAATAACAAATCATGTCCTTCATCAAAAAATGCATTTGTATGACAGGATGTTGCTACTCTATATGATAGGGGGTTGCCATCATCAAAAAGGGGGAGATTGTTGTGACTCCTATGTGTTGATGGTGTTGACATGTAACTTTACTTCATATGGTAACACATTGTTTTGATTGATTGGCAACACTGTTTATGTTTTGATGAAATTACTTTATCAGATTGTCTGTGTGTTCTATGCATTTCATCTTGTTTTCACACTGAACACACACTCAAAGTCTCAAAGTCTATACATCGATGTTGGGCATCAAAGTCTGCACATTAGCATCAGGCAGCAAGTATATACAACACCCTGTGTAGGCACGACAAGTCCATACACTGGTTGCACATTGCACAACATGCGAAGTCACCAAGTGTGTACATTGCATAGCATGCAGGCGTCAAAGTTTATACATTATTATGGGTCGACCCCCTGTTCTCATGAGTCGACTCATCTGGTTGTGCATAGTTTACACATTGCCCATCATTGCAAAGTCCATACATCCACAGTGCATTGCACAGTCTATACACTGCACGTCAAGATCAATGTATAGACATTGCTACATTACCTGCTAGAGTAAAGTCTGTACATTGGACTGCGTCAACTCATTGCATTGACATACACTGTAGCGTCAACTCATTGCTTTGGCTAAGTCTATACACTGTCCGTCTCATTTGGAGTCTAAGGCAAAGTCTGTACATTGGACGTTGTCATGCGAAGTCTGTACATTGAGCGTCTCAATGAGCGTCTCATGTAAGTCCACACATTGGACTGTAGCATGCATTTGTCAATGACATCTAAGTCTGTACAATGACCGTCTTCCTTAGCGTCTTGATCTTCCAAGTCTATACAGGCTTCTGTCTTACAAAGTCTGTACATTGGTCTCAGACTCCAAAGTCTATACATCGCCTGTTGACTGCACAGTCTATACATTCATTCACTGTAGCTTGCACGAGGTAAAGTCTGTACATTGGCCTCCATGCCTCAAATCTATACACTGGACTGTTTGGCCAAGTCTGTACATCGTTGTTTGCCAAAGTCTATACAGTCATTTGTTGACAAGTCTTCACATCGTGAAGTCTATACACGCAACTCCTTCACATCTTGCAAAGTCTGTACATTGCATTCATCAGCTGTGAAGTCTATACATCGCTTGTCTTCATTTGAGTCTCACTGAAGTCTACACATTGCATCTTCTCATTGAAGTCTACACATTGCATCTTCTCATCGAAGTCTACACATTGCATCTTCATTCATGAAGTCTACACATTGACAGTCTTCATATCACCTAAGTCTGTACAGCGGTTGCTTCATACAGCAAGTCTGTACATAGCCTTCACTTATATGAAGTCTATACAACGCAGTTCTTCTGATAAGTCTATATAGAGTTGTTATTTAATCTGATCATCCGATACTCTATCTGACAGGGATTCTCTACTGAGATTGCTGACATGGCTCGTGATCCCAGGAGGACGAGGTGACCAGATGCTGCCACGTGGATGGAAGCACCTCGAATCTGGAGAATTCCTTGGGCGGGAAAACGTGGAAGCCACGCGCCTTTATCCACCTGCTGCTGTTATATATAGCAGTCTTCATCTTCTGTAAAAGGCTGATCGAAGTTGGCGAAGTCTATACATCCAGTCTGAAGCAGCAGCCACCGAGATCCACTGTGAGAAGAAGAAAAGGAGAGAAGAAGAAAAAGAGAGATGAGTTGAGAGAGTTAGTGTGAGAGCTTGTGAATCAGTCTCTTGGTCTAGTTACCAGAGCTGATATTGCTCAACTTTGAGCTATAGTCATTTTGGTTTTCTTCCATTCGATTGTGTATTTTGTTTGTTTTCAGTCTTGCTATTTTCTCTTTGAAAACTCTTATTCTATCAAGCTGTTAGTCAGCGGTCTTCAAGCTGTAAGGCAGCGGGTTGCAGAGGTGTTCCTCTGGTCGGCTAAGCTGTAGTGCCCAGCAAAGCAAGCTGTCAAGCTCAACTGTTGCAGAGGGTTTTCCTCTGGTCGGGATAAGTTGTAAGCCCCAGCCGTTGTTGGCAAGCTGTAGAGCCCAGCTGATTGAAGTTGTGTATCAGCAGTAATCCACATTCGATTTGAATGTGGGGTGGACGTAGGTCGGATTGACCGAACCACCTAAAAGCCTTGTGCCTCTCGTGTGTTTGATTGCTTGTTCAGCAGATCTTGTGTGTTTCATTCGGTGCATTGGCTATGTTCGTTTAGTGTTCTTCTAATTTCGCATTTGATTCTAGGCCTATTTTTTAAATAGCTAGTTGATCTATTCACCCCCCCTCTAGATCCACATCCTGTGGTGATAGAGCCTTCCATCTAACTTCAACATTACCTTCTCTTGGAGCTTGATCCCTTACATTACTTGATTCAGCTAGGTCACCATCTTCTCTTATTTCTTCTTGTGGAGGATCATTCTTTTCCTTCTTGCTTAGGAATTCCCCATCTTCATCGTTTTTCCTGCAAGAGTTATCATTGTTAGAATCATCATGATATTCATCAAAAGAAACATGGGGTGATTCTTCCACAGTTTGACTCTTGATATTGTAAATTCTATAAGCCCTAGATCTATCAGAATATCCAAGGAATATACCTTTATCGTGCTTGGGCTCGAATTTATCTAAGTCTCTTTTGTCATTGTTGTGGATGAAGCATTTTGATCCAAACACTTTCATATGTGAGAGAGATGGCTTTTTACCTTTCAGCAACTCATAAGGAGTCTTTTTAGTGTGTGGCCTTACCATAGAGCGGTTGATAATATAACATGCTGAGTTTACCACTTCAGCCCAAAACCTCCTTGGAAGTTGCCGTTCAGCAAGTATGCTTCTTGCCATCTCTACAAGTGTTCGGTTTCTCCTTTCAACTACACTGTTTTGCTCTGGGGTTCTTGGTGAAGAAAATCGGTGTGAAATACCTTTGGCCCTGCAAAGATTATAGAAGTTAGCTTTTTCAAATTCACCACCATGATCAGATTGAATATTGGAAATTTTAAACTCACCGTCCTGCTTTATCTTCATGTAGAGTGCCTGAAACTCATCAAAAGTATCATTTTTATGTGTGAGAAAGAAAACCCATGTGAACCTAGAAAAGTCATCCACCAAGATATATCCATATTTTCTACCACTTAAACTAGCAGTTCTGGTTGGACCAAACAAGTCCATATGAATTAGCTCGAGTGGTTTGGATGATGTATTTTCAGATCTTCCCTTGAAGGATTTTCTTATTTGTTTGCCTAAGGCACATGCATCACACAATTTGTTTTCTTGTTTAAATGATAATTTAGGCAACCCTTTCACCATTGAATGCTTTAACAATTTATGTAAGACATTGTAGCTAACATGTCCTAGTCTACGATGCCATAACCAAGCAATTTCATATTTTGGTGCAGCAAGACAAATGTTTAAATGAGCAGGATCATCTAAGTCAATCATGTAAACATTGTTGACTCTCTTACCAGAAAATTTTACCTTGTCAGATTTTGGTTCAAGAATTCTGCATTCATGATGAGTCAAACAACACTTTGTGACCTTTATCACACAATTGACTTATACTAAGCAGGTTGTATTTCAAACCTTCAACTAGCAGCACGTTACAAATAGAGTTGGAGAGGTTCTTACCTACATTACCTATTCCAATGATTTTTCCCTTGTTGTTCCCTCCCAATGTGACATATCCTCCTTCCTTTTCCTCCAAGAGACAAAATTTTGATTTGTCTCCAGTCATGTGTCTTGAATAACCGCTATCAAGGTACCACCTATTATGCATGGCTGCAAGACATTCCTGCACAAGCAATTAAGCAATGGTGTTTGGAACCCAACCAAATTTGGGTCCCATCAAACTTTTAAAATTTTAAAACATGAAACCATTTCTTTTGGAATCCAAACCTTCTTAACATTCATGTTTTGTTTGCTTATAGTAGGGATTTGGTTTTTCTTTTCAGCTTTGACATTCACATTTTGTTTAGAAGCTCTTTGTTGAATTTTGTGGAAGTTTGAGGAAGTTTGCTTCTTAAACCATTGAGGCCGTTGGTTGGTTTTGGGTTGAAAGTGATTGTTTTACCACCTAGGGGATTGAAACTTATAGGATTGGTGAACACATGAATCACAATTTCCCCCAAAGTATGGTGGTGTTGGCCTATATGAATGTGCAATCCAGTTATGGTGAGATCTGGAAGATTGAGCATGCAATGGCCAAGGAAGTGTTGACCTATGCTGCTGGGAAGGTCGACCTTTCTTAAGTTTTTGGACAAACTTTTTGGGAATTTCAGTTACTGTCTCTTCAATCTTTTCTTTTCCTTTGGATGTTATTTTTGAGGTTGAAGCATTAGAAGAGGAAACAAATGTGATTGTTTTTAGCCCAATTGGCCTTTTGTTTGTTGGATCAAAACCCAACCCATCTTCAGTGTGGTTCATTCTAGTTCCTAACAATGCATCTAGGTTTTGTCTTCCATCCACAAACTTTTCTAAAGATTGTTGTTTATCCTTCAACTCTTTTTATAGGTTTTCAATATTTTGAAGAAGTTGAATGTTGACTTATTTGATAGTTTCATACTTTTCATTGCTCAATTTGCTATCCTTTTCATAGGTTTGTATTTTTAGCTTCATGCTTTCAATCTCATTTCTCAAATCTTCATTTTCAATTTCCAAGTCAACCATTTCTTTTCTTCCTTCCTCCAAGTTCTTAATCATTTTTATAAGATCTTCAATTTCAGTTTCAAGTAGAGCATTCTTATCATTCATATCATGATCATACACAAATGAGTTAATTTTCATTTTCAATGATTTATTCTCCTTTTTGTACATTTCATATTTTTCCATGAGTTGTATATATGCTTCCTCCCAATCATCAATTGTATAATCTTCAAATGGAGAATTTACCTCAGTTTCTTCATCACCTTTGGCCATAAGACATAGATCTTCTTTTTCTTTGTCCGAGGAGCTAGTTCCATCATCACTTTCCTCTTCATCGCTCCATGTGGACACCATGGCCTTGTTCTTCTTCTTGCCCTTCCATTTGTCGACTTTTCTGAATCTGTCGGGACAATCATTCTTGAAATGTCCTTCATTAGAAGAGCCTTGACCGCTGGGTCCTGCTTTAAGAGCTAGGGACGTCTTCTTAGGTGCCTCAGCCTCTTTGTTCTTGAGATTGATCTCATAGGTCATCAATGATCCAATGAGTTCATCTACCTTAGTTGTTGCGAGATCTCTGGATTCTTCAACCACGGTTGCCTTCGTGTGCCATGCTGGAGTTAACGATCTGAGAATTTTTCTTACAATTTCTTGCTCTGAATATTTCTTTCCCAAATCAGTCAAACTATTAGTAAGCACAGTTAATCGGGCAAACATATATTTAATTGACTCATCAGGCTTCATGCGGAACATTTCATATTCAGAAACTAAAATGTTGGCTTTTGTTTCACGTACCTGAGAGGTTCCTTCGTAGATTACCTCTAGCTTGTCCCACATTAGTTTTACAGATGCGCAGGTAGCCACTCTTGAGAATTCAACTAGATGGAGTGAGTATTGCATGATGTGTTTAGCACTCCAGTTGACAGTGGATTGCCTTATTTGTTCTTTGGTCCACAAGTCCTCATCATCCGACAGCTCATATGGACCTTTGCTGATCACTCGCCAAAGTTCGTAGTCTTGGGCGCGAATGAACACCTGCATACGATGTTTCAATAGGGATAATTAGCTCCAGTAAAATAAGGAGGCCTGTTCACATAATGTCCTTCAGGTAGAAAACCCCTGGACGCTGATCCACCAATTCTCTCAAGGTCGTTGGACCCCATAATGAGAGATTAGGCTCTGATACCACTTGTTGAGTAGTGGACAGCAGATCTAGAGGGGAGGGGTGAATAGATCTACCCCTCTTTTTGCAATGCAACCCTCTTTAAAGCTAGATGATGATAATAGCAGCGGAATATAACTAGCTTGACGAAAGACACAAATGATTTGCTTAGCAAGATGATTACGCAATATAGATATTGAACCTAAACATGCATCTAACATAAAGTAATGGCACAAGAAAACCACAACACACGAGATTTTAAGGTGGTTCAGACTGAATCCCCAGTCTTACGTCCACCCCTCACCAAATCCGGTGAGGCTCCACTAGTGCCTCGCATTGAACCGCAAATCGGAAAGACCACCGATTGCCTTCCTACTAACCACCGGTAGGGACGTCAACACCGCAGATCGGACAACTTCTGATTGCCTTCCTACTAACCACCGGTAGGGACGATCTTCAGTTTCAATCGCTTGTATGAAATTAAAAAGAACAAATATGAAAACACTCAATCATCAAACAAGATAGAGAATATGATCAAAGTAAAAAGATCTCGTCTGAGTTGCAGGAGCTTGAATCTGATGCTTCGATGGTGTCTTCTTCCTTAAGAGATGATCTTCCTTGAATCTCTTCTAGTTGATGAGGAAGACTATGGATGTAGCTTGGATCTTCCTTTTGATCTTCTTGAGTTGATGAAGAGTTTGATGCAGTTTAGATCACCCTTGAGAGCCTTGATTACTTCTTGCTTCCTTGGAGGTTGAGATAGCTTCAGATCTAGGCTTGAATCCTTTGGAATGGATGAAGAACTCCAGCCCGAAACACTGTTCACGGAGGTGCTAGAGTACCCGCGAATCTCCTCCTCTAGCCTCCCTTGATCTCTCTTGTTCAAATTGAAGCATTAGGGTTTCTAACCCCTCAAGTGTTGGTTTTATAGACTTTGAATGGTCCTTGGACATCCCCCAGACTAGATCCACAATTCATGGGAGATTAGGTGAGTTTTGATTAAACAAATTCAAGGAAAGTGGCTGGCCTCGAGGTGGAAATCGAAGTCAAACATGGCTGCATCGGGGCTGGCGGTCGACTTGTGGCTTCTAGCGGTCGACCTCCACTGAGAAACGTTGTAGACGGATGTTCCCTGGGATTTCTGGTCGATCGCTACTGGCTGGCGGTCGACCGCCCCTGAGAGAGGTGAAGACTGGGAACATCTGGCTGGGGCGGTCGACCGCCCATGTCCTGGCGGTCGACCGCCAGCTGGGCAGACCCCGGGGATTCCCGGGTCGATCTGTTAACCTTCTTAGCTCAGTCGCTTAAGTCCTTTAGCACCCCATTCATGTTTGTAGCATCACCCTTAACAGTCTAGAAGGTGTCAACTGAGTCTTTGACTTTAGGTTCTCTTGGTTATGCTTCTTTATGCATCAACCTTAACTGTCATTGAGCTTTCACTTTTGCCAACTCCACTCCATTCCTTATCCATTCATTTGCATATTTGTCATGAACAAAACATCACGTATGTCAGTCATATAAGAGTGAAAAATAACAATGACTAATAGTGTTTAGCCATTATTAAAACCAGGAATGTCAAATAACTCAAAGGACCACATGATGATGTCGAATGACCCAAGTGATCACAAGATGACTCAAATGACCATAGAGGCACAACAGAGACTAGATGCAATGGTGCATACACGGATTTAGAGGGGGGGTGAATGAATCCCCCTATAAAAACTTGCCCAATTAAAAACTATAACTAGTCAAAGTGCGGAGTTATAACACTCAGATGGCTCAAACAGAATCACTATTCTGAGAAGACTCACACTCAAACACTTAACGTGGACAAAAGGATGAAACACTTAATCACTTAGTGGATGCAGAAAACTCTGAAGAAATTATATGTAGCGAACCTAATCATGCATCTATCGTGAACTAGCAAGTAATCAATCCACTACACAGAGAGTTTTTAGGTGGTTCGGTCCTGCAGATCTACATCCACCCCACACTCCAACCAGAGTGTGGCTTATTGCTGCCAAACAGCTTGAAACAACTGGGCATCATAGCTTGCCTACACACGCTGCCTAACAGCTTGAATCAGAGGAACACACTCCTCCTTTCCCCCACCCAGGAGGGCAACCACTAGCAACACCCAGTCACTAGCAACCAGAGACCGAAGTCTCTCTTCCTCCAAATCGGTGGGAACCCACAAGTGACAACCTGTCACTTGCAACCGGAGACTCCCAGTCTCCCTTCCTCTGAAACCCAGAGGGAAAGCACAAGTGACACCAAGTCACTTGCAACTAGAGACACCAAGTCTCCCTTCTCCTGAGTCCACAGGAGGAACCCCGATCCCAAACAATGGAAATGAAAAGCACTAAAGATATGGAAAAGAATAAATAAAAGGACAAATGAAAAAAAACAAATAGAATATAGCTCCAATGAGCTTGATGGCTCTGGATTTGATCCACGAGGCCAATCTTGAAACATATCTTCAATGTGCTTCAGCCGCTTCTTCACTGTCGCTCCTCTCTTCTCTACACTCTCTTCCTCTTTCTTTCTTCTTCTTCTCTTAGTATGCTCTCTCGCTCTCGTGGCGTCTCCTCCTTCTTTTTCTTCTTCTGCTGGCTCTCTCTTTTCTTCTCTCGATCTTACACTCTCTCTCTTACACTTCTTGTACTTCTTTTTCTCTTATGCTCTGCTCTTTTTCTATCTCTCCTCAGATCTCGTCAGTTCATATTCTTCTATCTTCTTCTATCCCACTCTTTCTGTCTGTCTGCTCTTTGTATCTTCTCTTAACTCTCTTCTTCTCCGTTAGGCCATTTTCTCCCAGTCTTCGATCCCCTTTTATAGCCATAAGATGGGCGCGTGGGTATCACGTTTCCCGCCCAACTTTCAAGCAGATCTGATCCACTTTGTTTCCTCGTGTCAGAATCGAGGTGATGTCACAGTCCACGTGCTTGCCTTGGATCACGAGCCATTGACTTGGTGCTTTACGTAACATGTGCAGTTTGCTCTGTAAGTGTTCGACCATGTAACTCACCTGGCAGGAACATAGTCATAAGTGTTATCCCATTGAAAAATAAGCATTGACCATGTGCACAGATCTAAACAATGAAGTGCACAGACTTCCTAATGCATCATGCACGGACTTATATAGTTGTTGCAGAAAACATGCACAGACTTCATATAGTCATGTGCAAACATACACAGACAATGTATGTGTGAGATGAGCAACGCACACAGACCTTAGATAGCATATAACAGAATGTGAATAGTCATATTACCAAGATATGCACAGACATTAGGTAACGTGCAGCAAAGTATGGATAGACCATGGGTGTGCAATAGAAAGAAGTGTGCACTGACCTTGTAAGTAAAGAATGTGCAAGAATCTTGATAACATAAAGGAAACATGCATGGACTCTAAATGACATGCACTGACTTTAGACAAGATAACACAGGGTGTGCACCGACATGAGTAGCACAAGTAAAGACTTGCACCGACTGTGAATAATACACAAGTTGTAACTGCACCGACCTTGTGTATGAGCAGCCAAAGGTATGCACCAACTTGGCGCATGCAAAACATAACCTGCACAGACTTTACTTTATGCAAACCAAACAAATGCACAGACATTACCTACGTGTAATGACTAAAGATGCACCGATCCTATGCCAGCCCGATGCAAAGATTGCACCGACCTAAATAGTGAAGTGCACAGACTTGCACCGGGTTTGAAAATGCAAACGAGGCAATGCACCAACCCTTGTGTGTGCACGGACTTAAACATTGAAGTAGACAAACCTTTATACCAGACTTGAATCTGCACAGACTTTAGCATCAACATGGACCGAGTTACGTGAGTAGAGCAGTCAAGCGTGCACCGACCTTTGTGAAGGTATGAACAGTAATAGCATCGATCTCTTCCATATGAAGAACAAAGCATACATTGACCTTGTATCATACAAGGCAAATGTGCACCGAGATAAGCAACAAAACATGTGCAACGAATTGAACAGTATTTGACAGATATGTGTGTGCACTGTTCTCTTCATCTTCAGCAGACCATGAAACCATGCAGCAACCACATATGATATTAATGCACAGATGAAGCATAATGTTTGACATCATCAAAACCACAGTGGTACAACACTATAAAAATTGTTTAACCTCAATACATGTCCTAGTCACTCCTAAGAAACTCACTGATTTTGGGTGAGTAAGATGAAGAGAAACCAAATCTGCCATGATTTATGTAGCTCTGGTTTATTGCTATTAAGGGTTAATGCAAACTTATTGAAAGAGTATAGTTGCTAAACTATAAGCTTCATCATTCTTAAACCAAATTTCTATCAAGGTTGCATTATTTTGAGTCTTATACCAGAAGAATATACATCTTGTATGCTTGTGTACTGAAAGTTAAATCAGATTTGTCAATATATTCTCTCCTGTCCTTTCACTATCTTGATATTGTCATCTCTATTAAGCACACATTGTTTCCATCCCTTCTTTTGCTGATGGCAAAGGGGGAGAGATTTTGTTTTGATGGCATGGTATGAAGATTTTGTCTTGATGGAGTGGCATGGCAAAGGGGGAGAGATTTCAGGGATTTCATTGAGGTCTATAGGGGGAGAAAGCTGAAACTAAAAATTGTCTCATATTGCATTTGAGTGTGTCTGCCTCATATTGCATTTGATTATGCCTTCTAAATATTCTATCTTATAATGAAGAATGTGTTGCCATCAAAGTAATGTAGTGTTGCCATCATCAAAAATGGGGAGACTGTTCTATCTTCTCTGAAGTTGATATCTAGTTTTGATGGTTTTGATGCTGGCAATAGTGAGATTGATTTTGATTCTGGCAAATCAATTTGGTTTTTAATGAGTGCTAACTATCATTTCCGTAAGTAAGAATAAGTTAATGTTCATTATAAGGTCGATGCATACTTATCTCAGGTCAATGCATTCTTATGCATTGAGTAGAGTCAGGTCGGTGCATATATTCACTCCAATTCAGAAGGTTAGTACATATGTAGAAGTATTGCATTAACAGGTTGATGCATGGTTGCAGTCTGATCTAGAAGGTCAATGCACATATGCATTTTGCATTAGAAGGTTGGTGCACATGTGCATTTTTGTCTAGAAGGTCGATGCAGCTGTACAAGTCATACACTACCAGGTCGGTGCACCTTTGTACACAGGTCGATGTTGCTATGCACTATATACTAGTTGTTGCGCTATAAGGTCGGTGCACTATTTACACAGGTCGATGTTGCTAGACACAACATGCTAGATGATGTTTCATCAGGTCGGTGTACATCATAGACAGGTCGATGCTTTTGAGCTAGCGAGTGTAGCATAAGGTCGGTGCAACAAAGGTTATCTTAAGGTCGATGCACCTTGTGCATCTGCTGTGAAGTCAGATCAATGTTGTAAAGTCTTGCGTCAATGCTTTAAGCATCTCCATCTTACATCACCAGGATGGGCTGACTGGCCTTAGAGGCACGTCGATGTTATAGTTCATGATGAACTGGCTTGAGTACTGACAGGTCGATTCACCTTCATTAGACATATAACCTGTTTGATAGAATAAGGTCTACCTGTGTGACTTAAAGTTCGATGCTAATATTCTATCTTGCTGCATGTGTTAGTCATGTTGGGTTAAACAGGTTGATGCATCTTGTCTGGGAACCGATGCATTTACTGAATTTCATGCATTCACTCACATGTTCTATTCTGTGATTATAATCAAATTCTCTAAAACATTCAGTAAGATTAGATCTTCATTATTTTTTGAATAAGAACATCATAATAGAACAGCAAGGGTGATTCAGGCAAAGACTCAAACGTGTCTGAATATTTAAGTAAAGTCACGTGGGTCATCTATGACCCTAATTGGCACGTGATCCAAGGCAGGAGGCCAAACTGAATATCCTGCCATGTAGATCAACTTTTCCTCTGCTCCCAACACGTGGATCTTTGAGACACTCTTTCGAGATTAAATTATTGGGTGCAAGTGTGTCTTCGACGTGCCAAAACTTGAAAAACTTGTGGGGCCACAAGTTTCGCGCTCGCCAGGATAAATACTGAGCCCAAGCATTCTAGTTCGATGAAAAAGAACGAAGAGAGAGGAGGAAGAAAGAAGAAGGAAGAAAGAAGAAAATAAGAGAGCATGAGTGTTCGTGAGAAGAGTTTTTGAGAAGAGTTTGAGAGAAAAGAGCTCATTGCAGAAGAGAGAGAGAGAGAGAGAGAGAAAACAGAGTATCGGAAGTTGAGAAGAAAGTTGAGAGAAAAGAGAGAGAGAAATCCAGAGTCAAATTTGCTCTAGAGATAGAGCTATATCTTTTATTTATGTCATCATCTTTCTTTATTTGTGTCAATTCTCTTTTGAGTTCTGTAAGCTGTATAATCAGCGGATCAAGCTATGAGGTAGCGGTGAGGATTTGATCCTAAGTCAGCAAGCTGTGAAGCTCAGAGGATTCAGCAAGCTGTGAAGCTCAGTAGATTTAGCAAGCTGTGAGACTCAGCTGTCTAGGATTATTCCCCAAAGCTATGGATCAACGGTTTGTAGTGTTGGGTTCGGTGCTATGGATTCAGAGGGGGGTGAATGAATCTCCCCTTTAAAAACTTCGCTCAAATGAAATCTAATGCAATCAGAGATGCAGAATTAAAAATTATTGCAGATATGTAGAGCAAACCTAAGCAAACATCTAATGTGCACAGTAATGAGATGAACACAGTCCTCGTGCCTATGCTTGCATCTAGCGCCAGTCAGATATGAAATTCAAACCACAGTGGACAAGAGGGTTTTTAGGTGGTTCGGTCCTGCAGACCTACATCCACCCCACACTCAAACCAGAGTGTGGATTCCGCTGACTCACAGCTTGAACAGCTAGGCATCACAGCTTGCCATACAACCGCTGGGGACTACAGCTTAACCCATCCGAGGTATCCACCTCGCCCCGCTGAGCAACAAAGCTTGCTGTCCAGAGGAATCCTCCTCTGTAAAACCGCTGACTAACAGCTTGATAAAAGGTTCAAAAGGAAAACACAAAAGATGAAACAATCAGCGAATGAAAGCTAGAAAAGATAAAGCACAATGTGGCTCTCAAAAGAGCTGACTGGAGTGGATCTGATCCAACTTCCAGTAGGAGCGATCTTCAGGTACGCTTCTCTTCCTCTCTTTATCTGTCTTTCTCTTTCTTCTTCTCAACTCATGCTCTCTCCCTCTTTCTTTTTCTTCTTCTTCCCTGCTCTCGATCTCTCACTCTCTTTTTCTTTCTTCTTCCCTGCTTCTTCTTCTTCTTCTCTGCTCTCTGGATCGTTCAGGCTATCTTCTCTCAGTTTCTGCTCCTTCTATTTCGATCAGTCTTCTTCAGACAAAGGAGTCTTCCTTATATAGCAGTTCCAGCAGGAGCATCACTGGGCGCGTGTCTTCCATAGTTCCTGCCCAATTATTTTGGCCACGTGTCATCTTCCTGTCAGCCCTTCCAGCCTCGGATCACGTGCCCTTCATAAGCTTCACGAACAGTACCTGTCAGACAGAGAGAAACTTATCAGTTTAATGTCGACACCTTGTACAGACTTTATAGTATGTAATGTGTAGACTTTGCAATCTAAAGACTTTGCAATGCGACAACAATGTATAGACTCTGCATTGTATAGACTTCATATATGCAGTGCTATGGCATGTGCAGACTTCATGGATGCAAAGCTAAGGTGTGTACATACTTAGTGAATGCAACACTGAGGCATGTACAGACTTCACTTATGCAAGCGAAGCAGTGCATGGATGTACAGACTTTGTGTAATGTATGGACTTAGTGTGTGCGAGCATGCTAACATGCAATGTGTAGACATTGAATCAAAAGGATGCACAGGCTGTACAGACATTCTGTGCTTAACACTTAAGCCTGAATGCATGATGTGTAGACGTTGTATAGACTTGCTGAAGTGTGCACAAGGTGAAGTATGCACAACAGAAATGAATGCACTAACATGCCGTCGACCATTGTACAGACCTCGTGTTCACTATGCAGACGTTGTATAGACTTGCTAATGCATTGTGTGCAGACTCTGCGTGTGATGTGCAGACTTCATGCAATGCATGAAGCAATGTACAGACTTGCTGACAATGAGTGTGCAGACTCTGCTTTGAGCAATGCACAATGTATAGACTTAGTCATGTGTGCAGCAAAGACAATGTACAGACTATCCCATGCTCACAGTTAATGCATGTACAGACTTGTATGAGGAACAGGCTGTACAGACTTTGAATGATGCATGCACAAGACACTGATGTATGGACTTAGTCTATGCAGCGCTGTATAGACTTCGTGTGTGTGCTACAGAACAATGTCTAGAGTTTGAAAGCTTGAACACGAACATGCTGCAATGTATAGACTTTGATTGAGACGATGCATGAGATGATGCGATGTACAGACTTGCCTAGCCGATGCATAGACTTTGAGGTAAGACGCTAGACGCTGTACAGACTTTACTTGCATGTGCAGACTTGGCGATGTATAGACTTGCACAGTTCTAGCCAAGGGATGTATAGACTTTATGTGATAGCCCAATGTACATACTTGGTGTTCTGAACGTAGGTAAAGATAAGGAGTGTATAGACTTGACATATGCACTGACTATACAGACTTAGCCATGAGCTGAACAATCGGATGTATAGACTTTGCTCAGTTCAGCTGGTGGATGTACAGACTTGAGATGAATGCATGAACAGGCCGATGTACAGACTTGCCATATGCTCAAGTCCAATGTATAGACTTGCTGAGATGATGCACCTGAAGAATGTACAGACTTTAACCCTTGAACATGCATGCGATGTATAGACTTGACATATGCTCTAAAGATGGGCTGCACACAGGCTGTACAGACTTGAAGAAATGCTGCAAGTGGATGGCTGTACAGACTTGACTGATCTGGCTGTATAGACTTGATGTGTGTGTGCTAGACAATGTATAGACTTGCTAAACTACAGACTGAACATATCAGCAGAGAAGCAATGCACAGACCTTAAATCAAGCATAAAATAATTTATGCACTTAGTATGGAACACTGCATGACTTAGCACACTCATGCATTCTCCACAGAACAGATCAGACATAGCACACTCATGCATTCTCCACAGAATAGATCAGTCATATGCATTCATGTTGCTATCATTCAATGTGATGTTCTTAGCAAAACAATATGGTGACTTATTCATGTTGCTATCATTAAAACACCACATTATCATCAAAGCACAAGGGGCACAACAATCTCCCCCTTTTTGGTGATGGCAACATGATGAGTCACACTGACTCGTCAAACAATTCTCCCCCTTTGACATAAGCAAAAAGGAGATGGTTTGAGAGACAAAATTCAGCACACAACTACACAGAAAGAAACAAGGTTCACTGAAATGGAGTTCCCCCTATCAACATGCATGATTGACTACTCTCCCCTTAAAAGCAGATGACCCATAAGTCCCCCTGAAGCGCAGGAAAGAACTCTGGTTATCCAATAAATCAATCTGAAATCTGCCATTACAAACAATCTGAATTCTGATTGTGGCACCTCACATATGCATGAACAGAATGAAATAGGTGAAAAGTCCACAGAACCAGAACTGGTTGCAAAACAAGATGGAAGATTCCAACAGTGTGGAGAGTAAAGTGATTGAAGATAGGAAGGTAAAAGTAGAGAGCAATAATCACAAGACATCTCAATGAATAAACAATAGCAAGATGTTGATCAAGCTGTCTGGAAAGAATCTGATCATGAGGGATTTTAATGCTTGCACCACTTCAATCAGTCTTAAGAAGTATAGACTCTTCTATCTTAAAGTGTTATGAAGTGGCAACTTAACCAATCTGATTTAATTATGATGTATATCAAAATTTTCAAATTAAACTCAATACTCATATCTGAATCCAAGTTTTAATAAGGGTGAACCAATTAGTCAGAAAACACTAAAAAACAATCATCTTTTATCTTACACGCATGATCTCAATAGCTCCTTTGAAAGAAACGCAGATTAGTACTGAGGTTAACCACTTTTCTAAGAATATGAGTTGACAAAAATTTCAATATATTTTTCATATGAAGCACATTATATTTTTCTTGAGCAATTTAGGTTGATCAACACCTTTTTACATGAGGCACAACACGTCTCAGGTGAAGTGACCCAGTTACTCAGTGTGATAACTGTCATTGCCTCTCAACTTAGAGAACAGAGTTGGCAATATAAGTGTCTTTTTACATGAGAAGACACCTTGATCAGAGGCCAGACTCCCCAGTTACTCAACACAGAAATACTATTGCTCTGTCAGGTTCTCAATGAATTTTCATTTTAAGTGACTATGACACTTCATGACTTGGGTTCACTCCATTTCTTTGATGGAGGACCCAGTTTCTCAGTGAACAAAGTCTTTTCATTATTCACTGATTTTATTTCCTGTCAAAATTTTCAAAGTTAATGTTTAACAACAATACTCACTCTATGCATCTTAACCAAAGAAACCCTAATTTCAAATTTTCAGATATCTGATGAGCGAGTCTAAGATTTTTATCACACATGTGGTTAAAGTTTATTAAACCTTATCATTCAGATATTTTCAATTCATTTAATTACAAATCTGAGAATATATTAATCTTATATCAGTCTGATTCAGTGGCAATTCTTAAACCTATATGATAGGAATTTCTACAAAGTTCTCAAACTGAATTGCATGACATGCAGATTAAGTTCCTCAGATCAGATCAATAAATTTAGCTGATCAACTAATCAATAGTAGAACCAAATCAGTCACACCAGCTAAGAGATATATGAAGGATGAGTATAAGCTGGTGGAAGAGTCAATCAGCAAGAGGGAATAAAAGTTTAAAGCCAATAGCAGAGATTGAATTTTAGTCAGACAAAATGAAACTCTCCTTCAACAGATTGAGGATTAGCAGCCAAATTCTCAGATTCAAGAAAGTATGAATTCAAAATAGTCAATTGATGATTTGAAAGAGTGTAGACAGTGAGAATTTCAAATAGTGTCAAAAATATTATAATGCTCCCCATGTCTATATGCAGTGACACACTTAAGACTCAACAAACTCCCCCTGAATTTATGCAATTTATGCAAGATGATTATTCAAACATCAAAGCATTCTTTATTCAGAGAGCATCATGCGAGAGCAATGACTTTTCAAGATAAATCAATTTAGCACAGACAAATTATTATGATATGCATTGATCAAAAACAGTTGGACTCCCCCTGACTATATGCATGAAATGTATTGAAAGCACATCACATGATATCAAATTTTGCATTCAGATATGATTCATGCAAATTAGACAGAAGAGAATTACCATAAACATGATTGTGCAATTCACATTTCAGACAGTTTCAGTTTAACATCAACAAGTCAACATGATATGCAATCATTTCAAGTTCACAATTTCATATGATGGAATTTTAAGATAAGTATTCAGAACAAACCTGAAAAGCAGAACCCTGGGGTCTTCCTGTTGAGTGCCTTGGTTTATTTACCCCTCTTTTTCATTCCAAGGCACACCTGTAACATGTTAATCAATTTGATCCTGTAGGGACCCAAACAGCCTTGGGTCCCGAATTAGTCCTGACAAGTGTTCTGAACAGTCTTTTTGCAATATTATCATCATTATCCATCATGTAACAACTATCCATGGAATGACCAAATTTTTCACAGTATCTACATGATGTAACAGCCCTTGAATTCTTTTTGTGAACATTGTTATAATCATGGAATCTATGTGAGTTAGCATGAAGATTTCTGTTACTTGCATGAAATTTTGATTTACCATTACCTGTCCACCAGCATTCAGAAGCTCGGTGGCCAGGTTTTCCACATTCAGAATATACAAGTGTCTTTTCTTTAAAAACAACTTTGTTTCTACCCAAAAAATTTCTATTTACAGGGAATTTGACAAATTTGGAATTAAAGTGATTTCCCTGAGCATACCAGCAGTCCTTGACTGCATGCCCATGCTTACCACATTCAAAACACCTAAGGTGCTTGCCTTTTGAGTTATTGTTACCCCAATAGTTTTCAGTCCAACACTCATTTGCCTTGTGCCATGGCTTGTTGCAGGTGAAACAAATAGTATGCTGGCTTGAAATAGATCTGTATCTATATGGGCCATGAGCATATGTGAAAAATCTAGAATTCAGATTGTTGTCTTCTTTCATTATAAAACATGCATTCATTTGATGACCACGCCTACCACAGTAATAACAGGATACATCAGATTTCTTAGTGGCATGGTTTTTATCAATTGGATTCCTATAATGCATTCATTCACTAGCATGCTCATCTTCAAGCAACAGTTTGCAATCATCCATTACATGCCCTATCTTGCCACATTAGTGACATGACACTTGTGATTTCCTGGCAACATGATTACTAACAGACTGACTAGATGCATGTGAATGAGTACATAAAGCATGAGCATTTTACATTGACCCATTAAATTCAGCAGAGCTAACAGATTTCATGACACAAATAGGGACATTTTTAACCCCATCTTTCTTTCCATTCTTGTTCGATTGTTTAGCTTTCTTCACAATTCTTGTTCATTTTTTAGCTTTCTGTGCCTTAAATTGAAAGACAGATGATGAAGGTGTTTTCAGATTTTTGTTTTGTTTTGGGGATTGATTTGAGGTACCAGCTACATCAGAGCTTTGCACAAAAGTGGTGTATAGCTGGTTTTTAGTGATTTCCTTAACATCAGAATTGCAACTTATCCCCTCTCTTGAATTTTCATCCTTACCTTTCATGACAGCTTTCATTTTTCTTTCATTCTTAGCAGAATTGGATGCTGAGTTTTTCAGATCATGAATTTTATCTTCCAAAGATGCTATATGAAGCTCATAACTGGCTATCTCCTGTTCACTACAATTGACACATTCACTTAAGACTTTATTTGCAGTTTTATGCTTCTCAACTTCTTGTTCCAGATTGCTCAAGATTTTTGATTCTTCATCACAAATAGTTTTTCCTTTCTTTAACATGAGAAGTTGCTCGGACATACCAGTATTTAACCATTTCAATTTTTTAACTTCAGCTTTTAGTTCAGTGTTTTCTTCCTCAAAAATTTTAGCCTGAATTTCATTACCAACACATCTTACTCTTCCAGACATCAGCTCCAATTTTTCAATTAGTTCATCTTCTCTTTCTTCCACTTTAATTTTCTCAGCAAGCAGATTTTTGTGATCTTCTTTAAACACGGCAGTTTGTTTCTTCATCCATTCATTTTCATTAAAAAGATCTTCATTACGTTCTCTTAGAGCCAAGCACATATTGCAGTTTGATTTTAGAGAGGAAACATGCACACTTTCCTTGTTGACTTTCTCTATTTCAGCTTCAAGATTTTTATTCTTCCTCTGAATTTCTACATTCTCAGATTTTGATTTCTTCAGATCAAACTTAATTCTTTCCAACTCTTCCAATTTCATCAAATGTTCATTAGTTTTCAGTTTCAGCTGACTTTCTAATTCAGAGATTTTATTGATACCTTCATGGTTTTCCTTTTTCAACATGCACATTTGTTTCATATTCAAGTGAGACTCAGATAGATATTTATCATATAATTCATTTATTTTCAGGCACTCTTCACATGATGAATTAGAATCACTTTTATCAATTTTCCTTTTCATGTTTTCTTAAATGATCATAAGACTCCAGCAGTTCATTATATGCAGCAATCCAATCATTTAGGGTGTAATTTTCGAAGATATTTACCTGATCATCGTCCTGTTCTTCATCTTGATTGCTACTTGGTTCACTCCCTTGAGCCATCACGCATTGATCATTATCTCTATCGCAAGCAGTCTTCAATTTATCCAGAATTTCCTTGGCAGACCTGCAGGATGAGACGCATGAGATTAGCGCTCTGTCAATTGATGCTTTTACCATATTCAATGCTCTAGAGTTGATGGAGTCTTTCATTTTATCCTTCTCGGTCCATTTGGATTTATCCTTTGACAGTTTGTATGAGCCGTGAGTCATTACCTTCCATAAATCAGGATCGGTTGTCCTTACATACCGATGCAACTTTTCCAGCCATGGGCCAAAGTCATCACCTCTTAATATCAGTGGATGAGCCATCGGGAGATGAGTTAGACAATTGAGATAGTTAAGAGGTGCACCTGAATCAGTAGAAGTACAGCAAAACACCAGCTCAAAAAAACTGAAGCACCGAGACCAGATGAGCAAATCGAGACACTAAACCGGTGAAACAAAATACAGAACACAAGAAACCCACTCTGAAATGCACCAAAAGAATAGCAGGATCCTCTACAGATTGTTAGATCTATTAAGTCAGAGACCCGCTCTGATACCAAGTGTTGGGTTCGGTGCTATGGATTCAGAGGGGGGGTGAATGAATCTCCCATTTGAAAACTTCGCTCAAATTAAATCTAAAGCAATCAGAGATGCGGAATTAAAAACTATTCCAGATATGTAGAGCGAACCTAAGCAAACATCTAATGTGCACAGCAATGAGATGAACACAATCCTCGTGCCTATGCATGCATCTAGCGCCAGTCAGATATGAAATTCAAACCATAGTGGACAAGAGGGTTTTTAGGTGATTTGGTCCTACAGACCTACATCCACCCCACACTCAAACCAGAGTGTGGATTCCGCTGACTCACAGCTTGAACAGCTGGGCATCACAGCTTGCCATACAACCGCTGGGGACTACAGCTTAACCCGTCCGAGGTATCCACCTCGCCCCGCTGAGCAACACAGCTTGCTGTCCATAGGAATCCTCCTCTACAAAACCGCTGACTAACAGCTTGATAAAAGGTTAAAAAGGAAAACACAAAAGATGAAAGCGACTGAAAGCTGGAAAAGATAAAGCACAATGTGGCTCTCAAAAGAGCTGACTGGAGTGGATCTGATCCAACTTCCAATAGGAGCGATCTTCAGGTACGCTTCTCTTCCTCTCTTTATCTATCTTTCTCTTTCTTCTTCTCAACTCACGCTCTCTCCCTCTTTCTTTTTCTTCTTCTTCCCTGCTCTCGATCTCTCACTCTCTTTTTCTTTCTTCTTCCCTGCTTCTTCTTCTTCTTCTCTGCTCTCTGGATCGTTCAGGCTATCTTCTCTCAGTTTCTGCTCCTTCTATTTCGATCAGTCTTCTTCAGACAAAGGAGTCTTCCTTATATAGCAGTTCCAGCAGGAGCATCACTGGGCGCGTGTCTTCCATAGTTCCCGCCCAATTATTTTGGCCACGTGTCATCTTCCTGTCAGCCCTTCCAGCCTCGGATCACGTGCCCTTCATAAGCTTCACGAACAGTACCTGTCAGACAGAGAGAAACTTATCAGTTTAATGTCGACACCTTGTACAGACTTTATAGTATGTAATGTGTAGACTTTGCAATCTAAAGACTTTACAATGCGACAACAATGTATAGACTCTGCATTGTATAGACTTCATATATGCAGTGCTATGGCATGTGCAGACTTCATGGATGCAAAGCTAAGGTGTGTACAGACTTAGTGAATGCAACACTGAGGCATGTACAGACTTCACTTATGCAAGCGAAGCAGTGCATGGATGTACAGACTTTGTGTAATGTATGGACTTAGTGTGTGCGAGCATGCTAACATGCAATGTGTAGACATTGAATCAAAAGGATGCACAGGCTATACAGACATTCTGTGCTTAACACTTAAGCCTGAATGCATGATGTGTAGACGTTGTATAGACTTGCTGAAGTGTGCACAAGGTGAAGTATGCACAACAGAAATGAATGCACTAACATGCCGTCGACCATTGTACAGACCTCGTGTTCACTATGCAGACGTTGTATAGACTTGCTAATGCATTGTGTGCAGACTCTGCGTGTGATGTGCAGACTTCATGCAATGCATGAAGCAATGTACAGACTTGCTGACAATGAGTGTGCAGACTCTGCTTTGAGCAATGCACAATGTATAGACTTAGTCATGCGTGCATCAAAGACAATGTACAGACTATGCCATGCTCACAATTAATGCATGTACAGACTTGTATGAGGAACAGGCTGTACATACTTTGAATGATGCATGCACAAGACACTGATGTATGGACTTAGTCTATGCAGCGCTATATAGACTTCGTGTGTGTGCTACAGAACAATGTCTAGAGTTTGAAAGCTTGAACACGAACATGCTGCAATGTATAGACTTTGATTGAGACGATGCATGAGATGATGCGATGTACAGACTTGCCTGGCCGATGCATAGACTTTGAGGTAAGACGCTAGACGCTGTATAGACTTTACTTGCATGTGCAGACTTGGCGATGTATCGACTTGCATAGTTCTAGCCAAGGGATATATAGACTTTATGTGATAGCCCAATGTACAGACTTGGTGTTCTGAACGTAGGTAAAGATAAGGAGTGTATAGACTTGACATATGCACTGGCTGTACAGACTTAGCCATGAGCTGAACAATCGGATGTATAGACTTTGCTCAGTTCAGCTAGTGGATGTACAGACTTGAGATGATTGCATGAACATGCCGATGTACAGACTTGCCATATGCTCAAGTCCAATGTATAGACTTGCTGAGATGATGCACCTGAAGAATGTACAGACTTTAACCCTTGAACATGCATGTGATGTATAGACTTTGCATATGCTCTGAAGACGGGCTGCACACAGGCTGTACAGACTTGAAGAAATGCTGCAAGTGGATGGCTGTACAGACTTGATGTGTGTGTGCTAGACAATGTATAGACTTGCTGAACTACAGACTGAACATGTCAGCAGAGAAGCAATGCACAGACCTTAAATCAAGCACAAAACAATTTATGCACTTAGTATAGAACACTGCAGACTTAGCACACTCATGCATTCTCCACAGAATAGATCAGTCACATGCATTCATGTTGCTATCATTCAATGTGATGTTCTTAGCAAAACAATATGGTGACTCATTCATGTTGCTATCATTAAAACACCACATTATCATCAAAGCACAAGGGGCACAACATGTAGGGATTTCATCCCCAAAGCTATGGATCAGCAGATTTGCAAGTTGTTTGTCAGCGGAATCCTTACTCAATTGAGTAAGGGGTAAACGTAGATCTCAAGCTCGAGATCGAACCACCTTAAAAATGATGTGCCTTACGTGTGATTGATCATCTGTTCATTACTGCAATTAGATGTGTTGAACCCAGGAAAATGGTAATCAAGAGGGGAGGGGTGAATTGATTACCTATAAAAATTTAAGCAATTAAAATAAGCTGACCAACACCCCTCAAAAACCAAACACAAAGAGTGCAAGCAATAAGATGAGCAAACACTCACTCGCACCGGGATATGAGTCACACTCGCAGAAATAAAGAAGACGATGATGATCAATTTTTGAGCATCAAAGATTCTCTCGTGTTTTCCGCAGAGCCCACACGAGATTGACAGAGCAAGACAAACCACAGAGAGAACACGAAAATTTTTTAGGTGGTTCAGGTCCACAACCGTGTCCCCTACATCCACCCCTCACAGTGTGAGGATTAAGCTCCACTGTAGAGTGAGGCACACACACACGTGCTGAAGACGGCACAACCACACATGTAGCCGAACCTGGCCGCACAACCACACACACACACAGTGTATCTCACATGTAGGATTTACAAACAGATGTTTAAGATTGAAGCAGTCTATATGCTGTGATTAAAATGAAATGCAATCTAAGCAGATTTAGCTCCCCCTGACAACTCCACTTTAGGAGTTCCAGCTTCCCCTGCTTGAAGTCGGAGACGATGGGTCGAATCAGAACTGAAGCCGCATCGCCTTGATGCAACACGCAGAAGGTAGCACCGCACGGTACTGGATGATGTCTTCCTCAGATGAATGACCTTCAGCGCCTTGGTTGATGGGGAGAGGAGCATAGTCGCAGCTTAGCTCGCCCTGTGTACACAAGTAGATAGAACGTGAAAAACCCCCAAATACATTCGGTAGATAGATCGCCCTAATCTTGAGGCTTAAATACCCAGAAAACAAAGGGGGACACGTGGAGAGTATAATCACCCATGGACCAATCATAGAGGGGTAAAAATGGGCGGAATATATTTAGGGCGTCGAGCCCGTGCGAACCAGCGTAAAACACACCTGCCGAAAAGTGTCGACTCAGGGAGTCGACACTTTCTGGCGCCCAAGCTTGAAAACCCCAAAATAGAATGGTGGATAAAAAGTGTCGAGTCAAGGAGTCGACACTGTTGGGTTCGGTGCAGTATTCAGAGGGGGGGGTGAATGAATATAGCCCTTTAAAAATACGCCCAATTAAAATTTTGCTCAAACAAGATTTCGCTCACTCAGAACAGATTAAAACACTCTAAGAAAACTGATCAACTCTTCTGCTCAACCAGAAACCAAATACTTAGAGCGCCCCTATGCAATCATCTAGCGGAAGCACAAATAGATAAAACAAACCACAATGCACAAGGGGTTTTTAGGTGGTTCGGTCCTCCAGACCTACATCCACCCCACACTCAACCCGAGTGTGGCTTACTGTTGACTCACAGCTTGAACCGGTGGGCATCACAGCTTGCCTACAATCCGCTGGGCAACACAGCTTGCCGTCCGAGGAATCCTCCTCACCCGCTGAGCAACACAGCTTGCTATCCAGTGGAATCCACCACTGCAAACCGCTGGGGATTACAGCTTACCCGTCCAGAGGCAGCACCTCTGCAAACCGCTGGGCAATACAACTTGGCCGTCCAGTGGAATCCTCCACTGAAAACGATGGGCCTCACAGCTTGCTCCGCTGACAAACAGCTTGAAGAAATGTATAAAGAAAAATAAAAACAGAACAAGATAGCAATCGGAAAGCTGTAAATGAAATACACAATATAACTCTCAACAGAGCAGACTGGCCTGGATTTAATCCACAGTCCAGTAAACAAATCTTCAGACTTCACTCTTCTTCTCTCGATCTCACTGTCTCTCTTTCTTTCTCTCTTTCTCTTCTTTCTCTTCTTCTTCTGCTAATCTCTCACTCTCTACTCGAGCTCTCTATCTCTTCTTTCTCTTCTTCTTTCACTCTCTGTCTGGATCGTGGATCTCTGTATGGACTTCACCTCTTGCCAACTCGAACGGTCTTCTTCTGTGGAAGAAGGCTCATATATATAGCAGCAGCAGCAGCAGCCCCGGCGTGTGACCTCCACATTTCCAGCCCTATGTATTCGGACCACGTGGCAGCATCCAGCAGGCTGTCAGTCCATGTGTCATCATCTGGTCAGGCCTTCCAACCTCGGATCACGTGCCCTTCATTAGCCTCCACGAGTAGAGCACCTGTCAGATAGAGTATCGGAGTATCAGGTTAAGTGAAGAGCTCTGTATAGACTTGTAAAGACGATCATGATGTATAGACTTGTAATGTAAAGTGCGTTCTCGCACGGGAGCATATGAAGTCTCAGGGGAGCATCTATGGCCTCTGGACAGCATCACCAGCGTCAGGGGAGCATGTGGAGCACAAGCTATCTCTGGGGAGCAATCGCTGCTCCAGGGGAGCATCCTCAAAGTTAGGGAAGCATTAGCAGTCACTGGAGGGCATACTCGGTCCCAGGAGAGCATCCGGGGGGGCAGGCGAGCATGCACGTCTGATGTACAGACTCTACCAATGTATAGACTTGGTGGATAGTGATGCATAGCCAAACGGATGTACAGAATTCACTGTGAATGCATGAACAGTGAATGAGTGTATAGACTTTATAACTCATACTGTAAAATGCAATGTATAGACATGAAATGAACGCTGCATGATCGAGCCTAACCAATGTATAGACATTACAATGCTCATCCACTGAATAGACTTCACAGTGCTCAATCAGACTTCACGATGCTCAATCAGACTTCACGATGATCAATCACCCTTGAAGATGTGAGCGAGACAGTGTATGGACTTCAAAAGCTTGAAGGCCCAATGTACAGACTTTGAAGAGTCTGAACCAATGTACAGACTTGTAATGCTTGAGGACCGATGTGTAGACTTAGGAGCATATGAAGCCAATCTACAGACTTACTCGAGTGAGATGATGACCAAGACGATGCAGCTACAGTGATGTACAAACTTGGCATGAGACGCTGAGAAAGACGGTGGATGTACAGACTTCTAAATGTACAGACTTTCCACCGACCAATGTATGGACTTGCTCAGCCTGAGGCACTGTATATACTTTATGCATCTCTGCCCAATGTATAGACATCATATATGCAGTGCTGTGCAATGTACATACTTCATATATGAAGTCACTCGCTGTACATACTTTGAATATGAAGACTCATCGTGCAATGTTGTCTAGACTTAGAATGCAACGCATGAAGCAGTGAATAGACTCTGAGTGCAACCAATGTCCAGACTTGATGGTGTGCTGTGCAAACATGCTAAGATGCAATGTATAGACTTATGCGAGCATGCTGCAGCCATTGTACACACTCACAGCGTTGACGCTGCATGAGACACTAAATAAGATGGACAGTCTGAGGGAGTCGACCCATCAAGGATATCAAACATGGCACACTCATGCAATCTCCACAGACTAAATCAGATATAACACACTCAAGCATTCAAATCAACATGCCATCATCAAAACAAAACATAATATCATAATGCACTCACTGTGTTGCAATCATCAAAACAAAACAGCATTGCTATCATCAAATCAACATAGCACATGCTTGTGCCTAAGAGGCACAACAGACACTTCCTGCCAGGTAACGCTAAAACACCCCAGATAGAATTCCAGCAAATAAGTGTCGACTCAATGAGTTGACACTTTTTGTCTGGCCAACCAAAAACGCAGCAGACAGAATGGTCGGATAAAAATGTTGACTTATGGAGTCGACATTTTCATCCTAGTTCCATTAACACTAAAGGGGCAAAGCCTAGTGAGAAATGTGTCGACTCTAAGAGTTGACACTATCACCTGGGATTTCAAAACAATAAAAACAAGGGATTTAACATGAAAGCAAATGGTCTGAAAGTTCAAACCAAAAACTGAGCAAGCTTGCCCATGATCCAATTGCTAATAATTCAAACAAAATGTACACATTTACCTTTGCCACATATTCATCAGTTTGGTACTATATCCTCCCTATGTTGAACTCAAGATAAACAATTTGTAACATTATGAGAGTAGCTGTCAAGTGTTAACCACATAATCCATTATACATGTCCACAGTTAGCACGATTCTGAAGGCATAGGAAAAATTCCTTTAACTTCCCCACAAGTATCCCTGTCATTGAATTACTCAAAAAAAATCACAATTAGCCATTCATCCATAGTTAAGAAAAAGAGATCAACAACTTGAGTTTTGAACCATCTTCCCCAACTTTGTCTTGTACACAAAAACATCCTCAGTCATGTTGGTTCTTTTAAACAAAGAGTCAAAGGACAAAAGGGATCTAGCATATCAATCTATCATTCATGAACTAGTTCAAAAACTCACATTTTACCTCATTCATCTATATACAAAGCTTAACATTTATTTAGGCTATCTTGAATCAACTATTCTTATATTCACATCAACTATAGCCACATCATATTTGGTCATCATCAAAATTACTTAAGGCAAAAAGTCCGCGCACGGGGTTCAACAAGATGCATGTCTAGGAATGTTTACTGTTGATCTGATTTATAATTTCTTCATCTTACATTTACCTATTGATCAATAATATAGTGGTATATGTTGACACCTTGAAAATGAACAAGGGTGAAAGCACAATTGAAAAGAGGATCAGACCAACAGTGAAAGACCAATGATGAAGCCCGTCAACCATTTACCCGGCTGAAGCCTTTGTCGGCCAAGCTGATGCCTAGTGCCGATATCATTCAGACGGCAACACTGATAAAGCAGTAGTCACTCGACTGATGGGACCTCCTAGCACACTTTAATGAGACCTGTACTACTGCCTCATCCAAGAATCCACAGATGACATGTCAGGGTAAGTCAGATGTCGGCTTATTGACAGATGTGATATGAGATAAAGATGAAGCCAGTACCGGCAGATGAAGATTGTAAAGGCTTTTGCAAAGTCAGATCAATGAAGAAGAATCATCTCCACAGATTAGACGCCCGGCTGAGGTCTTCCCAGACTAAGGCTGATGTCCGATCTCGTCACCATTCAGGTGACGATATCGATAAAATGATACCCGGTTTTGTCATCATTCAGATGGCAATACTGATGAAACCCCTATCTACGGACTGATGAAAACATATCAATGATATCAATGGAAGCTGTGTCACCAATGGAGGGCCCTTTTGGGTGATGATGCAAGTGGGCCTGTGAAAGTGGCTAAAGACCCAAGTGGGCCTGTGTGAAGGTGGCGCCGAGAGGTTGAATGCCTGTGCACCGGGAAGCCCCAGCTGAGGCGCGCCGTGATGAGGCCTGCCGAGAAGGGGGGGAGACAGATATAAAACCCCTTCCCTTCGATAAAAAAAGATAGGGGGAGAGATTGAGAGGATAGCCAGAAACCAAAGGAAAAAGAGAGCCCCAAGAAAAGTGACTCGAAGAAGCGAAGAGATATCTGAGAAGAAAGGAGGAAGAAGAAGCTCCAGGTGGGCTGCTCCGGGGAGGGAGAGGAGTCAATGCTCCGCCCTCCCCCATACTTTCTTTTCTTTTCTTTGATGTAATCTAGCGAGTCTTTTCTCGATTTATCAAATGTAGCCGGAGAGTTCCGGTCTTGATTTCCACCTCTCTGCTTTACATTTCTCTTTTACGATCTGTGTAAGTCTTCGATACAACACAATGAAGTATCAACATGGCCCATTTGGGCATCGATTGATTGAGATATCTGCTCTCCGTCTCTCACCATGTACATAGTTCTCGGCTGAAAAGTCCAGTAGCCTAGACTCTTCGAGTTTCAGAGCCGATTGAATGAATCTGTTCTTCGAAGAGGGATGAAGATAGGACCCCTACCCCTACCTGATGGGTTATTGGGTTCCACTTTCTTCTCCCATCCTGTCTCAATGGCAGATCCTCCGCATATAGTCTGAGTTTTCTCTTGAGCCCTTGTGCTGTTCAGGAACCAGAGACATCAATCTCTTGGTTCCCTGAACTGCTGGCTGTACAAAGATATGTCTGTTCTGCAGGTTAATGCCATCCCACGAGATTCTAACAAGCGATGACCTCAGTCTCTCGACCCTCCATTCTAACCCTTGAATGATTAGGGTCTGGAGTTTCGGCGCTAAGAGTTCCTCCATCGCCGGTTTTTCGATGCAGTTGGGCTCGTCTAGGGAATCAGAGACAGTCATCTCTTGATCCCCCAGACGGCCTGCAACAAACAGATGAAACCCTTCACAGGATATAGACGATGGTCTCTTTTCCCCTACTGATTCGACCTTCCAATTCCCTTGGCATCCTTCAAACAGAGCTATCCACGAAACCCCCTCCTGCACTCCACATTCGGTCTCGATCCGAGCCAGAAAACTCAGAAAATTCCCGAACAGAGTACCGTAATCAAGCCCTGAAACCCTTAACCCTTTCACCTTCCCGGCGTGCTAATTTCCACGCCGAGAGCTACGCCGCCGAGAGGCCTCCCTCTTCCTTCCCCTTCAGCAAAATGACAAACCCCCCCGGTTAAACCCCTGTTCCTTCACAGCCTTCCCGGCCTGTGGCCTCCCGGCGCCGGGTTCCCAGCGCGGCGAGGAGCGCGCCGAGAAGCCTCACGCCGGGAGCTTCCCCCCTTGTTTTTTTGCCATTAAAGCCATGCCGAGAGCTCTCCCTTTGGCCAATAGAAACCCACGCCGAGACCCTCCTTCTTTGGACAATGAAACCTAGTCTGAGGCCCTCCTCTGCACTGTCATCCTTCAATCCTTTAGTCTCCCTACACACCTGTCTAGGGGATGTTCGGAGACCATCATATGTGCCCTGAGAAGATACAGTAATGGGGAAGACCCCCCTTACAGCCCTCATTTCCGATCCGGATTTCACTGCTACCTTACGAACTCAAAGAGCCATGTTATTATATACGTTCTGATGGGTTCCAAGGGAATATTAACCAATGAGATAGACGCAAGTAACATCCCCGGGCCCGGTGCCCTTCTTATCTGGTCGTCATCCCGGCATCCCGTGGATGATGACCTATTCTCACTTGGCATAATCCAAGTTGAGGGGACATGCTGCCGAAATTCATACATACCCTACCGGGTAAATGTGATATTCTCTCCCAGCCCCGCCGGCCCACGGAGTTATGTCCTTGCACGCTCTCCGATGGTCCCTCGAAGGGGGATATAGATGCGGCACCGCACCCACATGGGACGTGCCATGTCGCGCCGGTCCCTATTCGGACTCCGGGTCTATTATACCCGATCTTTTACGGATCCTACCCTGCCGCTGCATGGGTGGTTTCCTATTCCCACTTGGCATAGTCCAAGATGGCGGGGATATGCCGTCGGATTTGTCCCGTACTTAATAACCCCCCTGCTTTGTCTAGTCCATTTAGCATTCTGCAAATAAATCAACCCCGTCTCTTCTGAGCCTTATCTTCACCGCTGCTTTCCTCCTATTTTGGCATTTAATCAAGGGTTGTCCTTCCTTGGAAGGGCGTAATTAACGTCATAGCCTTTATGGTATGACGGACTTCTGGTCCCGACTCGGACTTCACAATCGACTGACCAAGTCAGATCGAGCGCACAATAAAATCGTCACACACGTGACTGGCACGCCTAATAAATCAATAAATCAAAAATCCAAATAAAAAATAATAATAAATAAATATAAATAAATAATATAACGAAATAAGATAAGATCTACGTTCCACAAGCTGGCACGCCCGGTGGGACTTAGTCTCCCTTCATCTCTACGCCAAAATAGGAGGCCCAGCGGGCCCCCCTCAAATTTCTGATCCTGTGCGCTTTCCTTATTTTCAGGAAGATGACTACTGGACTTATGTCTGTACGCTTCGGCCAACAACCGATCGATATGCATGTGCGAGAGGGTTACCTGGCGGTACCCCTGTCATTCGGAGCAATGCCCTCTGCTGTCGGGCTGCCCAACTGTCTGGGCCTCGTCTTCACCGACCTTCTGCAGGTCAACAACGACGAGCAAGGCACCGCTGCAGGTGCCCCTATGAAGACTACTGGTAAGAAGGCTGGCTTACCGGAGAAGACGACCTCGACGGCCGTCGCCTGCTATGTACACCAAGTTCAAAGGAGGGATACAGTTCCCGCTGCTGCCCAGAGGGGAAAGAGAAATAACAGGAGAAGCCGATATGCTGCTGCTGAGCGTCGTCTTTCCAATTCTGGGAAGACAGTGATGATGGGAGATGTTAGGGTGAACCTCAACGGTCGCCCCAGAGAAGTCCGGCCGGACAGGATTGTCCCGACTGTCCAGACCGACAACAGGTTCCGCGTTCTGGTCGCTAGGAGGGCCAACTGGGAAGCTGATGAAAGGAAGCCGCTGGCGCCCAAGCCAGCAAAATATAAACAGGTCTGGCGACCAAAGAAGATTCAGAGCTGGGCCCCAGCTCGATATGAGAAGAAGGCTACTGAGGATGCTGTTGCCCGCTTCAGGGCAGGAAGCAGAAGAGAAGAAAGAAACTACAGAAGAGATGATGTTGCTGCTTACCCCAAAGCTCTGGGGAGGAGAGATGAAAAAAATGATGAAGGAAGAAATCTGATTACTACTCGCCCCGTGATGAAGGGCAAAAGATATCAAAAGAATGAAGACCTTACTATCACCCATCCCAGGGCCAAAGGTAAAAGATGGCAAAGGAAGAACTATGATGACACTGCCAACTGCTGCCAAGATGGCGATATGGGAATGAGCGAACCAGTCACGGTTGCCATTCCAAGAAGACCAAGAGCCTGTGCCAGACAGGCTGACATATTCAAATATTCCAAAGCCGAGCATTTGAATGCTCAGATGACAAGACTGGCTCATCAGCAGAAAAGCCAGGAAAGATTGATACTCCGACCAGAGTCGCGAAGGCACGATCCAGAGGAGATGAAACAAGTGGTCCAAGACTACTTCCATTCCCTGGGGAACTCTGCCCTCGGTCAGCAAAGACTATCCCGTGCTCTGGGCACCGTGGATGAAGAAGAAGGAGAAGCCCTTCAAGAAGTGATGCTCGAAGTCTCCTCCTCCGATTCAAATGATTATGAAGAAGGCCGTAAGGCTGGATATGATAAAGAAGACCTGTATAGGGAAGAAGCTGAAGAAAGAGTATCGGTCTTCGACCGACTCAAATACCCTGACCAGGCAAAAAGAAAAGTTTACAGGCAGAAGGGAAGAATGCAAATCTTCGCCTGTAACATGGCTGGAATCGCCAGGGGGCAGAATATGCTACCAACTCAGCCAGATGAACTGCTCAGGCTGGCTACCAGACCAGGCCCCGTCACAAGAAGAGGTCAGGCTGCAAAAGATAAGATGAAGAATGATGAGGAAACCCGCAAGATCACCACCATGACAGTCAATGTGGTGACAACAGAAGAAGAAGACAATCCCTTCGTTGATGATGCTGAAGGGACTTCAGAAGATATATAGATCCCATCGACTCTGGATCCCATGATCCAGATGATGTTTAGAAGATATCAACAGGAGATCAGTGCTCTCAGAAGACAGCTAAATGAGAGGCATGAAGCCACACCGATCTCCAAGCAAGCCGAACCTGTGGGGCAGACTTCCAGCTCAGCAGAAATGGCTGTCCCAACTAATCCCCTTCCAGCTGATAAGGGCAAAGCTCCGAGCCAGCCTGTTCTGCAGCAAGCAGCAGCTCAGCCCTCTACATCTCAGACGCAGCCCGCCGCGCCCACCTTGCGCGCAACTGTGATGACGACTCCCTACAGCCAACAACAAGCTCACTTCTTCCCAGAAGAGATAGATCCAGCCCTAGCCCACAAGCTGATGATTGAAAGAATTGTGGAGATGAAGCTGTCTGAGAGACCGGTGATGGTGTAAGTACCTATGACGTGTACAAAGTACCGTATCCTCCCCAGTATGCTGCTAAAAGACTACCCCCAGGCGTCAGTAAGCCGCCGAAATTTGAGAAATTCAACGGCCAGGGCTCTCCCAGGGAGCACATTGCTTACTATACCACAATTATGGGCGACCTGGCAGCTGATGAAGCCTATCTGCTTAAGTTCTTTGGCTCGTCCCTCACTGGGATAGCCTTTGAATGGTATTCAAGCCTGCCCGCTGGATCAGTGGTTGATTGGCCTGATATGCAAAGAAAATTCCGCGATAGATTTCATGTCACTGAAAGAGAAATTACAATAGCGGAGCTATATGCAACCAAGCAAAGGCAGGATGAAACAGCACTGGACTACATCAAAAGGTGGAGAAACTTAGCCATGAGATGCCGAAGACCTCCTCATCAGGAAGATGCAGTGCAGATATGTAAACAGAGCCTCAAGAGAGAGGTGCTAGAAAAGATGATCGGTGCAGATGTCAGAACATTTGATCGGCTGAACAATATAGTGGCGGAAGTCGAGACGTTCTTGTCCAAGCGTCCGACCGCCAATGCTCCCACTATGCCGAAGGGTAAAACCAATGATCGACGGCCATCACATACTGAGGCTAACGCCGTCGATTTTAGAACCTTCGAGCAACAGAAAGGGAAAAAGGAGGCAGATGAAGCTCCCCCGCCTGAGAGTGCAACAGAAAGAAAGATAAGGTCTCTCTGAGAGACAGAATGAGAAGGGCTTACTCTTTTCCCAAAGATAAGACATCAGCACTATTTAACTGGGCATATAAGTTCAACAAGGTAACGTTGCCTGAACCGAAGAGACCTGCGGATGCAACAAAGAAAGATGATCCGTTGTTCTGTCCATTTCACCGTGCGCTGGGGCACGCAATTGAAGATTGTTATGTCTTCAAGGATATTATGGAAGGAATGGTCAAAAAGGGTGAGCTACAGTTGGGTGATTACCAGGTGAAGCCACCTCATCCGCATGAGCCTCCGCCCTGGAGGACGGCCGCCAATGTGATTTCAGTCTATCAGCAGCTGCCTGAGGAAGCCGTTGAAGAATGTACCAGGCATACTTATGCAGCTTGCCTCCTCACCCCACTGAAAGATCAGGAAGGATGGCAGACGAAGCCCATAAAGAACAGAAGAAAGACTCTTGCAGCCAGCACCAGTGGGGCAACTATTCGGGGTGTCACCCCAAGGCCTGAGCCGCCTCCAGTAAAGCCAGTATGGCATACAGCTGAGACCGGACCAGTCATCCGGATCCCTACTCACAACCGGAGGAGACAAACTCCCCTACCTGCACATAAAGAAGTAAGTCCTGCAGCCGGGCGTCTACAGCAGTATATCAATGAGCTCGATGAATATGAGCAGAAAAAGCCCAAAAACCTGCTGATAAAAGACTGTATACTCTGGGAGCAGCTCGAAGAATTGAAAATTAAAGAGCAACCAGAGGCAGAACAAGAAAAAGCTGAAAATGAGCCCTTCTGGGGGCAAGAGCCAGCAAAGCCAAATTCCCAGAAGAAGAAGAGACGGCCCAAGTCCAAAAGGGGAAAGAAAGTCACGACAGTACAATGCAACACCCTGTCGGTACTCTTTTCCTTGCCCGGGGAGAATGATGAGGATGAAGCATCAAATGCCCCGCTAGAAGCCAACCATGCTGAGGCCTCTACCTCAGCCCATGCAACACGTTCTGGGAAAAGATGGGGGCGCCCGCCACCAGCCAATCATAATATTATATTCAGAGGGGAGCAACCCTATCAGATCCCCGAGCCAGAGGTACGAGGTGTCCAGGTTCCTCCCCCTGCCAGCTTGTACCAAGAAAAAGAAGAGGCTCCTTCATTCCTGGAATTCTTGTCCAGTTTGGAAAATGAGCAATTGGCTCACACTGCTTCAGCTGAAAACAATAAATGCCAGCAGACTGCAGTTAGGAAGCAGAAGCAGCATGAAGAAAATAAAGGAAGTAACCCTCTAGCAGAAACAGGGGTCGTTACTACAGAAGAAGCCTCCCGGGGAACCGATCAAGAGGGTAAAACCGGCACTGGGCAGCAAAGGCCACAGGCACCACATGAACCTCCAAGACCCCGTTGGGTGGAGGAGATGAGACTGTCTAACGTCCGGGTGGGCAGCCGGATCATGAAAATGCTGAAGAAGCTCCCTACCAGGTTCTCCATCTGGGAAATCCTCTCTCTGAGTGAAGAGGCTCGCCAAGCCATTATTGATGCCTTGCAGTCGCCAGCACAGTATGAAGCACTCTTGACAGAAGTGAATTCTGGTCCATCAGTCACATTCACAGAGGATGATATGCTAATCCCAAATTCCGGCCATAACAGACCGCTGTATATGAGGGGTTCCCTGAACTGTCAGCCGATAAGCAGAATACTGATAGATCCCGGGGCTGCTGTGAACATTCTCCCATACCGCATCTATCAGAAATATTACTTTGATCTGCAGCTCACCAAGGTCAGAGACATGAAGATTGCAGGATTCAACCAAAAGTGTGAGACACCTCTTGGGGTAGCTGATTTCAACCTCACATTGGGAGACCTCACTACAGTGGTACGATTCTATGTGATCGACTCCAACACCACGTATAAGGCCCTGCTGGGGAGACCGTGGCTGCATGAATATCAAATAGTGCCATCCACGCTACATCAGTGCATTAAATACTGCCATGAAGGAAAAGAAGAAAGGGTGTTTGCGGACCTGCATCCCTTCGAAGTGTTCGAGTGCCATATGCTCGATGCATCCTACTACACCGAGGTGTCGCAAAAGTGCGAAAGGAAAGAGACTGTGGTCAACCAGAAAAAGCCTGAGACAGAGATAAGGAACTGGTCTCCACCGCCACCAAAGGGCTATGTTAAAAAGCATAATGTATCTCACATCTCTTATGCCGGTGACTTTGCTCGGGTTACCCCTCCTAGCGTCCACCCGGATAATGCCGATGAAGAAATGAAGCAAAAGTACACTCAGGTGGAGGTGCCGCAGGGTTTATTTAAACCCATCGTCAGCCTTGAGTACCAAACGGTGCTACCACTGAAGACTATGGAAATCCCTCGCTTCTGCGAACCTCCTATTATATTCTACACCGGGGAGCCAGTCGAAGAAGATGATCAAGACTGTATGGCCCCTGAAGAAGCTGCAAACCGGATGGTACCGATTACAGGCTTGGATTATACTACCCAACGGGTTTCACAAATGTTCTCCAAAATGCAAATGCCATCAATGCAGCCTGCTGCTCAGAAGAAGGCATTCAAGGAACTGTGGGATCCGCCTCGAGATAGTAAAGAACTGAGGAAGATCACTCAACACCCAGGATTGGGTTATACCCTCCAAGAATACTATGAGGCTGAGGTAGACGTCATATCTGTCTCCTACCGGCATGACGATCCTCCCGAGGTAGGATATGACAAATACCCCTCGGAAGATGAAGAAATCATTTATCAATCCATAATGAGCAATGAAGCCCCAGACAACCTGCCAGAAACAGAGACATCTGATGAGACAAAGAAAGCTTGGTACTGGGAGGACTTATCTTCCAAAGAGGATCTGTTCCAGGCTGAAGCAAAATTTGATACGGGAACCCCGGATGAAGATCAAATAGCCAGAGAGCTGGAGGAGTGTCTGGAGTTCGGGCGCATCCTAGAAGAATTCCGGGCTCTACAGAATGATGACCTTTCAAGGGAGCCCACATTAGAAGAGCCTCTAAGGACGGAGGGGTCCACTTCTGAATCTCCTGCTGAACCAGTCTCGCCCTCGGAGCAGACTGAACAGGATTCGATAGTATTGGCCCTATATGATGCGCCAACATCCGCTGGTGACTAGTATGATGAAGCAAAGGAGCATGAAACGGAAGAAGATTATATCCCGGGAGGCTTTATTGATTTGCAAGAAGCCCCGCCCGAAGTCGAAGACGGAGGCCAAGCCACCGTCGATGAGCTGATAGAAATAAATTTGGGGTCCGCAGATGAGCAAAGGCCGACATTCCTCAGCTCACTGCTGGAGCCAGATGTCAGGGAATAATATATACAGTTCTTGACAAAATTCTGAGATTGTTTTGCATGGACATATGATGAAATGCCAGGACTGAGCTCTGATGTGGCACAACACCGATTGGCAATAAACCCAGAGGCTAACCCTGTAAAGCAGCCTTCTAGGAGAATGCGTCCTGAACTGATAAATCAGATTAACAAAGAGGTTGACAAGCTGATTGACGTAGGCTTTGTCGAAGAATACCAGTATACTACATGGCTGGCCAATATAGTGCCCGTAAAGAAGAAGAATAGGTAGATCAGAATATGTGTCGATTTCTGGGACCTTAATAAGGCCTGCCCGAAAGATGATTTCCCGGTGCCAATCACTGAGGTGATGATCGATGCAACTACTGGCCATGAGGCCCTATCATTTATGGATGGGTCATCCGGATACAATCAGATCTGGATTGCTGAAGAAGACAGAGTACACACTGCATTCCGCGCTCCGAAGGGGATATTTCACTACGAAAGGATGTCGTTCGGCCTCAAGAATGCCGGCGCTATTTACCAAAGAGCTATGACAAAGATCTTTGATGACCTGCTCTTCAAAAAGGTAGAGTGCTACATTGATGATCTGGTGGTAAAAATCAGCAGAAGAGAAGATCATTTGCAAGACCTAAGGATAGTATTCCAGAGGTTGCGCAGATATGAACTCAAGATGAATCCTATGAAATGCGCCTTTGGCGTGTCCAGTGGGAAATTCCTCGGATTTATTGTCCGACATAGGGGTATTGAAATTGATCCATCCAAGATTAAAGCTATCCAGGAGCTCCCTCCACCAAAGAATCTGCACGAGTTGAGATCCCTGCAAGGGCGTCTGGCCTACATCCGACGATTTATATCAAATCTATCGGGAAGATGCCACCCCTTTCACAAACTCATGATGAAAGATGTGCCGTTCCTCTGGGACGCTGGCTGTCAGGAAGCCTTTGAGAAGCTGAAGGAATACCTCAAGACCCCTCCGGTGCTGGGGGCACCCATTAAGGGCAGGCCCTTGATACTGTATATCGCAGCCACATACTGTTCCCTGGGGCAATGCTGGCACAGATAAATGAGGAAGGCAAAGAACAAGCCCTGTACTACCTAAGTAGGAGGCTGATGAGAACTGAAGAAAGCTACAGCTACATAGAGAAGACCTGCTTGGCACTAGTCTTTGCTGTCAAAAAGCTCCGACACTACATGTTGTCACATGAAATCAGATTGATATCTGTAGCAGATCCACTCAGATACATATTGACTCAGCCAGTACTGAAAGGCCGGTTGGACAAATGGGCAGTAATTCTGATGGAATTCGATATCACATATATACCCCAGAGGGCAATAAAAGGACAGGCCGTGGCTGATTTCTTCGCGGAGCACCCTGTGCCGGAGAATGATATGTTGGGGACTGAATTACCCGATGATGAAACACTCGAGGCCTATCAAGCTCAGCCAGTTATGTGGTAACTGTTCTTTGATGGAGCATCTAGAACGGAGACAGATTCCGATGGAAAGACCAGAATACGGGCTGGAGCCGGTATTGTGCTGAAATCACCAGAGGGGGAGGTTGTGCATACTTCCTGTTCTATAAACAAGCCATGCACCAATAATGAAGCCGAATATGAAGCTCTGATAATCGGACTCAATATCAGCCTCAACATGGGTATCCAAATGCTTCAGGTATTCGGGGATTCGATGTTGATAATAAGGCAAGTCCAAGGGGAGTTCGAAGTGCGGAAGCCAGAACTAAATCCCTATCACCAGAAGGCTGTACGCCTCATGGCAAAGTTCTATCATATCGAACTCAAACATGTGGGCCATGGACATAATGCCCAGGCTGATGCACTGGCAAAGCTGGCCAGCTCGCTAGTAGTCCCGCCAGATGAAACACTGAACATTGTTGTTATGAACCGGCGGCAAGTCCCCAGTATGCTAGAAGGGTGCCCCGAAGAGGAAGAAGTTGCCACTATCAGCGCAGTACAGGCGTCTGATTGGAGACAACATTTGCTACAGTGGTTTCTGCACCAACAGCTGCCACAGAAAAGGGAGGAAAAGATGAAACTCCTGAGAATCAAAGATTCCTATGAATTCAGAAATGGAACTTTATTCCGAATAATGGCGGATGCACGCAAAAAGATTCTACTCCGCTGCCTGTCCACTAAGGAAGCTTGGCAAGCGATGAAAGAAATACACGCTGGGACAGCAGGCGCCCACCAGGCTGGCCCCAAAATGAAGATAGAAATCAAAAAGCTGGGCTACTATTGGCCTACCATGTTTGAAGACTGCTGTAAATTTGCAAAGTCAGGCCAGAAGTGTCAGGAGCATGCTACCATGCCTAGAAGGCCACCTACAACTCTGCACCCTACAGTTCCTAGCTGGCCATTTGCACAATGGGGAACTGATGTAGTCGGGCCACTGCCGACTTCCTCGGCCGGTCATAAGTACATATTGGCCATGATAGATTACTTCTCCCGATGGGCGGAAGCTGTAGCATTAAGAGAAGTGACTGGTGAACTGGTCGCCAGATTTATCAAGCATAATATTATCTTCCGGTTCGGGATCCCCAACCGAATAATATCTGATAATGGAAGTCATTTCAGAAATCAGAAAATCTATCGACTTGCCGAGAAGTATAAGATTGAATGGAGAACCTCCACTCCCTACAATCTCTAGGCAAACGGATTGGCAGAAGCTTTTAACAAGACTTTGTGCACCTTGCTAGCCAAGGTTGTCAGTTCTAATAAAAAGGACTGGGAAGAAAAGATGTATGAAGCTCTGTGGGCATACCGCACCGTCTCTAAGACACCTACAGGGTGCTCACCATACTCATTGGTATACGGCTCGGAGGCAGTGGTTCCACTAGAGCTGGAAGTTCCGTCGCTCAGAGTGTCAATCCAATATAGCCTGGCCCGTGGCGAACAAACAAATGCTGAAAGAAGGTTAGAAGAACTGACTGAATTGGAAGGGAAGCACCTCCAAGCTCAGAAGAATATCCAAATGTATCAGGCCCGCATGGCCACTGCATTCAATAAACTCGTAAGAGGACGAGAATTCAAGAAAGGTGACCTCGTCATGGTCAAGAAAAAAGAAGTCATGGCGTCCAACCCAAAAGGAAAGCTGAATGCTAATTGGGAAGGTCCTTATGTGATACAAAGGGTCTACGAAGGAGGGGCCTACGTAGTTGTTAACCATCGAGGGGAAATTCAGTTCTCGCCACTCAACGGTAAACACCTCAAGCTGTATCATGCTGCACAACCAATATTCCCCGAGTAATCGGGCCAAAACACCCTTTCCTTGGCCTAGTGGCACCCCACCCTAGCCAAGCTACCTTTCCCTTGGCCTAGCGGCATCCAGCCCTAGCCGAGATACACCTTTTCCTTGGTCTAGCGGCATCCCGCCCTAGCCGAGATACACCCTTTCCTTGGATTAGTGGCACTCCGCCCTAACCAAGCTACCTTTCTTCGGCTTAGTGGCATCCAGCCCTAGCTGAGATATACCCTTTCCTTGGTCTAGCAGCATCCCGCCCTAGCCGAGCTACACCCTTTCTTGGTATAGCGGCACTCCGCCCTAGCCAAGCCATCCCTCGTCATGATCTAATGGCATTCCGACTTGTCACCCTCCCAAAAAGAGGGGAAGAGAGAATAAAAGAATGAAAATAAATAAATAAATAAATAAGATGGGGTTAAAAAATAGAGATACCTCGCCGGTCTTGTTCAGGTTTTCTGAGCAAGGGCAAAAATGGCTAAAACCCAGCTGTGGTGAAAACCCGAAAGGGCACTTCAGGCAAAATCGGATACCCCGCCACGTGAAAACCCGAAAGGGCACGTGGGCAAAAGCAAGAGGGGGCTGGCCCCGACGAAAACCCGAAAGGGCGCTTGAGTCAGTAACGTGGTGATCCTAAAGAAGCCTCACCTCCCGCCATAAACCTCTCGTCAATCGACCGGCACCTTGCCTGATCAACGATCAAACCCGCCCAGTATAGACCCTACGTCTATCCTGATAAAACCCCCATACCTTGTCCGAAGTCCCACCATGGTGAAGTTCACCGTTGATCGATCGGCATCCTGCCCGATCAATGATGAAACCTGTCCAGTTTAGACCCTACGTCTATCCTGATGAAACATATGAAATCTTTGCATTGGTATAGACCCAATACCGATGATGAAACCTGCTGTTGATCGATTGGCGCACTGCCCGATCAGCGATGAAACCTATCCAGTTTAGACCTTACGTCTATCCTGATGAAACATAGGAAATCTTTACATTGGTATAAACCCAATACCGATGATGAAACCTACCTTTGGTTGACGGGCTCACTGTCCGATCGGCAAAGAAACCAGTACGGTTTAGACCTTACGTCTGTTCTGACTAGATCTGCATATCTCTTTACGTCCCGCCGTGATGAAACCTGCTGTTGATCAGTCGGCATCCTGCCCGATCAGCGATGAAACCTGTCCGGGCTAGACCCTACGTCTATCCTGATGAAACATATGAAATCTTTGCGTTGGTATAAACCTAATACCGATGATGAAACCTGCTGTTGATCGATTAGCGCACTGCCCGATCAATGATAAAACCTGTCCGGGTTAGACCTTACGTCTATCCTGATGAAACATATGAAATCTTTGCATTGGTATAAACCCAATACCGATGATGAAACCTGCTGTTGATCGATTGGCGCACTGCCCGATCAATGATAAAATCTGTCCAGTTTAGACCCTACGTCTATCCTGATGAAACATATGAAATCTTTGCATTGGTATAAACCCAATACCGATGATGAAACCTGCTGTTGATCGGTCGGCATCCTGCCCGATCAATGATGAAACCTATCCAGTTTAGACCTTACGTCTATCCTGATGAAGCCTATGAAATCCTTGCATCGGTATATACCCAATACCGATGATAAGAGCAGCCACTGATGAAGCAGCACATCGCCTGATCCGTGCTAAAAATCCCAGTTCAAAATATATATATATATATATATATATATATATATATATATATATAATATGGGGTTAAAAATAGAGATACCCCGCCAGACTTGTTCGGACATTCTGAACAAGGGAAAAAATGGCTAAAACCCAGCTGTGGTGAAAACCCGAAAGGGCACTGTAGGCAAAATCGGGTACCCCGCCACGTGAAAACCCGAAAGGGCGCGTGGGCAAAAGCAAGAGGGGGCTGGCTCCGGTGAAAACCCGAAAGGGCACTTTTTTTCTATAAACCAAGTCATCATGTGGTTTGAGGGAGAGTGCACCCCCTTCCACAGGAAGGGAATGTTCTCACTCCACCAAAAAAAACCACAAAATGCTTTATCAATTTCCATATAAGCTCTCAATCCTGTACAAGCTAGGGGCAATGCCTTCATTCTGTACATCAAAAAGAGAAAAAGGGGCCCTATACAACCAATCTAAGCAAATAGAAGGCTTGCCATCAACCAACCCTAACAATAGGGTATCAAATAAATGAAAATCTATACAGCTGTAACACGAATGTTAGGAATACCCCTAATGTCCGCAAGTGCATAACCACGAGCCCTAGGAGGAAGGCCCTTAATCGAATCAAATTCAGTGTTTCTACCAGTTTGAACTGCATAATTTGCTAATGCATCTGCAAGTTGATTCCCCTCCCTATATGTATGCATAATAGGGCAGTTAATCTGCAAAATCAATTGCTTCAGCGCACTCCACCACGGGATAAGTGACCACGGAGGATCCTTTCCATTCTTCAGCAAGCCTATCAGCACCTGGGAATCAGTAAAGATAGCAGAGATTTTAATGTTATGCGACTTAGCAAGTCGCAAACCATCAAGAAGCGCCCTACCTTCAGCAACCATATTCGAGCCTTTCCCATAAAAGTATGCAAATCCAAGAATGAGATGACCAGAAGGTCCCCTAAAACAGCCACCACCACCTGCCATACCCGGGTTCCCCTTGCTTGCACCATCAACATTTAGAGCAAAGTCTTTTTCCGGGGCAGTCCAACAAACAGTAATGATCTGTGTGTTTTTGCAGTTAACCTGAATTCCATAATCCAACAAGTTAAGCTGTAAAGATTTGCTGGCTTCCTGCTTGAAGTGAATCTGGTTTACCACAGTCATTGTATCAGCAACAATTTGGTCATATGTTTTCTCCATAACGACATTAATCCCCTCAAATTTCATCTGACATCTGATTTTCCATATCATCCATATAATCAAAAGCATAACCAGAAGAGATATAAAACCCGCAGGATTGCTTAATGAGACCCTATCCACAGTAGCTAAAATTCTGTTGTGAATAGAGGGGATCTCCCAGCAAAAATGTGGTAGCAATGAAGAAAACTTAGACCACAGGCTTGTGGCTAATTCCCCCTTTAAAAAGAGGTGGTCTTCATCCTCAACCTCTGGAGCAGCAGGGCAACATACACATCTGGAGGCAAAAGGAATACCACACTGCTGTACTAAATTATCAACAGGAATGGCATACTTCAATAGCTTCCAACAAAACATAGCAGCCCTAGGAGGGAGCTTTGAGTTCCATATTTTCCTATAATTAACATCAGAGTTCAAAGACTGACCTTTTATGAACTCATATGTGGATTTTGTACTAAACTGTCCTTCACTTGTAAGAGACCATACTGGAATATCTTGGCCAAAAGATAGGGGAAAATTCTTAATAAGGTCCCTCAGTTGTTGATTGTCAATAAGTAGCCATGTATAATGAGATGCATCAGATAGTACCTCTTTAACAGAAACATTATAAGAGCCGCGGGAAGACTGAATATCCATGCAATCCTTCAAGCTAACACCAAGATGATTGTCTTTAATGGAGAAACTACTAATTTCTGGAAGGACTCTTGGCTTAATAATCAACCACTATTGAAAGGGCGCTTGGGTCAGTAATGTGGTAATTCGAAGTTCCATGCCAACTGGCACGCTGTCTTTACCTCCCCTTCACTGATGAAACCTTCCGTCGGTCAGTTGGCTCCATTCCCCACCGATGATAAAACCCTTTCGGGGTAGACCTTACGTTTACCCTGATGAAATCTACATACCCTCTTTCAAACGTCCCACCGACAATGAAACCCATCACCATTCTGATGAAGCCTGTCCAGCTCAGACCTCACGTCTGTCCTGATGAAGCCTACGCATTTCTTGGCAAGCCCCACCTGCGATAAAACCTGTTGGAATAGACCTTACGTCTGTCCTGACGAGACCTACACCGTCACGTACGTCCCACCGTTGATCGACCGGCACCTCACCCAATCAATGATGAAATCCTCTGTTCGATTTAGACCTTACGTCTATTCTGATGAAACTCATGAAATTCCTTTGCATCGATATAAACCCAATATCGATGATGAAACCAACTGTTGATCGATTGGCACCTTGCCCGATCAATGATAATACCCTATCCAGTTTAGACTTTACGTCTATTCTGATGAAACTCATGAAATCCCTTTGCGTCGATATAAATCCAATATCGATGATGAAACCCGCTATTGATCGACCAGCACCGTGCCCGATCAATGATGAAACCCTACCCAGTTTAGACCTTACGTCTATTCTAAAATCCCCCTTGCATCGATATAAGCTCAATATCGATGATGAAGTCAACCGTTGGCTGATCGGTACATCGCCCGGCCAATGATACAATCTGACCAGTTCATACTTTATGTCCGTTCTGATGAGAACCACATATCCTTTTCAATGTCCCACCTGCAATAGTCTCTACCCAGCCTAGACCATACGTCTACTCTGATGAGACCCCCTCATTTGCATTCCGGAAAATCGTCTCCCTTACGGCACACATGGCCAATAGGACGTTTGCCGCCACCAACAAAATTCGGTTCAAGCACCTCCTCGGATGCTGTCACGTGGTGGAGCAAGTTCCCCATCCTTTCTCTGAAGGGGTGGACGCTCTCCTGCCAAGGTACTAGCCATTCGCATGAGGGATTGTCAAAACTGCTACCCCACCTTCCAAAGTGATAAAACCACATGCAGAATAAGATGGAGACGCATGAAGCCAAGAGATTCCTTTCCATTAAAAAGGGAGTACATAAAGGGCCCCGAGGGGACACCATATCACAAAAGAGAATAAAAAGAAAAAGAAGGGATAGACAATTTATGGCCGCCGGAATATATCTTCAAAGGCCAGAAGACCCACATAAGGAGTGGCCCCCAGCTCATGAAGGCGCGCCTCCTCCTCCTGAAGCCCAGTGGACATGTCCTGGAGAGACATCACTCGTCCCTCCAGCGAGGCTACCTCCTCTTCGGACCACGGCCGGATAAAGGATAATTGCTGCAGTTCGGCTCGAAGTCCAGAGAGCTCCATCTCCAAGATGGCCATCCGGTCCCGCACAGCTTCTTCCCGCTGAATAGCACCTTGTAGCTCGGCTCGGCGTTCATCAAGCATAAGTGTCAGCTTCCCCAGCTCAGATTTATATTCTGACCTCTGCAGCTTCAACGCCGTTAGCTTATCAACCATGGTCCGTGCTAGGAAGTCTCTCCGATGCACGAATTTCAGTAGAAGCAGCACCGGCTGAACCCACATGTCCAAAGGGCAGCCCATGGCCTGCAAGCCAGCGGTGAAGCGATTGGCGATTTCCTTCAGTTGCAGATACGTCAAGCCAAGCTGGGATTTTACCTGCTGACGTAGCATGTCCAGATGCTGCCAGACAAAGTTGTCAGAGGAAGCGAAGCCGAAGGAGGCAGAGGGGACGACTTCAAAGGTCACCTCGCCATCGATATCTTCTCACAATGCAACGTCCGGCAGAGAGGACGAAGACGGCAGATCTGCTGTAAGGGCTGGCTAGTCCTTTTCTGTGCTCTCCTGCTGAGCTGAAGATTCCTCCCCTATCGCTGTATCGGAAGCTATAGCTTGAACATCCACATGGGGAGAATCGATGAAGGATGGAGCTGCCTCTTCATGAGTCTCTTGAATAGGGGCCTCATCTTCAGCTGCTCTTTCTGGTGACAGGGAAGGAGCTGCTATAGGCAGAAAAGGCAGAAGTCCAGTCTCTATAGCCACTATGGCAGGGACTGCTGACTCTGGCACAATTGACATTACTGCAGCCGGTATAAAAGCGGAGCTTCTAGATGGATCGGCTTCGGCTCTGAAATCCAAAGCCCTGATAGGAATGCAACTCTCTCCTGAGGCCCCTAAGTCCAACGATGCTAAATCCGTCGAAGACTGTATCCGCATTGGCACAGGGCGAATGACCTCAGGGACTCCCATGCAAGTTAAAGGTAGAAAAGGGACAATAGCCCAGTTTGTAGAGGAAATGTCCATGATAGCTGCGGTTGTGTCTGAGCTAGCAGTGGCAATGCCCTAAGACCAAAGCAAAGCAACTTTCAGCACTCGATGAAAGAAACAGATGAAGCAACAAACATGTAAAGGAACCCACCTTTGAAGCAGGGTCCACACCCTCGAAGTGGGGTGAAAGAGAAGGAAGCTCCGTAGTTGGAGTGACAAATGGTGGAGTTATGTCGATCTCGGTGTCGAGCTCGGCAAACTCCTCTTGCAACTCCTCCTTAGAAGATATCACCAGCAGCTTAGCAGGCTGAAAAGGTAGAGCACCTTTTGCAAATACAAGCGGGGCCTCTGATTCAGGAGCATCCCCCTCACTACCGCTGAAAGTCGCTTCCTCCTCATCAGAGACGGTCTTAGAACTGCCAGAGGATATTTCCACACTAGCTACACGCTGTGGGGCCACCTCTAAAACATGTCGGGATGTAGACCGGGTAATTATGCGCCTGGCCGGAACAGTACTCTACTTCGACTGAGTCTTGTGACCCTCCTGTGGTTGAAGCAATTCTTTTGTCATCATAGCTTCAGTCTGCTCTTCGCCTGCCACTGCTGCAAAAGGGACCTCTGAGGAATATAGCAAAGAAGACAATGCAAGTATGAAACAGATAAGAAAAAACACACTTACCCTCCGCCTCACTAGCCGGCGTGGGAGAAGGCAACCTGGTCTCCACCACAGAAGGTGCTACAACTGGCTCTTGGGCTGCGCAAAAGGAAGGGGTCAGATTCAAGGACTTCTTTGAAATCCAGCGAAAGAGAATGAGGAATGCAATTGCAGGCTATTGATGTTACCCTAAACCGATGTCTGAGCAGCCTCCATTTCAGATTCAAAATCATCAAATGAGGGAATATCAGGGAGAGGGGTCCCGGTGTCCATAGCTACCGAAGCCGATTACTGAGCATAAACCTTCTTGGCCTTCCTGGCCTTCCTAACTGCAGCCTTAACTACAGAAGCCTTTCTCTTCTTGCCAGGAGGCAGGGGAGTAGTAGTCGGTGCTGTTGCAGGGATTTCAAAATAAGTAGGCTTCTCAGCCTACGCAATGATTTTTCTATAAAGCCCCTGTCGCTTTATATCAGGCCTGTCTGTTGAAGATGTCAGAGAGGTAATGTGATCAGTGGATGCAAAGTGTGAATACTGAGCAGAAATCACTGCAGTCAGGAAAGAAGATATCATACCTACTGGGCCGTCGTAAAAGATAGAGAGCGGCCAGTACAGATAAGCTACCTCCTTGGAGCGTGAAGCAGCCTCCTTGATAAGCCAGCATACATCGCCAAGTACCTGGCACTTCTCCACTAAAGCTGCCAGGTCACTATGACCATGAAGGTCAAGACACCGAAACAAGTCGAGGTGGTCCATACCCCAGCCATCGACATAATGAAAAGAGATAAACAACGGCTTATTCAATATGCCGGCTATCGGGTTTTCTGCAGATAACCCATGTAAATTCAGCAAAATAAACAACCAAGACGTCTGCTTGTAGTACATCTGGGTTCTATCTTCCCGGCGCACAAACGTCCTATATGGGTGAAATCTATCTATCGGACCCCTCCAAGAAGCTACTACCGGGAGCGGCTCTTCGACAGGAAATGGATATTGTTGCGCCTCCAAACGAGCGTCCCCTACACGGCTCAAATGTTTCAAGTTCTGCATGAGAGTGTCCTCATTGATAGCAGCAAAGACAGGAGCAGGCGGGTCAGAATCCTTTTCCTTCAAAGCCCAACGCTGGGCCAGATGGTTCTCAACCTCCCTCTGGTGCTGTGAATAAAGCCTTCTCAGGTGGGCCTCGGGGATGTCAAACACTGGCCCGGGCTGTTGTTTCATAAAGGAACGCTCGGCCACGTCCCAGAATGCACCTCTACTATCCCTGTAGAAGCTGGTTCGAATGTTCCACCATTTGATATATTCTGATGTTACCTGGGGAACACGGTTGGAAACTGTGGGAACTCTGAAAACTGCACCGTCCTGGCGATGGTAGAAATCCCACCACAACCGGCCATCGTCGACAATGGTGGACCCATGCTTAGCCCGGCTATCCATGGGAAATTGAGCAACCGTTGTGGGGATATGCTGGTCATAACCAAAGTTCCGCCCAAAGCGGAATGGATAGTATGGTTCCAGAAGGAGCAGGCCACCCTTTCTGAAAACTAAAACACTAGGACGGATGGCCATGGCCCATCTGACCAGCTCCGGCTCCAGGATTGGCCGGGCAGTGTTAACCCCTGAGACAGGATGGATATATGTCTCTACCTCTTCCAGTTTGCACTCTCTCTGAGGATCAATCAAAGGAGCTGAACCTGCTACCAAGCTCCAGAAATGAATACTGCCAGGGGCATCCACCGGCACCTTTATCAGTCGACCCCTTATTTTGAATAGCTGATCATAGAAAGGACCAGGTTCAGTACTGGCAAACTCAATCATTCGGGGCAATACCGTATCTGCCTGCAAAGTTCTGGGAGCCAACTCAGGAAATAAACTGCAGACCCAGGCGTTGAAAAAATGAAAAGGACCCACGGTCCTCAAAGAACGGGGAGTCCGATGCTTGTACAGATCCCCCAAAGACTTGTATATCAAACACATGGCCACTGGGCAGAGCGACAGCCTCATTCCCCAGGCCATCTGACAGGTCGGATATATAGCTTCTGGTCGGATGATTGTCTCGTCCCCTTGAGGGAGAGCGAAAGTGCACAGCCAGAATGTGAAGTAAGCCGCACAATGTGTGATGGGGTCTACGCCTGCTGGGTTGGGACCACCGCTGCCTGCACGGCGCAATGAAGATGGCAGCGCCGACTTATAACGAGGAGCCCTTACCTGCTTGCTAGCAGTCGGACCCACGGAAGGGAAGTCGGCATATTTCAAGGGCCCGTCAAAGAAGTACTGAATCCACTGCCCTACCCGGATCCGCAGCTTGCTGCCCTTCTCTCGGGGATGATAACCTTTGGAGGACCCTCTACTGTACGCCAGACAAATGGAGCGATATGCCTTCATCAGGTACCGGTATGAGAAGCCAATGGAATATCTGCCTTCACCATCGGAGCTATCCTTCTCAAAATCTGCCAAGCAGACTTCTTCATACGGCTCGCCGTCAATAGGCAGTCTGGAAAGCTGTGACAGACTCCAGAGGTCAAGAGATGTCTCACCCTCTGCTGTATAGAATATGTTGAATAAGGGGCAGAAGACCTCGAACATCCCACAGCATAACCCTCGGGATATAGGATACTGAAATCGGGAAGCAAAAACACTATGATATACCCCGGCTCTGATCAGCAGAGGGGCATATTCCTTCAGAACAAACTCAGTAAATTCCACGGCTCCTGCTCGAAATAGGTGGGCGTTAGTGATCTTGGTATCCCCAAACCAACCAGCGGCCAAATGATACTTGAACTGAATGGCCGAACAATTCAGCACAAAAGGCTCTTCGCGGTACCCCCACTTCACTGGCGCCAGGAAGAGACCATAGCCGGGCTTCTCCCTATTGACTCGGCCACTGCCATTATCCCACCGAGCAGGTGTGAACTCCGAAGCCCGGGTCAACATTTTCTTTTCCGGCTCCAGCTCCGATATGCCAAGGACTGCATCCCAGTCACGCTTCTCCCTGGGAAGATATATAGCCTTTCCGCGATATACTGAATCTTTCAGGCTGTCTCTCTCAACCAGAATTGCGGCTTCAACTGTACGAGCTATTCGGTAGTTCCGCATTCCACCCACGGTGAAGGTCCGGATAAACTGCAGCAAGTGTTTGTCCTTCGGGAAATCCGGGCGATAATCAGTGCCCCGTCTGAAACATGTTTCCATGGCAGTGGAGTATACCCGGGATGTTGACACCGTATCGGTATCAGAATCGGATGATTCATCAACAGAAGCGATCTTGTCGTATCCGAAGTCTAAGCTGTGCACGTTCAGCCAGTTTACTGTGGCCCGTGATATATCTGGTTGGGCTGACGAACTTGTTTCGACGGCTCCAGAAGATGTAGCAGCAGAGCCGGAAGCCATTGCAGTGTCTGCAGTCGAAGAAGAAATGTGAATTAAAAGTCCTAAAATAAAAGTCAGTCTTATAAAGATTGTAACATGAGACCCTATGAAAATTTCAGCAGCATCTCCCCTTATTCGGGGTCTACCCAAAAAGAATAGGGAGTCACCAACCAAGAGGGGGTGATCCCGGAAGCAAAAGGGATTAAATCCCCAAAAAATGTCATACCCGAGACGGGAAGAACTCGCGGCCACCGCCGAGAGGATGAAAACGGCTCGCGCCGAAGAAAAGAAATGGAGAGAAGAGAAGCTGAAGAAAGAGAAAGGAAGGGTGAGAATGAGAAGAGAAAGGGCCTCGGCGCCCTAAATAGGGGCCCGAGCGACCAGGGTCTCGGCGCGGTGAAACGCGCGCCGAGAACCCCCCCAGGCCGAGAGCCCCCTTGGGCCAAAAGGGCGCGCAAAAATCCCCAGGCCGAGAGCCCCCTTCGGCCATGCGCGCCGGGAAGCTATGCGCGCCGAGAAGCTCCGCGCCGGGAGGTCTTCGTGCACCGAGAAGCCCCTGGCCCCGTGCCGAGAAGCTCCAAAATGCTGAAAATAAAGAAGATATGAAGATGGGAAAAAGTGAAAATGAAGAATACGTGTGCAGAATATTGTTGCAACGAGATGATCAGGTCTGAGAACCGGATTGAAGAGAAATTGAGGAAGATGCCCTCGAATAATGAACGTCACCTGCAGACCCCGTGCCGCCCATTCTGCGCTTACGCCGCCCGCAAGTGGGGGGCATTTGTTGACACCTTGAAAATGAACAAGGGTGAAAGCACAATTGAAAAGAGGATCAGACCAACAGTGAAAGATCAATGATGAAGCCCGTCAACCATTTACCCGGCTGAAGCCTTTGTCGGCCAAGCTGCTGCCCGGTGCCGATATCATTCAGACGGCAACACTGATAAAGTAGCAGTCACTCGACTGATGGGACCTCCTAGCACACTTTAATGAGAGCTGTACTACTGCCTCATCCAAGAATCCACAGATGACATGTCAGGGTAAGTCAGATGTCGGCTTATTGACAGATGTGATATGAGATAAAGATGAAGCCGGTACCGACAGATGAAGATTGTAAAGGCTTTTGCAAAGTCAGATCAATGAAGAAGAATCATCTCCACAGATTATACGCCCGGCTGAGGTCTTCCCAGACTAAGGCTGATGTCCGATCTCGTCACCATTCAGGTGACGATATCGATAAAATGATACCCGGTTTTGTCATCATTCAGATGGCAATACTGATGAAACCCCTGTCTACGGACTGATGAAAACATATCAATGATATCAATGGAAGCTGTGTCACCAATGGAGGGCCCTTTTGGGTGATGATGCAAGTGGGCCTGTGAAAGTGGCTAAAGACCCAAGTGGGCCTGTGTGAAGGTGGCACCGAGAGGTTGAATGCCTGCGCGCCGGGAAGCCCCAGCTGAGGCGCGCCGTGATGAGGCATGCCGAGAAGGGGGGGAGACAGATATAAAACCCCTTCCCTTCGATAAAAAAAGATAGGGGGAGAGATTGAGAGGATAGCCAGAAACCAAAGGAAAAAGAGAGCCACAAGAAAAGTGACTCGAAGAAGCGAAGAGATATCTAAGAAGAAAGGAGGAAGAAGAAGCTCCAGGTGGGCTGCTCCGGGGAGGGAGAGGAGTCAATGCTCCGCCCTCCCCCATACTTTCTTTTCTTTTCTTTGATGTAATCTAGCGAGTCTTTTCTCGATTTATCAAATGTAGTCGGAGAGTTCCGGTCTTGATTTCCACCTCTCTGCTTTGCATTTCTCTTTTACGATCTGTGTAAGTCTTCGATACAACGCAATGAAGTATCAACATGGCCCATTTGGGCATCGATTGATTGAGATATCTGCTCTCCGTCTCTCTCCATGTACATAGTTCTCGGCTGAAAAGTCCAGTAGCCTAGACTCTTCAAGTTTCAAAGCCGATTGAATGAATCTGTTCTTCGAAGAGGGATGAAGATAGGACCCCTACCCCTATCTGATGGGTTATTGGGTTCCACTTTCTTCTCCCCTCCTGTCTCAATGGCAGATCCTCCGCATATAGTCCGAGTTTTCTCTTGAGCCCTTGTGTTGTTCAGGAACCAGAGACATCAATCTCTTGGTTCCCTGAACTGCTGGCTGTACAAAGATATGTCTGTTCTGCAGGTTAATGCCATCCCGCGAGATTCTAACAAGCGATGACCTCAGTCTCTCGACCCTCCATTCTAACCCTTGAATGATTAGGGTCTGGAGTTTCGGCGCTAAGAGTTCCTCCGTCGCCGGTTTTTCGATGCAGTTGGGCTCGTCTAGGGGATCAGAGACAGTCATCTCTTGATCCCCCAGACGGCCTGCAACAAACAGATGAAACCCTTCAAAGGATATAGACGATGGTCTCTTTTCCCCTACTGATTCGGCCTTCCAATTCCCTTGGCATCCTTCAAACAGAGCTATCCACGAAACCCCCTCCTGCACTCCACATTCGGTCTCGATCCGAGCCAGAAAACTCAGAAAATTCCCGAACAGAGTACCGTAATCAAGCCCTGAAACCCTTAACCCTTTCACCTTCCCGGCGTGCTAATTTCCACGCCGAGAGCTACGCCGCCGAGAGGCCTCCCTCTTCCTTCCCCTTCAGTAAAACGACAAACCCCCCCGGTTAAACCCCTGTTCCTTCACAGCCTTCCCGGCCTGTGGCCTCCCGACGCCGGGTTCCCGGCGCGGCGAGGAGCGCGCCGAGAAGCCTCACGCCGGGAGCTTCCCCCCTTGTTTTTTTGCCATTAAAGCCATGCCGAGAGCTCTCCCTTTGGCCAATAGAAACCCACGCCGAGACCCTCCTTCTTTGGCCAATGAAACCTAGTCCGAGGCCCTCCTCTGCACTGTCATCTTTCAATCCTTTAGTCTCCCTACACACCTGTCTAGGGGATGTTCGGAGACCATCATATGTGCCCTGAGAAGATACAGTAATGGGGAAGACCCCCCTTACAGCCCTCATTTCCGATCCGGATTTCACTGCTACCTTACGAACTCAAAGAGCCATGTTATTATATGCGTTCTGATGGGTTCCAAGGGAATATTAACCAATGAGATAGACGCAAGTAACATCCCCGGGCCCGGTGCCCTTCTTATCTAGTCGTCATCCCGGCATCCCGTGGATGATGACCTATTCTCACTTGGCATAATCCAAGTTGAGGGGACATGCTGCCGAAATTCATACATACCCTACCGGGTAAATGTGATATTCTCTCCCAGCCCCGCCGACCCACGGAGTTATGTCCTTGCACGCTCTCTGATGGTCCCTCGAAGGGGGATATAGATGCGGCACCGCACCCACATGGGACGTGCCATGTCGCGCCGGTCCCTATTCAGACTCCGGGTCTATTATACCCGATCTTTTACGGATCCTACCCTACCGCTGCATGGGTGGTTTCCTATTCCCACTTGGCATAGTCCAAGATGGCGGGGATATGCCGTCGGATTTGTCCCGTACTTAATAACCCCCCTGCTTTGTCTAGTCCATTTAGCATTCTGCAAATAAATCAACCCCGTCTCTTCTGAGCCTTATCTTCACCGCTGCTTTCCTCCTATTTTGGCGTTTAACCAAGGGTTGTCCTTCCTTGGAAGGGCGTAATTAACGTCATAGCCTTTATGGTATGACGGACTTCTGGTCCCGACTCGGACTTCACAATCGACTGACCAAGTCAGATCGAGCGCACAATAAAATCGTCACACACGTGACTGGCACGCCTAATAAATCAATAAATCAAAAATCTAAATAAAAAAAATATAAATAAATAATATAACGAAATAAGATAAGATCCACGTTCCACAGTATATCAAAAGGCTCAGTCTGAAGGATAGGTTATGCCTATCTGGAAAACTGATCCTTGCGTGAGGATATTCTTGAATCAACCCTCTGCCAAGTACCGTACTGAGTTGTCAGATCAATATCTTTTGGAGTTCTTCGTTGTTAATTGCCATTTGTTATTTGATCTCCTAGTTGCCCATTCACTTTGTCTTAGAATATTCATTCACAACAGAAGTTCCTTTTATTCCGTAATTAATTTCTACTATGTGCGAAGAATTTGGTATAGATCTATTCACCTCCCTCTAGATCTGTAATTCATCCATTTAACTATCAGGAGGGTGCAAAGTACTCACGATTTTGAAATAAGTCTGGGAATCTTTTCTTCATAGATTCTTCGGTCTCCCATGTGACTTCTTGTTCCGAGCACTTGCTCCATTGTACCTTTACCATGGGAATGGTTTTGTTCCTCAACACACGAACCTCATGATCAAGGTTCTTCAAAGGCTTTTGTTCATATGTGAGATCCTTTTGTATCACCAGGTTGTCATGATCTATGACGTGAGACGGGTCATGAACATACTTCTTGAGCATAGAAATTTGAAATACATTGTGCACTTCGGATAGCTGTGGTGATAAGGTGATTCGATAAGCAACCTCGCCAACCCTTTCTAATACTTCGAAGGGACCGATATACCTTGGTGTAAGTTTACCCTTAACACCAAATCTTCTAATACCTCATCTTGGGGAAACCTTAAGAAAGACGTGGTCTCCAACTTGGAACTCGAGGTCTCTCCTTCTAGTATCGGCGTAAGTCTTTTGTCTAGACTGAGCCATCTGAAGTCTCTCTCTAATGAGTTGAATCTTCTCGGTGGTATCCCTTACCATCTCCGGGCCTAGTAGTTACTTTTCAACAACTTTGTCCCAGCATAGTGGTGAGCGGCAACTCCTTCCGTATAATGTCTCAAAAGGTGCCATTTGGGTACTTGCCTGGTAATTGTTGTTATATGCAAACTCGACCAGGGGTAGATGATCATGTCAGCTTCCACCGAAATCAATGATATAGGCTCGTAGCATGTCCTCTACAACTTGATTTGTTCTCTCGGTCTGACCATCCGTTTGAGGATGAAAAGCTGTACTAAAGTTAAGTCCCATCCCCAAGGAATGTTGTAGACCCTTCTAGAAATGAGAAGTGAAGCGCGGGTCTCGATCAGACACAATTGCAATAGGAACTCCATGTAGTCTAACAACTTCTTTGATGTACAAGGCGGGTAGAACATCGATCAACCATCGGCTCTTTATAGGCAGGAAGTGTGCCGACTTGGTCAAACGGTCTATGATAACCCATATCCCATCATGTCCTCCTTTAGATTTAGACAGACCCATAATGAAGTCCATGTCGATATCCTCCCACTTCCACTTGAGAATGTCAAGAGGGTGTAGCTTACCGGTAGGCTTTTGGTGTTCCGCCTTGACTTGTTGGCACGTGCCACAGCGAGAAATGAAGTCTGCTACCTCCCTTTTCATGTTAGGCCACCAAAAGGTCCGCTTTAAGTCCAGATACATCTTGGTAGATCCGGGATGAATTATGTACCTTACTCGGTGAGCTTCTTCTAAAATCTTCTTCTTTAATTCTGGAAAATCCGGTACACAAGTCCTTTCTCGGAATAATAATCTTCCATCTGATGCTAGTTTGAAATTAGGTTGTTCTTCTATCTTGTCTTTTATTTTTACCAGCATCGGGTCATTGTCTTGAAGTCCCTTGATTTCGCAGAGTAGATCTGGTTGTATCCTCATGTGTGATAGAGTAATACACCTTCTCTCCTTGTCCATGCTTATATTAAGCTTAGTGAATTGCTCCAGCATTTTCCACTCTTGGACCATACAGTTGGCTAACAGAGCTCTCGGCTTTTGACTGAGGGCATCAACTACAGGATTACCCTTTCCAGGATGGTATTGTATTGTGAAGTCGAAGTCCTTGAGGTACTCTAACCAACGTCGTTGTCTCGTGTTTAATTCCTTTAGTGAGAATAAGTACTTGAGACTCTTGTGATCGGAGTTCACGGTGAACTGCTCTCCGTAGACATAGTGTCTCCAGATCTTCAAAGTAAATACTACCGAGGCCAACTCTAAGTCATGTACCGGGTAATTCTCATCATGCTTCTTTAATTGCTGGGAAGAGTAAGCAATGACTCTCCCTTGTTGCATTAACACACATCCGAGGCCAATAGCAGATGCATCGGTATATACCTCGAACTTTTCTCCTTCAGTTGGTAATGTCAAAACTGGAGCAGTGGTCAGGTGATCCTTCAAGGCTTGAAAACTTTTCTCACAGTCTTCGTCCCACTTGTAAGGAATCTCCTTGCAAGTCAGCCTAGTAAGAGGGACAATGATCTTGGAGAAGTCCTTAATGAATCACCTGTAATAGCCAGCTAGACCTAAGAAGCTTCGAATTTTAGTTGCATTTGTAGGTCTTTCCCAATTCTTTACAGCCTCAACTTTTGACGGATCCACAGAAATTTCATCCTTCGAGATCACATGCCCTAAGAAAGATACTTCCTCAAGTCAGAAGTCACATTTGCTAAGCTTGGCATAGAGTTGATTCTTCCTTAAGATTTGCAATGAAATCTTCAAATGCTCTTCATGTTCTTCTTTGGTCTTTGAATATGTCATCAATAAAGACCACTACGAATTGATCTAGATGAGGCCTGAATATGTTGTTCATCAACTGCATAAAGGCTACAGGGGCATTCGTTAGTCCAAAAGGCATAACAGTAAATTCGTAATGCCCATATCTACTCTGAAATGCCGTCTTGTGAATATCCTCATCCTTTATTCTCAATTGATGATATCCCGACCTGAGATCAACTTTTGAGAAATACTTGGCTCCAGATATCTGATCAAATAATTCATTGATCCTCTGCAGTGGATACTTGTTCTTGATGGTAAGATGGTTCAACTACCGATAATCGATGCAGAGTCTCATCGATTCATCTTTCTTCTTCACAAATAATACGGGCGCTCCCCACGGGGAAGTGCTTAGCTTAATGAATCCTTTCTTCAAGAGCTCCATTAATTGTTCCATCAATTTCTTGAGCTCGGCGGGGGACATCTTATAAGGTGCCTTTGAAACCAGGCCAGCACCAGGGACAATCGATGGTGAAGGCGACTTCTCTTTACGGGGGTAATCTGGGCAAATCTTCCAGGAATACATCGGGAAACTCCGGAACCTCTCGGATGTCTTCTATCTTAGACTCCTTAATTTTCATGGCAGTCACAAAGGCTGTGAAAGCCTGATGGGGACATCCCTGACCATTCCATATTTTTCGAGGATCCCGTCACTCACCAGCTGTCCGTCATCTTGTTCGCCACATTTTTCTGAGTCATGGCATGTAAATTTTATATTTTATTTGAGTCACAAATATGTAATTTTTCTTTTATTTGAGTCAAGTACCTAGGTTAAGAGAGTCATTTACATAAGTCATATGTCAATTGGGCCATTAGATTAGCTAATTGGACCCAACTAGTGGGCCAAACTAGGGGCGCCCCTTTCCCCTTGGTTAGACTGGTCATTGGTCCAAAAGTCAGGGACTTATTGTAAAATATGGGATGCCTATATATAGGACCTCATTTCCTCCATTGAAGCTAATGAATAGTTGAAGAAGAAATTGAAATCCAGTTTGATTGTTCCTTGGAGTGAGAAACTCCCTCCCTCTCTCTCTCTCTGTAAAGGATGACCCTTTGTCTCTCCTCCCGCCCCAATTTCAAAATTCCTCTCTCTCCTCCCCCATTCACTTCCCATTAAGACCCCTCCCGCCTTCCCCATACATTCATTCAATTCCCCTCCAACCACAAGGTTGAATCTCCACCTCCTAGGCACCCCTTCATTCTCCCAAGCAACCCTTCCTCTTCCCCAAGCAACTCTTCACCTCCCGAAGCACCCCTCCCTCTTCCCCAAGCCCAGCCATCACTCCTCCAACCCTTAGGGACCTCTCCCACCCTATGCCATTCCCCCTTCCCCCACCTTGGTCGCACTCCTCACCCCCACTCCCATACACCTGTGAGCAGATCGCACCCCACCACCCAGATCCATCTCCACTTCATCCCCAGACCCAAATCCACCCACTCTTGCACTTATCAGCCCCCCATCAACCCCCAACATCCCCATCTACCTTCCACAGCCATTATCCCCTCACCCCCTTGCTGTACCTTCGCCCCTTGCCACCCCTATCATCACCAATCACCACCCTGCTCAGCCCAGTTCACAGGCAGCAGCAGAGGCACAAGTTGCGGGCTCGACCCCGACATCACCTCAAGGATTCAAGTTGCGTATCTTATATTGGTGGAAATCTCGTTCAAGCAGCTTCGCATGCGAGGTGGTCCTGCCTCCATCCGACGTCTGTGCTGTCCGGTGGAGCCATCCTCGCCAGACTGCGCAGATCATCTCCAGCTGACAGCTAAAGGTGACTTGCAGAAGACCTCACGATCAGATCAGTGAAGTTCTTGGCGCTCCCTTAAGAGGAAGACATCTTCTATAAGTCCTCTACCAGACCCAATAAGAAGGGAGTCGTTTGAGCACCGGAGTACCATGTTCCAGCATTTCTCCCCGGAGTGCGTAGGTTAGTCCAGTAGAACCAGTTCGGATACCCTTCCACCTCTTGTCACCTCACGCTCTGCTCTGACCTCTCCTGGGGACCACTCTAGATTCTGCTCGAAGAAGACTCATCCACAGACGCAACAACTCTAGTCCCGCCTCAATCCGATGCCCCAGCTGAGAGTACGATCCCAACAAAGAGCTCTCCGGTCAGCCAGAATTGTCACCTACGTAGCTCCGTGAGATTCGGCGGCCTGGCTTTGTCTGAGCTCGGAATATAGCGATTCTTCCTCCTGGTGATTCTAAATTTGATCAGCTTTCTAGAGACACTAACCGCACCTCTGTCAGACGTCCCAGCAGAGTGTTCTACCTCTGACAAAGTGCTGGTTGCAGTCAGCCTGGGCAGTGACTCAGTCTGCGTAGACCGAGTACCGATCTCCTTCGGCCACACCGATCTCCCCTCCCCGCCTGGCCGGCTTACAGCCCCTCCCTGCGTGGAGGTAGTTTTTGGTGTAAATTTAATTCCCCTACCCCTTGATCAACCCCTCTCCGAGGGAGTAGTGAATGTATTAGCAGGTCGTCGACCGAAGCATCATCGGCACGGCGTGCGGTTAGCAACGCTTCCCCGCTCACCTTCGTCTCCGGTCGGGATCGGCATTTTCACGCCAATCAGGTGAGCAACTGACCACACTTCTCTACTAGTTCACTCTTTGCTTATCTTAGTATTACTGCTAGTGGGCCGTCGGTCGGTGAGTTGAGTGCTCGATCTTGAATTCAACAATGCGAGTGACCACCGCGGAGTGAGGCGAGAGCTCCCTACATCCCACGCCCTTGGCGTGCTGGCCGCCTATGAAATTGAGCATCCCTAGTCCATTGGGGTCCTTCCCAAGCTAGCCATACCCCTGGAACAGCGAGGTCCCACCTCGGACCCTTCCCACCATCGTTGGTTTGCCTACGAGCAATCGTGAACACTACGCGAGTCGGTCCGCTAGAGTGAGTCCGCCGCTCAAGGTTGATTGCTTGCAAGTCTAGGTCCAAGGTGCATCGGTCTCGTGGCTATCACCCCAAGGTGGTGTCACATCAAATTGGTATCAGAGCAAGTTTTAGACTTGTCTCTACTAAGTCTAGTCCTAGGGTGCATTTGCATTCATCAACCGGTGCGTCATCATGGCTACCCCTCTTTGGTCAATTCCATACAACTCGGCCCTGCACAAGGGTCCGATCGACCCACTACTCTTGAACAACATTCTATATGAGGACCTTCGCTTTGACGGATCGAGCCCTAGAGCCTATCTAAAGTGGGAGGCTACTAGAGAGGGGGATTTATGTAGCCCATCTAAGAGCGGCCAAACTAGGTCCATCAGGACCAAACGAGGCCCAGCTCATCTAAGTGACAGCCTCGCAGGGCCCACTTAGCCTAAAAAGCCCAATAAGATCACTCGGGATCAAACCCTTCCTCGGCGGCCCTTAGGCTCGGAAGGCCCGAGCATCGGTCCGGTTGGAGGAAGACCCAAGCCCAAGTTAACCTTCTCGTCGGGATAAAAGGCTAGCACCCCGCGCCCACTCCGACCGAGCGTGATCTGAGCTATGCTTATCACCCGAAAAGGGCTGGCACTCTTCATGCTTGGGGCAACCGATGATTACTTATCCACACTGCCGTTGAGAGCCCTTTATGAGCAGGAGTTCACAAGGATAAGGGACTCACGACCCCTCAAGGCTATAAAGATCCCATGATGAGGATGTAAAGAGCCCACATTGAGGATGTAACTCCCACCTGAAACTCCTCAGCTTACGGGACTAATGAGGCCAGCGCACTATTTAAACTTGGGACTCCCTCCAGCGAAAGGTAAGGCTAACACATGCCTAAAACACCCTGAGCAGGAACCACTTCACCACCTTGGTGTAGAGGGATCTCGTGCCTCTCTTTCCTCCTCCCTTCAAAGCTTCCACCATCGCTCTAGTGACTTAGGCATCGGAGGGTTTACCCCAGGGAACCATCCCTGGGCCCCCTGATCAGTTTCCCTTCCTTGCAGTTCACTGTTCGGTGATCATCTCCCCAGATCAGGACCAGCGCGAGATCACGCCTCTTCATCTAGCGCAGTCTGTGGGAAACGACCAAAGAGCCAGTATGGTCCAAAGAAGTTCAGGGAGGAGGTCCGCCGGTGACAGAGGAAAAGCCATGGTGGTGGTGGGAGAAGGCCCCTCTCAGGCCTCACAAAACCCTCCCTCCAACGCCAACACCCCAGTCGACGGACCACCCCCTCCTCCCGCGGCGGTGAAGCTACCACCCAACGGGGGCGCTGACGCTTTCCAAGCCCTCAACGTAAAACTGGACATCCTTGTGGAACTCATGAGAACCCAGGCGGTCAGGGAAGGAAGGTCACGCGCCCCTTCGGAGAGCCCTCCCCGCGAGAACACGTCCCAGCACACTGCCGGAGGCCGCTTCACCCTCCGAGGTCGATGGATTATCCGTAACATGTCAGGAGGACCTTCACAAGCCCCTCCCTCGGAGCAAGAGGCCTCCTCCATGCTGAAAAGGGGAAAACCTGGGGCACGCCGTCCAAACCCAGAGACCGAAGCCCCCGGGGAGCGCCAAGGAAGCCCCCCCAGCCCCACAGCGCAGCGACAGCCGAAGTTATCCCTCTGACTGCGAGAATTCGCGAGGCGTTTCGCAGAACAGGAGTGCGCCCTACGCGCCTTACAGAATGTCTCTCTGGCGGAGGATGAGGAGAAATCCCCGTTCTCTGATTACATCTTGAAGGCAGAGGCATCTCCCAAAACCTCCATCCTGACCTTCAAGTCCTACGACGGCCAAGGCGACCTAGCCGACCACTTCGACAGCTTCGACACCCTGATGACCCTTCATGGAGCGTCCGATGCCATCAAGTGCCGAGCCTTTGTGACCACCCTGGTCCAAGGTTCCCAAGCATGGTTCCGGGCCCTCGCCCCCGGATCCATCCAAGATTTCAAGCAATTCGGGCGAGTATTTAAGGAGAGTTTCACCGGTAGCGGCCTCCCAAGGTCGGTAGCGGGGCCATTGACTCTCAAACAGGTGCAAAGTGAGAAATTTCGGGCTTACATTAACCGATTCAAATCGAAAGCCCTGAGAATCCCCCGCCTGGATGTAGCCTCGGCCATAACCACACTAACCGGAGGCACCCGAGATGAGAACCTCCGCCGCAAACTTGTCCTCCACCCTCCCTTGACCCTTTCCGAGCTTGTGACTCTGGCTTTGCGTCATGCTGAGTGTGAAGAAGTCCTCAGGGCATGCTGAGGCGCAACCGGCTCGGGTTGGGAGGGGGACAAGAAGCGAGCACCCAAGGCAAACTCGGGTCCAGGAAAAAGGCGAAACCGAGACGGGGAAGACAAGGAACCGTCCCGGAAGTATGAGCGGTACACTCCCTTAACCGCTCCGGTGTACGAGATATATGAAGACATCAAAGACTCGGGCCTCCTCTGCCAACCCGAGCCAATGAGGTCAAAAAGCCACAATCGCAGCAAGCATTACCTGTTCCACAGTGACCACGGGCATCACACCGGCAATTGCCACCAGCTCCAGGATGAGATCAAGCGCCTCGTCCACCAGGGACACCTATCCCGGTTCGTGGCCGAGTGTGAGGAAGACCGAGGCGCCCCAGAGGAAATCGACAACACCTCTCGCGGGATCCACATCAACGTCATTGCTGGGGGAGCTGCATCAGGAGGAGACGGTGGCCGAGGAAGGAAGCATCATGCCGAGCGGGCGAGCCGAGCCATCGAGCCTCCCAAGGCCCCGCCAAGTGAGCCCCATGTCATAGTCTTCTCCGACCAAGACCTGGAAGGGCTGACCACCCCGCATGACGACGCCCTAGTCATATCGGCCACAATAAACCATTGTAACGTAGACAGGATTCTAGTTGACAATGGAAGTGCCCTTGATGTATTATCTTACAAATGTTTCCTTATAATGGGGGAGAATCCGTCTAAACTCTGCCCGATCCGAACCCCCCTTTGCGGGTTCAATGGCCAGGCCACTTATCCCGAGTGATCCCTAAGCCTGCCGGTCACTCTCGGCACCCCACCCAAAATCGTTACGGTCATGGTGGACTTCATAGTGATCAAGGGTATGATAGCATACAACGTAATCTTCGGCCAAGGAATCCTTAGTCGAATGAAAGTGGTGCCCTCTACCTATCACCAAAAGATGAAGTTTCCCACTAGAAACGGGATGGGAGAAGTCCGAGGTAACCAGGCAATGGCCAGAAGGTGCTATAATATCTCGATTGAAGCCACAAGACCAGACGAGAAAAACAAGGGCCCCCGGGAAGTCAAGGAAAAACCCGCAACCTGCGAGCCTGGAGGTGAGCTGCTAACGGTTTTTCTAAACGACGACCTCACCCTAGGAGTAAAGATTGGAGCCGACTTACCGTCTGAGGTTCAGCAGCAATACAAAGAGTTTCTTTCCGTGTACATCTGAATCTTTACATGGTCTGATGATCAACTCCCCGGAATACCAGAGGAGACGATGATGCATAAGCTCAACCTCGACCCGACCGTGAAGCTCGTACAACAACGCAGAAGGAAGCACGCGCCAGAGAAGCAGGCGATCATCAAGGAGCAAGTCACCAAGGGGCAAAAGACTGGTCTTTTTAGACCGGTCCTATACTCGACGTGGCTGACCAACGTCGTCCTAGTGCCAAAAGATTGGGGAAAGTGGTGAATGTGCGTGGACTTCACCGACTTGAACAAGGCTACACCAAAGGACTGCTATCCATTACCGAGCATCGACCAACTGGTTGATTCAACCTCGGGCAATGAGATACTCAATTTTTTGGACACCTATTCAGGTTACCACCAGATCAGAATGGATCCAGAAGACATCGAGAAGACCGCCTTTATCACCGACTTCGGCGTATACTGCTACACCCGGATGCCTTTCGGGTTGAAGAACGCTAGAGCCACGTACCAGAGGCTGGTCAATCATTTGTTCGAAGGACAGCTCAGCCGGAACGTCGAGGCCTATATTGACGACATGCTCGTCAAGACCCCCAAGGCCGAGGACCACTTCGCCGACCTAGCCGAGACCTTCGACTCCCTCCTGAGGTACAATATGAAGCTCAATCCCACCAAGTGTGCCTTCGGAGTAAGATCCGGGAAATTCTTGGGTTTCTTAGTCACCCAGCGTGGGATCGAGGCCAACCCCGACAAGGTTCAGGCCATCTTGGACATGCGCCCACCCACCTACATCAAAGACGTTCAACGCCTCACTGGGCGCATTACTGCGCTCAGCAGATTCCTGTCTCGTGCGGCCAAACGATGCCTACCCTTCTTCAAACTGTTGAGGGGGCCCAAAATGGCATCTGCTACATTCGCATGGGATGGGGAATGCCAAAGAGCGTTCACCGAGCTTAAGGTGTTCTTGGCTTTGCCCCCGGTGCTTTCCAAGCCTGTCCCAGGTGAAGCCTTGCATCTCTATCTCTCAGCAACTCCATCTACAGTTAGCTCGATCCTGGTTAGAAATGACTCGGGATTTGAGAGACCGGTCTACTACACCAGCAAGGTGCTCAACGAGGCTGAAAGAAGGTACCCCGCAACTGAGAAACTCGTGCTAGCGTTGGTTACCTCTGCCAAGCGCCTCCGACTCTATTTCTAAGGACACTCCATCACCGTGCTGATCGACGAACCTTTGAAGAGGATCCTCACTCACCCTGAAGCCTCGGGACGTCTCGTCAAGTGGGCCATCATGCTTGGGGCCTACGATATATCATACCGGCCTCGCTCGGCTATCAAAGGATAGGCACTCGCTGACTTCATTGCCGAGAGCACCATCCCGACCGAAGAAAAATCTCCATCCACACCCGGGCCAACCTGGGAACTATTCGTCGACGGATCCTCCAACTCGGCTGGAAGCGACACTGGAATCCTCCTGAAGTCCCCCGAAGGAGCAGAGCTACAATACGTCTTGAAGTTCAACTTCCAGGCGTCCAACAATGCCTCCGAGTATGAAGCTCTAATCTCGGGAGCCCGCATGGCCCGGCGGCTAGGGGCTGAGCGAGGCAGAATTCACACTAACTCCCAACTAGTCGCTAGCCAGGTCAATGGTGATTACGAAGCTCGAGAACCATCGATGGTCAAATACCTCCAGCTGGTCAGAGCCGTGGCACAACAGTTCGAGAGTTTTGAGGTAGTCTGAATAGCTCGGGAAGAAAACTCCCGAGCGGACGGCCTCTCTCGGTTGGCCTCTTCTCTTGACCCCGAGGGTACTCGATCAGTCCTTCTCGAAGAGCTAGAGCGACCGAGCATCGATTCAGAGCTCTTGGATTTTGAGCCGGCCTCCCCAAGCGACTGGCGCACCCCCTACCTATTGTGGCTCCAAGACTCTCAAGAGCCTCCCGACCCCCGGGAAGCCCGAAGATTGAAGTACCAAGCTCGACAATTCGTCATTCTGGACAGCACTCTCTATCGAAGATCCTTCTCCGGTCCTCTCTTGAAGTGCCTCAGTACTGATGAAGCCAACCGAGCGATTCAAGAAGTTCACGAAGGCTTGTGCGGAGCGCATTTAGGAGGAAGGTCACTCGCCAGGATCTTGCTACGGCAAGGTTATTGGTGGCCCACTCTACAGCGCGACTGCTTGACCTACGTACAGCATTGTGACCGATGCCAGCGATTTGACCACTTGGTCCATCAGCCGGCAACGGAGCTCGTCACCCTAGCCGAGCTATATCCTTTCGCTCGCTGGGGAATCGACATCCTCGGGTCATTCCCTACAGCTCAGGCCTAGAAGAAGTTCGTCATCATCGCCATCGACTACTTCACCAAGTGGATCGAGGCCGAAGCCATAGCAAGAATCACCGAGACAGTCGTCTGGAGTTTCATCTGGAAGTTGATCATCTGTCGCTACGGCATCTCCCGGGTGATAGTGAGCGATAATGGTTGGTAATTTGATTCTCGTTATTTTTGAGACAGATGCGCCGACCTAAACATTCACAATCACTTCACCTCGGTCGCCCACCCTCAGGCTAACGGCCTGGTCAAAAATGCCAATAAGATTATCTTAAAAGGCATCAAGACCAGGCTTGGCAAAGCCAAGGGCAGCTGGCTTAAGGAATTGCCAAACGTACTTTGGTTACACAGAACGACTCCCAGAACGGAAACCGGTGAGAGTCCCTTTCTGTTTGTGTACAGCGCCGAGGCCCTTATCCCATTGGAGATTGCCAATCCCTCCCTCCGAGTCATCTGTTTCTCGCCCGAGGCAAACGACCAGAAACTGCTTGAAAACCTTGACCTAGCGGATGAAATCCGAGAGATTGCCGGCTTCCGAGCAACGGAATATCAACGCCGCCTCACTCGATACTACAATGCCAAAGTCTGAGATAGACACTTTAAACCGGGAGATTTCATCCTCAGGAAAGCCGAAGCCTCTCGACCACTTGAGGCGGCGGGCAAGCTATCCCCTAATTGGGAAGGCCCCTACCGAGTGGTCGAGACGCTCGGGAAAGGAGCATACCAGCTATCTACGATGGAAGGAGAGCCCATCCCTCAGACCTGGAACGTGACTACACTACGCAACTTCTACTTCTGAACACGAGCATTGTGTGAGCGACATGAAATAAAACAAAAGTTTTCTTTCCTTTATTCAAACAACTCACTTGTACATCAGAAAGGCCGAAGATAAGACAATACATGTCAAAAAAGCAAAAAATCCATCTGGCGCCGCTATATGAGCCCATCACTCGGCTGACTCGGTTAACCTTCCTGTGTCCAGCCACTAACTCTGCCTTGTGCAGAAACTAACTCGGATAAAGGGTAGTCGACCCCGTTGGCTCGGGTAACTCGGAACAAAGGTGACAGAGGGATTAGGAAGGAGAAGGCTACCTTCCAAGTTGACAGAGATGGAGGAAGGGGAAGAGGGAATACGAATGAAGGCCTCATTTCTGCCAACTAAAAAGATGACGTTCCTCCACACGTTGAACCCTCTTTAACCCCGCCCGCCGGTCGTCGAACCCCCTTTAAACCCGAAGCAGCAAGGACTCTCTGCCCTCCATCATTGGCAGCCTCATCTTCTAGAGCGTCTTCCATGCTTCAAATATAACGGCACAACGCTACATGAAGAAAGAATGAGGAAAGACTGTCGGAGAAAACCCTAAGCGGTGGAGAGGAAGGGACGCCCTTCAGACCTTTTATAGGTGAAGGGACGCTATTTGCCTTAAATGATTCTCCACTCGAAAACACGCCAAAGGGACCTCTCCCTATGAACGGTCACCTCAAACTCCTCGTTTCCGCCCCAGCGGGACACACGAAGCGGCCAAACATTCAAAGCATGAGAGAACGTAAAGACACCTTGTCAGACGCTCACCCAACCATCATGCGAGATCCACGCAGAAAGTATCGGCACTTTCCAACTACTGCAGATACGCTGAACAAAATACGGCAATGGCGATACAAAAAAGTTAAGTCTTCATCATAATGCTACTGCCTTACGTTTTTTCTTACACAACAAGGAAAGTTTTCCTTCGAAAAAGGAAAGACATACAAGAAGAGAAAGCAAAGCAGATACATTAGGCCTCTGGCCCACCCAGAAGCTTAGAAGTGGAAGGCTCAGACGATCTGCCCCCGACACCCTAGGCAACGGCCGACCCTGGCACTGACCCCACCAGCGTGGGAACTGCCTCGGTTGCGCGTCCTCCCGGGGCATCCGGAGTTGGTGACCCCTCGGACGAAGAGCCCCCCTGATCTTCTTCCTCAAACGCCGAACCAGAGGAACCGGAGGATGACAAGTCTGAGTCATAGCATTACCCGGATGGGAAATTGATTGTCTCGGACGCCTGCTCCTCGGCATAAGAGATGGCCTGGTCGTATCCTTGCTTGAACCCCTTGCGGATGCCTCGGCAAAGTGCTAACTCGTAGTAGGAGAGGGCATCCTCTTTAAGGTCGACCCGGTAGGCCTCCGAGCATTTGTACTGCTCGAGCACCTCCACCCCGACCGATCCCACCCTACCAACGAGCTCTGCCTTCTCCCGCTCCGCCTCAGCTAACCTCTGCTCGGCCTCAGTCGTCTGCTTCTCGGCCTCTGCCGCCTGCTTCTCCGCCTCGGCCCGATCAGCCTCGGCCTCCCGCTGAAGGTGCTCGGCTTCCTCCGCTCGGTCCACCAACTCGGCACGCTCGGCCTCCCACCGGCCATACAGCTCGACGTGGGCCGCGCACTCCTCCTCCAGGAGCCTACTCTTCCTCTCGAGCGATTCGAGGGCCTTAGCTAGCTGCTCGGTCAGTGCCCGAGCCTCCACCTGGCTTGCCCGCGCCAGCTCCCTAACTGAGGAAAGCTCCCGCCGAAGCCCACCATGCTCCTCGGTGAGCCAAGCCATCTTCCTGTCAGACCCATCAAAGGTCCAGGCCAGGTTCGCCCGCTCTGACTCTGACCGGGCATAAGCTTCTGCCAGAGTGGCCCCCATCTGGGCCAGGATCAAGCCGTCCTTCATAACCATCTCGAGGGCCGCGGGTGGGGAGTGCTGCCTGTCTCCCCCCTTCACCTTCGCGGCTATACCGCGACATACCTGGTACAGAGAGCCCTGGATGCCGAGCCTCTCCAGGGCCGCCGGAAGAGGGACCTCCCCTCCGAGCGACATCCAGCCAGTCGGCCCGGATCGAGCCGCTGCTTCATCCGTCCCTCTCGCCTTGGTTGGTTGGGGTTGTGCCGCCTCTCCTCGCCACCCCCCGACCTTTACCGACTCAACCCCTACGCCGTCGCCCGGAGTGCCACTTACCTCGATCGACGCTCCAACCTCGGTCGCAACCCTGGAGACGTCTGCCTCGTCCCCGGCCCCCTCGGCTCCTGCCGAGGGGAGAGCCGAGCCAACATCACTGCCGACCACAGAAGCTGCCCTGACCTCCTCGGCCCCCTCTTGCACGGCGGATGGGAGAGCCGGCCCAATTGGGTCGGCCCCATCATGCTCGGTAGAGGGGTGAGTCAAGCTAGAGTCACCTTCGACCGCGGGGACGGCCCGGGCATTCTTGGCCCTCTTCCTGGCATTCACGGCATCCCGGATCATGCCCTCCATGGGATCCTTGCGCTTGGACCCCCGTGGCCCGGAAGATTCACCCGGGCCGCCCCCTTGCCCTTATCTCAGGCTCGGGAGTGACCCGCGGGAGTGATCAGCTCTTCGGCAGTCGAATCATCACCGAAATTGATCACCGACCGCTCGGCCGCAGGCTCCTCCTCCATAGCCGGCCGTCTGGTGTCTGCACAGAAGAAAGATATGGTCAGGAAAAAAAAATGGTCTCACCATCCGAAGAAGAAACTGATTCATGACGTCCGAACCTGTCGGCTGCAGCCGCGCGAGAAGACATCGCTCGATGTTCTCCGGAGTAACCAGCTCCTCCGTGGACTAACGACGCTTCAGCAAAATGATCGCATACTCCTCCACGTTCGGAGAAAACTCGTCCTTCCTCGGAGGAATGTTCAGATGGAAATTGGGGATTACAGGACACCTCCAAGTCTCCTCCACCGAGAGAATCCCTAACCAGAAGAACTGAGTTCTCCACCTCTTGTGCGAAGAATCCTTCACGGCCAAGGAGACACAGCTCCTATTCCGCCTCGCCTGGATGAAATAGAAGCCCTTCCCGCCGAGGGATGCGCCTTCAACTCGAAAAAATAATGAAAGAGGTCCAAGGAAGGAGGAACCCCGCATTGATGGCAGAGGATGCGAAAGGCGGAAAGAAGAAGATAAGATGTAATACCCCAATTTCTTTAGATAGAAATTAATTAGAAATTAATTAGAATACTTCCTTAATAAATAGAATAAGCTAGATTTTGACCATTTTATAAAAATTCATAAAAATTATATTCTGGTAGAGAATAACGCGTTTAACAAACTTGTCTTCTGTGGCCAACCCAAATAAAATCTGTAAGTAAGCCGAATTAGTGGATCAAGCCCAAATTGAACACTTAGTTAACCATACCTTGAAACACCAAATTCGAGCCCAATACTCCATCAAATGAGCCCAAACCGGTGGCAAATGAAAGGCCAGGATGAGAGGATCATTTACCCTCTCTTAATCTCTTGAAACCCTAACCCTAGGAGATGCATTTGACGGAGTTTGGATCGAGTCAACTTTTACGACGGCGTTCGCATCGACCCGACTTGCATGGACGAATAATCCGCGCATAGAACCCTCCAGAAGGTGTGTGACCTATTAAAATGAAACTCTCTAACCCTAGAATCGTTTAGAACCAGCGGCGGCTGCAGAGGAGTTAGATCGAGGGAGATCTCCAGCGATTAGTGGCTGCGTGTTTCGGCGTCTTGGGTTTTCTTTCTCCTTCCTTCTTCATCCCATTCAGATAGATGATAGCAAGCCAAACCCTACAAATAATATATGGTTAGAAGCAGCATCATGATAGCAAGCCAAACCCTACATGTTAGGAGTTAGATCGAGGGAGATCTCTAGCGATTAGTGGCTGCGTGTTCCGGCGTCTTGGGTTTTCTTTCTCCTTCCTTCTTCATCCCATTCAGATAGATGATAGCAAGCCAAACCCTACAAATAATATATGGTTAGAAGCAGCATCATGATAGCTTTTCATTGATGTAGAAAGCCCTAAATTTCATCGAGTGTTCTGCGAGAGTTTTAGGTTTTAGTAGAAGCATGTCACTTCTAGGGTTATAATTATTCCCTTTCGATTAAGTAGTGATTTCAGGCTGTAAACATAAAATTGATTCGTGCCTCTTGTATAGTTTTCGTGCTCTTTCTTTTGGTAGTAAAAGCCCCAAATTCCATTTTTTATATCGTGTGAATTTCATGTTTTAGTCTAACCCTAGAAACCTCACCGGGATAGGGCAAGGTGAAAGGGCCAGCGACCTGTCTGGACTTGTGCGGCCACATGATAGACCGCACATCCCAGACAGGCAGCCTGTTGTAGACCGTACATATGTTTCTGTCTCTGATCGTGTCCTTGGAACGTGCGGCCGAGCACTAACCGCATGTCTTTCTTGGGGCCAGTTCCCGACCGCACATCCCTGTAGGCGGCACACTATCGACCGTCCATATCCAGTAGGTCTTCGGATCTGAGGGGACGTGTGCGGCCAGTCCGTGACCGTTCATGGGGATGTAAGGTCCAAAACTGACCGCACATCTATAACAGAACAGATTAATTATCATTTCAGCATGTTAGGTTAATAGATTAGTGGTTATTTGCATGTTAGCAACACACCTAATAAACTGTAATTCATGACAGTAAATAACTCTTGCTGATTTATTTAATTTGAGCTTGATCTTGATTCATATTTCCAATGAATGTCAATTTTAATTGTGAATTCTTGATAATTGAAATGGCTATTAGGTTTACAGTGTTAACCTTAGACCTGAACCGTTAATCTTGAACCTTTATTATTCCTTAGAATTGATTTAGACTCAATCGAACCGCTGTGATTTGAGTCTTAGCCCGAATTGGACTAACAGGGACTTGCGCGGCCATTTGTGGACCGCATATATCCCTGAACGGCCCAATAGAGACCGTTTACCCCTGGCTTATGCTTATTAGTTTGGCCGATTATCCTTGATCCATCTTCGGCCAATCCCTGATTTGATCAATCCAGTAGACCCTAGGCCGACCAGCAGATAGTGGGCTGGACTCTGGCTCAGTTCCACCCTGCCTATGGTAGCCCGGGAGCCCACTTGGGCTAAATTCTAACTCATGGTTAGGCCCTGTGTTGTGCGGCCAGTAATGGACCGTACATCTTTTAGGTGACCCTGAGTGGACCGTTCAACTAATGAGCGGCTCTGTCAGGACCACATATCATGACCTCGATTTTATAAACTTCTGGCCTTGTGCGGCCCAGTGCTTACCGTTCATATATAAGAGCGGCCCATTATCAGCCGTTCAACCTTGACCCCCGAGGGCTAAACCTCAGCCCAGTTGCTGTTAGTGCGGCCCAGTGTCAACCGCACAAGTCGTGAGTGGTCCAGTAGGAACCGCATATCATCCAGAGATAAGTTTTCTTCGTGTTTTATGGTTCTGAATCCAAGAACAATATGCTTCTTGATAACTTGAACTTCTGGACAGTATCTCTTCAACTTAGCCTTGGGATGTTCCGAGGTAAGTTTATACTTGATTATAATTGGCCATTTAACTTGATTAAAGTCTAGACAACTTGGGATCTTGGATCCAATAAATCAATGTCAACGCACCGTAGGGGCCCGGTCTGGTCTTGGGGAGAGCGTCAGAAAAGTACTTGTACCCATGAGAGTTTGTAATGAGAGGGTGAGGCATTGCACTGAGTGCATGACTAGCGTGACGTCTATGACAATGATCTTTTATCTCTTACTTGAATCGTGTTTGACTTGGTTACATTCGTACTTGTTGGCCAATTTCCTGTAATTTCCTGTTATATATATTGTTCTTAAACTGCAATTCTTGTAATTATATCATATTGTCATATTGTTATTCCATTCCATTCTTTAGCACTTTCTGTTATTATGTTGTTTCATTCGATCGTTATTTCTTTTCTTTTCGTTTCATATACATATAATTAAATCGTTAATCACTTACACTTGCCTGTTGTTACCTACTGAGCGTTCGCTCATATAGTTGTTTTCCCCCCTTTCCAGGCAGGTTAGGTGAAGATTCACAGATGGATGGGAATGGGCGAGAGTGATTACTTGGAGTGTATCAGCTAGTAGATATGTTGAGTTTGTTCAATTGTTTACATCTAGCTATGTCTTAGAACTTGTGATTAGTTATTGTAATGGAGTTGAGTAGAGGTTATGTTTGATTATGTTTAAGTCGGTTTGTAAGACCTTTTGATGGTTATTGTAATAGATTGGAGTTATTTCTGTTCATGGCATTATGTTAATTTTTAGCTTAGCATGTTATCTTTACTAGCGTTTTCTACTGTCGGTACCGATATTCCGCGTCGGGGCGTGACAGTTTGTTGGTATCAGAGCCTAGGCTTTCTGATATTCCTAGGTTCTCTAAGTTCTAGGATCCTAAGTTATTCCGTAGGACCTATAACCTTGTTATAAGTCTAAGGACCCAACCTGGTGAGATTTGGGTAGAAGACTGGGGTTGAGTTAATAATCTCATTATACGATTATCCATTCTTAATTGAACCTAACATATCCTATTCCACGTGTAGGCTTTTGCAATGGCAGGAGAACGTGCAGAATAGATGAACTTGCAGTGCACGGTTCAAGGACTTACTCAGGCTTTGCAACAAGTGGCCCAAGGAGGAGCTACAAACCATGGCACTGGCGACCTTTATCGAAACTTTCGTGGGATGAATCCCCCGCGATTTGGTGGCTCGACTGGCCTTGATGAAGCCGAGCACTGGCTTGAAGAGATAGGGAGGATTTTTGAAGTGATGCAATGCAGCGATCAAGAATGTGTCCTCTTGTCGACCTTTCAACTTGAATGTGATGCGAGGACATGGTGGGACGCAGTGAAGGCTACCCTTGGTGATAGACAAGTCACATGGGAAGAGTTCGAGGAATTCTTCAATGGTAAATATTTTTCTGATCGAATACAAGAGAAGAAGGTGGCTGAGTTTGCTACTTTGAAGCAACGAAATCTATCTGTAGCTGAATATGAAGCTCAATTCTCTCTGCTATCTCGTTATGCTACTCATTTAATATCTACCGAGAAGATGAAGGCTAAGCACTTTCTTAATGGGCTGAAGCTGTAGTATATCAACCAGTTCGCATCGATGGAAATTCCAACTTATTCCGAGATGGTGAGAAAGGCTCAAGTGTTGGAAGATACTCTAGAAATGACGGAGAGATTCCGTGGGAAGAATGTTAAGATTGAACAACACCATACTGGTTCTGGGAGTATCAAGCCTGGTCATGGCAAGAAGAGGCCCATTAGCGGGTTTGGTTCGTGGAAGGGCAAGATGCCAAAGATTGAAGACAAGAAACTTGGGCCTATTGTTCCATTCAAGGGCGTATGCAAGTATTGTGACCGCCCAGGTCACAAGATGGAGGAGTACTGGCACAAGCTGGGCGCCTGTTTACATTGTGGCAGTAGGGACCACCGTATTCCCGAGTGTCCTCTTTTATCTGAGCAAGCTACCCCAGTGAAATCGCATGGAATCAAGAAGCAGCAAGGCAAGCTCCAGGCTCTACAAGAAGATGAGGCAGGACCTGCCGAGGAAGGTGGACTTGTCGAAGGTACTCTTATTATACATGATAAATCAGCTTTTGTTCTTTTTGATACTGGTGCAACACATTCTTTTATTTCTCAGAGATTTGCGAAGTCTTTAGTTGTGAAGCCAGTTTTGATGAATTCTCCGTTAGAGATTTCAACTCCTATTGGTTCCAGATCAGCAATTAAGCATTTCTATCCTTCTAGTGAGGTCTTGATCAATGAACAAAACATGCCAGCTGATTTAGTTTGTATGGACATGAAGGATTATGACGTAATCCTTGGAGCAGATTGGTTGGCTAAGTATGAGGCCAATGTTCAGTGCAGATCTAGTTTTATGTCTTTCACTGGACACCCTAGACTTTCTTATATAGGAATTAGACACCATAAGTCCGTTCCACTTATTTCGGCTCTTCGAGCTGATAAGCTGATGAGGAGAGGATGTAATGCTTTTCTAGCCTTTGTTTTTGTGACCCCTGAGCAGAATATTGAGATTGAGGACTTTTCTATCGTCCGAGATTTTTCGGATGTCTTTCCTGAGGAACTACCATGACTTCCTCCTGAAAGGGAAGTTATCTTTTCTGTTGATCTGATTCCTAGTGCGACCCCTATTTCCAAAGCTCCTTATCGTATATCTCCTGCGAAGCTAAGGGAACTAAAGCAGCAGTTCATGGAATTGCTTGAGAAAGGGTTCATTTGTCCAAGTACTTCCCCGTGGGGAGCCCCTGTATTATTTGTCCGGAAGAAGGATGGTTCGATGAGGTTGTGCATTGATTATCGACAATTGAACCAGTTGACTATCAAGAACAAATATCCATTGCCAAGGATTGATGAGTTATTTGATCAGATAGCAGGAGCTCAGTATTAGTCTAAGATCGACCTCCGATCTGGATATCATCAGTTACGAATTAAGGAGGAGGATATCTATAAAACAGCCTTCCGCAGCAGGTATAGGCATTTTGAATTTGTAGTAATACCTTTTGGGCTAACGAATGCACCTGCAACTTTCATGCAGCTGATGAACGATGTGCTTCGGCCCTATCTTGATCAATGGGTCATGGTGTTCATTGATGACATCTTGATTTATTCTAAGAGTGAGGAGCAGCATGCTGAACATTTGAGGATGGCATTGCAACTATTGAGAGATCATCAGTTATATGCCAAGTTTAGTAAGTGTGATTTCTGGCTACAAGAGGTGTCCTTTCTAGGGCATATTATCACAGAAGAAGGTATTTCTGTTGATCCTTCGAAGGTAGAGACAGTAAAGAATTGGGATAAGCCTACTAATGTGACTGAAGTGAGAAGTTTCTTAGGCCTAGTAGGTTACTACCGAAGGTTTATTCAAGATTTTGTTAGGGTGCTAGGCCCGGATACAGAGGGGGGTGAATGTATCCTTCTATGTATAATGGCCAAATAAAAACTTGGATGCTAGAGATAGACACAGAATAGAACCAATTCGATTCAACTCAAATACAAACACTTGGAGTGTGCCTATCCAAGCATCTAGCGGAAGCAGATCAAGCAATTAAACCACTGCTCAATAGATTTTTAGGTGGTTCGGTCCTCCAGACCTACATCCACCCCTCACTCCCAACCGGAGTGAGGCTTCACTAGCAAATGCTAGAACCAAGCAGACTCAGTCTGCAAACAGTTGCTGCCACACATCTTGACCAGGGGAATAGCCTCCCCTCTTCCTCCCAACCGGAGGGACACCCAAGTGACTCCCTGCCACTTGGAAACTAAAGGTCGCAGACCTCTCTTCCTCCAGACCAGGAGGGACCCGACCTCAGTCCAGAGGATCGGAAGTACAAAGGTAATCAGAAAATAAAGGAAAATAATAAATGAAAATAACACAGCAATCAGAAGGCTGTAAAGGATGAAAACACAGATGTGGCTCTCAACGGAGCTGACTGGCCTGGATCTGATCCACGGTCCAGTAGGAACTAGTCTTCAGATGAAGCTTCTTCTTCCTCTTCTCTTCTCTCTCACTTTCTTTTTCTCTTAACCCTCACGAGCTCTATAACTCTCTCTTACTCTTCTTCTCCTTCTGCTCTTCTTCTCTTTCTTTTCTTCTTCTTTCGCAGGCTCTCTCTATCTCTTCTCTTCTCTGGATCGAATACTCTCTGCTGCTCTCAGACTGGATGTATAGACTTTGCTCCTTTTCTTTCGATCAGTCTTCTTCAGTGGAAGAAGGCTCATATATATAGCAGCAGCAGCAGTAGCCCCTGGGCGCGTGGCTTCCACGTTTTCCTGCCCAAGGAATTCGCCAGATCCGAGGCAGCTTCATCCACATGTCAGCATCTGCATACCTTGTTCTCCTGGGATCACGAGCCAGGTCATCAATCTCGGTAAGAATCCCTGTCAGACATAGCATTGAATAAGTCATCAGCTTAAGTCCAAACACCCTGTACAGACTCTGTGAATGCAAAGCATTGTATAGACTTTGAAATCAATCTAGCAAGTGTATAGACTTGATGATGCAGCGAGCATGCAATGTACAGACTCTACGTTGCAGGCAGACAGCAATGTATAGAGTTGCTACGTGCAGGCTGGCAGCGCAGTGTACAGACTCTGCGTGCAGGCAGTGGGGCGATGTGTAGACATAATGAGATGCAATGCATACTCTGTACAGACTTGGTCGTGTAAGGCGACGCAAGCAATGGCTGTATAGACATTACTTCAAGGCCAGTGTATGGATTTGATGAAACACTCACGAGTGTATAGAGTTAGTTAAGTGAGCATGCAGTGTATAGACTTGAAGACTTTAGCAGATAAAGCAAAAGCAATGTATATACTTGTGAGGACGAATGCATTAACAGAACAGGAGAGTGTGTAGACTTAGGCCTTCTGTTCAAGACGAAGACCAATGTACAGACTACATGCTGTACAGACTTGCTGTTGATCAAAAGACCTTTGGACATCAGCCCAAGGCGTCAACGCTTCCAACGTGCAGCGTCGCCTCAGCTCCTCAAGCGAGATGCTAACGCCCTTGGCAACTGGCCAATGCGTCAACGCATCCAACGTCAGCGTCGACGCAGTGAACAAGACAGGTGATGAACAATGCATGCACTAGCTTTACCAAAGTGTAGACTACACAAAGCTCAGCCACTGTATAGACTTCACGAAGCCAACGTGTGTATAGACTTCAATGCAGAAACCAGGGCTATATGGACTTCAGACTTGAACGTGTGACCAGTGAGCGATGTATACACTTGGCCCTTGAAGGATGTACAAACTAGAAGGAATGAAGCCCACGATGTATAGACTTGAAGATTGAAGGCGATGTACAGACTTTGATGTAAGACGTAGAATGAGACGCTGAAGTCTGTATAGAGTTTGATGACTGAAGCATGAACAGTACGCCAACGTATGGACTTGGCCAAAGCATAGGGAAAGCCCCCAATGTGTAGACTTCCGATGTGAATGAAACGCTGTACAAACTTGCTCAAATAGTCCGATGTATGGACTCATGCAATGCAAAGCAGAACAATGTACAGACCTCCTAAATGCTTCAAGACCAAGCTCATCAAATGTCTAGACTTCACAAGGTGAACGGCTGTACATACTTCCTATGTGAAGACCGCTATTGTATAGACTTGTTGAAGTGTGAAGGAGTTGAGTGTATAGACTTCACGATGTGAAGACTTGTCAAGGATAGCAGGCCGATGTACAGACTTGAGCGAATCAAGTTCTGTATAGAGTTGAAGATCACTGAATGATGTTCAGACTTTGTTCCACCGACCAGTGTATTGACTTTGCAAGCGTGAGACGCTGGATAAGACGGTGGATGTACAGACTTTAGGTGAAGGCATGAAACGATCTCTAAGACGATGAAGTCTGTATAGACTTTGTAGTGAATGGATGCTCAGTGAGACGCAAGTTGAGACGATGCAGTGTACAGACTTCATGTAATGCATGCAGATGTTGAACAATAGAATGTGCAGACTTTGCCATGAGACGCTGAACAAGACACTCCAATGAATAGACTTGCTGGATGCACTGTAGACAATGTATAGACTTTGAAGGCTAACAAGCATCCTCAGTGTACAGACTTTGCTTCAATGTATATACTTGGAAGTTCAACGAAGGAGGCACAGTGCAATGTATGGACTTGAAGTTCAGTTGGTGAGTGTACAGACTTCACCAATGAAACACGCACTGTACAGACTTGCTGCCAACCAATGTATAGACTCTACTCATGCAAACAATGCAGCAGTGTATAGACTTAACAGATATGTGAGCTGTAGTGTATGAACAACCGATGTATAGACTTGACTATGCGAGCAAGCTACACGATGTGTAGACTTAGAAGTGCATGCAGCTGTGCAAAGTGCAACCAGTGTATGGACTTGTCGTGCCTACACAGGGCGTTATACATGCTTGCTGCCTGAAGCAAATGTGCAGACTCTATAAATGCATATGAATGCTTTATGCAGCAGATAAACAGTCTGAATTTCAAATGCAATGACTCACAATGTAAGCAGATAAACTGACTGAACATATGAAAGACTGAATGGACATTTGAATGACAGACTGAGTATAAGAATGACTGAGTCATGATCTGATAAAATGACTGAGATATAGAATGACTGAATAAAACCATGGTGACTCACAGTGATTAACTCACATAAGACCAATCATCACAAACCCCTAGAGCCAATCATCAAAACCACAAGCCACAGGGGCCAGGGGCACAACAATCTCCCCCTTTTTGATGATGGCAACAGTACACAGTGAGTCATTCTGATGATGTAAGACATTCTTATTAAAGTCATTCTGATGACTCAAACTATTCTCCCCCTTTGACTTCATCAAAAAGAAAATAGTTTGAGAAGTGAAAGCAAACCAACATGCAATGATTGAATAAATTCTCCCCCTTTGGCAAAGATCTCCCCCCTTTGAGATAATCAATATGAATGCAGATGCAGAAAGGGATACCAAAATGCAAGAGCTCCCCCTAAAGATATGAATGCAAGAACACAATTCTGCCCCTTTAAGAGTTTCTATGCAGCATGATGCATATGACATTTAAGCTCCCCCTCAATAAGTGGAATCTTATGAGATGGATAACAAGGAGAGGTTCAGGTCAATGAGTCAATGATATTGAGCAGAAAAATTTCAAGTAGCAAATTTTTCAAAGAAGCTCCAATCACAAGAAATTCAGTCAGATTTTCAGAGAGATAGCAATCTCATAAATCCAAAACATAAGTTTTCAAAGTCTTCCATTATAAAGACTTATGAATGAGCTTTATTGTTCAGCATGGTTTAACCATAATGAATGCAGGGTTTATCAGTAAAATTCTGTATTGATGTCTAAAACCATGGTTTAATAAAAAATGAACCAAGCCTTCATATTTATCTTGATTAATCTCCCTTTCTCTTACACAATCAAATCTATTGACTTCTTTCAGAATTACATGCACTAGTATTGAAATCAAGCAATTATGAAGTCATATGATTTTGTCTAGGGTTGTAGCAATTTGATTTTTGCATCAATATTCAGATATTTCAATTTGTTCAACAATTTTCTTGCTACAAATTTTACGAGCACTCTAGTTCAGTGTACACATTGTAACTAGAGGATATACCTTGATTAGAGGCCAATATCCCTAAGCCCTTAGTGTGACTAACTGTCATGCTTTATGTGAACAGAGTTAGCATTTACACATCATGACACACTACAAATCATTTTTTAATGAGTGAGTTATATTTCTCAGTGTGCATGCCATTGCTCTACCTGATTTTCAATTAATTTTATGTAGAGTTAACTAAGGCACCTCATGACACAATCCTTTGGACTTGTGTTTCTCAGTGACCAATGTCATTGCTCTGACAGATATAACCCTTTAGACATTTCAGAGATATTCATTTGCTTCAAATCAATAATAGTTTCATGTACTTAACCAATTAAAGTCATGTATTCAAAAGTGCAGATTTCAGAAATTTTTCATAAGACACAGTATGAAACAAATGGTTAAGGTTTATTAAACATGCTTCAGATATTTTTAAGAGATTTTAAAGTCAAACTCCATGAACATTAGACTTAAACCACATGAGTTATTTCAGACATTCATAAAACTGTATAATAGAAGATTTCTAGTTCAAAATTTTTAGATTTATGATCGAGATAGCCCATTGAAATCTTCACGGAGGACTGATGGAATTCTGAACCCAAATGATACCAATTGATAGGAGAAATACCAATTGTTAAGAGAGATTGTGAAGCTCAAAGTTTTCAGAATATGATTAAGGTTTGTCAACAAAATCAGTAAGAAAGGATATGCAATGAGTTCTGACACATGTATGCATTTGACAACCTATATGCAATGCATTGACTCCCCCTCACAATATGCATTCAAACTCTCTTTTTGGCATTTTTAATGTAAGGAAATGCAATGCACTATATGTATGCAGAGACATGCAAAGACTCAACATTGAATGCTATGCAAGGATATGCAACTAACTCCCCATGAAAACATGCAATGTTTGCCATGAGAAACCGAACATATGATTCCAAATGATTCATGCACATTCAGACTGTCTTAATCAGCAAGGTGACCCATGGTACTAGGCGGAGCACTTGGTCTAAAAGACCATCTCACACATAGTAAGAACCTCCAGACAGACCTCCCTGTCTTTTGGTACCTTACCATTTATATACCATTGAGGTCATGCATAATTATTCAACATGCAGTCCTATATGTAATTCAGAATTTCAGTGAGCTATTGCAACACACAAGTTTCAAGTCACACTCATAAGCAGTTCAGATTTTTCAGAAAATTCGAAATGTAATTTGTTTTCAGAGTTTATGCATAACAGAATTATCAAGCAATTGCAATTAGCCTATGTATGCATCAGATATAGACAACCCTTTTTAATCTGATATTTGTACAGAACTCTTAGCAAATGCATGATCAGAAAATAATGCACATGGCAAATGATGAATGAAAATACAAAAACAAATTTAACTTGCTATGCATTAAAACTAAAAACAAGAAGAATAGGAAGTTTACCTGAAAAGTTCAGTATGAGATTTTCTTCTTGAGTGCCTTGGATCATTACCCCTTTTTATTCCAGTCCCAAGGCACACCTGCATAGCAATGTTATTTTGCACAAACAGGTACCCAAGAAGTCTTGGGTCCTGACAAAACAGTATTACTCCTAGCAGGTTTTCTCAGCACATTTCTAGGAGCAGTTTTCAGATCTGATTTATGCACACTCTTGTTAGCATGAATTCTATGTGCATAAGCATGAGATTTCTTGTTAACAGAATAAAAATTCTGTTTGCCAAAACCAGTTTGGTTTTGATATCCTGCCAGCCAACAGGTTGCAGCCCTGTGACCTGGCTTCCCACCAGTTATAACATAAAAGTTTTACAAATTGTCTTACAGGGAATTTAGCATGTTTGAGATTCACATTTCTACCCTGAATATGCCAACAGTGGGCTGCAATGTGGCCCATCTTGCCACAGTGAAAGCATGAATTAGAACTTTTCTTACCAGCATTCAGTCAGCATTCAAATCTCTTATGACCCAATTTTCCACAATTAAAGCATGTCATATGCTAGTTTATTGGAACAGACTTGTTCTTGTTAAGAGCATGATCGTTTGCATGAAATTTATTCTTATCACTAACAAACCAGCATTGTGAAATTTTGTGTCCTAGTTTACCACAATGAAAGCACTCAATTCTCCTTTTCTGAGATGAAGGATTTTTATCATGATATCTCCTAGCATTCTTATCATCCTTCTCCATCAACTTACACTCATGCATCAGATGTCCAGCTTTATGACAGTAATGACAGATAATCTTCTTTTTAGATGCATGTGAGTGTGTGTGAGGACTGTGATCAGCAAACACTGATGAACCCTTTTCATTTATTTTCTGATTTACAGTCCTTTTCGAATTTTTATCCTCTTTTCCTGTTTTCTTAGCCTTGTACTGAATTGGGGATGAAGTAGAAAGTTTTTCCTGTTCAGAGGTTTTAATGAAAACAGTTTTTAGCTTGGATCCATCAACCTTTTTCAACTTTTCAGTTTGTTTCTGATTTTTCTGAACATTTGGTTGTTTATTTTCTGAGGTGGTGGCTACATCTAATGCTTTGATAAAGGATGTCGTTAGCTTATTTTCAAAAGCCTTTTTATTGACATTGTTGTAGCCTAACCCTTCCCTTTGAGTATTGACCTTAACTCCTAACAACCTGTCCAGATTTTCTTGTCCACTTACAAACTTTGACAGAGAGTTCTTTAAGTCTTGGATTTCATTTTCTAAAGAGGTGATTTGTAACTCATAACTGGCAATCTCTTGCTCACTGCAATTCATAGCTTCATTCAAAACTTTATTAGCAGTTTTATATTTCTCAATTTCATTTTCCAGATTGCTCAGTTTATCAGAATCTTCAAAGCAAACACTTTTACCTCTTTCTAAAGCTAGAAGTCTCTCAGACATAGTGGAGTTCAGCATTTTCACTTTTACCTCTTTCTAAAGCTAGAAGTCTCTCAGACATAGTGGAGTTCAGCATTTTCAATTTCTCATTTTCTTGCTTAAGTTTGTCATTCTGAACTAATTCATTTATTAGAAGCTGATCTTCTGAATTAGTTTCAAGTTTTCTTCCAGCCTTGAATTCCTTCAAATCTTTTTCCTTCTTTTCAATGTTTTTCTGTAATTCCACATTCACAGATTTGATGGCTTCAAGTTTTTCAGCAAGCAAGTTTTTCTCCTGCTCAAGTTTCTCAAATTTTTTATCATTTTTATTAGCAGATATTCTCAGAGAATCATTTTCAGATTTCAGCTTGTTTAAATCTGAGTTCACACTTTCAAAATTTTTCAACAATTTTTCATACTGGTCATGATAGTCAACAAGAGTCTGATTATCATTATCTGAGTTGAATTTTTCTTTGAGTTCAGATATCACATTTATATGATCTTGATTTTCAATTTTCAATAATGAGACTTGTTTCTTCAATATTTGAAAATCAGACATACAGGCATCATGAATATTTTTCAATTCAACACAATTTCTACAAGGAGAGCTTGAACTATCTAAACCAGTACCCTTCTTCAATTTTTTATACTGTTTTCTTAACAATTCATGAGATTAAAATAATTCAGCATATGCATTCTCCCAATCTTCTAGAGAAAAATTCTCGAAGAGATTTACCTCATCATCATCATCTTCTTGAATTTGATTGCTGCCTTGATCGCTGCCACTTTGATTTCTTCTATTGGCCATCATGCAGCTTGTTTGATTTCCTTTCCCGGCTCTCTTCATCATCTCTAACATATCCCTTGCAGATCTGCAATCAAGGAAACATGAGTGAAAGGCTTTGTCAGTGGCTGCTTTCATCAGATTTATAGCTGTCTGATTCTCTTCATACATTGATTCGTGACTATCAGTCCATTTGGACCTTTTCTTTGGTAATTCATGAGGACCATGTGAAATCACTTTCCACAGGTCTGGATCAACAGATTTAACATAACTACGTAAAGCACTGTGCCACTGGTTGAAATCAGAACCACTAAAGACGGGTGGACAAGCCATTGAAACAGATAGCCGATAGATTCAATGCAACAAGAATATTGATGCACTAAAACAAATTAGCACCTAAGACTGCAAGATCGATCTGCAGGTCGCTGGACCTTGTATGCAGACACCCGCTCTGATACCAACTGTTAGGGTGCTAGGCCCGGATACAGAGGGGGGTGAATGTATCCTTCTATGTATAATGGCCAAATAAAAACTTGGATGCTAGAGATAGACACAGAATAGAACCAATTCGATTCAACTCAAATACAAACACTTGGAGTGTGCCTATCCAAGCATCTAGCGGAAGCAGATCAAGCAATTAAACCACTGCTCAATAGATTTTTAGGTGGTTCGGTCCTCCAGACCTACATCCACCCCTCACTCCCAACCGGAGTGAGGCTTCACTAGCAAACGCTAGAACCAAGCAGACTCAGTCTGCAAACAGTTGCTGCCACACAGCTTGACCAGGGGAACAGCCTCCCCTCTTCCTCCCAACCGGAGGGACACCCAAGTGACTCCCAGCCACTTGGAAACTAGAGGTCGCAGACCTCTCTTCCTCCAGACCAGGAGGGACCCGACCTCAGTCCAGAGGATCGGAAGTACAAAGGTAATCAGAAAACAAAAGAAAATAATAAACGAAAATAACACAGCAATCAGAAGGCTGTAAAGGATGAAAACACAGATGTGGCTCTCAACAGAGCTGACTGGCCTGGATCTGATCTACGGTCCAGTAGGAACTAGTCTTCAGATGAAGCTTCTTCTTCCTCTTCTCTTCTCTCTCACTTTCTTTTTCTCTTAACCCTCACGAGCTCTCTAACTCTCTCTTACTCTTCTTCTCCTTCTGCTCTTCTTCTCTTTCTTTTCTTCTTCTTTCGCAGGCTCTCTCTATCTCTTCTCTTCTCTGGATCGAATACTCTCTGCTGCTCTCAGACTGGATGTATAGACTTTGCTCCTTTTCTTTCGATCAGTCTTCTTCAGTGGAAGAAGGCTCATATATATAGCAGCAGCAGCAGCAGCAGCCCCTGGGCGCGTGGCTTCCACGTTTTCCCGCCCAAGGAATTCGCCAGATCCGAGGCAGCTTCATCCACGTGTCAGCATCTGCATACCTCGTTCTCCTGGGATCACGAGCCAAGTCATCAATCTCGGTAAGAATCCCTGTCAGACATAGCATTGAATAAGTCATCAGCTTAAGTCCAAACACCCTGTACAGACTCTGTGAATGCAAAGCATTGTATAGACTTTGAAATCAATCTAGCAAGTGTATAGACTTGATGATGCAGCGAGCATGCAATGTACAGACTCTACGTTGTAGGCAGACAACAATGTATAGAGTTGCTACGTGCAGGCTGGCAGCACAGTGTACAGACTCTGCGTGCAGGTAGTGGGGCGATGTGTAGACATAATGAGATGCAATGCATACTCTGTACAGACTTGGTCGTGTAAGGTGACGCAAGCAATGGCTGTATAGACATTACTTCAAGGCCAGTGTATGGACTTGATGAAACACTCACGAGTGTATAGAGTTAGTTAAGTGAGCATGCAGTGTATAGACTTGAAGACTTTAGCATATAAAGCAAAAGCAATGTATATACTTGTGAGGACGAATGCATTAACAGAACAGGAGAGTGTGTAGACTTAGGACTTCTGTTCAAGACAAAGACCAATGTACAGACTACATGCTGTACAGACTTGATGTTGATCAAAAGACCTTTGGACATCAGCCCAAGGCGTCAACGCTTCCAACGTGCAGCGTCGCCTCAGCTCCTCAAGTGAGATGCTCACGCCCTTGGCAACTGGCCAATGTGTCAACGCATCCAACGTCAGCGTCGACACAGTGAACAAGACAGGTGATGAACAATGCATGCACTAGCTTTACCAAAGTGTAGACTACACAAAGCTCAGCCACTGTATAGACTTCACGAAGCCAACGTGTGTATAGACTTCAATGCAGAAACCAAGGCTGTATGGACTTCAGACTTGAACGTGTGACCAGTGAGCGATGTATACACTTGGCCCTTGAAGGATGTACAAACTAGAAGGAATGAAGCCCACGATGTATAGACTTGAAGATTGAAGGTGATGTACAGACTTTGATGTAAGACGCAGAATGAGACGCTGAAGTCTGTATAGAGTTTGATGACTGAAGCATGAACAGTACGCCAACGTATGGACTTGGCCAAAGCATAGGGAAAGCCCCCAATGTGTAGACTTCCGATGTGAATGAAACGCTGTACAAACTTGCTCAAACAGTCCGATGTATGGACTCATGCAATGCAAAGCAGACCAATGTACAGACCTCCTAAATGCTTCAAGACCAAGCTCATCAAATGTCTAGACTTCACAAGGTGAACGGCTGTACATACTTCCTATGTGAAGACCGCTGTTGTACAGACTTGTTGAAGTGTGAAGGAGTTGAGTGTATAGACTTCACGATGTGAAGACTTGTCAAGGATAGCAGGCCGATTTACAGACTTGAGCGAATCAAGGTCTGTATAGACTTGAAGATCACTGAATGATATTCATGTTGTGCATCCCTTTAGTTTTGATGATGACAAAGGATATGTTTAATTGCTCCTTCAATATAAAGTAATGGACTCATGATAATTTGATGATGACAAAAGATGTGGTTAACTAATTCAATGCAAATCTGATAGTTCAAGTAATTTCAGGTATACTGAAGTTCTAATGAAGTCAACAAATCAGAGGAAGTTGTCAAGGTTTCTTGTCGACCAGAGTGGTAGTCATTGTCGACCAACGAACTCTCCGAAAATGTGGTCTAACAACCAGGAGAGACCTAGCGGACTGAACTCTAGAAGTCTAATAGCTGAGGGACACTCAGTGACTAGACCACCATACTTTGATGGAAATGATTACTCATACTGGAAAAATCGTATGCAGGTGTTCTTGAGAGCACAAGATCATGAGATGTGGAGAGTGGTAAGCCGCGGACCCTATGATCTGCCCGACGACGAGGATACCTGGACCAGAGAACAGGTCAGAAAATCAACCATCAACTGGGGAGCAATGAACGTGATGCAATGTGCGCTTCACCCCACGGAGTTCTCAAGAGTCTCACAATGTGCAACAGCCAAGGAGATGTGGGATCGACTCAAGGTCATCTATGAAGGTACTTCAGAGGTAAGAGAGTCCAAAGCAAATATGCTAGTCTCAGAATACGAAATGTTTAGAATGAAAACTGATGAAAATATTTCTGAGATGTATGCCAGACTAGTACAACTAACAAATAGCTTAAAGAGTCTAGGGAAGACCTACAAAGAGCAGGAGCTTGTGAGGAAAATCTTAAGGTCCCTCACACCTATGTGGCATACCAAGGCCACAGTAATTGAGGACTCAAAAGACCTCACAACTATGACTGTGGATGAACTGGTAGGTTCCCTAATGGCATATGACGTCAACCTAAAGAGAAACGAAGATGAGGGCAAGAAAAAGAAGCAGCTCGCCCTGAAGACTAAAATAGGCACCTCTGAATTATCTGACACTGATAACTCATCTAGCACAGGTGAGGAAACTGGCGAGCTAGCCATGCTAACAAGAAAGTTCAGAAGGTTCTTGCGGAAGGAAGGTAAGGGATTTAAAAATCCAAAGGGCACGGTAAGGAAATCATCCCAGTTTAAGTTTGACAAAAACAAAGCTTCATCTAACAAGCTTGTTTGCTACAACTGCAGGAAACCAGGACATATGAAGGATGAATGTCCAGAGGCTCCTAAGAAATCAAGCTTCAAGTGGAAAGGCAAGAGACCAAAGGCAATGATAAGCACATGGAGCGAGGAGGATGAAAGTAGCGAAGAGGAAACAACCTCCGAAGAAGAAGAAGGAAACACATGTTTAATGGCCGAAGGAGACAGCAACGATCTTGAGGTAACTTCCCAGTTTCAAGACTTTTCTAGCTCAGATTGGGAAGAAGCATTTTCAGACTTACTTGATACATATGAAACAACAAGAAAGGAAAATAAAAGGTTGAAGAAGAAAGTCAATCAGCTCAATAATGACAGCAACCTAATTGCTAACAGAACTCAACTAGAATTGGAAATCACCACCTTGCAAAATAAGCTGAATCAACACAAGACAGATGAAGAAAATGTCAAAGAGCTATTAGAAGAAAATGAGATACTAAAAAACACAATTGATGAGTTAAAACTAAAGACTCAAGAATATGAACAGGAAACTAAGCTAACTCAAGAAAGAAATAACTCACTCAAGGAAGAAAACAGCCAACTTCTGAAGGAAATAGAAAGAATTCAAAGTGAACTAAAAAACAAACATGAAACATTGGAAAAAATGACTAAGGGTGAAGAAAACTTGAACGCTGTGTTGGGAATAAAAGTAAATTTTTAGAAAGAGGGGTTAGGATACAACCCAACAGCTAAAAAGGAATTCCAACTAAAAACGTTAAATGAAAAAGCTGACACAAAAGGAAAAGGCCCCTTGATAAACCTATATCAAAACAAACAAAAGGACATAGCTGAAAGTTCCTCTAAACAGATTAATGTCACCTGGGAAGAGAGGAATTCTAAAGGGAAAATGGTCAATCTACATCAGCTTAAAAACAACAGCCATATCAGACGAGAAGGTCAAATCCACAGAAGTAACCAGACAAACAGAGCATTAAATCATGTTAATAAACCCAAACCTGTAAAACAAGGTATCTGGAAACAGGCTGGTCGACAACAGACTCCTCCTATGTCGACCAGAGGATCTGCCAGAACAGGTGTTAGCTTCTGGAGAAACCCTGGTCGACCACAGACATACCAGATGTCGACCAGACACACAGACAGAACTCACAACTTCTCTCAACTGAAACAAAATGGAAATTGGAATTTAAGAAAATGGACTCAAAATAGAGGAACATTAAATTAAAAGGAACACAACCTGAACAAGTTAAGAAACGAAAAGACAAACTGTTCTAACAAAATTTGGGTTCCCAAGATGTTGTTACAGCAGTTTCATGATTTCACAAGCTATCTGGGACCCGGGTACCATTGGGGTACAAAAGTTTCTGTGTAATTCGTGATGCAGGAATGTCTGGCAGCCATGCACAACAAGTGGTACTTAGATAGTGGTTGCTCACGACACATGACAGGAGACAAGACCAAGTTCTCCCAGCTAAGCTCAAAAGATGGAGGCTATGTGACGTTTGGAGGAAATAACAAAGGCAAGATTATCGGAAGAGGTAAGATAGGTAAGAAACCTTCAAATTGCATTGATAATTTCTTGTTGGTGGATGGACTGGAATATAATTTACTGAGCATCAGTCAACTGTGCGACAAAGAACAATAAAGTAGTATTTGACTCCAAAACCTGCAAGATTATTGAACCAAATTCAGATGCAGTCAAGTTTATGGGTGAGAGAGTGAACAATGTTTACATGATAGACTTGGATGATCCAGCCCACTCCAACTTGTGCCTAACCGCCAAGAAGGAGGACTTGACCTGGTTGTGGCACCGAAGGCTAGGGCATGTTAGCTATAGGGTGCTGCACAAACTTGTGAAAAATAAAATGGTTATTGGTTTGCCTGAAATTTCGTTTGCTCAAAATGTCAAAGTATGTAAAGCATGCACCCAAGGAAAGCAAACAAGAAAATCATTCAAAGGTAGAACTGAAAGTCAGTCATCCAGACCCCTAGAACTTGTACACATGGACCTTTTTGGCCCAACAAGAATTGCCAGTCTTAGTGGTAAGAAATATGGTTATGTTCTAGTGGATGATTTTTCCAGATTTACATGGGTAATGTTCTTATCACATAAAAGTGATGTTTTTCATGAATTTCAGGAATTTTACAAAAGAATGAAGCAGGATGGTAAGTCCAAAGTGTGTACAATCATATCTGACCATGGGGGGGAGTTTGAAAATTCTGATTTTGATGTATTCTGCAGAAACAAGGGCATAACCCACAGATTCTCCTCACCAAGGACACCGGAGCAAAATGGAGTTGTAGAGAGAAGGAACCGCACTCTTGTCGAGATGGCTAGAACCATGTTGGTTGAAGCTAATCTTCCAAGGAAGTTTTGGGCTGAGGCGGTCAACACAGCATGCTACATTGTAAACCGGGCAATGGTAAGACCATCTAGTGCAAAAACTCCATATGAAATGCTCAAAGGTAAGAAACCATCTCTAGCTCATCTTAGAATCTTTGGTGCAAAATGTTTCATTCATAACAACGATAAGAGAGTATTGGACAAATTTGAACCAAAGAGTGACTCAGGAATATTCTTGGGCTATTCTGACCGATCAAGAGCCTATCGGGTTTTTAACACCAAAGATCAAATTGTTGAAGAATCCCCTCATATCTCATTTGATGAAGTTAATGATCTTATCAAAAATGAACAGGTCAGAAAGGAAGAAGAAGATGGAGAATTTCTGAAAGACAAAGAAGGACCGATGGAGAATGAAGAAACACAGAATCAAGAAAGAAACCAAGGTAATTCTAATGATCAGACCGAAGGAGGGATCATATCAGGTAACAATCTTGAAAACTTGAGGCTTCTTAGAGATCATCCCTTAGATAACATTATTGGTGGAATACATGATCCTAGGAAGACTAGATCTCAGATTAAGGCCATTAATGAACTGGATCAACTTGCTCTTGTGTCCCAAATAGAGCCCAAATCTGTAGAGGAAGCATTAAAAGATGAATCATGGATAAATGCTATGCATGAAGAACTAAATCAATTTGAAAGAAATCAGGTGTGGAGACTTATCCCTAGACCTACATCTCACCCTGTAATTGGAACCAAATGGGTATATAAAAACAAGTTGAATGAAGAAGGGGTTGTAATGAGAAACAAGGCTCGGCTGGTGGCTAAAGGGTACAACCAGGAACTTGGAGTTGATTTTGGAGAATCATATGCTCCAGTTGCTAGATTAGAAGCCATCAGGATATTATTAGCATTTGCATCTTCTCATGGAATCAAATTGCAACAAATGGACGTAAAAAGTGCATTTCTAAATGGTATTATAAAAGAAGAGGTCTATGTGGAACAACCCCCTGGTTTTGAAAATGATGAACTTACTAATCATGTCTACAAATTGCACAAAGCCTTGTATGGATTAAAGCAGGCTCCTCGGGCTTGGTATGAAAGGTTGAGCTCCTTCCTCACCAAAAAGGGATACTCAAGAGGTAAAATTGATCAAACATTATTTTCCAAGACCCAAGGTAAGAATATACTGATTGTATAAATCTATGTGGATGATATCGTGTTTGGATCTACTGAAACCTCTTTGTGTACTGAATTTGCAAATTTAATGACTAATGAGTTTGAAATGAGCTTAATGGGTGATTTACAATTCTTTCTTGGATTGCAGATCTCACAATGCAGAGAAGAATATTTCATAAATCAATCCAAGTACATAAAAGAGATGTTGAAGAAATTTGGTATGGAAAGCTGCAAGCCAATCGAGTCACCCATGGGGACAAATGCAACTTTGGAAGCAGATGTAAAAGGTAACATGGTAGATGCCAAGAAATACAGAGGTATGATCGGATCCCTTCTATACTTAACTGCATCAAGGCCAGATATTCAGTTTAGTGTATGCATGTGTGCTAGATATCAGTCTAGTCCTAGAGAATCACATTTAGGAGCTGTCAAGCGTATCTTTCGATACCTTGCCGGCACCCAAGAATTGGGTTTGTGGTATCCTACATATTGCAAACTAGATCTGATCTCATATTCAGATGCTAATTATGCTGGTTGCCAAATTGATAGGAAGAGTACTAGTGGATATTGTCAATTCTTAGGTGGATGTTTAATATCATGGGCTTCTAAGAAACAGCACTCTGTGGCACTCTCCACTGCTGAGGCTGAGTATGTCGCAGTAGGGAGTTGTGGTACACAGGTTATGTGGATAAAACATCAACTCCAAGACTACAATGTAGATCTTGGCTGTGCACCCATTTTATGTGACAACACTAGTGCTATTAACTTGTCTAAAAACCCCATTCAACATTCTAGGACAAAACACATTGAGATCCGTCATCATTTTCTGAGAGATGAGGTATCCAAAGGAAATTTCATGCTTCAATTTGTAGAAACTGAAAAACAATTGGCAGACATTTTCACAAAACCCCTAAACAATGACAGATTTTCAACTCTAAGAAGGGAGTTGGGGATATGCAGAATATCTCCTGAAAATTCGTGAAATGCTCATATTCATGTGTTCTCTGTATAGATTTCTGTAATTTATGAATGTAGATCTGTTAGTTAAGTCTCTGGTACTGGTCAAGTTTGGAGGCTCTGGTGTCAGCTGTTACTCTAGCAATTTCTGCAAATTCCTGGCCCTGCTACTAGTTAGCTCTGGTGGTCGACACAAGACAAGGCATTGGTCGACCAAGACATCAGGACAAAAGACTGTTTGGTTCTGTGATTATGCAAGTGTCGACCATAGACAGTCCCATAGTCGACAATAGACTTGTCAGTAAGCAGATGTCAATTTCAGGCAGGCTCTGTGACTGCGCAGATGTCGACCAAAGACAGCTCCATGGTCGACAATGGAAGGCAGGAAATCTTCTGATTTGATTAAACTAAATTGGACTCAGATCCGTCTCCACTTAGCAATCCTCATCCATATGCTACACATCTTGTGTCTTTCTATCTCATCTTGGCCAACACGTTTTTCTCTTCTCATTTCAGAATGGATTCACAAATTGAGGGGGAGCAAAAAAAGTGTAAATTCATTCCTTGATTAAACATTGAATAACCTAACCATTTCTTCCAATAAAATCACCAATGTAATCATTAAGAGTAGAGGTTAAGTGTAGTAATGAGAATTTGAACTGTACTGCTTCAATAAATTCAAACCATAACTATGATTCTGTCACATGATTTTCTCGACTTATGATTTTTAGTAGTGAGTCAGTCTCTCTACCTGTGCCCGTGCTGAACAGTTAAATTAAATCCAAAAATATAGCATGAATGCACGTGGAATACGCCATAACTCTGTCTTCATGGTAGAGCAATGGATTAGATTCTGAGAAACTACTGCCTCCCATTTTAAGAAAAATAAAAGTGGATGAAAAATAAGTGAGAGGCATGTGTGTCATGAAGAATCAATCTATCTCTGCTACTATCAAAAATTATTGAGATTGGGCATACTGAGTAACTGGGGATATTGGCGTCTGATAAACGTATATCCTCACGGATAAAAGGTGTGTCCCAGTTAAACGTGGAATGGTTAGGCATGTTAAGTAGCCGAGGTTTCTGGCGTGTAAAAAGCGTGTCTCCTCGTGTAGAAAAGCATGTGATAAACCTGACCACAGCCTTCAAAATACTTCAAAAAGAAAAATTCAAAATTATTCAAACGACAGAATAAAATGGTTGACCGAAGGCATGGCATGCAAAGAAAAACTAAAAACACTATTCAGCTCACACAGTTAGTAAAACAGCCTCATGAAATCTATTATAAGTTTAAGAGGTCATGTGGAGAAAATTTGATATGGGGCGTAAATTTATTGGTGCAATACCGTCAAATTCAATGAACCACAAGGCCCACTCTAATTGTTTACAAGGTGGTCTCTGCCAAGAGTGGATAGGCTGAATAAATGCTTCATTAAGGAAAGGGTGTACACTTCAATAAAACCCCCAATTTTATCTCGGCTGAATTAATCCTATCCCTTCGTTTTCCTCATCGCGTTGGTTCCACAACCCTAGGTTTTAAGACCTAGGTCGTACTCTCTGATATCCTGCCCTATAAATTGAACCGTCTGGGTCCCTAATCTTCTCACCCTCGCCGCTTTCACCCTTCACGGTCGTCCTTCGTCTCCAGTCCCCTTTCGCCCCCTTGTGCATCCCTCTCTCTCGCCTCCACACACTCTCTCGGAGTGAATGTCTGGATACCCCTCTTTTTGCTGTTGACAAAGGGGGAGATAGAGTCTTTTTGTGTCATTGTGGGTCTAGGTGTGACTAGATGTCAAGTCTTTGCCTTTGTTCTTTGAGTCATTCATGTAAGTCATGTTATGATACTTTTGAAAGGCATATCAAAATGAATTTTCTGGCTGAATTCTGTGATAATGATATATGTTATGATAGTTTCTGAATGGCATATCAAATGCAGTTTCTGGTTGAAATAATCTCCTGATTGTCACAATGACCCATGGTTGTCATCATCAAAAAGGGGGAGAATGTTGTGCATCCCTTTAATTTTGATGATGACAAAGGATATGTTTAATTGCTCCTTCAATATAAAGTAATGGACTCATGATAATTTGATGATGACAAAAGATGTGGTTAACTAATTCAATGCAAATCTGATAGTTCAAGTAATTTCAGGTATACTGAAGTTCTAATGAAGTCAACAAATCAGAGGAAGTTGTCAAGGTTTCTTGTCGACCAGAGTGGTAGTCATTGTCGACCAACGAACCCAACCAAACACAGTTCAAGCTACGTTTCCTCTGTACGCGCTCTGGTTGTCGACCAGAGCCCTGCTCGTTGTCGACCACGAAGCAATACAAGCAAATCCAACTCTGTACAGACTTTTCCTCTGTACAGACTTTCCTCTGTACAGACTTTCCTCTGTACAGACTTCGTTGGTCAACCAAAGGCCTGTCCGCTGTCGACCACGAGGCAATACAAGCGAATCCAACTCTGTATAGACTTTCCTCTGTACAGACTTCGGTGGTCGACCAGTTACTTTTCCGCTGTACAGACTTCAGTGGTCAACCAAAGGTCTGCTCGTTGTCGACCACGGAACAGACAGAGCATCAGACTGAAGGACCAGCCGTCTGGACATTGTTCTTTGTCGACCAGCGACAAGCTCATGGTCGACCACAGGCAAAGCAGCGCCCAGAACCGAACTCTAACCGAATTCAGTTTCTGTTGAGAAAAACCTGCAGGTTGTTGCTGCAGGTTGTTGGGCGGTTTAGATGATAAGATCCCGCACGGGATTCAAGGAGAGAATCTTGCTAAGAACCGGTCAAATCTTCTCTAAGATTCTATTTAATCTTCTCCCTGTTTTTAGCGGGTAATCCAACAGGTTTCGCACTTGCACGGGAAACAGCGTCGTGCTTGATATGAACTGGTGCAAAAAGAAAAGAGAGTACACACGATGCATAGAGAGCTAAATAGGGGAATATAGAGTAGAAGCGAAGGGAGATCCGCAGAAAAAGCATCCCTAAACAGAAAAGGAAGAGTGGCTCTCCAGCAACCGAAAAACTGCAGAAGACAGAAGTGATCTTCGGTGCTGCAGAAGGAAGACCTGGCTCAGGGCGTTGTAAGTTCCAGCAGCAAGGCAGCTGAAGGCCTCCTGCTGGAAGTCCTACAGGGAGTCTTGCCTTGTTACCTATGTGATTGAGTCCCAAGCTGAACTATTTAGTTACTCTGCTTCAAAAGTCCATGTTCAGCTTTGTTACACCTCTTCTACTTATCTTTTCATTACATTAAGTGTCAAGCTGTAAGGCAGTGGTTTCAAGCTGTGAGGCAGCGGAGTCAAGCTGTGTGTCAGTAGGAAGAAGCTGTGTGACAGCGGCGTTTGTATGAGATCAAGATTTCTCATTTAGTGAAGCCTTGCTCAAGTTGAGCAAGGGGTGGACGTAAGTCTCGGGAAGAGACTGAACCACCTAAAAATTCTGTCTTGTGATTTTTCGTGTGGTGTGTGCTCTTCTTATTGATTGCTGTCGCTATAGCTATCAGTTTTATCTTTGCAATCCATAGTTCGCTTAAGTTCTAGTCAATCGTTGTTTTATAAAGTGAAAAAGGGGCTAGATCTATTCACCCCCCCTCTAGATCTATTCAGTCCGTACTCAACAATTCAGACTTTGTTCCACCGACCAGTGTATTGACTTTGCAAGCGTGAGACGCTGGATAAGACGGTGGATGTACAGACTTTAGGTGAAGGCATGAAACGATCTCTAAGACGATGAAGTCTGTATAGACTTTGCAGTGAATGGATGCTCAGTGAGACGCAAGTTGAGACGATGCAGTGTACAGACTTCATGTAATGCATGCAGACGTTGAACAATAGAATGTGCAGACTTTGCCATGAGACGCTGAACAAGACACTCCAATGAATAGACTTGCTGGATGCACTGTAGACAATGTATAGACTTTGAAGGCTAACAAGCGTCCTCAGTGTACAGACTTTTCTTCAATGTATATACTTGGAAGTTCAACGAAGGAGGCACAGTGCAATGTATGGACTTGAAGTTCAGTTGGTGAGTGTACAGACTTCACCAATGAAACACGCACTGTACAGACTTGCTGCCAACCAATGTATAGACTCTACTCATGCAAATAATGCAGCAGTGTATAGACTAACAGATATGTGAGCTGTAGTGTATGAACAACCGATGTATAGACTTGGCTATGCGAGCAAGCTACACGATGTGTAGACTTAGAAGTGCCTGTAGCTATGCAAAGTGCAACCAGTGTATGGACTTGTCGTGCCTACACAGGGCGTTGTACATACTTGCTGCCTGAAGCAAATGTGCAGACTCTATAAATGCATATGAATGCTTTATGCAGCAGATAAACAGTCTGAATTTCAAATGCAATGACTCACAATGTAAGCAGATAAACTGACTGATCATATGAAAGACTGAATGGACATTTGAATGACAGACTGAGTATAAGAATGACTGAGTCATGATCTGATAAAATGACTGAGATATAGAATGACTGAATAAAACCATGGTGACTCACAGTGATTAACTCACATAAGACCAATCATCACAAACCCCTAAAGCCAATCATCAAAACCACAAGCCACAGGGGCTAGGGGCACAACAGATTTCTCTAAGATTGCGGTACCTCTGACAAGATTAACCTGCAAGGAGATCAGATTTGATTGGTCAAGAGATTGCAAGCGAAGCTTTCAGACCTTGAAGGAATGTTTGACTACTGCACCTGTTTTGGCTTTACCTTTGGGAGAAGGAGGTTTTGTTGTATACACGAATGCTTCAGGTATTGGTTTAGGGTGTGTACTCATGCAATACGGGAAAGTGATAGCCTATTCTTCAAGGCAGTTGAAGAAGCATAAAGAGAATTATCATGTTCATGATTTGGAGCTAGCAGCAGTGGTGTTTGCCATAAAGATATGGAGGCACTACTTGTATGGAGAAGCATTTACAGTGTTTTCAGATCACAAGAGTTTGAAATACTTATTTTTTCAGAAGGAACTCAATATGAGACAGTGAAGATGGCTGGAGTATTTGAAGGATTTCGATTTCTCCATTGAGTATCATCCTGGAAAAGGTAATGTTGTGGCATATGCCTTAAGCCGCAAGCCTATAGCTAAGTTGTTAAGCCTCATGTTACAAGAATGGAAATTGTTGGAGTAGTTAGCTAGTTTGGATCTTAATGTTGACAAGGATCGGGTTATGATTGCTCAGATTCAACTTAAGCCTGAATTACTGATGGAAATCAAGTCTCTACAAGATGATGACCCGAAGTTGGTAGAGATCAAGGGAAGCTTGAGTAACAGACCTGACTTCATGATGGCTGATGATGAAAGATTATTATTTTAAGGAAGAACTTGTATACCTGATGTAGCCTAGATAAAGAGTAAGATCCTCGAGGAAGTTCATAGATCCAGATACACCATTCATCTTGGAGGTATTAAAATGTTCAAGGATTTGAAAAGATCTTTTTGGTGGCCGAATATGAAAAGGGAAGTGGCGAACTTTGTAAGTAGATGTTTGGTTTGTCAGCAAGTCAAGGCGGAGCATTTCTGACTAGTAGGGAAATTGAAATCCCTTGATATACCCCAATGGAAGTGGGAGAGCATTGGCATAGATTTCATTATGGGTCTACCTAGGACTTGTAGTGGATTCGACGTAATATGGGTGATTGTCGACAGATTGACAAAATCGGCTCATTTCTTATCCATTAAGTCCAAAGGGACAGTTGATGTTTTGGCTGCTTTGTATATGAAGGATGTGGTAAGACTACATGGTATATCAGTCAGCATTGTGTCTGATAGAGATCCCAGGTTCACTTTGAAGTCCCGCGATCAATGACACCCAAGAGGGGGGTGAATTGGGTGTTTACAAATTTTAAGGAAACTTTTGGCCTTTTTAAAATATGTGATAGAATGCTAGTTATGAGATTCAAAACTATTTGAACACAAATTAGATTTATCAAACTTTGTATGATGAGATATAGAATATGCAAGATATACGTAGATAAATCCGTAACAACAATTAACAAATACACTCACTTAGAATGGAGGTAGAAGAAAAGGACCAAACCACACAAATCAAACTATAGTGCACAACGGTTTTTAAGGTGGTTCGGATGCAATGACGACAATCCTACGTCCACCCCTCACCAAACCCGGTGAGGCTTCACTTGGGGATAATTCCCCAAATGGAGACGACGCTCCAACCACACACGCAGGACGACGCCTACCCACACACACGGGGACGCGCCCCAAAACATACACACATACGGAGATGCAGTCTCCAACACGATCCAACAAGCGGATCAACAAGACACACACACACTGCGACAAGTGTAGCACTCCACACACACAAACACTAAGATCTGGATAAATCCACACACACACGAAGATCTAAGAAGACCTATGCACACACGAATCAAGTACGACACACACACACATGACCACGGATCCAACAATGATCCACACACACACGAGTTTGCAGTTTATAAGAAACACAAATCTAAAACTATTAAGCATAAAACACAAACATGAATAAACCACAGTTTAGAAAGCTCCTGATTTAGGCTCCCCCTGAGTGTGTGCTCTGGATGTTTGCGTTGATTCCTTCTTCACTCAAATAGCTTGAGACTCAGCTTGAATGGCCTTGTATTTGATGTAGATCTTCTTACACGGAGTACTGTTCACGGCTACAGTACCCTTCCTTCTTCCTTGGACAAATCCATGTATCTTCTTGATGCTTGTGAGCTTGTTCTCTTCCTTTGAGACTGCTGACTTCAAATGGAGCTAGAGTACCTTAAGATGATGCTTGAATGGCTTCTTCTTTCTTGTAGCATCATTCTTCTTCTTCCCTTGGATAACCTTCCTTTTATCTCTTCTTGAAATCCTTGCTTGCTTCTTGATAGCCTCACCCTTGATCTCTCTTTGTTGGTTGCTTGATTCTTCACTTTATAGATGCTTGTTGGCTTGAGAAGTATCTTGAATGGGTTGGAGATAGATGAAGAACTTGCTGCACGAAGTACTGTTCACAGAGCTACAGTACTCTCTTCTTCCTCCTTGGACAGCACCCTCTTGATCTCCCTTGAAGCCCTCTTGGATGGTTAGGGTTATGGCTCCAAATGAGATGTTTTATAGCCCTTGAATGGTCCATGGACATCCCCTAGACCAGATCCACATTTTGTGGGTGATTTGGTGTCATTAGGATTAAAGAATTACAAGGAGAAAGACTCTTCTCGAAGTGGAAAATAAAGTCAACATATGTTGGCTCGGGGCTGGCGGTCGACCTGTGGAAGTTGGCGGTCGACTGCTACTGAGAATCCTATAGAAATATGATCCCTGGCATTTTTGGTCGACCTGGTGCGGTCGACCTACAGCTACAGTAAACTTCAGACTTTTAGGTTTCACCCCCGAACTCCATTGCAACCCATTTAAGTCTGAGGCTTCAAACTCCTTTGATCTTGGGGAATATATGTTGAGTGTTTTGACCTACAAAATCATAGAAAAAAGGATTATAACTTTGATCAATAATTCATGTGGTAATTGCATGAAGTACATGTATGAAACCCCTTTGGTCATTTGGCAGTTTCAATCAATTAACAAGAGCTTATTGTAAACCGTTTGAGCAAGATATAAGTACCATTATTCTAATTTTCAAGCAAGTTTCTCATGAGTTGTTTCAACATAATGCAAGCTCAAAATGATATGTGAAATATGTATTAGAGTTCAAGAAGTGATTTACATTGAGACCCAATTTCACATATAAGATTGGAACACTTGTTGCTTTGACAAATGCATGTATGGTATGCGTAAAAATCAACCAAACAAGTTTCGAACTATTTGATCAGGATTTGAACAAAAGTGTTCATCAAAGCTCAAGTCCATATGTTCAAACATATAAAGGCTTGAAACCTCTTGTAGAACCAACATATGCAAACCAAGCATTAAGACCATCTAACCGTTGCCATTTGCCATCTCAAACATACATAGATAACAGGAGCATGAGCAATCAACCACAAGTTTAGTTATCATCACTTAATCACACATTAAGTTTAGTTATCATCAAAACCATAACTTAACAATCACAACAATCATCAAAATCATAACTCAACAATCTCCCCCTTTTTGATGATGACAAACTTATTGATGATGACAAACTTGATGAGAAATTTATTAGTGATGATACACCAGAGTGGATACAAAAGAATAGCACATATGTTCTTCTCCCCTTCCCTTGTCACACACAATCATCAATTTTTCTCCCCCTTTGACATAATCAAAAAGTGGGATAATGCAAATCTTTCTCCCCCTGTGACATGATCAACAATATCAACAAGCTTATCTCCCTTTGAAACATCAATAGCCTATCTTATCAAATCAGAAGAAGCAAGGGCAAATCATGGATGAACAAAGCAATATGATTCCAATCAGAAGAAACCAATTGGTGATTATTCTCACAAATCAATATGAAACCATTCAAAGCAAATACAGTCAAGCATGTATCGATACCAATTGAAGGTGGTGATTGGCCTCAAGGATATGAACCAGTGGAGGAAGATGTTCACAGGATGAGGTGTTCAGCATGATAGCATACATGAGCTAGATCCCATGTCAGATTTTCACAACAAACAAGAGCAGGAAGGCATATCAAAAGGATTTTCTTTGATTTTCAAAATTTCTGATTTTTATATTTTGGTTTGAAATGCATGAAATGCAACACATGCAAATGGTGACTCATGAAGTGCACACAATGCAACCAAACAGTTACATATAAACATACATGCAATCTCCCCCGTACATATATAAACAGGGAATGGGTATAAGAAAGATGCAAGAGAGTCATGCTAACCGGAATGCTCATGTGTAGCACATGGGAGATTGTACAATCGTATAGGAGATTCATGCAATTGCTAAAGCAGTCGATCAACTTTCTGAATACATATTAAATCAAATTTCCAGATGTGTAAGTGAGAAACATGAAAGATGATAGTTGCAATATGGATATTCAGATTTTCAGATTAACACAAGGAGATATTTTACAGACTGCACTTTTATTTTGAGAACAGCGTATTGGAGGCTACGCTCTACCACAATGAGTTTTCACCATCATTTTTCAACTCAACCAATATCACATGATAGTCAGAATTTTTCAAGAGTGATCAGGTTCAAATAATTCATTTTTACGCGAGTAGACGCATGGAGCTCATGCCAGAATCCCCGGTTACTCAGAATACTGAACCATTTCACCTCATTTTGAACTGAGATACTAGTCAACACTTTTCAGATATGAACCACATCACGTCTCAGATGACATGTGCACAGTTTACTCAGTAAGACCGAGCATTGCTCTATCTTTCATTTTCACTCGATATATTTTTTTTTAAAAGGATAGGTAGGCAGTTTTTTCCTTAACTGTCTCTTCAACATACATGCAGCAAGTTTAACATCTCGAGAGTGTTAAAAAAAATTTCATATATCCTTATCATTAACACTCATTTTCATATTTTGTGCAAGAAGTGTGCGAATTTGATTCAGCGTGTATACCGAAAATATCATGAATACATAACAGTGTAACTCCCCCTAAATAGATGCACTTATGAAATATGAACTCTCCCAGAGTGTACGACATGAAGCACTCCAATAAAGACTCAAATGTAACATTATTTATCAAGAAGACATAAGGTCATAGCAGTTTCAAGGATGGGGTGAATAACGTATAATAGCAAGCAAGCACGCAGAGGGAATGTATGCAACATGCAATGCACACATGCAAATGATACCAATCAAATGGATACCAATTGAATGAACTGAATGCATCCAATTGAATGAACTAACTTCAGCTAATGCATGAATTGAAATGCATGCAACCTATGTCTAGATGAGCATGTGATGCAAGATGCAAATGCAGCATAGGAGGGCTTGATCTTCAAACCATGGGATAAATTCCACATTGGAGCATTCACATTATATTAATGTGTCAACAATATTTTCATGATATGGCCTTTATGAATAAGGGTGCATAAATGATCAAAATTAAGCAATGCAACCCAATTTTTAGAATTGTTCAAAATCAGATTTTCAAGAGCATTTCACAAGTTTTGAAATGAGAATTCATTCAACAGCCAAATGTATGAATCATTTAATCACAAGCATGGTTTCAATTTACATAGCTCAGCTCAAGAATTCATTCACACATCAACCAATCCCAATTTTCAAGATCTGGTACTAGGCGGAGATTTTAGTCCGAAGACCCAGCTCAACGCATAGGGAATGCTTCCAAGTGGACATAATCCACTTTTTCACAGACGCCATTTGATATACCAGATATGTAATTCAATTCAAGTGTGATCATGCAATTCAAATTGAGAATATTCAATGTGCAACCACTTCATACACATCCTTCAGGATTTTAATTTGATTCAATCAATTAGGCACATTCATCACAACATGCTGATAAATGACAATTCAAATTTTTCGAATCAATACCTGTCACTTGAGAGTGTCACCAAGTGACAAAGATGGCCATTGCATGAATTGATAAGGTTGAATTACCTTAGTTCAGGAGACAAGATTGGAAGCCTTCAATCACTAAAATCACCAACCTCACGAGGGTTGATATTTCAAATTTTACTTTCTTACATTTGCCTTGTGAATCTATTTTCTTCCAAGCCTTCCACCTACAATCCAAAGAAGAGTGAAATTCAATTTACTCATTGAGATTATTTTAAAATATACTTGCACAATCCCTACAAAATAATCATATAAAGTATTATTAGTAGTCCCAGAGATGGTATTAATCACATATGCATGAACCACTAAAAAGACTTTACCTGATTTTCTCATGAAAAATGGTTGATCAACTTTACCTATTTAACATGTTCTCAATCAAAAGATGCGGGCTTTTCATACCATGCCTTGGATACTTGCTTTAGCACGTACAAGGACTTTTACCAGCTTGTGCTTAAGTCGATCCTAGAGATTGTTCTACACAAAGTATCCCATCTTCTTGTAGCAAATTGATAGGGTTCTCATCATTTTCATCCTTGCAAGATATTCCTTTCATTGACTCAAGCTTGGCCATGACTAGCCCTGCATCATTTGGATTTTGGGAGTGTAATCTGCATCCAAGGACAAGAGGACTTGAGTTGTCAATTTCGATTCAAATTTATTGACAATGGCATGACAAATTATTTTAACAACCAACATCCCCCAGACAGCTCTAGATGCAATGCATGACTCATGTGTGAACCTAAACATAAAGCCCATATGACAAATCTGATGACTCCCCCTCAATGTGTGCATGACTGTGATATGCTCAGTAAAAATCTAATGCCATGTGCAGCCTGTGACTGATTGACTCATAGTACCGGGCGGAGAACTTAGATCTGAAGATCACCTCACGCGTAGTGATAGCTTTCAGACAGGCGTAACCTACCCTTCCACATGTCACCATTTGATATACTATGTAGTCAAGGGTGGTGAAGGTAGGAGGATTGCTATACATTATGACATGAATTCATAATATTCAATTTATGCATGACAGTACGTGAAAGCTTATGCAAACTCAGTATATGCAGTGAGATTTATTGACGGTTTCAAAACTCCACTTCAACAAGATGCTATATGACAAGTGATATGGGCACAAATATGCAACCAACTATGAATGAAATGCATGTGCAGACATATGCAAGATTACATGACTATATGACACAAAGTGAGTTAAAACATGATAGAGTCACTACAAAGGTAGGAGGGATATCACCTGATCTTCAAATTCAGTTTTTGGTTTTTCTTCCAACCTGACTTATGCCACTTGACCCGTGTGCCTTACCTTCTTGATGAAAATAGATTTCATGCTTTACATTCCCAAGGTACACCTGTAAAACAGATTTCTCATTTGCCATTCTTAGGTACCCAAATCTTTTTGGGTCCTTGTGGGTTAGCAGCAACATTTGCACATGGTTTACACTTTTTGACAGTATTCAAATTATCATTTTTCATCAAAGGACAACCATGCATCAACTCACAATCATGCTTAGTATGCCCAGATTCACCACAATAGAAACAACGCACAGAAGCCATTTTCTCATGTGGTCTTTTAGCATGAACATAAGAATTCTCAAATCCATTTCTCCCAAATGAAACCTTTTTTGCATTTTTGAAAACATTCATTTTCTTGCATGCTCTCAAATCATCATTCTTCATAATGAAACAATCATGCATGGCATGTCCAGATTTACCACAGTAAAAATATGAGAGTTTCTTTCTAAGTGGTTGTGTGTGTGTGGCAGAAGTATGTTTAACATGCATGGGTGTACTAGCAGCATTTTTGGATCTTTGATGCAAATTAATTTTCTTTGTGGATCCATGTGTGTGTGCAACATGATTTTCCTTTTTCAGATTCTCATTTGATGTGCTGGCTATGCTTGAATTGTGCACAAAGGATGTATAAATTTTATTTTCAAACTTCTTTTTATTCACAGGATTATAGCCCAGCCCCTCTCTTTGAAAGTTTACTTTCATTCCTAGCAATTTGTCCAGGTTATTTTGACCATCCACAAATCTAGACAATGAAGCATTCAAGTCAGAGATTTCTTTTTCAAGTGATGAAATGTGCAATTCATAGGAAACAATCACATTTTCACAAGAATTGATTTTTTCATTCAAATGTGTATTGATGGTTTTGTGGTTTTCCACTTCTTGTTCCAACACATGCACCTTTTCACATTCATCAACAAGCAAACTTTTCCCTTTTTCAAAAATAAGCAATCTTTCAGAAATGACATTATTCAACTGTTTCAATCCTTCATTTTCTTTTCTCATGCATGAAATGACTTCTTCATGGTTTTTGATGTCAGTCATAAGAGATTCATTTTCTGTTTTGAATTCCAAGCATTTATTACATGAAGAATTTTCTTTTTGAAGTTTTTCAAGATTTTTCACATTACTTTCAAGTAAGGAGTTCTGAATTAACAAAACACTAATATCCTTTTCAAGTTTCGAGCATTTATCACAAGAAGCATTCTCAAGAAAAACATGTTCATATTTATTTTTTAATTTTTTAATTTCAGACTTAGCTTTCTTGTACTTTTCAGCAAACTCATCATATGCATTCAACAAATCTTCATAGCTAAATTCATCTTCATTATCAGAATCAGAATTTACCTTTGAGCTTAATCCACTTGATGAGCTTGATCCATTTGGCTGATCACTCCTTTGTTCACTCGTCCCTACCATAAGACATTGGTCTCCATCCTCTTCCCGAATTTTGGTTAGGCCATCCAAGATATCCTTCGCGGATCGTAATGGAAAATAAAGGGGAAATAATTAGAATCAACTGCAGCAGTTAGCAACTTTAACACCAAACAATTTTGTTCATGTTTAAGCTTTTGATTTTCAGTCCAGACATTTTTGTCCTTAGGCAACTCATAAGGACCATATGAAACAAGCTTCCATAGCTTAGGGTCATATGAGTTGACAAGACTGCACATTCTACCTAACCACAAATCGAAATTGCAACCATCAAACACCGGTGGAGAATTCAAAGTATACATAATGGTAGTCATTGATCTGGATCACTCTAGATCGTTAGATCTATAAAAAAATAGAGCCTTGGCTCTGATACCAATTGAAGTCCCGCGATCAATGACACCCAAGAGGGGGGTGAATTGGGTGTTTACAAATTTTAAGGAAACTTTTGGCCTTTTTAAAATATGTGATAGAATGCTAGTTATGAGATTCAAAACTATTTGAACACAAATTGGATTTATCAAACTTTGTATGATGAGATATAGAATATGCAAGATATACGTAGATAAATCCGTAACAACAATTAACAAATACACTCACTTAGAATGGAGGTAGAAGAAAAGGACCAAACCACACAAATCAAATCATAGTGCACAACAGTTTTTAAGGTGGTTCGGATGCAATGACGGCAATCCTACGTCCACCCCTCACCAAACCCGGTGAGGCTTCACTCGGGGATAAATCCCCAAACGGAGACGATGCTCCAACCACAAACGTAGGACGACGCCTGCCCACACACACAGGGAAGCGCCCTAAAACACACACACATACGGAGATGCAGTCTCCAACACGATCCAACAAGCGGATCAACAAGACACACACACACTGCGACAAGTGCAGCACTCCACACACACAAACACTAAGATCTGGATAAATCCACACACACACGCAGATCTAAGAAGACCTATGCATACACGAATCAAGTACGACACACACACACACACGACCACGAATCCAACAACGATCCACATACACATGAGTTTGCAGTTTATAAGAAACACAAATCTAAAACTATTAAGCACAAAACACAAACATGAATAAACCACAGTTTAGAAAGCTCCTGATTTAGGCTCCCCCTGAGTGTGTGCTCTGGATGTTCGCGTTGATTCCTTCTTCACTTGAATAGCTTGAGACTCAGCTTGAATGGCCTTGTATTTGATGTAGATCTTCTTACACGGAGTACTGTTCACGGCTACAGTACCCTTCCTTCTTCCTTGGACAAATCCATGTATCTTCTTGATGCTTGTGAGCTTATTCTCTTCCTTTGAGACTGCTGACTTCAAATGGAGCTAGAGTACCTTAAGATGATGCTTGAATGGCTCCTTCTTCCTTGTAGCATCCTTCTTCTTCTTCCCTTGGATAACCTTCCTTTTATCTCTTCTTGAAATCCTTGCTTGCTTCTTGATAGCCTCACCCTTGATCTCTCTTTGTTGGTTGCTTGATTCTTCACTTCATAGATGCTTGTTGGCTTGAGAAGTACCTTGAATGGGTTGGAGATAGATGAAGAACTTGCTGCACGAAGTACTGTTCACGGAGCTACAGTACTCTCTTCTTCCTCCTTGGACAGCACCCTCTTGATCTCCCTTGAAGCCCTCTTGGATGGTTAGGGTTATGGCTCCAAATGAGATGTTTTATAGCCCTTGAATGGTCCATGGACATCCCCCAGACCAGATCCACATTTTGTGGGTGATTTGGTGTCATTAGGATTAAAGAATTACAAGGAGAAAGACTCTTCTCGAAGTGGAAAACAAAGTCAACATATGTTGGCTCGGGGCTGGCGGTCGACCTGTGGAAGCTGGCGGTCGACCGCTACTGAGAATCCTGTAGAAATATGATCCCTGGCATTTTCGGTCGACCTGGGGCGGTCGACCGCTGCTGGCGGTCGACCTACAGCTACAGTAAACTTCAGACTTTTAGGTTTCACCCCCGAACTCCATTGCAACCCATTTAAGTCTGAGGCTTCAAACTCCTTTGATCTTGGGGAATATATGTTGAGTGTTTTGACCTACAAAACCATAGAAAAAAGGATTAGAACTTTGATCAATAATTCATGTGGTAATTGCATGAAGTACATGTATGAAACCCCTTTGGTCATTTGGCAGTTTCAATCAATTAACAAGAGCTTATTGTAAACCGTTTGAGCAAGATATAAGTACCATTATTCCAATTTTCAAGCAAGTTTCTCATGAGTTGTTTCAACATAATGCAAGCTCAAAATGATATGTGAAATATGTATTAGAGTTCAAGAAGTGATTTACATTGAGACCCAATTTCATATATAAGATTGGAACACGTGTTGCTTTGACAAATGCATGTATGGTATGCGTAAAAATCAACCAAACAAGTTTCGAACTATTTGATCAGGATTTGAACAAAAGTGTTCATCAAAGCTCAAGTCCATATGTTCAAACATATAAAGGCTTGAAACCTCTTGTAGAACCAACATATGCAAACCAAGCATTAAGACCATCTAACCGTTGCCATTTGCCATCTCAAACATACATAGATAACAGGAGCATGAGCAATCAACCATAAGTTTAGTTATCATCACTTAATCACACATTAAGTTTAGTTATCATCAAAATCATAACTTAACAATCACAACAATCATCAAAACCATAACTCAACACACTTCTCATTTTTGGAAAGGATTGCAAGAGTCTTTGGGAACTCGTCTGAATTTCAGTACTACTTTCCATCCACAAATAGACGGACAGACTGCAAGGACCGACCAGATAGTGGAAGATATGCTTAGAGCCTGCATGATTGACTTTGGAGGTAGTTGGAGTGATCATTTGGCATTGGTTGAATTCGCCTACAACAATAGTTACCAGTCCAGCATTCAGATGGCTCCATTTGAAGCTTTGTATGGTAGAAGCTGTCGATCCCCGTTATGTTGGGACGAGGTAGGTGAGAAGCAATGGCTTGGACCAGATCTCATTTCTTAATCGTCCAAGAATATCCGTATTATCAGAGATCGATTGCAAGTAGCACAATCAAGACAGAAGAGTTATGCCGACACCAAGAGGAGAGCATTGGAATTTCAGGTTGGTGAGCATGTGTTTTTAAAGGTCTCTCCTATGAGAGGAATTTGAAGGTTTGGTATTCAAGGTAAACTAAGTCCAAGATACATTAGTCCATTCGAGATTCTGGAAAGAGTGGGGGAGGTTGCTTACCATTTTGCACTACCACCTCAGTTATCTGGAGTACATAATATTTTCCATGTGTCTATGTTACGGAAATATGTGTATGATCCCACTCACATTATTCAGCATATGGACTTCGAATTGAAGGAAGATCTGACTTATGAAGAAAGACCGATCAAGATTTTGGAGTTGAAGCAACAGCAACTCAAGAATCGTTCTATACCGATGGTTAAAGTGCAGTGGAGTCGGCATGGAACTGAAGAAGCTCCTTGAGAGTCGGAAGATATTATGCGAAGACAGTATCCCGACTTATTTTAGGTGAGCTATCTCACTCCCTCTTTTTATTAAGTGCGTTGAATTTGGAGGACTAAATTTCTTAAGTGGGGGAGGGTGTAATACCCTGATTTCTTTAGATAGAAATTAATTAGAAATTAATTATAACAATTCCTTAATAAATAGAATAAGCTAGATTTTGACCATTTTATAAAAATCCAGAAAAATTATATTCTTGTAGAGGATAACGCGTTTAACAAACTTATCTTCTGTGGCCAACCCAAATAAAATCTGTAAGTAAGCCGAATAAGTAGATTAAGCCCAAATTGAACACTTAGTTAACCATACCTTAAAACGCTAAATTCGAGCCCAATACTCCATCAAATGAGCCCAAATCGGTGGCAAATGAAAGGCCAGGATGAGAGGATCATTTACCCGCTCTTAATCTCTCGAAACCCTAACCCTAGGAGATGTATTCGGTGGAGTTTGGATCGAGTCAATTTTTACGGCGGCGTTCACATCGACCCGACTTGCATAGACGAATACTCCGCGCATAGAACCCTCCAGAAGGTGTGTGACCTATTAAAATGAAGCTATCTAACCCTAGAATCGTTTAGAACCAGCGGCGGCTGCAGAGGAGTTAGATCGAGGGAGATCTCCAGCGATTAGTGGCTGCGTGTTCCGGCGTCCTGGGTTTTCTTTCCCCTTCCTTCTTCATCCGATTCAGGTAAGTGATAGCAAGCCAAACCCTACAAATAATATATGGTTAGAAGCAGCATCATGATAGCTTTTCATTGATGTAGAAAGCCCTAAATTTCATCGAGTGTTCTGCGAGAATTTTAGGTTTTAGTAGAAGCATGTCACATCTAGGGTTATAATTGTTCCCTTTCGATTAAGTAGTGATTTCAGGCTGTAAACATAAAATTGATTCGTGCCTCTTGTATAGTTTTTCGTTCTCTTTCTTTTGGTAGTAAAAGCCCCATTTCATGTTTTATATCGTGTGAATTTCATGTTTTAGTCTAACCCTAGAAACCTCGCTGGGATCGGGCAAGGTGAAAGGGCCAGCGACCTGTCTGGACTTGTGCGGCCACACGATAGACCGCACATCCCAGACAGGCGGCCTGTTGTGGACCGTATATATGTTTCTGTCTCTGATCGTGTCCCTAGAATGTGCGACCGAGCCCTAACCACATGTCTTTCTTGCGGCCAGTTCCCGACCGCACATCCCTCCAGGTCGCACACTACCGACCGTCCATATCCAGCAGGTCTTCGGATCTGAGGGGACGTGTGCGGCCAGTCCGTGACCGTTCATGGGGATGTAAGGTCCAGAACCGACCGTACATCTGTAACAGAACAGATTAATTGTCATTTCAGCATGTTATGTTAATAGATTAGTGGTTATTTGCATGTTAGCAACACACCTAATAAACTGTAATTCATGACAGTAAATAACTCTTGCTGATTTATTTAATTTGAGCTTGATCTTGATTCATCTTTCTAATGAATGTCAATTTTAATTGTGAATTCTTGATAATTGAAATGGCTATTAAGTTTACATTGTTAACCTTAGACCTGAACTGTTAATCTTGAACCTTTATTATTCCCTAGAATTGATTTGGACTCAATCGAACCGCTGTGATTTGAGTCTTAGCCCGAATTGGACTAACAGGGACTTGCGCGGTCATTTGCAGACCGCATATATCCCTGAACGGCCCAATAGAGACCGTTTACCCCTGGCTTATGCCAATTAGTTTGGCCGATTATCCTTGATCCATCTTCGGCCAATCCCTAATTTGATCAGTCTAGTAGACCCTAGGCCGACCAGCAGATAGTGGGCTGGACTCTGGTTCAGTTCCACCCTGCCTATGGTAGCCCGGGAGCCCACTTGGGCTAAATTCTAACTCATGGTTAGGCCTTGTGTTGTGTGGACAGTAATGGACCGTACATCTTTCAGGCGGCCCTAAGTGGACCGTTCAACTAATGAGCGGCTCTGTCCAGACCACATATCATGACCTCGATTTTATAAACTTCTGGCCTTGTGCAGCCTAGTGCTTACCGTTCATATATAAGAGCGGCCATTTATCAGCCGTTCAACCTTGACCACCGAGGGCTAAACCTCAGCCCAATTGCTATTAGTGTGGCCCAGTGTCGACCGCACAAGTCGTGAGTGGTCCAGTAGGAACCGCATATCATCCAGAGATAAGTTTTCTCTGTGTTTTATGGTTTTGAATCCAAGAACAAGATGGTTCTTGATAACTTGAACTTCTGGACAGAAATTCTGGATAGTATCTCTTCAACTTAGCCTTGGGATGTTTCGAGGTAGGTTTATACTTGATTATAATTGGCCATTTAACTTGATTAAAGTCTAGACAACTTGGGGTCTTGGATCCAATAAATCAATGCCAACGCACCATAGGGGCTCGGTCTGGTCCTGGGGAGAGCGCCCGAAAAGTACTTGTGCCCATGGGAGTTTGTAATGACAGGGTGAGGCATTGCACCGAGTGCATGACTAGCGTGATGTCTATGACATTGATCTCTTATCTCTTACTTGAATCGTGTTTGACTTAGTTACATTCGCACTTGTTGGCCAATTTCCTGTAATTTCCCATTATATATATTGTTCCTAAACTGCAATTCTTGTAATTATATCATCTTGTCATATTGTTATTTCATTCCATTGTTTAGCACTTTCTGTTATTACGTTGTTTCATTCGATCGTTATTTCTTTTCTTTTCATTTCATATGCATATAATTAAATGGTTAATCACTTACACTTGCATGTTGTTACCTACTGAGCGTTCATTCATATAGTTGTTTTCCCCCCTTTCCAGGCAGCTCAGGTGAAGATTCACAGATGGATGGGAATGGGCGAGAGTGATTATAAGATGTTTATATGGTTATTGTAATAGATTGGAGTTATTTCTGTTCATGGCATTATGCTAATTCTTAGCTTAGCATGTTATCTTTACTAGCGTTTTCTACTGCCGGTCCCGATATTCCACGTCGGGGCGTGACATAAGAGTTGGATACCAACTATATGGGTGCCAACCGAAAGAAATTAAGAAGCTTAAGAATAAAGGGATCGAAGGGAAGGCGGAACCCACCCTTCCATGATAGAAAGAAGGTGCAGATGTGGCATGTACGAGAGTCCAAGCTCGTCTCATGCGGGGCAGCCGCGGCGAAGTAAAACTTATGGGGCAGACGGAACTAGTGCTCCAGCCGTTTCACCTCCGCCTCTGCCAGTTCACTGCAGTTTGGAGCCGTCGCCCTCGCCGTAGGCTCACCCTCCCACTCTTCCACCTCCGGACACTAATCTGCCATGGAATCCGGAGCGGAACTTGAAGAAAGGTGCTCCCTGGACCCCAGAGACTCCGGAGGAAGAGGAAGCTGTCGGACTTCCTCTGCAGTTATCTCCGCCAACTCCGTGAACGCCGCTGCAAGCCTCTGCTCTTCCATCGTGTCCTCACGACGCATCAAATAGCTCCAAAAGCAAGCATGAAGGAGAGTAAAACCCTAAAAATGGAGAGAGTCTGGAACGATGACAAGCACACAACGCCTATATTCCCACGCGAAAGGCGACGCGTCATTCCGACCTCTGAGAAAAGGGGGCTCCTTCAGTTCAAATCCGTCAGGATCATCATTATTACAGGCCCAGGTGACCACGACACGTGGCTTCTTAAACACCCCCAGATCTCCACCCACCCGAGCCACGCTAGTGCAAAACCCTAACGACTACTCTTCCGACCTTACCAAAGCTCGGGAGTAGGAGGGGGACAAGTGGAGAGGGAGATTTCTGTAGCCCATCTAAGAGCAGCCGAACTAGGTCCATCATGACCAAATGAGGCCCAGCTCATCTAAGTGACAGCCCCACAGGGCCCACTTAGCCTAAAAATCCCAATAAGATCACTCAGGATCAAACCCTTCCTCGGTGGCCCTTAGGCTCGGAAGGCCCGAGCGTCGGTCCGGTTGGTGGAAGACCCAAGCCCAAGTTAACCCCCTCACCGGGATAAAAGGCTAATGCCCTGCGCCCACTCCGACCGAGCCTGATCCGAGCTATGCTTATCGCCCGGAAAGGGCTGGCACTCTTCATGCTTGGGGCAACCGATGATTACTTATCCACGCTACCGTTGAGAGCCCTTTATGAGCAGGAGTTATTAGCACTCAAAATATGATCATTTGGCGACCAAGCCATGAAGATGAATGATACGACCCACCGAAGCACAGAAGTCGATAAAGAACAACCTGCTGAAGACTTCTCAAGCTACCAGGGCCTCGGGTCACCTGGAATGAATGACCGGGGACTTCACTTCAGGAAAGTCAAGACAAATCCACAACTAACCGGCAGTGCGACCAAGCCTACCTAATGATCCGGCATCGACTCCGTCGTGCCGCTACCCTGCACCCGTCACCCAACCAAGGATGATGGTCTACCCGGTGGCTCACCCCCTAAATGAAGACTCTCCTGAGAAGGAAGAACGTCCTCGGCCCTTCACAACAAGGAACCGAAGGCTCTGTCAGCCGAAGGTCCCAATCACCTGACACGGGTTCGGCTTCTCGCCATAGTGGGCCCGTTAGTGGCCGAATGGTCGCCAGTCAAGGCGGAATTATCCCGGATGCCATACCATCCCGTAAGGAAGCTTTGAGCATGAGTCAGGCTGAGCTGGAAGCACAAACCATAGTGCTGAAAGCCATGTCAGCAAAAACCCATGTGCTCGAGCCGAACACACACGAAGTTCTGATTCAGGCCGTTCATCGTGCTGAGAGCTTTGTCAATCCCTGCCAAGGTTTTACGAAGACCGAGGCGAGAGGAAGAGTCGATGAGAGCTTCCGAAACCATCTCCGGACCTATCGGCTAGCCCGCGTCGAGCGAACAAGCTAAACCGGCGCACAAAAGTTCACCGGCGCCCCCTTATCCGGCACCACTAGACCCGGCGCGCCAGAACGCTTTAGGCCTATCTGCAACCCGGGGCCACTGAACCCGGGGCACCAAAAACCCTTTAGGGGTACCTATCCCTGGCGCCCTGCAACCCGGTGCCACTGAATCCAGCACGCCCCCACGGCGCCGGATCAACCTGGTGTTATAAAGACACCGCTTGTTCGACCAAAAAGAGAGAGAGGGAATCAGAAGAAAAAAAAAAGAGAAGGGCACGAGAGAGGTCGAAAAAGAAAGGGCCACCAATTAGAGCGAAGCCATGAAGGGTTTCTTGAGGAGAAAGCCCTTCCTCTGAGAGTCTCCGTGGCTGCCACCTCGCTCTGCCCGAACTTCCCGGTGCCGGAGAAGAAGAGCGTCTGCTTCTTTACCTATTTAGGTGGGTCATTGTAATCCCCCCATCAGTCCCCCTCGGTTTGGGTTTCTCCTCCGATATAATGTAAGTGAGAAAGGGGGAAGGAAGGCGATGATACGAGCCTTGTTTCCTCTCCCCTTTCTCACCATCTTTGTAATTCTCTACCTCTCCCTCTGTAATTTCTTCCGCCTTTATTAATGAAAACAGCGACCGCGCGACAACGTCGGCACCGGAATGATAATCTGTACATTTTCCATCCTCTCGTTCATGGAATGAATGAATATGTATATCAACGGGTTAAAGAGTTAATGGTCTTATTCTATCTCTGCATCGTCGCTTCCTCATCTTCCTTGCGTTTTCTTTCTGTGGCTGGTGAGACGGCGCCGTGCAACAGCACCGGCGTCGGAATGGAAGCGCATATGTGTATACCCCCACTCACTGTGCGTCGAATGGATGAACTGTGGTTTTATTCGGCGTCGTTCCCACCTTCTCCAGTTACTCATCTTTCCTCTGTCCGTGTATTTAACCATTTTCCTGCGCATATTGTTTTCGCATATGTTTTCTCCGACGCCGAACATATGCCCTCGAACTCCACGGGCTACAGCAATCACCCCCCCCCAGGGTTTTCCTCTTCCGATCGAATGATTAACGTTTCATCGCCGGAGGTGCATCCATGAATATATGTCCCTTCAGCCCGTTTTGGACCGTCTTCCTCACTCCCCCCTGTTCTCGACTATGGACAGAGGGAGATGAGGCTGTCCTACACTTCTGGTCACTGTTTTCCCCAATCGTCGCCTGATGAGTATGTAACTAACCTATTAACACTTACCTGCACGCACACATGTACATCCACGAGCATTGATATTAATCTCCTCACTATGTAAGTTTCCCCCATCGTGCCGCTTTACTGTTTTATTAAGGTTCGGTGACCCCCCCGGGGGGGGCATTCTCCCGAGTTCTCATCTTGATTGCTCAGTCTGCAGGAGCCCATTCGTTAATAATGGGTCCCCAAAGGTCAACGAGTGCATAGAAAGTGGGTGAATCCCAACATTTCAAATCCATAGCCCTTAGTGGGCCTCGTGGTGGTCGTGGGTTGTGTGCCCCTCGTAGGCTAGCCCTCGGGGTTTCCTCCCATATCGGTCGTCCCGACTTAGACATGGTGCCGACTCAGGCCGCGTGCCCCTCGTAGGCTAGCCCTCGGGGTCTTCGCTCCCACTGTGAGTCGCGCCATCTGTCTACCTTCTACCTACGGACTTGGTGCCCCTAGTAGGCTAGCCCTCGGGGTTCTCCTATCCGTCTGGGTTTACCGGCCGCCGTTGTGCCACCTGGCTTTCAGGGGTTGCTCCGCTACGTGAGTAGTCCCCGCTTCTCCCTGACAATCCTCCGGGATGGGGAGACGATGCCAAAATTTTGGCTCGAACGAGTTTGACTCGGAACAATTACCGCTCTCAAGTATGAACCTCGCGTGAGCCTGTGACTCGGCTTCCGGATGGCCCGGAGCCATCCTTTGAATAACTGACTCAATAAGCTTTCAAAATCTCCCAAAAATGTTTTAATAAACCCAAAAATAACCAATAAAACCTCAGTTTCCGCAAAACAGGGCTAAGTCGGCACCGTTGATACTCGGCACGCCTTAATACGGCGCGTCTTATCCCGGCGCGCCAGGAAGAGGGGCACGCCATTTTCAGGCCAGCCCTACACCTATGTTGAGCGGCGCCGTTTCAAGCCTTTACCCACGCTTCTCACGCCGTTTTAAACTCTATGCCTGCGCGCATCGCGCCGGTTTCATCCCGAATCGCGTCGTCGTGCCGTTTCAATCTTTTCCTCGCCTTCGGGGTGATTTTCAATGTTAATAACAGAATCAAGTAAACTCTGTAATCAATAAATCGAATAAACTGGTTCGTTTAAAACCTGAATTAGCAATTCTCATAACTTCATCATTCTGCTTAGTCTAAGCATTCATGCCGCATCGATGCATGCCTGAGTGTACGGACCCTCGGTATATCAAATGGCACGAGCTGAAAGCCGGGCAACGTCTGACGTAAAAGCTTTTGCCACGCGTGATGGTGGTCTTCGGGCCTAAGTCCTCCGCCACGTACTGAGGGTCCGCCCTAATGAATCGTTCATGGTAGATCATAGCATCTTGCATGATCACTCGCATCCTCTACATCCTTTATTCCGGCCTCGACAGCCCATTATCTCAGCAATTAATCAAAGGTTTTCCCTCCTCGTAGGGGATGTAATTAACGCCATAGCCTTTATGGTATAGCGGACTACTTGTCCCGACCGAATCTTACTCTCGCGGTGCCCACGGTGTTCGGCAGCTTCCCTGTCGCCGTTGGCTTCCCCAACTTCTTGGGGTTAGCCTTCGTAGACATGCTGGAGGTGGAACCCTCGGAGCCTATCAAGGGAGCTACGAAGAACATGGAGCCTTTGAAGGCTCGATGTTGCCACGACTCGCTCAAGAGTCCAACCTTGGTCGCCAGCTGCCTGGTGTACCATGCTGTCCGTGGGGTCCGCCCCAATGCTGTCAACAGGAACTCCGGAGGACGTCAGCGCAAGCAAATCTGGAGGAGTACTGCTGTGGTTACCGGAACCCTCTCGCAGTCCGGTAAATCTATGATGGTTGGTGGCATGCGCGTCTTCCTCAACGGACGCGATGCGTGGATAGTCCCGGATCGGGTTGTCCCTTCCATCCCCGTCCGCAACTCATATCAAGCCCTCGCTGTAAGAAGGGCAGAAAGAGAAGAAGCACGCCATTACAGCCAAGAGAAGTTGGCCCCCAGGCCAAGTAAATTTAAATAGATATGGGTCCCCAAGAGGGTCCAACCTATTCATCAAGCTGCACCTGTCCGCCACCGCCTTGCTCACGACGGAGCGGAAGAAAGGAGAAAAATGGGCCTGGCCCTGAAAGAAGAAGAAGTGGTTGTAGACCCTCCGCGACGTAAACGTTTCTGGGCCTGTGCCCGCCAAGCCAATGTCCCTGCTATGGGATGAAGATTCCAGCAACCTGCCGACAGAGCTCGGCTAGCTTATACCCCTCCTACGGGAGGTCGACGACTATCCCCCGTGCTGTATCAAGAACGGGGTCGAGAAGAGATGACCAACTTGGTCAAGAACTATTTTCGAGGGCTAGGCAACCCCTCGCTCGGGCAGTAGCGATTGATGCAAGCAGCCGCCGCCAATGAAGACTACTGCCCATCAATGGCAGATGAAGAACATGTAGGAGAAAAGATGATGGTGTCATCGGTTGACGACAATGGTTATGATGACGGCCTCGAGATCGAAGCCGATGAAGCCATCCCCAAGTGGGAAGAAACAAGAAGGACTTCTGTGTTCGAGAGGCTGACCATCCCGCATCAGGTTAAGAGAAGGGCCCACCGACAGAGAAGAAGGATGCATGTTTTCACCTGCAACATGGCTGGTATATTCAGCCGATACGGGGGGCTTCCCAAAGACCCCCGTGAGTTGGCTCGATTGGCCACAAGGCCGGGGCCGAATACTCGCAGAGAAGAAGCAGCAAGGGAGATCCTGGCAGCAACTAAAGGAGAGCAACCCCTGGTCTACCACCAGTGGGAAGATGAGGCTCCTGTCTTAACCGCCAATGTGGTAACGGCAGAGGAAGAAGATGACGTCCTCCTCGACACCCTGCCCGAGGGTACGTCCAGAGAAGCAACATAAGCCATTCCCGGCGTGGCAAATATGGACCCAACGGTCCTGATGCTACTCCAAAGATATCGGCAAGAGATAGACTTGCTGAAGAAACAGCTAATGGAGAAGACTGAACAGTCGTCAGCTTCCAAGCCGCCCGAAGTCTAGGGTGAATCATCCCGGGGAGCGGTTCATCATGTCGACCCTCCGCCGCTTTACACCTTGCCTCAGTTGTCAGAGCCGAGCATGGCGATGACTCAGCAGCGGCCACCACAGCCCCAGCCGCTGATGCCACCGGTGCTCCCTCAAGTGCACCAGACGCCCCCGCTGTTGCGTCCTCCACCGGCGACCACTCTGGTCACCCCGTACCTGTAGCCGGCACACTTCTATCCGGAGCCAGTAGACCCCACGGTCATGAACCGGATGATGGTGGAAAGAATGATCGAGCTGAACCTCGCAGAAAGAAGTGAAGGCGACTACGTCGCATTTGATGCCTATGGGGTGCCCTACCCACAACACCATGCTGCCAAGCGGCTACCCCCAGGGGTCAACAAGCCGCCCAAGTTCGAAAAGTTCAACGGGAAGGGATCCCCGAAGGAACACGTTGCATATTACATGACTGTCATGGGTGATTTGTCCACCGACGAGTCATACTTGCTAAAGTTTTTTGGGTCCTTACTGACGGGGCTCGCATTTGAATGGTACTCCGGCCTCCCGGCCGGGTCAATCGGCGACTGGTCGGATATGCAGAGGAAGTTCAGAGAGAGATTCCATGTTACGGAGAGGGAGGTCACAGTGGCCGAACTCTACTCAACCAAGCAAAGGACCGATGAGACAGCCCTCAATTATATCAAGAGGTGAAGGAATCTCGAAATGAGGTACAAGCGGCCCCCGCATCAGGAAGACGTTGTACAAATATGCAAACAGAACCTCAGGAGGGAGGTTCTGGAAAAGATGATCGAAATGGAAATACGGTCGTTTGACCGATTGAATAATGTCATGGCCGAGGTAGAAGCTTTTCTGGCCAGACCTGTCCCTACATCGGCTGCCAGCACGACCCAGAAGGGCAAGGCAGTGGAGCGGCGCTCGTCGCCTAAAGAAGCGAACGCTCTTGACATCAAGGCGTTCGAACAACAGAAAGATGAAGGCAAGAGGTGTTGTGTCCCTGTGGTTTTGATGATAGCAAACACTATAAGTCATCATCTGTTTGAATCTGCATTGTCTGAATCTGCATGTCTGCATACTGTTTGAGTCTGCATATAAATCTATTTGTGTTGCATATGAATGTTTCAATGAACATGTGTTGCATATGAATGTTTCAATGAACATCTTATTTGAGTATCATTACATCGGACAGGCTGTGTGCATTGGTGAATTTCATAACTGTCATAAGTCAATGAATGTCTGCATTTCATAACCTTGTTTCTATGAATGTCTAGACTTAGACTCATGCATTTCATATCTACTCAGGTTAAGTCTGTTCAATGGGTGTTGTTTGCTCAGCCAGTGTATCACTCTCTCTGCATTGTCTATACTTCCTTAGACAGCCTGCCTGAAGCTTGATAGTTGCTGTCTAGAAGTGGGTCGACCCCCCAGATCTCTTGGTCTATACAGAGTGCATTGTTCTCATTTCCTCAAGTCTATACATCCACAGTTGAACCTCAAAGTCTACACATCGCCTCATTTCTTCAGAGTCTATACATCCACAGTTGTACCCCAAGTCTGTACATTGCTTGCATCTTCAAAGTCCATACATCCATAGCAAGTCTATACATTGACAGCACTGTACAAGTGTATACATTGGCAGCATGTCTGTGTTTCAAGCCATTCGCCAAGTCTATACAATGGCTTCGGCACTCCAAGTCTATACAATGGCTTCGGCACTTCAAGTCTATACATCGTATCTTTTACCAACGTTGCTCGAAACAAAGTCTATACACTGCTGGATGATCAAGTCTGCACATTGGCGCCTTTCCCTACGTTCTGGCCAAGTCTACACATCGCTTGCCTGACTTCTATTTCAAAGTCTATACATTCATTTTTAAGGCAAAGTCTATACATTGGCTCAGGGTCTTCAAGTCTGTACATAGTTCAAAGCCTATACATTGTTCACCCAGCTTCTTCAAGTCTATACATTGGTCGGTGGCAAGTCTATACAGAGCACTGTTTCAGGCACTCAAGTCTATACAGAGTCTTCATCTTCTGAAGTCTGTACATTCGTTTGGGAAGTCTATACATTCATTCATCTGAAGCTTCATCAAGTCTGTACAACGCTGCTTTGTCAAAGCTTGTACATCGCAGCTGTGTTGAAGTCTGTACAGCCAGTCTCTTGCCAAAGTCTATACATCGTGAATCTTCAAGTCTGTACAGACTTTGCTTGTTCAAGTCTGTACACGGTTCAGTTGTTTTGGCATGTCTACTCATCATGAAGTCTATACATCCGATTGCCTTTGCATTGCTCAAGTCTGTACAGCCCTTTCCCTTTTCAAGTCTACACATTGTGCTTTGTAGCTCACCAAGTCTATACATTGCTCACAGCACACACGTTCAGCCTGAAGTCTGTACAGCCTTGGCAAATGCTCCTAAGTCTATACATCACAATGTCTGTACATCACTGTGTCAAGCCTCCCAAGTCTGTACAACCACTGTCTCACTTGGACTTGAAGTCTATACAGTGGTCCGTCTCTGTCAGCGTCTCAAGCTGCAAGTCTGTACAGAGTCTGGCAGCCTACAGTGCATCGTCTCTTCAAGTATGTATAGCCTTGGCGTATGCATCTTAAAGTCTAAACATTGTGGAGCTTCGAATCTTCAAGTCTGTACATCCTTCATTGGCCAAGTTTACACATCGCACTGTTCATGCATCAGTTCGTTAAGTCTATACACTCTCTCACATTGTACACACTTGCTTCATTGTTGTTTCTAAGTCTATACATCGGTTGGGTCGCTAAGTCCATACAATGCATATGTTCATCAAAGTCCATACATTGCATTGTCTTCAACCAAGTCTATACATTCTATTCCTTTGATCAGCAAGTCTATACACACTTCAGCATATGTGCATCTCCTTCAAAGACGAAGTGTATACATTCTTCCAAACATTCAAGTCTACATACTCGTTGTTAAGCCTTTGCATCAAAGTCTATACAGCATGTGTCTTGTATGAAGTCTATACAGCCTGTGGCTTGTCCATCAACTGAACGTTTTTCAGCAGAGTATATACTCTTCAGAGGTTAAAGTCTGAACATCCTTCTGTGAAGACTGTACACACTTCAGCACATGTGCATCTCCTTCAAAACGAAGTCTATACACTCGTTTCCAAATCTTCAACTCTATACACTCGATATTAACCTTCAAGTCTATACACTCAAGCTGCATCATGCCTGTACACACTTTGTTAACAGCCTGAACCAAGTATATACATCCATCTGATATCTTCTTATGACTGTGTGACAGGTACTATTCGTAAAGCCTATGAAGTGCACGTGATCCGAGGTTGGCACCTGGCACGTGATCCAAGGATAACGCCCTAATTACTGCAGCTATAAATATGAAGCCTCCTCCATCTGGAGAAGACTGATAAGATAAGAAAGAGGAAGAGAGTGATCGAGATAGAAGGATATAGAGCTGCAGAGAGGCAGTGTGCAGAAGAAGAAGAAAGAAGAAGAAGAAGAAAGAAGAAGAAGAAGAAAGACAGACAGAGCCTGCGAAAGAGAAGAAAAAGAAGAGTGAGAAGAAGAGAGAGCTAGCGTAAAAGAAGCTTCAACTGAAGATCAGTTTCTACTGGACCGTGGATCAAATCCAGGCCAGCCAGCTCCTCCGAGAGCCACAGTTTGATTTTATTTTTCCAGCTTTCTGTTACTGCGTTTTTCTTTTTCTTTTTAACCATTCACCAGTTGTTCTTCCGATTCTCTTGTGTAAGGTCGGGTTCCCTCCGGTTGGGAGGAAGAGAGGTCCGAGACCTCTAGTTTACAGGTGACTTGGTGTCACCTGTGCTTCCCTCTGGGTTTCAGAGGAAGAGAGACTTAGGTCTCTAGGTTCCCCTCCGGTTTGGAGGAAGGGAGGATTGGTCCTCCGGTTCTGGTCTTGTGGGTTGCAAGACTAGGTGTTCCCTCCTGGTCTCGAGGAAGAGAGACTTGCGTCTCTGGTTTCCAAGTGGCTGGGAGTCACTTGGGGTGTCCCTCCGGTTGGGAGGAAGAGGGGAGGTTGTTCCCCTGGTCAAGCTATGTGGCAGCAACTTGTTTGCAGACTGAGTCTGCTTTCTAGCTGATTGCTAGTGGAAGCCTCACTCCGGTTGGGAGTGAGGGGTGGACGTAGGTCTGTGGAACGAACCACCTAAAAAATCCCTTGTGCAGTGGTTTGTTTGATTGCTTGCTTTCGCTAGATGCATGCTAGGACCGTGATCTAATTGATTGTTCATGTCCTAGAGTTTAATGGGGTTTGCATCTTTTATGTTTGAGCAATAGTTCACTGATCTTGTGCTTATTATTTGATACGTATTTTAAATTGGTCAAAACTCATTAAAAGATCCATTCACCCCCCTCTGGATCTGTATTTATCTATCGCACCTATCTATCAATTGGTATCAGAGCGGTTCTCTGTCTGATCAGATCCAACGATCTGCAGAGGATCCTGTTGTCTTTAGTGCATTTATGAATTTACTCTCTGCTGCATTAATCTGCTTGCCGATTTAATCAATGGGGTCTCCACCAGTTTTCAATGGCTCTAATTTTAACTCATGGGTTACCAGTTTCCATAACTATGTGAAATTGATGGATCCGGATTTGTGGAAGTTAATTTCACAAGGTCCTCATAGATTACCAAGGAAAGAGTCCAAATGGACTGACAGTCACAAATCAAAACATGGAGAGAATCAGAGAGCCTTGAATCTAATGAAAGAAGCTACTGACAAGGCTCTATACTCTTGTTTTTATGACTGCAGGTCCGCTAAGGACATTCTGGATCAGCTAAAGCTAGCTCAGAGGAGAAATGAGGACAGTTGCCTGATGGCTGACAAGAGCAACCAAGGCAGTGATCAAGATGAATCAGAAGAAAATGAAGAAAAAGATGAAGATGAGGTATCTTCTAAATTTGAAAATTATGATATAGATGATTGGATTAGAGCGTACAGTGATTTGGTTGATTCTTACAAAAAATTGAGAAAACGATATAAATCTCTGAAAAAGAAGTTGAAGAATCATGATGATGCTAAATCTTGAGGTGAAACCCCTGAAATTTTGAAAATTGAAAATGACATATTTAGAAGATAGTTAACAGATTTTGATTCGATTAGTTCAGATTTAGATTTGAAATCTGAAAAACAAACTCTTATGAAACAAATTGATTTACACAAAAAGGAGAATCAAGAGCTTGTTTGCGAAATTGCTGAACTAAAGGAGAAGCATAGTTTAACTGATGATGGTCAGGCTCATAACAATGAAGTTGTTCAAATTGAAGAACTGGTGAGAAATTTAGAGTGTGTCAACTCTGAATTGGAAAACATGAAATCTGAAAATAAAACACTCAAAAACCAGCTCAAAGAATCTGAACACAAATCAATAAATCTTGAAAAAGAAAATAGATTGATTTCTGAAAAATTAGAGGCTGATAGAGTAACAAACTCAGAGATTCAGAAAAATCTTGACAAACTTCAATCTGAAAAACAACAAGAAAAGTTTTATGAATGTCAGTTTTCTTCAGATGAATGGGCGCTTGATGATGAACTCCTAGAGCAGAACAATAAGTTGAAAGAGGAAATCAACAAACTGAAACATCTAAACACCCAGCTGACAGATAGGCTAATGACAATGGAAAAAGGCAAGTGTGTGAGCGTGGATAATTCTGATAGGTTGGTGAATGCTGAACAAGAAATTGAGAGTCTAAAAACCATCAACCTAATGTTGAGTGGAAATGTCAATTGCTGTGAAGAGAAGATAGCTAATTATGAGCTCACTATCACATCCCTTCAACAAGAAATTGATGATCTTAACAAGTCCCTATCTGAAGCTGACAATGAAATAAAATTAAAACAGGAAGTTGAAAAACTCAAAAGTCTGAATGATGCCTTGCATCAACAAGTCATTTCCTGTGAAACAGATCTGTCCAAATATGAAGCTAATATTTGTGGCTTAAATTCTGAAATTCAAGATTTGAAAAACTCCTTGTCAAAATTTGTCAAGGGAAAGGACAATCTGAATAAGCTTCTGGGAAAGAGTGATAACTCTCAAAGAGAGGGGCTGGGTTACAGTTCAACAAACAAAAGGATCAATAGCATTAAAGCTTCAACTGTGTTTGTAAAAGCTTCTGATCAAACCACAACTGCTGGTTCTTCTGTTTTTCAATTTACTGCACAAAAATCCACTGTGAAACCCAAAACTGTGGAACAAACTCCAAAATAGAAAAAGGGTGAAAATTCACAGGAAAAGGAAAAAGACACTCCTATTGCTATAAAGAAGGCTGCACACAATTCACATGATCTCTCACACACTCATATTAAAAAGGGGTCATGTTATTATTGTGGGAAAGTAGGACACATAATGGAAGATTGCAGTTTGATGTTAAAGGATGAGCATGCTAGTGGAACATTACATTCTAGAAATTTTTCTGATAGAAACCATGCTACTAGGAAGCCTGATGCTTCATGTTATTATTGTGGTAAGTATGGTCATCTCATGAGTGAATGTTTTATCATGAAAGAAGATAATAAACTGCATGCCAGGTCTTCCATTCATTTTCATGGTCCATATGGATCTGAACACAATTCTAGTCAGCACATTGTGTGCTTTAACTGCAACAAGCTCGGGCACAGGGCTGCTGTGTGCTGGTTTAGATCCACTTGGAGTAAAAATAGTTTTAAAAGTAAGTAAACCAGATGCTTTGAATGTGGAAAAAATGGGCATACAGTCAAGGACTGTTGGTATGTTCAAAAGAATTCTGTTAAACCCCATTTTGTCAAATTCCCTGCAAAACCATTTGTGAAAATTTCATGCTATAACTGTGGGAAGCCAGGCCATAGATCTGCTGAATGTTGGCTAAGTAAGAACAAGCATCAAATTGTTCATGCATGCAACAAAAAATCTTATCAACATGCTTATAAACATCACCCTACTGTTAATATGCATCATAAGAACCAAAAACCAGCCATTTCATGTAGATACTGTGGAAAATTTGGACATTCTATGGATGACTGCTCACTGATGAAATTTGATGATAATGTTGCTATGAAATTATTTAGAACACCTGTTAGGGGTAAGGCAGGACCCAAAGCTGCTTGGGTCCCTGCAGGATCAAAATGATCAATATTCTGCAGGTGTGCCTTGGAATGAACAAAGAGGGGTAAATAAACCAAGGCACCCAAGATGATAAAGCCCCATTCAGGTAAATTCTGAAAAACTCCGCACTCTGAATTTGTGTGATCTGAATGCACTGCATATCATGATAACTCTCTTGTGCATTGTCTAAATGAATCTAATTAAAAAAATCTGAAATGCTCATGGGAATGATTGTAGTTTATCTCTGAATGCATTGCATATAAATGTCATGATGCATGATATGTCAAACTTCTTATATGTTGTGTTACACTGATTTGCATGACCACTATGGTATATTAAATGGTTAGCTACCAAAAGGCGGGAAAATCTGTCTGAAGGATCTTACTATGTGTGAGGTGGTCTTTTAGACCAAGTGCTCCGCCTAGTACCATGGGTCATATCTCTTTATAGGGAAGTCTGAATGAGCATATGCATTACATTTTCTTACATTGAAAAATCTAAAAAGAAATGACTCATTGCATATTAAACCTTGAAGATCTTGAATCATTTGCATGCATGTACTAGGGGGAGCATCAATAGGATTGTCAGTTTTCCATTTGATTCTGTCTCTCCTTCTGGTCAGTCTATCAGTCAAGTTTGCATTGAGGATTTCAAATTGATGTCTCCTTGCTGTCTCTCTTATCTTGTCAAAAGAAATCTCAGCTCAATACTCAAATGAGAAGATTTCAATCTGTATATCATGATCATAAATCTGATTTTGCTATCAATAAAGAAATCTCGCATTATGTGGAATTATGAACGTCTAAAAGGACTTGAATTGGTTTAGATTTAATGCATTCTGCAAGTTTGAAGATGAATTTCTTGAAAATATCTGAATCAGACTTAATAAACCTTAACCATGCACTTCATGTCATACTTTGAAAGACCTTCTAAAATCTGTCATATTGAGATCATGACTCAATTAGTTGAAAGGCATGGAATCTGTATTGTTTTTAAACAAGTCTTCTTCAACACCTTGGGTAACTATTTAAATAAAAAAAAAAGATTGTGCTAAATGAATGGCATAGCAATGATCAAATGCACTGAGAAACTAGGATCCTTGTCAAAGATAATGGTCCCTAAGTCATGAGGCTTCTTGATCAACTCTGTTCATATTTTTTTAATAAAAAAAATATGATATCATGTCTGAAATAGAATAGGAGTTTCTGCTGAGTAAGCTAGGGGTACTGGCGTCTAACTAGCGTCTACCTTTACGACAAAAAGGCATGAACCATCCCTGACTGTTCTCTAAATGAAGTGAAATTATTTTGCTTTCAGCTAATCCCATTAAGTGTTTATCTCGGAAATGATCTTTTGTTTAACCTCAATACTGATGTATGATTTTTCCTAAAAGAAGTCATTGAATTCAATTGATTAAGATGCTGGGAGGTTAATTGAAGTAGTGTTATGTATGCTTGCTTCATTTTATTAAAATCTGATTTCAGATGTGAGTATAATTTTTATTGAAAAACTGAGTTTGCATCACTTTTAAACCAAGCTTGACTTGTTAAGTTTCATTCATAAGTCTTCATAATGGAAGTCTCTAAAGCTGTTACATCTTCAGATTTATGAAATTGATATCCCATTGAAAACCTTTCTCATTCACTCTGAATGCTCACTTCCTTTCATTGGACTCCATTCTGAAATAGATTCATTGTTGTTTCTTGCTGTCCCTGTGGTTCATCTGACTATCTGTGTCTCCTTCTCATCTACTCATAAGTCTCCATCTAATTAGGGGGAGCTTTCCAATCATGCTGCATACTCATTCATAAAGGGGGAGATCTAATCTGCATCTTTCATGTTGCTGTTGTTTAAAAAAAATGGGACAATGCATTTCATGGCTTAGTCAAGGGGGTTGTTTTTAATTCCATCATCTATAACTAATGCCTTTTTGCTGAAGTCAAAGGGGGAGAATAAATTGTCTATAAATTGTCTATAGTGCTCAGTATGACTCATAGTGTAGTGTTGCCATCATCAAAAAGGGGGAGATTGTTGTGTCCCTGTGGTTTTGATGATAGCAAACACTATAAGTCATCATCTGTTTGAATCTGCATTGTCTGAATCTGCATGTCTGCATACTGTTTGAGTCTGCATATAAATCTATTTGTGTTGCATATGAATGTTTCAATGAACATGTGTTGCATATGAATGTTTCAATGAACATCTTATTTGAGTATCATTACATCGGACAGGCTGTGTGCATTGGTGCATTTCATAACTGCCATAAGTCAATGAATGTCTGCATTTCATAACCTTGTTTCTATGAATGTCTAGACTTAGACTCATGCATTTCATATCTACTCAGGTTAAGTCTGTTCAATGGGTGTTGTCTGCTCAGCCAGTGTATCACTCTCTCTGCATTGTCTATACTTCCTTAGACAGCCTGCCTGAAGCTTGATAGTTGCTGTCTAGAAGTGGGTCGACCCCCTTTCCAGATGGGTCGACCCCCCAGATCTCTTGGTCTGTACAGAGTGCATTGTTCTCATTTCTTCAAGTCTATACATCCACAGTTGAACCTCAAAGTCTACACATCGCCTCATTTCTTCAGAGTCTATACATCCACAGTTGTACCCCAAGTCTGTACATTGCTTGCATCTTCAAAGTCCATACATCCATAGCAAGTCTATACATTGACAGCACTGTACAAGTGTATACATTGGCAGCATGTCTGTGTTTCAAGCCATTCGCCAAGTCTATACAATGGCTTCGGCACTCCAAGTCTATACAATGGCTTCGGCACTTCAAGTCTATACATTGTATCTTTTACCTACGTTGCTCGAAACAAAGTCTATACACTGCTGGATGATCAAGTCTGCACATTGGCGCCTTTCCCTACGTTCTGGCCAAGTCTACACATCGCTTGCCTGACTTCTATTTCAAAGTCTATACATTCATTTTTAAGGCAAAGTCTATACATTGGCTCAGGGTCTTCAAGTCTGTACAGAGTTCAAAGCCTATACATTGTTCACTCAGCTTCTTCAAGTCTATACATTGGTCGGTGGCGAGTCTGTACAGAGCACTGTTTCAGGCACTCAAGTCTATACAGAGTCTTCATCTTCTGAAGTCTGTACATTCGTTTGGGAAGTCTATACATTCATTCATCTGAAGCTTCATCAAGTCTGTACAACGCTGCTTTGTCAAAGCCTGTACATCGCAGCTGTGTTGAAGTCTGTACAGCCAGTCTCTTGCCAAAGTCTATACATCGTGAATCTTCAAGTCTGTACAGACTTTGCTTGTTCAAGTCTGTACACGGTTCAGTTGTTTTGGCATGTCTACTCATCATGAAGTCTATACATCCGATTGCCTTTGCATTGCTCAAGTCTGTACAGCCCTTTCCCTTTTCAAGTCTACACATTGTGCTTTGTAGCTCACCAAGTCTATACATTGCTCACAGCACACACGTTCAGCCTGAAGTCTGTACAGCCTTGGCAAATGCTCCTAAGTCTATACATCACAATGTCTGTACATCACTGTGTCAAGCCTCCCAAGTCTGTACAACCACTGTCTCACTTGGACTTGAAGTCTATACAGTGGTCCGTCTCTGTCAGCGTCTCAAGCTGCAAGTCTGTACAGAGTCTGGCAGCCTACAGTGCATCGTCTCTTCAAGTATGTACAGCCTTGGCGTATGCATCTTAAAGTCTAAACATTGTGGAGCTTCGAATCTTCAAGTCTATACATCCTTCATTGGCCAAGTTTACACATCGCACTGTTCATGCATCAGTTCGTTAAGTCTATACACTCTCTCACATTGTACACACTTGCTTCATTGTTGTTTCTAAGTCTATACATCGGTTGGGTCGTTAAGTCCATACAATGCATATGTTCATCAAAGTCCATACATTGCATTGTCTTCAACCAAGTCTATACATTCTGTTCCTTTGATCAGCAAGTCTATACACACTTCAGCATATGTGCATCTCCTTCAAAGACGAAGTGTATACATCCTTCCAAGCATTCAAGTCTACACACTCGTTGTTAAGCCTTTGCATCAAAGTCTATACAGCATGTGTCTTGTATGAAGTCTATACAGCCTGTGGCTTGTCCATCAACTAACATTTTTCAGCAGAGTATATACTCTTCAGAGGTTAAAGTCTGAACATCCTTCTGTGAAGACTGTACACACTTCAGCACATGTGCATCTCCTTCAAAACGAAGTCTATACACTCGTTTCCAAAGCTTCAACTCTATACGCTCGATATTAACCTTCAAGTCTATACACTCAAGCTGCATCATGCCGGTACACACTTTGTTAACAACCTGAACCAAGTATATACATCCATCTGATATCTTCTTATGACTGTGTGACAGGTACTGTTCGTAAAGCCTATGAAGTGCACGTGATCCAAGGTTGGCACCTGGCACGTGATCCGAGGATAACGCCCTAATTGCTGCAGCTATAAATACGAAGCCTCCTCCATCTGGAGAAGACTGATAAGATAAGAAAGAGGAAGAGAGTGATCGAGATAGAAGGATATAGAGCTGCAGAGAGGCAGTGAGCAGAAGAAGAAGAAAGAAGAAGAAGAAAGACAGAGAGAGCCTGCGAAAGAGAAGAAAAAGAAGAGTGAGAAGAAGAGAGAGCTAGAGTAAAAGAAGCTTCAACTGAAGATCAGTTTCTACTGGACCGTGGATCAAATCCAGGCCAGCCAGCTCCTGCGAGAGCCACAGTTTGATTTTATTTTTCCAGCTTTCTGTTGCTGCGTTTTTGTTTTTCTTTTTAACCATTCACCAGTTGTTCTTCCGATTCTCTTGTAAGAGAGGTCCGAGACCTCTAGTTTGCAGGTGACTTGGTGTCACCTGTGCTTCCCTCTGGGTTTCAGAGGAAGAGAGACTTAGGTCTCTAGGTTCCCCTCCGGTTTGGAGGAAGGGAGGATTGGTCCTCCGGTTCTGGTCTTGTGGGTTGCAAGACTAGGTGTTCCCTCCTGGTCTGGAGGAAGAGAGACTTGCGTCTCTGGTTTCCAAGTGGCTGGGAGTCACTTGGGGTGTCCCTCCGGTTGGGAGGAAGAGGGGAGGTTGTTCCCCTGCTCAAGCTGTGTGGCAGTAACTTATTTGCAGACTGAGTTTGCTTTCTAGCTGATTGCTAGTGGAAGCCTCACTCCGGTTGGGAGTGAGGGGTGGACGTAGGTCTGTGGACCGAACCACCTAAAAAATCCCTTGTGCAGTGGTTTGTTTGATTGCTTACTTCCGCTAAATGCATGCTTGGACCGTGATCTGATTGATTGTTCATGTCCTAGAGTTTAATGGGGTTTGCATCTTTTATGTTTGAGCAATAGTTCACTGATCTTGTGCTTATTATTTCATATGAATTTTAAATTGGTCAAAACTCATTAAAAGATCCATTCACCCCCCTCTGGATCTGTGTTTATCTATCGCACCTATCTATCAATTGGTATCAGAGCGGTTCTCTGTTTGATCAGATCCAACGATCTGTAGAGGATCCTGTTGTCTTTAGTGCATTTCTGAATTTACTCTCTGCTGCATTAATCTGCTTGCCGATTTAATCAATGGGGTCTCCACCGGTTTTCAATGGCTCTAATTTTAACTCATGGGTTACCAGTTTCCATAACTATGTGAAATTGATGGATCCGGATTTGTGGAAGTTAATTTCACAAGGTCCTCATAGATTACCAAGGAAAGAGTCCAAATGGACTGACAGTCACAAATCAAAACATGGAGAGAATCAGAGAGCCTTGAATCTAATGAAAGAAGCTACTGACAAGGCTCTATACTCTTGTTTTTATGACTGCAGGTCCGCTAAGGACATTCTGGATCAGCTAAAGCTAGCTCAAAGGAGAAATGAGGACAGCTGCCTGATGGCTGACAAGAGCAACCAAGGCAGTGATCAAGATGAATCAGAAGAAAATGAAGAAAAAGATGAAGATGAGGTATCTTCTAAATTTGAAAATTATGATATAGATGATTGGATTAGAGCGTACAGTGATTTGGTTGATTCTTACAAAAAATTGAGAAAATGATATAAATCTCTGAAAAAGAAGTTGAAGAATCATGATGATGCTAAATCTCGAGGTGAAACCCCTGAAATTTTGAAAATTGAAAATGACATATTTAGAAGATAGTTAACAGATTTTGATTCGATTAGTTCAGATTTAGATCATTTGAAATCTGAAAAACAAACTCTTATGAAACAAATTGATTTACACAAAAAGGAGAATCAAGAGCTTGTTTGCGAAATTGCTGAACTAAAGGAGAAGCATAGTTTAACTGATGATGGTCAGGCTCATAACAATGAAGTTGTTCAAATTGAAGAACTGGTGAGAAATTTAGAGTGTGTCAACTCTGAATTGGAAAACATGAAATCTGAAAATAAAACACTCAAAAACCAGCTCAAAGAATCTGAACACAAATCAATAAATCTTGAAAAAGAAAATAGATTGATTTCTGAAAAATTAGAGGCTGATAGAGTAACAAACTCAGAGATTCAGAAAAATCTTGACAAACTTCAATCTGAAAAATAACAAGAAAAGTTTTATGAATGTCAGTTTTCTTCAGATGAATGGGCGCTTGATGATGAACTCCTAGAGCAGAACAATAAGTTAAAAGAGGAAATCAACAAACTGAAACATCTAAACACCCAGCTGACAGATAGGCTAATGACAATGGAAAAAGGTAAGTGTGTGAGCGTGGATAATTCTGATAGGTTGGTGAATGTTGAACAAGAAATTGAGAGTCTAAAAACCATCAACCTAATGTTGAGTGGAAATGTCAATTGCTGTGAAGAGAAGATAGCTAATTATGAGCTCACTATCACATCCCTTCAACAAGAAATTGATGATCTTAACAAGTCCCTATCTGAAGCTGACAATGAAATAAAATTAAAACAGGAAGTTGAAAAACTCAAAAGTCCGAATGATGCCTTGCATCAACAAGTCATTTCCTGTGAAACAGATCTGTCCAAATATGAAGCTAATATTTGTGGCTTAAATTCTGAAATTCAAGATTTGAAAAACTCCTTGTCAAAATTTGTCAAGGGAAAGGACAATCTGAATAAGCTTCTGGGAAAGAGTGATAACTCTCAAAGAGAGGGGCTGGGTTATAGTTCAACAAACAAAAGGATCAATAGCATTAAGCTTCAACTGTGTTTGTAAAAGCTTCTGATCAAACCACAACTGCTGGTTCTTCTGTTTTTTAATTTACTGCATAAAAATCCACTGTGAAACCAAAAACTGTGGAACAAACTCCAAAACAGAAAAAGGGTGAAAATTCACAGAAAAAGGAAAAAGACACTCCTATTGCTATAAAGAAGGCTGCACACAATTCACATGATCTCTCACACACTCATATTAAAAAGGGGTCATGTTATTATTGTGGGAAAGTAGGACATATAATGGAAGATTACAGTTTGATCTTAAAGGATGAGCATGCTAGTGGAACATTACATTCTAGAAATTTTTCTAATAGAAACCATGCTACTAGGAAGCATGATGCTTCATGTTATTATTATGGTAAGTATGGTCATCTCATGAGTGAATGTTTTATCATGAAAGAAGACAATAAACTGCATGCCATGTCTTCCATTCATTTTCATGGTCCATATGGATCTGAACTCAATTCTAGTCAGCACATTGTGTGCTTCAACTGCAATAAGCTCGGGCACAGGGCTGCTGAGTGCTGGTTTAGATCCACTTGAAAAGTAAGCAAACCAGATGCTTTAAATGTGGAAAAAATGGGCATACAGTCAAGGACTGTTGGTATGTTCAAAAGAATTCTGTTAAACCCCATTTTGTCAAATTCCCTGTAAAATTATTTGTAAAAATTTCATGCTATAACTGTGGGAAGCCAGGCCATAGATTTGCTGAATGTTGGCTACGTAAGAACAAGCATCAAACTGTTCATGCATACAACAGAAAATCTTATCAACATGTTTATAAAACATCACCCTGCTGTTAATATGCATCATAAGAACCAAAAACCAGCCATTTCATGTAGATACTGTGGAAAATTTGGACATTCTATGGATGACTGCTCACTGATGAAATTTGATGATAATGTTGCTATGAAATTGTTTAGAACACCTATTAGGGGTAAGGCAGGACCCGAAGCTGCTTGGGTCCCTGCAGGATCCAAATGATCAATATTCTGCAGGTGTGCCTTGGAATGAACAAAGAGGGGTAAATAAACCAAGGCACCCAAGATGATAAAGCCCCATTCAGGTAAATTCTGAAAAACTCCTTACTCTGAATTTGTGTGATCTGAATGCACTGCATATCATGATAACTCTCTTGTGCATTGTCTAACTGAATCTAATTAAAAAAATCTGAAATGCTCATGGGAATGATTGTAGTTTATCTCTGAATGCATTGCATATAAATGTCATGATGCATGATATGTCAAACTTCTTATATGTTGTGTTACACTGATTTGCATGACCACTATGGTATATTAAATGGTTAGCTACCAAAAGGCAGGAAAATCTGTCTGAATGATCTTACTATGTGTGAGGTGGTCTTTTAGACCAAGTGCTCCGCCTAGTACCATGGGTCATATCTCTTTATAGGGAAGTCTGAATGAGCATATGCATTGCATTTTCTTACATTGAAAAATCTAAAAAGAAATGACTCATTGCATATTAAACCTTGAAGATCTTGAATCATTTGCATGCATGTACTTAGGGGGAGCATCAATAGGATTGTCAGTTTTCCATTTGATTCTGTCTCTCCTTCTGGTCAGTCTATCAGTCAAGTTTACATTGAGGATTTCAAATTGATGTCTCCTTGCTGTCTCTCTTATCTTGTCAAAAGAAATCTCAGCTCAATACTGAAATGAGAAGATTTCAATCTGTATATCATGATCATAAATCTGATTTTGCTATCAATAAAGAAATCTCGCATTATGTGGAATTATGAACGTCTAAAAGGACTTGAATTGGTTTAGATTTAATGCATTCTGCAAGTTTGAAGATGAATTTCTTGAAAATATCTGAATCAGACTTAATAAACCTTAACCATGCACTTCATGTCATACTTTGAAAGACCTTCTAAAATCTGTCATATTGAGATCATGACTCAATTAGTTGAAAGGCATGGAATCTGTATTGTTTTTAAACAAGTCTTTCTTCAACACCTTGGGTAACTGTTTAAATAAAAAAAAAGATTGTGCTAAATGAATGGCATAGCAATGATCAAATGCGTTGAGAAACTAGGATCCTTGTCAAAGATAATGGTCCCTAAGTCATGAGGCTTCTTGATCAACTCTGTTCATATTTTTTTTAAAAAAAAATATGATATCATGTCTGAAACAGAATGGGAGTTTCTGCTGAGTAAGCTAGGGGTACTGGCGTCTAACTAGCGTCTACCTTTACGACAAAAAGGCATGAACCATCCCTGACTGTTCTCTAAATGAAGTGAAATTATTTTGCTTTCAGCTCATCCCATTAAGTGTTTATCTCTGAAATGATCTTTTGTTTAACCTCAATACTGATGTATGGTTTTTCCTAAAAGAAGTCATTGAATTCAATTGATTAAGATGCTGGGAGGTTAATTGAAGTAGTGTTATGTATGCTTGGTTCATTTCTATTAAAATCTGATTTCAGATGTGAGTACAATTTTTATTGAAAAACTGAGTTTGCATCACTTTTAAACCAAGCTTGACTTGTTAAGTTTCATTCATAAGTCTTCACAATGGAAGTCTCTAAAGCTGTTACATCTTCAGATTTATGAAATTGATAACCCATTGAAAACCTTTCTCATTCACACTGAATGCTCACTTCCTTTCATTGGACTCCATTCTGAAATAGATTCATTGTTGTTTCATGCTGTCCCTATGGTTCATCTGACTATCTGTGTCTCCTTCTCATCTACTCATAAGTCTCCATCTAATTAGGGGGAGCTTTCCAGTCATGCTGCATACTCATTCATAAAGGGGGAGATCTAATCTGCATCTTTCATGTTGCTGTTGTTTAAAAAAAATGGGACAATGCATTTCATGGCTTAGTCAAGGGGGGTGTTTTTAATTCCATCATCTATAACTAATGCCTTTTTGCTGAAGTCAAAGGGGGAGAATAAATTGTCTATAAATTGTCTATAGTGCTCAGTATGACTCATAGTGTAGTGTTGCCATCATCAAAAGGGGGAGATTGTTGTGTCCCTGTGGTTTTGATGATAGCAAACACTATAAGTCATCATCTGTTTGAATATGCATTGTCTGAATCTGCATGTCTGCATACTGTTTGACTCTGCATATAAATCTATTTGTGTTGCATATGAATATTTCAATGAACATGTGTTACATATGAATGTTTCAATGAACATCTTATTTGAGTATCATTACATCGGACAGGCTGTGTGCATTGGTGCATTTCATAACTGCCATAAGTCAATGAATGTCTACATTTCATAACCTTGTTTCTATGAATGTCTAGACTTAGACTCATGCATTTCATATCTACTCAGGTTAAGTCTGTTCAATGGGTGTTGTCTGCTCAGCCAGTGTATCACTCTCTCTGCATTGTCTATACTTCCTTAGACAGCCTGCCTGAAGCTTGATAGTTGCTGTCTAGAAGTGGGTCGACCCCCTTTCCAGATGGGTCGACCCCCCAGATCTCTTGGTCTGTACAGAGTGCATTGTTCTCATTTCTTCAAGTCTATACATCCACAGTTGAACCTCAAAGTCTACACATCGCCTAATTTCTTCAGAGTCTATACATCCACAGTTGTACCCCAAGTCTGTACATTGCTTGCATCTTCAAAGTCCATACATCCATAGCAAGTCTATACATTGACAGCACTATACAAGTGTATACATTGGCAGCATGTCTGTGTTTCAAGCCATTCGCCAAGTCTATACAATGTCTTCGGCACTCCAAGTCTATACAATGGCTTCGGCGCTTCAAGTCTATACATTGTATCTTTTACCTACGTTGCTCGAAACAAAGTCTATACACTGTTGGATGATCAAGTCTGCACATTGGCGCCTTTCCCTACGTTCTGGCCAAGTCTACACATCGCTTGCCTGACTTCTATTTCAAAGTCTATACATTCATTTTTAAGGCAAAGTCTATACATTGGCTCAGGGTCTTCAAGTCTGTACAGAGTTCAAAGCCTATACATTGTTCACTCAGCTTCTTCAAGTCTATACATTGGTCGGTGGTAAGTCTGTACAGAGCACTGTTTCAGGCACTCAAGTCTATACAGAGTGTCACGCCCCGAACAAGGCGGAAATATCGGGACGTACAGTTAGGGACACGCTGGCAAGAGAGGGAACTAAATCTAAAATAATACACAAGTGCTACTAGATGGAAATACTAAATGATCATTAACAAACCACAACTGATACAATAACCTCAAGTTCAACTTAATACAACTGGAATAACAACCACTAAAACTCAATGACATAACTGAACTAAATGCTCTCCAAAACACAATTAGAAGAAAGATAACACACTACTAACACACTAGAACTGATACACTCAAGACATCACTCCTGCCCTTCCCCATCGGTAAGCGCGTCACCTGAAAAGCTTGGAAAGGGGGAAACACAACTATGAGCTGACGCTCAGTAGGAAATAACAGACAGGTATAAGTGATTAACAGTTTAATTACATTTTTAAAATGTCATGCTACAAATGATAAAACAATAAAAAGATAACGATGATATCACGAAACAGAATTCAAAGATCTTGCAAGGTCAAGAAATATAATGAATAGAATGGTAAGACAAGAATTTACTACAGGAGATAACAATAAGAAGTTGGCCATATCAAGTCAATTCAAGTCATGTCAAGCACGCATGTATTTTCATTTCCACGTCCAAGTAATCAACAAGTAGAGTAACCACAAGTAGAGTATAGAACAGTGAAGAGTGGAAAGTGAAACGTAGTAGCAAGTAATATAGAGAGTAGTGGAAAGAGTAGTGAGTAGTGGACAGTCCTAGATTTAACACATGTAATAGTACTGGTGCCAAATGCCACACCTAGTCATTCACCTCCCCGGGGGTACACGTAGTGTTCGGGCGCTCTTCCCAGGACCAGACCGAGCCCTTAATTGTTTGTCAGGCATTGATTTCTTTGGATCAAAGATCCCACGAATCTAGACTTCCACAGTTTATGGCCAGAATTTCAAGGTTTAAGCTAAGTAGCAATAACAACATCAAGTAGGAAAGAGATTCATTTCCAGAATTTCAAGGTAAGTATAATCATCAAGGAGATTGAAATCAAGTCACAACAAGAGTTAATCGTGCTGCGTTACTGTAAAACAGCAGCAATCAAACAAGCTAAACAACATATTAATCCTAATCACCAAGTTAAGATATCATGCTTAACCATTATCATTTATATTAGCCAAAGTGCCAACAAGCTAGAACAAGTTATCAAGGTAAAGAACAAACTCTCACAGGAGTGAAAAAGAATGCATTAACAGAGATTTAGTTACACCATTAATCATTAATTAAGTGAGTTTCTATTTAATCTTGTATGCATTGAAATGAAGATGGTAAACGGTGTATTTTTACACTAAGTTTGCATGTAGGAACCAATGCAAATTTGAAATTAAGAGGGGTACATGAATAGGTCAAAAGTTCTTCAAAAATATGATTTCAATGGGTCTAAGTTAAATGGGTTGATTCCCCACTGATTCGGATCCATCTTTGGTTCGAAAAATGAAAAAAACTGGTTCTCTGGTGTATGGGTCGACCTTTGGGGTCGACCCCTTCAGAAATGGGGTCTGCCAGTTGGATGGGTCGACTCCTGGGGTTGACCCCCACCTTTCTGGCTGTATGGGTCGACCCCTGGGGTCGACCCCTACACTCTGGCTGCATGGGTCGACCCCTGGGGTCGACCCTCGCGCCTGGGCGTCGACCCTCGCGCCTGGGCCAAATGGGTCGACCCCAGGGGTCGACCCTCGGGCCTGCCTGGGCTGCCAGATGATGGGTCGACCCCTGGGGTCGACCCCTGCAAGAACAGCAACGGCTGTTGCTTCCGGAAAACGTGAAATCTCACCCAATTGAAGTCCAATTGAGTTGAAATTAAAGCCATATGATCTAGGAATGTTAATGGACATTCTAGGGTCATAAAACTACAATTTTGAACCACGAATTGTTACAGAAATTGATTGAATCTCAACTTATATATGATAAATTCATGAAAACCCTAGTTCTTGACCTACTTCTACTAAATCATGCAATTCTCTTAACATACTCAACGGAATTTAGGGATTTTGGTGTCAAAAGAAAGCTAACTCGATCATGAATCCAACCATATATGATATGCAACATGAAGATCAAGTTACAGGGCTCAAAAGTAGCCCGAAATCAAGCTCTGGCCTAAAGGAAACTATATGAAACATGTTCTAGATATGCTCTTACAAAAATTCGAAATTCACGATGCATGCTCAATGGAATTTGGGGTTTTCTAAGTTAAATGAAAGATAATAACATGCTAATTACTTCATGTGAATTAATTAAAGTTTGGTTGTTAGATCCTACCTCAAATCGGAGAGAGAAAACTCAAACCCTAGGATGAAGAACACTTGGACATCACCTTACAAAAAGCTCGATTTCTCCACGGATACCTAATGACAATTGGGGCTTTTGCCACCAATGGATAGAGCTCGATGAGAGGAACAATTTGCTATACTCATGATCAAGATTTGGTTGAGAATTCCTACCTCAATCGATGGATCAAGAAGGATGAAGAGAAGCCAACGGCCTGCTGACCCACCTCCACAAATCGAACTAGATCTCTCCAGATCCGAAATTTCAGCGATCCCCACAGCAGCCAAATGAAAGAAGACCCGTAGGGCTTCATTTTGATAGCTCATAGAGCTTCTGGAGCCTTCGGAGTTAGGAGTATTCGCTGCTGCAAGCCGCGTGTTTAGAAACGGCGCCGAAATCCTTGACTTGACCAAACTATGTCGGCAGCACGTTTTGGGGCTAAGTTCACCTGAAATTGATTGAGGGTAAATGTTCTTTACATTATGGCCTTCCATTTGCCCTTGATTTCAGATCATTTGGTTGAGTAATCAGGTCGAATTTCGCGTTTTAATCTAAGGGTTAGGTATGGGTCAAAAGTGTGCACATTTAGGTTTAAATTCTAAATAGATCTTAACACGGATTTACCATGGCTTAAAACCAGAAGGAAAAGTTGTTATCTACATCAATATTAACATGTTTACTATTTTTACAGATTTTTCTAAGGTAGTCGAATTATTACTTATACTATTCCGTAATTAATTAAATGTTAAGTTCGGAAGACTAAGTTCACTAATTCCGGCATAATAAATGATTTTCTTAGGCTTAAATGAAGAAGACAAAGTTGCTAAACAAAATTAGTTCTACAAGATGTGATTTTTGGGGATTTTTATAAAATAGTTGAAAAATGACTTATTCTATTAATTAATTAATTAATCTAATTAATTTGGATAATTCTCATTAATTCGAATAACTTCAAATAAATTCTAAATAATTACAAATAACTTTCTAAATAAATTTCTAAGGAATTTGGGGTCTTACACCCTCCCCTACTTAAAGGAATTTGGTCCTCCAAATTCACTGCACTAAAACTGAGAGTAGAAAAAGATCGCTCACCTAGAATAGATCGGGATACTGCTTTCGCATAGTCTCTTCAGACTCCCATGTAACTTCTTCGGTCCCACGCCGACTCCACTGAATCTTGACCATCGGTATCGAACGATTTCGGAGTTGTTGTTGCTTCCGGTCCAGAATCTTGACAGGTCTTTCCTCATAGGTCAGATCTTCCTTTAGTTCAAAATCCATCTGCTGAATGATATGAGTGGGATCGTACACATATTTCCGCAACATAGACACATGGAAAACATTGTGTACGCCAGACAAATGCGGTGGTAAAGCCAGTCTGTATGCCACCTCTCCCACTCTATCTAGAATCTCGAATGGACCAATGTACCTCGGACTCAGCTTGCCATGAATGCCAAATCTTCGGATCCCTCTCGTCGGAGAGACCTTTAAGAACACATGCTCGCCAACCTGAAACTCCAATGCTCTTCTCCTGTTATCGGCATAACTCTTCTGTCTTGACTGGGCTACTAGTAACCGGTCTCGGATAACACGGATGTTCTGTGATGATTCCGAAACAAGATCTGGTCCAAGCCACTGTTTCTCACCTACCTCGTCCCAACACAACGGGGAACGACAACTCCTACCATATAGTGCTTCAAAAGGAGCCATCTGAATACTAGACTGATAGCTGTTATTGTAGGCGAATTCAATTAATGCCAAATGCTCACTCCAATTACCACCGAAATCAATCATGCAAGCTCGCAGCATATCTTCCACTATCTGATTGGTTCTTTCAGTCTGTCCATCTGTCTGTGGATGAAAAGCAGTACTGAAATTCAGACGAGTACCCAAAGACTCTTGCAGTCCCTTCCAGAAATGTGAAGTAAATCTGGGGTCTCGATCAGATACTATATTCACTGGAATACCATGCAATCTCACCACTTCCTTTATATACAAAGCAACCAATACATCAATCGTCCACTTGGACTTAATTGGTAAGAAATGAGCCGACTTTGTCAAACGATCGACAATCACCCATATCGCATCAAATCCACCACGAGTCCTAGGTAGACCCATAATGAAATCCATGCCAATGCTTTCCCACTTCCATTGGGGTATGTCGAGTGGTTTCAATTTCCCTGCTGATCTGAAATGTTCGGCCTTAACTTGCTGACATACCAAACATCTGCTCACAAAATCTGTAACTTCTCTTTTCATATTCGGCCACCAAAAGGACCTTTTCAAATCTCGGTACATCTTAGTGCCTCCAGGATGAATGGTATATCTGGATCTATGAGCTTCCTCAAGAATCTTGTTCTTTATTGTAGCCTCATCCGGAACACAAGTTCTGCCTTTAAATAATAATCTACCATCATCGGCCAACATGAAGTCAGGTCTGCTGCTCAAGCTTCCCTTGATCTCTACCAACACGGGATCGTTATTTTGCAAGGACTTGATCTCTATCAATAATTCAGGTTTAAGTTGGATCTGAGCAATCATGACCCGATCATTGTCAATATTGAGATCCAGACTAGATAATTGTTCCAACAATCTCCATTCTTGTAACATGAGACTTGACAGTCTAGCTACCGACTTCCGGCTTAAAGCATCTGCCACAACATTACCTTTGCCAGGATGATACTCAATCGAGAAGTCAAAGTCTTTCAAGTACTCCAACCATCTCCGCTGCCTCATGTTGAGTTCCTTTTGAGAAAATAAATACTTCAAACTCTTATGATCTGAGAACACTGTAAAGGTTTCTCCATACAAGTAATGCCTCCATATCTACAAAGCAAACACGACTGCAGCAAGTTCCAAATCATGAACAGGATAATTATCTTCGTGCTTCCTCAACTGTCTAGAGGAATAGGCAATCACCTTCCCATGCTACATGAGTACACAACCTAAGCCAATACCTGAAGCATCAGTATAGACAATAAATCCTCCTTCACCAGAAGGTAAAGCCAAAACAGGTGCAGTAGTCAAACACTCCTTCAGAGTCTGAAAGCTTCGCTGACAATCATCAGACCAATCAAACTTATTCTCCTTGCGGGTTAATCTTGTAAGAGGTACCGCAATCTTAGAGAAATCCTGGATAAATCTTCGATAATAGCCTGCCAGGCCTAGGAAACTTCTGATTTCAGTTGCACTAGTAGGCTGCTCCCAATTCTTCACTGCCTCAATCTTCGAAGGATCAACTGAAACACCTTCCTTGGTGATAATATGTCCGAGAAAGGACACCTCTTGCAGCCAGAATTCACACTTACTGAACTTAGCATACAGTTGATGATCTCTCAACAGTTGCAATGCCATTCTCAGATGCTCAGCATGCTCCTCCTCATTCTTAGAATAAATCAGGATGTCATCAATAAATACCACGACCCACTGATCAAGATAGGGCCGAAATACATCGTTCATCAATTGCATGAAAGCTGCTGGAGCATTCGTTAGACCAAAAGGCATAACGACAAACTCAAAATGACCATACCTGCTGCGGAAAGCTGATTTATAAATGTCCTCTTCCTTAATCCGCAACTGGTGATATCCCGATCGAAGATCGATCTTAAAGAAATATTGAGCTCCCGCTATCTGGTCAAATAACTCGTCAATCCTCGGCAAGGGATATTTATTCTTGACAGTCTGCTGGTTTATTTGCCGATAATCAATGCACAACCTCATCGAACCATCTTTCTTCCTGACGAATAACACAGGGGCTCCCCACGGAGAAGTACCAGGACGAATAAAACCCTTCTCAAGCAATTCCATCAGTTGCTGCTTCAGTTCCCTCAGTTCTGCAGGAGACATACGATAAGGAGCCTTGGAAATAGGAGCTGTGCCAGGAATAAGATCAATGGAAAAGATAACTTCCCGCTCAGGCGGAAGTCCTGGTAGTTCCTCTGGAAAGACATCAGGAAAATCTTGGACAACAGGAATGTCCTTGATCTCAATCTGCTGCTCAGGGGTTTCACAAACAAAGGCTAGAAAAGCCTCACACCCATGCCTCAAAAGCTTATCAGCTTGAAGAGCCGAGATGAGCGGTACGGAGTTATGGTGCTTGACTCCCGTAAAAGATAAACCAGAATGTCTAGTAAAAGTCACTGAGCTAGAACTACAGTGAACATTGGCCTCATACTTGGCCAACCAATCTGCTCCTAGGATTACATCATAATCCTTCATATCCATGCAGACCAAATCTGCTGGAAAGTTCTGTTCACCAATCATCACCTTACTAGAAGGATAGAAATACTGGATTGTTGATCTAGTGCCAATAGGGGTAGAAATCTCTAACGGAGTATTCATCAAAACAGGTTCCACAGCTAATGACTTAGCAAATCTCCGTGAAATAAAAGAATGTGTTGCACCAGTATCAAAGAGAGCAAATGCGGGCTTATCGATTATAGTAAGGGTACCTTTGACGAGTCCGCCATCATCAGAAATCCCAGTTTCATCTGCATGTAAAGCTTGAAGCTTGCCTTGTGGTTTCTTGAAGACTAGAGATTTTGCCGGTGTAGCTTGCTCCGATATGAGAGGACAGTTGGGGATACGGTGCTCCTTACTTCCACATCGTAAACAGGCGCCTTGCCTGCGCCAGCACTCCTCTATCTTGTGACTCGGACGATCACAATAGTTGCACACGCCCTTGAATGGAACAATAGGGCCAGGCTTCTTGTCTTCATGTCTCGGCATCTTGCCCTTCCACGATCCGGACCCGCTCCACGAACCAGGTCCACTAACAGGTCTCTTCTTGGTATACCTGGGTTTGACACTCCCGGAACCCGTAGGTAATTCTTTCTTGGTGCCTTTCCCACGGATTCTCTCCGTCATTTCAAGAGTATCCTCCAGAACTTGCACTTTCCTTACCATCTCAGAATAAGTGGAAATCTCCATCGGTGCCAATTGGTTGATATAATGAAGCTTCAAACCATTGAGAAAGCGCTTCGCCTTCATCTTCTCGGTGGAAATGAGATGAGTAGTGTAACGAGAAAGCCGTGCAAATTGAGCCTCATACTCTGCCACGGACAAACCTCGCTGTTTCAAGGCCGCGAACTCTGCCGCTTTCTTCTCTTGCACTCTATCAGAAAAATACTTGCTGTTGAAGAATTCCTCGAACTCTTCCCACATAACTTGCCGATCACCGAGAGTTGCCTTGATAGAATGCCACCAAGTACGTGCATCATGTTCCAGTTGAAATGTGGACAAAAGAACACGCTCCTGATTGGTACATTGCATAACTTCAAAGATTCTCCCCATCTCATCTAGCCAGTGCTCGGCTTGGTCAGGGTCAGTTGAACCAGCGAATCTAGGCGGGTTCATTCCGCGGAAGTTCCGGTATAGATCACCGGTGCCATGCGGTGCCGCTCCTGCCTGAGCTACTTGCTGAAGGGCCTGAGTAAGGCCTTGCACCGTACGCTGTAGGTTCCTCCATTCAGCACGATCAGCTGCCATCTACAAGGGAAATAGATTACTTAGGTTTAATCAAGATAAATAATTACACGATTAAGAAACGATCTTAACCCAAGTTTCTACCCATTCTCACAGGTCAGGTCTAGACTTTACAAGGTTAGGGATCTAATGCACCTAGACACGACCAAAAACTCGGTACCTGGCGGAGGTAATCGGTCTGAAAACCACTCGCGCAAGTGTGCGACCTTCCCGATAGGCGTAGCCTAACGTTCGGACAACACCTTTTGATATACCGATTATTGGGATGCAATGCAAGAAAACCTAAAACTTAGGAAAACCTAGGAATGTGAAACCTAGGGCTCTGATACCAACTAAACTGTCATGCCCCGAACAAGGCGGAAATATCGGGACGTACAGTTAGGGACATGCTGGCAAGAGAGGGAACTAAATCTAAAATAATACACAAGTGCTACTAGATGGAAATACTAAATGATCATTAACAAACCACAACTGATACAATAACCTCAAGTTCAACTTAATACAACTGGAATAACAACCACTAAAACTCAATGACATAACTGAACTAAATGCTCTCCAAAACACAATTAGAAGAAAGATAACACACTACTAACACACTAGAACTGATACACTCAAGACATCACTCCTGCCCTTCCCCATCGGTAAGCGCGTCACCTGAAAAGCCTGGAAAGGGGGAAACACAACTATGAGCTGACGCTCAGTAGGAAATAACAGACAGGTATAAGTGATTAACAGTTTAATTACATTTTTAAAATATCATGCTACAAATGATAAAACAATAAAAAGATAACGATGATATCACGAAACAGAATTCAAAGATCTTGCAAGGTCAAGAAATATAATGAATAGAATGGTAAGACAAGAATTTACTACAGGAGATAACAATAAGAAGTTGGCCATATCAAGTCAATTCAAGTCATGTCAAGCACGCATGTATTTTCATTTCCACGTCCAAGTAATCAACAAGTAGAGTAACCACAAGTAGAGTATAGAACAGTGAAGAGTGGAAAGTGAAACGTAGTAGCAAGTAATATAGAGAGTAGTGGAAAGAGTAGTGAGTAGTGGACAGTCCTAGATTTAACACATGTAATAGTACTGGTGCCAAATGCCACACCTAGTCATTCACCTCCCCGGGGGTACACGTAGTGTTCGGGCGCTCTTCCCAGGACCAGACCGAGCCCTTAATTATTTGCCAGGCATTGATTTCTTTGGATCAAAGATCCCACGAATCTAGACTTCCACAGTTTATGGCCAGAATTCCAAGGTTTAAGCTAAGTAGCAATAACAACATCAAGTAGGAAAGAGATTCATTTCCAGAATTTCAAGGTAAGTATAATCATCAAGGAGATTGAAATCAAGTCACAACAAGAGTTAATCGTGCTGCGTTACTGTAAAACAGCAGCAATCAAACAAGCTAAACAACATATTAATCCTAATCACCAAGTTAAGATATCATGCTTAACCATCATCATTTATATTAGCCAAAGTGCCAACAAGCTAGTACAAGTTATCAAGGTAAAGAACAAACTCTCACAGGAGTGAAAAAGAATGCATTAACAGAGATTTAGTTACACCATTAATCATTAATTAAGTGAGTTTCTATTTAATCTTGTATGCATTGAAATGAAGATGGTAAACGGTGTATTTTTACACTAAGTTTGCATGTAGGAACCAATGCAAATTTGAAATTAAGAGGGGTACATGAATAGGTCAAAAGTTCTTCAAAACTATGATTTCAATGGGTCTAAGTTAAATGGGTTGATTCCCCACTGATTCGGATCCATCTTTGGTTCGAAAAATGAAAAAAACTGGTTCTCTGGTGTATGGGTCGACCCTTGGGGTCGACCCCTTCAGAAATGGGGTCTGCCAATTGGATGGGTCGACCCCAAGGGTCGACCCCTTCAGAAATGGGGTCTGCCAGTTGGATGGGTCGACCCCTGGGGTCGACCCCCACCTTTCTGGCTGTATGGGTCGACCCCTGGGGTCGACCCCTACACTCTGGCTGCATGGGTCGACCCCTGGGGTCGACCCTCGCGCCTGGGCCCTACACTCTGGCTGCATGGGTCGACCCCTGGGGTCGACCCTCGCGCCTGGGCCAAATGGGTCGACCCCAGGGGTCGACCCTCGGGCCTGCCTGGGCTGCCAGATGATGGGTCGACCCCTGAGGTCGACCCCTGCAAGAACAGCAACGGCTGTTGCTTCCGGAAAATGTGAAATCTCACCCAATTGAAGTCCAATTGAGTTGAAATTAAAGCCATATGATCTAGGAATGTTAATGGACATTCTAGGGTCATAAAACTACAATTTTGAACCACGAATTGTTACATAAATTGATTGAATCTCAACTTATATATGATAAATTCATGAAAACCCTAGTTCTTGACCTACTTCTACTAAATCATGCAATTCTCTTAACATACTTAACGGAATTTAGGGATTTTGGTGTCAAAAGAAAGCTAACTCGATCATAAATCCAACCATATATGATATGCAACATGAAGATCAAGTTACAGGGCTCAAAAGTAGCCCGAAATCAAGCTCTGGCCTAAAGGAAACTATATGAAACATGTTCTAGATATGCTCTTACAAAAATTCGAAATTCACGATGCATGCTCAATGGAATTTGGGGCTTTCTAAGTTAAATGAAAGATAATAACATGCTGATTACTTCATGTGAATTAATTAAAGTTTGGTTGTTAGATCCTACCTCAAATCGGAGAGAGAAAACTCAAACCCTAGGATGAAGAACACTTGGACAGCACCTTACAAAAAGCTCGATTTCTCTACGGATACCTAATGAAAATTGGGGCTTTTGCCACCAATGGATAGAGCTCGATGAGAGGAACAATTTGCTATACTCATGATCAAGATTTGGTTGAGAATTCCTACCTCAATCGATGGATCAAGAAGGATGAAGAGAAGCCAACGGCCTGCTGACCCACCTCCACAAATCGAACTAGATCTCTCCAGATCCGAAATTTCAGCGATCCCCACAGTAGCCAAATGAAATAAGACCCGTAGGGCTTCATTTTGATAGCTCATAGAGCTTCTGGAGCCTTCGGAGTTGGGAGTATTCGCTGCTGCAAGCCGCGTGTTTAGAAACGGCGCCGAAATCCTTGACTTGACCAAACTATGTCGGCAGCACGTTTTGGGGCTAAGTTCACCTCAAATTGATTAAGGGTAAATATTGTTTACATTGTGGCCTTCTATTTGCCCTTGATTTCAGATCATTTGGTTGAGTAATCAGGTCAAATTTCGCGTTTTAATCTAAGGGTTAGGTATGGGTCAAAAGTGTGCACATTTGGGTTTGAATTCTAAATAGATCTTAACACGGATTTACCATGGCTTAAAGCCAGAAGGAAAAGTTGTTATCTACATCAATATTAACATGTTTACTATTTTTACAGATTTTTCTGAGGTAGTCGAATTATTACTTATACTATTCCGTAATTAATTAAATGTTAAGTTCGGAAGACTAAGTTCACTAATTCCGGCATAATAAATGATTTTCTTAGGCTTAAATGAAGAAGACAAAGTTGCTAAACAAAATTAGTTCTACAAGATGTGATTTTTGGGGATTTTTATAAAATAGTTGAAAAATGACTTATTCTATTAATTAATTAATTAATCTAATTAATTTGGATAATTCTCATTAATTCGAATAACTTCAAATAAATTCTAAATAATTACAAATAACTTTATAAATAAATTTCTAAGAAATTTGGGGTCTTACACAGAGTCTTCATCTTCTGAAGTCTGTACATTCGTTTGGGAAGTCTATACATTCATTCATCTGAAGCTTCATCAAGTATGTACAACGCTGCTTTGTCAAAGCCTGTACATCGCAGCTGTGTTGAAGTCTGTACAGCTAGTCTCTTGACAAAGTCTATACATCGTAAATCTTCAAGTCTGTACAGACTTTGCTTGTTCAAGTCTGTACACGGTTCAGTTGTTTTGGCATGTCTACTCATCATGAAGTCTATACATCCGATTGCCTTTGCATTGCTCAAGTCTGTACAGCCCTTTCCCTTTTCAAGTCTACACATTGTGCTTTGTAGCTCACCAAGTCTATACATTGCTCACAGCACACATGTTCATCCTGAAGTCTGTACAGCCTTGACAAATGCTCCTAAGTCTATACATCACAATGCCTGTACATCACTGTGTCAAGCCTCCCAAGTCTGTACAACCACTGTCTCACTTGGACTTGAAGTCTATACAGTGGTCCGTCTCTTTAAGCGTCTCAAGCTGCAAGTCTGTACAGAGTCTGGCAGCCTACAGTGCATCGTCTCTTCAAGTATGTACAGCATTGGCGTATGCATCTTAAAGTCTAAACATTGTGGAGCTTCGAATCTTCAAGTCTGTACATCCTTCATTGGCCAAGTTTACACATCGCACTGTTCATGCATCAGTTCGTTAAGTCTATACACTCTCTCACATTGTACACACTTGCTTCATTGCTGTTTCTAAGTCTATACATCGGTTGGGTCGTTAAGTCCATACAATGCATATGTTCATCAAAGTCCATACATTGCATTGTCTTCAACCAAGTCTATACATTCTGTTCCTTTGATCAGCAAGTCTATACACACTTCAACATATGTGCATCTCCTTTAAAGACGAAGTGTATACATTCTTCCAAGCATTCAAGTCTACACACTCGTTGTTAAGCCTTTGCATCAATGTCTATACATCATGTGTCTTGTATGAAGTCTATACAGCCTGTGGCTTGTCCATCAATTGAACGTTTTTCAGCAGAGTATATACTCTTCAGAGGTTAAAGTCTAAACATCCTTCTGTGAAGACTGTACACACTTCATCACATGTGCATCTCCTTCAAAACGAAGTCTATACACTCGTTTCCAAAGCTTCAACTCTATACACTTGATATTAACCTTCAAGTCTATACACTCAAGCTGCATCAAGCCTATACACACTTTGTTAACAACCTGAACCAAGTATATACATCCATTTGATATCTTCTTATGACTGTGTGATAGGTACTGTTCGTAAAGCCTTTGAAGTGCACGTGATCCGAGGTTGGCACCTGGCACGTGATCCGAGGATAACGCCCTAATTGCTACAGCTATAAATACGAAGCCTCCTCCATCTGGAGAAGACTGATAAGATAAGAAAGAGGAAGAGAGTGATCGAGATAGAAGGATCTAGAGCTGCAGAGAGGCAGTGAGCAGAAGAAGAAGAAAGAAGAAGAAGAAAGACAGACAGAGCCTGCGAAAGAGAAGAAAAAGAAGAGGGAGAAGAAGAGAGAGCTAGAGTAAAAGAAGCTTCAACTGAAGATCAGTTTCTGCTGGACCGTGGATCAAATCCAGGCCAGCCAGCTCCTGCGAGAGCCATAGTTTGATTTTATTTTCCAGCTTTCTGTTGCTGCGTTTTTCTTTTTCTTTTTAACCATTCACCAGTTGTTCTTCCGATTCTCTTGTGTGAGGTCAGGTTCCCTCCGGTTGGGAGGAAGAGAGGTCCGAGACCTCTAGTTTGCAGGTGACTTGGTGTCACCTGTGCTTCGCTCTGGGTTTCAGAGGAAGAGAGACTTACGTCTCTAGGTTCCCCTCCGGTTTGGAGGAAGGGAGGATTGGTCCTCCGATTCTGGTCTTGTGGGTTGCAAGACTAGGTGTTCCCTCCTGGTCTGGAGGAAGAGAGACTTGCGTCTCTGGTTTCCAAGTGGCTGGGAGTCACTTGGGGTGTCCCTCTAGTTGGGAGGAAGAGGGGAGGTTGTTCCCCTGGTCAAGCTGTGTGGCAGCAACTTGTTTGCAGACTGAGTCTACTTTCTAGCTGATTGCTAGTGGAAGCCTCACTTCGGTTGGGAGTGAGGGGTGGACGTAGGTCTGTGGACCGAACCACCTAAAAAATCCCTTGTGTAGTGGTTTGTTTGATTGCTTGCTTCCGCTATATGCATGCTAGGACCGTGATCTGATTGATTATTCATGTCCTAGAGTTTAATGGGGTTTGCATCTTTTATGTTTGAGCAATAGTTCACTGATCTTGTGCTTATTATTTCATACGAATTTTAAATTGGTCAAAACTCATTAAAAGATCCATTCACCCCCCTCTGGATCTATGTTTATCTATCACACCTATCTATCAAGAGGGCAGTCACCCCACAGCCTGCAGAAGCCCCAGACGGCAAAGAAGGTCCCTCGCTACGGGACAAGATGAAGAAAGCCTATTCATTTTCGAAGGACAAGACCCGGATTCTGTTTGACTGGGTAACGGAATATGGCATGGTCACCCTGCCAGAGCCAAAGAGGTCGGATGACCTAAAGAGAAGAGACAGCCCAAGATTCTGCCCCTACCACCAGATGTTGGGGCACCGAATCGAAGACTGCTATGTTTTCAAGGACATCATCGAAGGAATGGTGAAGAAAAATGAAATCGTGTTGGGAGAGTACAAAGTGGACCCTCCTCAACTGCATGAAGCCCCTCGGAGGAGGGCAGTAGTCAACATGATCTCCCTATACCAGGCACTGCCCGAGGAGATCTCCGAAGCAAGTACGCGGAGCACTTATGAAACTCATTTCTTGGACCCTGCGAAGGAACAGCAGGGATGGCAGCAGATCCCTGCGAAGCATAAGAGGAAGAAAGCACCCCGCCCGAAAGTGGGGGCACATATCCATGGTGTTACACCCTGACCTGCTCCGCCGGTGGTGGTACCCATGTGGATCACTTCACCTGCAACTATCAGGATACCTACCCACAATCGGAGGAGACAAACTCCGCTGCCGGTGGTCAAGGAAACCAATCCTGGGGTCTGCCGACTACAAAATCTCATTGAAGGGTTGGACGAGTACGTGCAGCTCGAATTGAAGCCTTTGCTGGTGTGGGACAATGTCCCATGGCAAGAACTGGAACAGCTCTCACTCGAGCGAAAGGAAGAAGCTGAAGCAGCATCTGATAAGGTGGGTCGTCTGTTCTGGGGGCAGGCGCCTACTGAAGCAAGGAAGAAGAAGAAACAAAATAAGAAGAGAAGGGCCGCTAAGGCCGATAAAGTGTAGGTTGTTTTCTGCAATACTCTATCAGCACTCTTCAACCCGCCCGGAGAAGAGGAAGAAGAAGAAATTTGCTTCACATCCCTTTTTGGGGGAGGTAGCGCTGAGGCCGCGACTACTACACATGCAACCCGGTCAGGCCAGAAATGGGGGGGCCAGCCGCCACCCAACCACAACATCATGTTCAGGGGAGAGCAGCCCTAAAAAACACATCCGTCGGAGATCAAGGGAGTCCAAATCCCTCCTCCGCCAGGCCTATATAACCAGAGTGGGGGCAAGGCAGTCCCTTCCTTTCTTGAATTCATGAAGATGTCTAAGGGGAAGCAACCTTGCCAGGAGGCTAACCCTGCACCCGGGAATGTTCACCCGCAGCCAACACAATCTGCCGAAGATCCAAATACAGATGGAGCTTGCCCTACAGTAGCTAATGAAGAGCGCCGAGGATCCGGTACCAGCCAGAAGGGTGCCGAATCTGAAGCAGATGAAGCAGGTCCGTTAGGGGCCGCAACTCGGGGCTCCCCCAAGCCCAGGTGGACTGAAGAGATGAAGCTCTCCAATGTCTGAGCGGTGAGCCGAATAATGAAGCTACTCAAGAAGCTCCCTGCTCGATTTACCATCTGGGAGATCCTCTCTTTGAGTGAAGAGACTCGACAGGCGATCATCACTGCACTCCAGATGCCTGCTCATTTTGAGACCTACCTGGCTGAAGCAGTGCCGAAAGCTAGCATGACCTTCACTCCAGAGGACATGTTGATACCTACCATCAGCCACAACATGCACCTGTACATGAAGGGGCACCTGAATGGAAGGGAGCCGAACAGGATTCTGATTGATCCCGGTGCAGCGGTCAACATCCTGCCCTATAGAATATACGAGAGGCTTCAACGTGCATCTCGAGAAAGTTGGGGATATGCGTATCGCCGGCTTCAATCAAAAATGTGAAGTGTCGATGGGGGTGGCAGAGTTCACCCTTACCCTAGTGGATTTCACTTCGATAGTGTAGTTCCATGTCATCGACTCCCGCACCTCATACAAAGCATTGCTCGGCCGCCCATGGCTACTTGAGAATATGGCGGTGCCCTCCACGCTTCACTAGTGTATCAAATACAATCTCCAAGGGAAGGAGGAGAGGATATTTGCTAACCTTCACCCGTTTGAGGTATTTGAATGTCACTTGGCGGACGCCAACCTATATGCGGGGCCTTCTCAGAAGACCTCTGAAGCTAAGACCCCTGCGGGGGCATCAAGAGGCGCATCCGGTGACGATTGGTATCCACCACTGCCGCGCGGATATGTCAAGCCCAAGGTGGTCTCTCATATCACAACATCCGGGGATGTGGGTAGAATAGCACCCCCAACATTATACCCTGAAGCTAATGAAGTGCAGGTTGCCCGGCAGCACAATCACATTGGAATCCCGGACGGCCTCACCAAGCCGATTCTCGGCCTTGATAACCCCACTATCGAGCCTTTCAAAACTTGGGAGGTGACACAGGAAGATGGACCCAACAGCTTGTTCTATACGGCGGAAGAGCACCCTACTCGGGAAGACACAGACTGCAGCCTCCCCGAAGACATAAGCAACCTGTCGGTCCCCATCAAGGGTCTGGCATTCACAACCAGTCGGATGGCCGAGATGTTTCAAAAGCAGCACATCCCCTCCGATCAGTCTCAAAAGCGCAAGGAAGTTTTCCAGAAAATGTGGTATCCCGCAAATCTGGATAAGGAAATGAGATGCATCTCTCAGCATCTGGGGTTGGGCTTCACCCTGGAAGAATATTATCACAGTGGGTGATACGAGGTGGACACCCTCTTCGCCTTCTACCCTGCTGAAGATAGCTCGCTGGGGGCAACCTTTGATGAATACCCAGCGGAAGCTGAACATGCTGACCCGGGCCAGCCCAGAAATCAAGAAGTAGAGACCGTGATTCCTTGCCGATGTTGGGAGTAGGTCTTTCCCGAAGAGGCGGCCCTGCAAGCCGAATTTGATACGGCTAGCAGTAGCAAAGCCGAAGGTGTTGAACAAGCAGGGATCTCTCCCTCCTGTGGAGTCCTACCAACAATGACCTCCGTACCCCGTGTGCCAATCGGGGAAGCCTCGGCCAGCCCCGACCAGGAGGTGTGTGCTGCTAACAATAGGACTGCCACTCCTATTGAAGATGCAACTGCCCCAGAAGGCGAGATCGCCTCACCTTTTGCCGCGAGACTGGGTTGTTGTTCCAACCCAACGACAAGCAGCCACCAGTCTGGCACGACTGCAACCCCAACTACAGGGGCTGAAGCTGCTCTCCTGCCCACGGAGACTACAACGGCGGTGGATATGCTGAGAGAGCAATAAGCATGGCCGCTACTAAATGAAGCAGAGGACTTTCGAGAAGCTCTGATGACGTCAAATGGGGAGGGCGAGGTCCTCGACCCTGAAGATGATATTCCAGATTTCGTCGACCTCCAACCGGCACCTCCGGAGATAGAAGATGGAGGCCAAGCTACAGTCGACGAGCTGATAGAGGTCAACTTGGGAAGTGAGAAAGAACCCAGGCCTACCTTCCTTAGTGTGCAGTTATCCTCAGAAGAACGGGAGCTGTACACCCAGCTGCTGCAAGAGTACCGGGATTGCTTCGCCTGGACTTACAAAGAAATGCCAGGTCTGAGCCCTGCAGTTTCACAACATGAGCTGACGATCAGCCCTGAAGCCGAGCCGGTGAAGCAACCACCGCAGCGCATGAGGCCGGAGCTCATCACTCAAATCTGTGCAGAAGTCGACAAGCTCATTGACGTGGGATTTGTCGAAGAAATCGATACAACATTGGTTGGCGAATATCGTCCCCGTAAAAAAGAAGAACGGACAGATCCGGATATGTGTTGACTTCCGAGATCTGAATAAAGTTTGACCCAAGGATGACTTTTCGGTGCCAATAACGGAGGTCATTATAGATGCAACAACAGGTCATGAGGCCCTATCATTCATGGACGGGTCATCCGGTTACAACCAGATATGGATCGCGGAACATGACCGGGTCCACACTGCCTTCCGAACCCCTAAAGCCATCTATCACTATAGAAGGATGTTGTTCGGACTAAAGAATGCTGGCGTAACTTATTAGCGCGCAATGATCAAAATATTTGATGAGTTGCTCTACCACAAGATCGAGTGCTATATAGATGATCTGGTGGTCAAGACCAGAAGAAAAGAAGACCATCTGTAAGACCTCCGAGTCATTTTTCAGAGGCTGAGGCAGCACGAATTGAAGATGAACCTTATGAAATGCGCGTTCGGAGTGTCCAACAGGAAATTCTTGGGTTTCATTGTCAGATATCAGGGAATCGAGATAGATCCCGCAAAGATCAAAGCAATTCAGGAGTTACCTGCACCAAGAAATCTCTCCGAGCTGAGATCACTACAGGGCCGCTTGGCGTATATCCGGCAGTTCATTTCCAATTTGTCAGGGCGATGCCAGCCTTTCCACAAACTGGTGATGAAGGATGTTCCCTTTTATTGGGATGAAGATTGCCAGACAGCCTTTGACAAGCTGAAAGACTACCTGAAGACTCCTCCAGTGCTGGGCTCACCGATGAAGGGACGGCCATTGATATTATATATAACAGCCACACACAATTCCCTGGGGGCAATGCTGGCCCAGAATAATGAAGAAGGGAAAGAACAAGCCCTTTACTACCTCAGTCGGAGACTGGTCAGAACTGAGGAGAAATATACTTATATTGAGAAGATCTGTCTGGCACTGGTCTTCACAGTTAAGAAGCTTCGACACTACATGTTGTCGCATGAAATCAGCTTGGTATCCAAAGAGGACCCGCTGAAATATATTATGTCCCAGCTGGCACTCAAAGGTCGCTTGGGCAAATGGGCAGTAATCCTTATGGAGTTTGACATCTCTTATGTGCCGCAAAAGGCTGTCAAGGGCCAAGCTATTGCAGACTTCTTCGCCGAGCACCCAGTACCTGGGGACTGCCCGTTGGAACTGGAGCTTCCTGAAGATGAAACCCTAGAAGCCGCTCAGGTGCGGCCCTCCTTGTGGCTGCTATATTTTGATGGCACTTTCAGAATTGACACCTCTGTCATTGGATCAGCCAGGGTCAGGGTAGGAGCAGGCATAGTCCTGAAATCTCCAGAAGGGGAAGTGGTGCACACATCTTGCTCGATAAACAAGCATTGCATAAATAATGAAGTAGAGTATGAAGCCCTGATAATCGAGTTGCAAATTGCTCTATCCATGGGAATTCAGATGCTGGAAGCATTCGGAGATTCCATGCTAGTTATAAAATAACTAGAAGAAGAGTTTGATATGCGAAAGTAAGAGCTTCTCCCCTACCATCAGCTGGCAACCCGCCTGATGTCAAGATTCTACTTCATCAGCATCAAGCATATCAACCGAGGCCAGAATGCTCAGGCAGACGCCCTCGCTAAGCTGGCCAGTTCTTTGGCGGTTCTGCCAGACACGAGCCTGAATATAACAGTGATCAACCGCCGGCAAGTCCCCAGTGTAACAGAGGTCTTCGCCGACGAACAAGAGATTGAGGTGGTAGCCGTCGAAGAGGTTCAACAGTCCGATTGGTGAGAACATCTCCTACGGTGGTTTCAGCACCAGCAGCTCCCAAAATAAAAAGAACAAAGAATGAAACTCCTGAGGGTCAAAGACTCTTACGAGATGAGAAACGGAACCCTGTTCCAAATAATGGCGGATGCCCGAAGAAAAGTCCTACTTCGTTGCTTGTCTTCAGCAGAAGCTGGGCAGGTGATGCAAGAAATCCATGCGGGATCAGCTGGAGCGCATCAGGCCGGCCCAAAGATGAAAATTGAGATAAAGAAATTGGGTTACTATTGGCCCACTATATTTGATGACTGCTGCAAGTTCGCCAGGGCTTGTCAAAAGTGTCAAGAACACGCCAATGTGTCAAGAAGGCCTCCAGTGCCACTACATCCTACCTTACCAAGCTGGCCGTTTGCTTAATGGTGCACGGATGTGGTAGGGCCACTACCAGCGTCTTCATTAGGGTGCAAATACATCTTAGTAGCTACAGATTTTTTCTCCAGATGGGCAGAAGCAGTTGCGTTAAGAGATGTGACGGGAGAACTGGTTGCAAGATTATTCCGCCAGAACATAATATTCCAGTTCGGGATTCCCAGCTGAATTATCTCTGACAATGGCAGCCATTTTAGAAATCAGAGGGTTTACCGGCTGGCCGACAAATATAAAATTGACTGGAGGACATCATCCCCCTACAACCCTCAAGCCAATGGACTTGCAGAAGCCTTCAACAAGACCCTATGCACGTTGCTGGCAAAGACTGTCAAGTCTAATAAAAAGGACTGGGAAGAAAGGATGTACGAAGTGCTCTGGGCCTATCGTACTGTCTATAAAACCCCAACCGGCTGTTCGCCATTCTCCCTCGTGTATGGGTCAGAGGCTATGGTGCCGATTGAATTAGAAGTTCTTTCGCTGCGAGTCGCCATCCAGCAATGACTAGTCAGCGGTGAACAAACCAATGCAGAAAGAAGATTGGAAGAGCTCACCGAGCTCGAAGGAAAGCGCCTCCAGGTGCAACAAAACATCCAACTCTACCAAGCTCGCATGGCCCGTGCTTTTGATAAGTTGGTCAAAGAGCGAGAGTTCAAGAAGGGAGACTTGGTAATGGTCAAAAGAAGAGAAGTGATGGCCGCTAACCCCAAAGGGAAGTTGGCCGAAAATTGGGTCGGACCGTACATCATCCGACGAGTATATGAAGGGGGTGCCTACGTCTTGGTAGACCACAAAGGAGTCGTCCAGTTCTCTCCCCTCAATGGAAAGCATATAAAGCTGTACCACACAGTGCAACCGGCATTCCCTGAATAATCAGAATACCCTGCACCTTGGTCTAGTGGCACTCCGCCCTGATCGAGCTACCTTTTACCTTGGTCTAGTGGCACTCCGCCCTGACCGAGCTACCTCGCCCTGGTCTAGTGGCACCCCGCCCTGACCGGGCTACCCTTACCTTGGTCTAGTGGCACTCCGCCCTGACCGAGCTACCCTGCACCTTGGTCTAGTGGCACTCCGCCCTGATCGATCTACCTTTCACCTTGGTCAAGTGGCACTCCGCCCTAATTGAGCTACCTTTTACCTTGGTCTAGTGGCACTCCATCCTGATCGAGCTGCCTCCACCTTGGTCTAGTGGCACTCCACCCTGATCGAGCTACCTCCACCTTCGTCTAGTGGCACTCCACCCTGACTGAGCTACCTTTTACCTTGGTCTAGTGGCATTCCGCCCTGATCGAGCTACCTCGCCTTGGTCTAGTGGCACTCCGCCCTGATCGAGCTACATTTTACATTGGTCTAGTGGCACTCCGCCCTGACCGAGCTACCTCCACCTTAGTCTAGTGGCACTCCGCCCTGATCAAGCTACCTTTTACCTTGGTCTAGTGGCACTCCGCCCTGATCGAGCTACCTCGCCTTGGTCTAGTGGCACTCCACCCTGATCGAGCTACCTTCACCTTGGTCTAGTGGCACTCTGCCCTGATCGAGCTGCCTCCACCTTGGTCTAGTGACACTCCGCCCTGATCGAGCTACCGTTTACCTTGGTCTAGTGGCACTCCGCCCTGACCGAGCTATCTTGCCTTAGTCTAGTGGCACTCCGCCCTGATCGAGCTACCTCACCTTGGTCTAGTGGCACTCCGCCCTGATCGACCTACCTCCACCTTGGTCTAGTGGCACTCCGCCCTGATCGAGTTACCTCACCTTGGTCTAGTGGCACTCCGCCTTGATCGAGCTACCTCCACCTTGGTCTAGTGGCACTCCGCCCTGATCGGGCTACCCTTACCTTGGTCTAGTGGCACTCCGCCCTGATCGAGCTACCGCTACCCTGGTCTAGTGGCACCCCGCCCTGACCGGGCTACCATTACCTTGGTCTAGTGCACTCCGCCCTGACCGAGCTACCCACACCTCGGCCTAGTAGTACTCTGCCCTAGCCAAACTCGCATAATATATACATCTTTGCCATTACGGGCCTTACGCCCGAAACGGCACGAATCCATCCTTTGTGTTGGCATTGTCTCCTTGCTGATGAATAAACCCCTTTTCGACGCAAGACTTCGTGTCCTAGCCAACTTATATACATCTTTGCCATTACGGGCCTTACGCCCGAATCGGCACGAATCCATCCTTTGCGTTAGCATTGTCTCCTTGCTAACAAACAAACCCCTTTGCCGGCGCAAGACTTTGTGTCCTAGCCAACTTATATACATTTTTGCCATTGCGGGCCTTACGCCCGAATCAGCACGAATCCACCCTTTGTGTTAGCATTGTCTCCTTGCTAACGAACAAACTCCTTTGCCGGCGCAAGACTTCATGTCCTAGCCAACTTATATATATCTTTGCCATTACGGACCTTACGCCCGAATCGGCACGAATGCATCCTTTGCGTTAGCATTGTCTCCTTGCTAACGAACAAACCCCTTTTTCGGTGCAAGACTTCGTGTCCTAGCCAACCTTTACATATCTTTGCCATTGCGGGCCTTACGCCTGAATCGGCACAAATCCATCCTTTGCGTTAGTATTGTCTCCTTGCTAACGAATAAACCCCTTTCCGACGCAAGGCTTCGTGTCCTAGCCAACATATATACATCTTTGCCATTACGGGCCTTACGCTCGAATTGGCACGAATCCGTCCTTTGCATTAGCTTTGCCTTCGTGCTAACGAATAAACCCCTTTTCCTCGGGGCAGAGCCCCATGTCCTAGCCGACTCTCTCAACATCCTTCTGTTATGAAAAAAAAAAGAAAAAAAAATGGGGTTAAAAATAGAGATACCCCGCCGGCCTTGCTCCTAGATTAGGAACAGGGCAAAAATGGCTATAACCCGGCTGTGGCGAAAACCTGAAAGGGCGTTACAGGTAAAATCGGGTATCCCGCCACGTGAAAACCCGAAAGGGCGCGTGGGTAAAAGCAAGAGGGGGCTGACTTCAGCGAAAACCCGAAAGGGCGCTCGGGTCAGTAAAGTGGTAATCTGAAAAGTTCTTCTTTATTCTCCTCCTAATAAAACTCCCAAGGGACATGATGCGGGACGGACCACGGACTCGAATCTAATTGGAATGCGATCCTTGGACTCTATGCAAACTCACGATCGTCCCTTAGCGAGGGAAGCATCGGACGTGCACGGTTGAGAAACTGGCAGTGAGCTAGGGTGGTCGGCTCTCTCTTGTGCCCGGATCGGGTCACGGGACAGTCATGCTCTCCCTCGCAGCAGCGTTAATGTAATAATATGAAGCGAGCTAATTACCCTACCATGCTCTCTAGCAGCGGCATATGAAATATATACGAATAATGCAAGTTGCCGAGCAAGGGAGAGAACACGATACCTCCACGCTCCCGGCGTGGGGAAGACGATCCCGGCCGAATTCGGTAACCCCCGGTAACAGTAATGAATTAAATTACAGCAATGAAATATTACCCACTCCACGCAAGGAGATAAAGGGCTATACAAGTGGGCCCGGGAGGACCGATCTCGAGTTGACGGGCTGCACTTGATCACCCCATCGGCACGGTTCGGACGGTGTGTACTGCTGGTTGTGGGGTCCACGTGCTGGTCAGTGGGGCCGTGTGGGACCGGGGTGGCACCACTGTGGTGGAGACGCCTGGAGGGGCGCTTCCTGGGATGGCGGCGCGCTGGTTCACCGGCCGGAGGCCGGGCGGCTCCGATCGGCACCGGTCGGAAAGAGTGCCCACGGATCTGCTGCTTCTGTTTTCAGGCACGCGCTCCGGCAAGATCGGCTGCAGCGATCAATCCTGATGTCGGATCGAAGCATCGGAGATACTGTTAGAAATCTCTTTTGAAGTCCTTCAATCGAGGACCAGAGAGATGAACTGGATCTGCACGGATCTAGACTTTGTTGATTTTTGAAGTTGCTGTTGGACAGTTCCTGAAATCTCAGAACAGTAGAGCAGTTTCCTGAGAACTGCCTTTGACCGCGGGGTAGACCTTAGATTCAGGCTTCGAGCTCTTCATGAAAGTTATAGAGGGGCGGGAGAGGAAAACGTAAATATGTTTTGTGAAAGGTGTTATTGAGATTTAAGTGGGGAAAAATATTTTAGACTGGCGAGTGGTCGGATCTGGGCAGAGGTAGGTAGAATTGTAGAGGGATCTGAAAGTGAATTTTAGAAAACAGGTGGATGCCTGTGAAAATTCCACGAAAATTCTTGGGTGGAGGGAATGGTGGTAAAACCTCCAGTAATTTTGGGGGTTCCAGAAAAAATCAAGAAGGTGAAACTCAGGGTGGCTGTGACTGGATCTGAACAAAAGGTAGAATTGGTGGGTGGAGATGCACGAAAATGGAAAATTATAAAACGGGACTATAATTTTTTTTCAATTTTTTTGGAGGGTTATTATGAACCCTAGAATGTACCCTGAAAATATCAGCTCTAGAAGATGAGAGAATTTGGAGATAAAATTCTCGGAGTGGCCTTCTGTCTAGCAAGATAGAACATGGACAGAACTTCCGACGGTGGCTCGTGGCGGCTCGATGGCGGCACGAAGGGCGGCAGCGGCGGCACAGAATGAAATCAGAGGTGGAGGGGCTAAGATAGAAGGGTTCACAACACTGAAATACAGAGGATGGAGAAGGAAAACCAGAGGGGAGAGGGAGAGGGGCGCACCAGCTCTTGGAGCTCCAAGAAAATTCACACAATTTTTCTCATTAATTCCAACAAAATGTGAAAATACAAGGATTTATACAAAATGTAAAAAGACTCAAAATGACCTTAGATCTAGATCTGAAAGGGGTATTAAGGGCATGAAAGAAATTATTTCTCCCATGTGGTAAAAACATATTAAACAAATTCTAATCAAACTATATAATTCCATTCAAACTTCACCTAAATTTCACCTACCTAGCCTAATAAGGCCAAAGAAGAGGGCGCCCCCTTCATGGGCTTCTCTTGGGCTTAGGCTGGTCCAAGGCCAACCAACTCAAGTCCAATAACCCATGTCTAGCCTTGGGCCTTCCAAACCTTGGTGGTCCATGAGAGGGGAAAAGCCCACTTGGGCCTTTAAGTGAGTTAAAGACCAATATGAACCCAATATGAACTAACCCCTTAATGGACTCTTCTAAATGCAACCCATTGATGTATTCTACATGGAATATGGCCCATTGGCTTGTTAAAAGCCTTACAAGGGAGCCCAAATGAAAGAAATCAAACAAATACACAATTACAAACTCATACAACCCATAAGACACACCTATACAAGCCAAATACACACTAATACATCCCATAAGCCATTGATGTCCCCATCAATTCTCCCCGGGTGGGAGGAACTCGACCCCGTCGAGTAAGGGGTGTTGCTGCTTGAATAGCTCCGATGAATTCGTCACCATACCAAGTAGCGCGGGTATGCTCCACTCCAAGTGATCGTCACCTGCTGATAACTGCTATACTTTACATCATAATTTACATCACATCCATCATCTTTGAGCATTATTTGAGTATATTTGTGCAACATGAGCATTAATTACATCCTCACACATTATTTGAGTCTTCATGCATTTTATCATCTTTTTGTGCTTAAAAGACCATGTGAGAAATATTTAAATATTTACACAATTATTTTGGAATTAAATAGATTGGTATTTTAATTTTCAGGAAAAAGTGACCTAGATCAAGGCGCTATTTAAATAACGACATATGCAAGAGCGCGTCTTCAGAAAGAAGTGACAGCTCCAAGGGCGTCAATTCAGTTGATAAAAGAAAGTGGAAAAAGAAAAAAAAGAGAGAAAAGAATTAGCGCCCGAGAGGAGGTCGCTAATCATGGAAAGGACGCCTAAAGTGAAGGTCGTCAACTCCTATTTTACAAAAAATGTGGAAATAGTAAAATAAGGAAATAAGAAACTGACGCCCGAGATTCAGTCGCTACTTCAAGAAAGGACGCCCTAGATTAAGGCGTCATTTAAAGAAAAGACGTCCCAATATAAGTCGCTATTCAAAGTTGAACCAGAAAAGGCAACTACAGGCTCCCGATCGAACTGTTCTTCCATGTTTGCTCTTATCTAAGCAACCTTTTATGGAAAGGAGGAGTCCAAGGATGGAAAGAAGTCTAATGGATCAAGTTGCATTGCTAAAATCCTGGATTTGAGTGGATTTGGGAAGTCCACGATCGTGAGAGACCAAAAACCCTATAAAAGGATGCCATTGTCGCAGGGTTACAGGGAGAACAGTTTGGAGATCTGCCTTAGGGATTAATTTCGAAGCCTTTCTTTTCATCTTTTGCAGTTAAGTTCTTCATCAAAGTTCTTCGTTTTTAAGTCTTCTCCAACTTCTTATTCTTCCCCTTCTCCTAATTCTTTCTCGTTTTTATGCTATAATTAGTTTCTCAAAGCTCTGTCTACGGTTTTTACTGTTCACCCGATTTTCATACTTTCTGTTCTTCATCATTTTTCTCCCTCTTCTGATCCTCATCTCTTTCTACTGTCTTCACAAAAGTTGTGCGTTTTTGAAAGTTCTTCAACTTCTTCTTCTACCTCATCTTCCAATTCCTCACTGTTTTAAAGCTATAGTCAATTTTCTAAAGTTCAGATTTTTAGAGTTCTGCACTGTTCATCCGCGACCACCTCCTGTTCATCATCAGTTTTCTCCATCTTCCTCTTGTTTTTAAACTCTGAAGTCTTCATCAATCTTCTTCATCTTCTCAATCTTTACAACTTTCATGTTTTCCACGTTTCCTAATTCCTTCTGATTTTAAAGTTATTCTTCCTCCAATTGACTCTCTATTTTTAATCTAGTTTTTCACTGTTTCTTCTCAAAACACACCAACACACACACACCCTTTTGCATTGTTTTCAAATTTCCTCCATCTATTTCTTTCTTCCTCTATTTTCCTCTCATATCCCAAGGCGGATCTTCATCTATTAGTCTTCTCACAGCGTCGGCATCCAAGGCGAGGCGATCTTCATCCAAGGCTTGGCAAGGAGGCGGCGTTATTCTTCATGCATTGGCTATATTTTCTTATCTTTTCTTTTTGATGTTCCCATGTTGTAATTCTTATTTTTCTAGTGTGACTTTCCACTATCATCTTAATGAAATGCATCATTTGTGAAATTATGTTTCTCTCTCTATCTCCTCCAATTTCTCTTCTTAAACCCTCTCATATTCTTTAATTAGTTTTCTTACACTTTATTTTCCTTAGTTTCAATCTCACTCAAAATTCGGTTTTCAAAGCATAAGGTGTTTTTCCAACTTGATAAAATAAGGATTTTTCCTCCTCGTGGGATCGACTCCGCTTACCACTATATAATTTGATTTTTCAATCTTTTAAAGTGAGTGAGTGTGAATATTTTAAAATTGTGGCACGGCTTTCTTAACGACACTAGTCGGTGCGCATCAATTTTTGGCGCCGTTGCCTGGGAGGAAATTAATTTTATGTTGGGAAATTCCTTGTGTTTGATTTGTATATAGCTTTACTTATTTTTCTATTTTACTTTACAGGAAAAAGTAAAAAAAAATCAGAAAATCAGAAAATTCAAAGAAATTCGGATATGAAATTCCAAGAAAAAAATCTGTCACAGGAAGCGTCGCTAAAGCCCAGATCTGTCACAGAAAGCAGAAATTCAGAAAAATCCAGGAAAATCTAGCGTCGCTAAAAGGTCAGTATACGTAGGAAAAGGTCCTTTTTTGTGAAATTCTAAAAAATTCTAAAAAAATTCTAAAAAATTCTAAAAAATTCTAAAAAAATCAGAAAATAGAAAAAATTCATCGTGCTAGCATATCTCCATCTTAGTTGCATTACTTTCATGCATTTGTGCACTTAGTTGTTCTTTTTATTTTTCATTCTTTATTTACAACATCTTTTGAAAAAAAAAATTTCTCTTCTCATCTATTTCCCCTCCTTAAGGGCATTAGGATCTTTACACCCCTCTTGGATTTGGAAGGACACTCCATTGAGCATTCCGTCTTTTTGGACTTGAAATTTCATTTCTAAGACCTCCATAAGTCCCCGTACCCGTGGATTCCCTCACGGACGCCGGGCAGGTTGTACCACGAAGCACCTTGGAGTTAGAGTGCCCTTAGAAGGTTTTCCATAAAAAAAAATCATCATTCTTGCATTCATATAGTTAATCCTTGCATTTGCATAACCCATTCATATAGGGATTCATTGCATTTTGAAAAAAAAATCATCATTACCTTTTGGGCCCTTTGCATTGCATGTAAGGTAGGAGATCCCTCCACCCACATTTGATAGGACCCATTAGTGAAATTGAAAGGTTAGTGCAATCTAGACCACAACCCCAACCTAACCTCATGAAGAATCAAAATCAAAACCAACAAGTGCAACAAGTCCCCAAGCAAATGAATGATTATTTCATACCAAACCAATATCAACCGTCCTTCTATATTCAAGCACCTCAGAACCAGGCGGTTCATTATGAAATTAAATCCAGCACCATTCAGATGTTGCCATCCTTCTATGGCAATACTAATGAAGATCCATATAAACATCTCGATGAGTTTCTCCAGATATGTTCAACTGTCAAAATTCAAAACTTATCAGATGATGCCCTTAAGCTTACTCTCTTCCCATTCTCCCTTAAGGACAAAGCTAAATATTGGTTGGGAGCCTTGGGTAGAACAATTGACACATGGGGAGAGATGCAAAAAGAGTTCTTGAAGAAATTCTACCCCATTGGTAGGACTAATACCATGAGAAGGGCCATCACTGGATTTACACAAAATTCTGAGGAACAAATTCATGAGGCTTGGGACAGGTTGAAAGATCTATTGAGAAAATGTCCCCATCATGGCCTATCTAGATGGCAAATTGTGCAAGCATTTTATGAGGGATTAATGGAAAACTATAGACAGATGGTGGATGCCTCATGTGGGGGTGCTTTCATGAGTAAAAGTGAGGATGAAACTTATGATTTATTTGAGATGTTAAGTGAAAATTCTATTAGTCATGCTTCACTTTCCTCCTATGAAAGGATGATTGGACCTGCTAAGAAGGGTGGGCTATATGAAGTCAAAAGTCAAGGAGAGTTGGAGAATAGGATGGATATTAATGCGCTTGCTCAAAAGTTGAATAAAGTGGACTTGTTGGCACAAAGGATGGAGAAGGTAGATTTGGTAGCACAAAAACTTGATCAATTATTATCCATGAATAAACAAGAACCTTCTTTTCCTTCTATCCAACAAAATCAATCTTTCTCAGATTCCAACCTTCAAGAACTTTGTGCTCTATGTTCTAGCCCAAATCATGCTGTCATTGATTGCCCTACAGCAGCCCAACTTCCCCCGTTCATTCAAGAACAAGTCTTTGCTGCTCAGGGAATCTCCAAGCCTAATTATGATCCATATTCCAATACTTACAATCCGGGCTGGAGAAATCACCCAAATTTTTCTTGGAAATCACAACAAGGACCATCTACTCAAGTCAATCCCTCAATTCCTAAACAATCTTTTCAAGTTCCGAACCAGTCTCACCAACATCTTCAAAATCCTTTTCAACATAATTAACAACAACAACCTCCATTTCAGCAATCGTCATTCCATCATGCTCAGGCCCCATATCAACAAGCTTCATCATTTCAGGGCCAATATAATCAATTTCCATCACATCGTTATCAACCTCAAGCCCCGTTTCAAGCTCCTTATCAACCGCCTCCTCAACCCCCTCAGCCTCATTTTGAGGATAAATTTGACCAACTTCAGCAACTTATTCTCTCTCAGCAACAATCAATTGCTAAGTTAGAAGGTCAAATAGGTCAGTTGGCGGCTAGTAATATGAGGAGAGATGTTGGGCAGCTACCTAGTCAACCCATAGCTAATCCCCGCAATCAACAACCTCCGGGTTTTCAGCAAAGAGCTCCTATTCTTCCCCCTCCAAATCAGCCCAATCAACCTCAGCCACCCCCTCCTATCGTTCCTCAATTCGAGAATGCCAAAGCTATCTCTACCCTTAGGAGCGGGAAAGTTCTTAATGATCCATATCAGGCTAAGGATGTAGGTAGTAGTTTGGGCCAAGATGCCCGAGAGGAAAGTGATAATGAGGAAGAAGAGCCGATAATTATTCAAGAGAAAAAGAAGCCGGATGGGGGAGAGAAGACAATGGACAAAGGAAAGGTCAAGGTTGATGAAGGTTTGCAAGGATATGTTCCTAAGATCCCTTTTCCGGATGCATTAAAGCCAAAAGCTCAAAAGAAGCCGGTCCAACAAGAAGAGATGTTAGAATTATTTAAACAAGTCAATATTAATATTCCACTCTTAGATGCTATTAAACATGTGCCGACGTATGCTAAGTTTTTGAAAGAGCTTTGTACACCAAGAAGGGAGCCGAAGGCAGCAACACAGAAGATCCGTCTATCTGAAGATGTTAGTGCTGTTTTAATGAATTCTTTACCAAAGAAGTTGAAGGACCCTGGTGCTCCATTAATTTCATGTGATATAGGTGGGGTGACATTTGATAAAGCTTTGCTAGATCTTGGAGCAAGTGTTAATTTGTTACCCACCTGCATTTATGAGCAATTTGATTTAGGGGAATTAAAGCCCATTTCTATTATCCTTCAACTAGCGGATCGGTCTGTTAAAACACCAAAGGGTTTGTTGGAGGATGTGATAGTGAAAATTCATGAATGCTATTTCCCAGTGGACTTTTTAATCTTGGATATGGCCTCATCCCAAGAGTTAAAACATACACCAATCATTTTGGGACGCCCGTTTTTGGCTACGGTGAAGGCCAATAATAATTGTGCCACAGGGATGATGGATATTACCTTTGGAAGAGAGAAGGTCTCACTGAATGTTTTTAAAGCTTCACAATACCCGGATCATGAGGGAGAATGTAATGTCATTGATATTTTTGATGAAATAATTGAAGAAAATGCGGATATGAATGAGGATGTGATTGAAGAAGGTAGTTTACTTCAAGATTCACCTCTTTCTTATGCACCCTATTCTAGAGTTGAACCACTCCCTCCACTTCAAGCTGAACCTATTCTTCCATCTCTTGATCAGCCGCCCATTTTGGAACTTAAGCCTCTGCCGGATTCATTGAAATATGCTTATCTAGGCCCAGATCATACATTGCCTATTATCATTGCTTCTAATCTTACCGCTACTCAGGAATCTAAACTCTTAGAAGTTCTTAAGGAGCATAGGGGGGCAATAGGATGGGTTGTGGTAGATTTGAAGGGTATAAGTCCAGATGTTTGTATGCATCATATCTATTTGGAGGACAATGCCAAGCCGAGTAGAGAGATGCAACGTCGGTTGAATCCAAATATGAAAGAGGTGGTGAAGAAGGAAGTTGTTAAGTGGTTAGATGCTGGGATAATTTATCCTATTTCTGATAGCAAATGGGTTAGCCCGACACAAGTGGTTCCTAAGAAGTCGGGGCTGACAGTGGTTACAAATGAAAAAGGAGAAGAGGTGCCCATGCGATTACAGACGGGATGGAGGGTTTGTATTGATTACAGGAAATTAAATTCAGTAACAAAGAAAGATCATTTTCCACTCCCGTTTGTTGATCAAATTCTGGAAAGGCTGGCTGGACAACAATATTTTTGTTTCTTTGATGGTTATTCCAGATATAATCAAGTTGCTATCTATCCGGAGGATCAAGAAAAAATCACTTTTACGTGCCCATATGGCACGTTTGCTTTTAGAAGGATGCCTTTCGGGCTTTGCAATGCTCCCGCCACTTTTCAAAGATATATGATGTCGATATTTTCTGACATGGTGGGGGAGACTTTGGAAGTTTTCATGGATAATTTTTCAGTGTTTGGTGATTCTTTTGAGGGGTGCTTAGAAAATTTGACTCAGGTTTTGAAGAGGTGCATTGAATCCAATTTGGTGTTAACTTGGGAGAAGAGCCACTTTATGGTGAGGGAAGGCATAGTTTTAGGTCATGTGATTTCAAAAAGGGGAATAGAGGTTGATAAAGCCAAAGTAGATTTGATTTCTAATCTTCCTCCCCCTACATCTGTCAAGCAAATCAGATCCTTTCTTGACCATGCGGGATTCTACCGTAGATTTATTCAGAACTTCTCCACCATTGCTCGTCCCCTCACACAGTTGCTTGCTAAAGATACTCCATTCCATTTCGATGATTCTTGTCTCAAGGCCTTTAATTCTTTGAAAGCGGCCCTTACTCAAGCTCCGATTCTTCAATCTCTAGATTGGTCGCTTCCTTTCGAGATTATGTGTGATGCCTCGGACTATGCTGTTGGAGCTGTCCTAGGACAAAGGGTAGATAAGAAGCCCGTGGTAATATATTATGCAAGTCGCACCCTTGCTGATGCTCAGATGAATTACACCACCACGGAGAAGGAACTGCTAGCTGTTGTGTTTGCCCTAGAAAAATTTTGATCATATCTTTTAGGGGCTAAGGTTATTGTTTACTCCGATCATTCTGCCTTAAAATACTTACTCTCCAAGAAGGATGCTAAGCCCCGTCTCATTAGATGGATTCTTTTGTTACAAGAGTTTGATCTAGAAATTAGAGACAAGAAGGGGTTAGCCAATGTAGTTGCTGATCATTTATCCAGGATAGTGATCCCTGAAAGTACTCCAATGTCCGATTCTTTTCCCGATGAGCAGATTCTTTCCCTCTCTCATTCTTCAACTCCTTGGTATGCTAACATTGTTAACTACCTGGCGGTAGGTCAGATCCCGGGAGGGTGGACTAAGCAAGAGAAGGATCATTTCTTTTCTAAAGTAAAACACTATTTCTGGGAGGATCCTGAGCTATTTTATATGGGTCCTGATCAGATCATTAGAAGATGTGTCGCTGAAGAAGAACAACAATCAGTATTGAATTTTTGTCATAATTTAGCTTGTGGGGGACACTTCTCTGGAAAGAAGACAGCGGCAAAAGTGCTACAAAGTGGATTCTATTGACCCACTTTATTTAAAGATGCTTATGAAGTCTCCAAATCATGTTTGAGATGCCAAGCTGTAGGCAATAATTCGAAGAAAGATATGATGCCGCTAAATCCCATTTTGGTGGTTGAAATTTTTGATGTTTGGGGAATAGATTTCATGGGACCGTTTCCATCTTCATTTGGTAATGAATATATCTTGGTGGCGGTCGATTATGTTTCCAAATGGATTGAAGCCATTGCTACTAGGACAAATGACCATAAGGTGGTTATGAAATTTGTGAAGAAGAATATCTTTTCTAGGTTTGGTTGTCCTAGAGCTTTGATTAGTGATGGGGGTTCTCATTTCACACATTTTCAATTCCGAGCTTTGCTTCGTAAGTATGGTATCACTCACAAGCTTGCTACCCCATATCATCCCCAAACTAGTGGTCAGGTTGAAGTATCAAACCGGGAGATTAAAAATATTATGCATAAAACTGTTAGGCCGGATAGAAAAGATTGGTCCGAGAGACTAGATGATGCATTATGGGCCTATAGGACTGCTTTCAAAACTCCCATTGGTATGTCACCATATCACTTGATCTTTGGTAAAGCCTGCCATTTGCCCGCAGAATTGGAACATAGAGCTTATTGGGCTATTAAGCAAGTTAATTTTGATCTTAATCAAGCTGGTGCCCAAAGAGCTCTACAAATTAATGAACTGGAGGAATTAAGGAACGAAGCCTATGAAAATGTGAAGATTTACAAAGCTAAAACCAAAGCATTTCATGATAAGCACATTCACAGAAAGAGTTTTCAAGAAAATCAAAAGGTTTGGCTATTTAATTCAAGGCTGCGTTTATTCCCCGGTAAGTTAAAGTCCAGATGGGATGGCCCGTTCATTATTGTTAAAGTTTTTGACTATGGTGCTGTTAAGATTTTGGATCCTAACAATGGTCACATTTTCACTGTCAATGGCCAAAGGTTAAAACCTTACTTGGAGAATGAATAGTTAACTGCAAAAGAATCAATTGCTTTGTGTGATTTGGGGTAATTATTTGTGAGCCTTCATGCGTCTGGCTGAAGACGGAAAACTTAACGCTTTTGGGAGGCAACCCAAGGTTTTTGTTATTTGATGTTTTTTGTTTCAGTGTGTTTTAGTTGTTAGATTCAAGCCAAGGAGAAGAAGTTATTGCCGTCTATTGATGGAGTTCTACCCGCATGCCAGGTTGTCTCTTTCCTACTCAGAAAACTTCATTGTTCAATTGTTCTTTCATTTTAACTTTTCATGTCATTGAGGACAATGTCATTTAAGTTGGGGGGGGAGAGAAAAATTTTCATTACATATAGTACAATCTGGTAGGGATTTGGCATATCATTTTTTTGTAAATTTGCATGAAAATGAAAAGATGAAATTCCCGACTGAGTTTTATTGTTTCATGCTTGAATTGAAAGTAATTCTGGATTAGAAAAGGCTAGGGAGAAGGTTGAAGGAAAATTAAGTTTGATCTAGCCATGGAAAATTGATATAATAATCTCTTTAAAGTTCATGCGCACTATTAGAAAAAATATTCACTATGCACTCTGATGAAGCAAAATAAGATAAGCCATCTGTTATTTTGGGAACTGTATCTGATACTCTGCATTTCTTGAGGATGAGATCTATTTCAAGAAAAAGCTTTCTGCCAAGTTTTATAGAAAAAAAAAAGAAAAGAAAATGCAAAGGCATAGAAAGACCACGCCATGAAAAATGCCCCTGATCTGAGTAACCGAGCCTGCTTCACCTAAGACGTGTTGAGGTTCGCGCAAAAAGGTGAAGGGTAGTGCAGCATTATGGTTGTGCAAATGAGAAAAAAAAAGTTCCAAAGGAACAAAAGAAAAAGGCAGACAAAAGCTAGTATGTTTAAATGCTCTGATCTGAGAGGTGCAGGGTTGAAAGGTGCTTACTTGGAATAACAAATGGGGGATGCAATTGTCTTAACTGCAGATTTAGAATTACACATGCACAAGTGCTATTGAACTTTGATTTGTATTCTTAAGTCATGTGCTTTAATTTCTAATCTAAGGCTAATATGAGCATTAATGATTCTGGATTTCTAATCTTCGGTTGATTCTATGAAGGGAGAGTTGGATATAAGAGTATGATCTTTATGAATTCTTGTTGGTCCTTAACTTTAATTTAATTACATTGCTAAGGGTCTAGCAATGAGTAAGTTGGGGGGTGTGATAAGTGCTATACTTTACATCATAATTTACATCACATCCATCATCTTTGAGCATTATTTGAGTATATTTGTGCAACATGAGCATTAATTACATCCTCACACATTATTTGAGTCTTCATGCATTTTATCATCTTTTTGAGCTTAAAAGACCATGTGAGAAATATTTAAATATTTGCATAATTATTTTGGAATTAAATAGATTGGTATTTTAATTTTTAGGAAAAAGTGACCTAGATCAAGGCGCTATTTAAATAACGACAGATGCAAGAGCGCGTCTTCAGAAAGAAGCGACAGCTCCAAGGGCGTCAATTCAGTTGATAAAAGAAAGTGAAAAAAGAAAAAAAAAGAGAAAAGAATTAGCGCCCGAGAGGAGGTCGCTAATCATGGAAAGGACGCCCAAAGTGAAGGTCGGCAATTCCTATTTTACGAAAAATATGGAAATAGCAAAATAAGGAAATAAGAAACTGACGCCCGAGATGCAGTCGTTACTTCAAGAAAGGACGCCCTAGATTAAGACGTCATTTAAAGAAAAGACGCCCCAATATAAGTCGCTATTCAAAGTTGAACCAGAAAAGGCAACTGCAGGCTCCCGATCGAACTGTTCTTCCATGTTTGCTCTTATCTAAGCAACCTTTTATGGAAAGGAGGAGTCCAAGGATGGAAAGAAGTCTAATGGATCAAGTTGCATTGCTAAAATCCTGGATTTGAGTGGATTTGGGAAGTCCACGATCGTGAGAGACCAAAAACCCTATAAAAGGATGCCATTGTCGCAGGGTTACGAGGAGAACAGTTTGGAGATCTGCCTTAGGGATTAATTTCGAAGCCTTTCTTTTCATCTTTTGCAGTTAAGTTCTTCATCAAAGTTCTTCGTTTTTAAGTCTTCTCCAACTTCTTCTTCTTCCCCTTCTCCTAATTCTTTCTCGTTTTTATGCTATAATTAGTTTCTCAAAGCTCTGTCTACAGTTTTTACTGTTCACCCGATTTTCATACTTTCTGTTCTTCATCATTTTTCTCCCTCTTCTGATCCTCATCTCTTTCTACTGTCTTCACAAAAGTTGTGCGTTTTTGAAAGTTCTTCAACTTCTTCTTCTACCTCATCTTCCAATTCCTCACCGTTTTAGAGCTATAGTCAATTTTCTAAAGTTCAGATTTTTAGAGTTCTGCACTGTTCATCCGCGACCACCTCCTGTTCATCATCAGTTTTCTCCAGTGTGTTTTCCACTTTTCCTAATTCCTTCTGATTTTAAAGTTATTCTTCCTCCAAATGACTCTCTGTTTTTAATCTAGTTTTTCACTGTTTCTTCTCAAAACACACCAACACACACACACCCTTTTGCATTGTTTTCAAATTTCCTCCATCTATTTCTTTCTTCCTCTATTTTCCTCTCATATCTCAAGGCGGATCTTCATCTATTAGTCTTCTCACGGCGTCGGCATCCAAGGCGAGGCGATCTTCATCCAAGGCTTGGCAAGGAGGCGGCGTTATTCTTCATGCATTGGCTATATTTTCTTATCTTTTCTTTTTGATGTTCCCATGTTGTAATTCTTATTTTTCTAGTGTGACTTTCCACTATCATCTTAATGAAATGCATCATTTGTGAAATTGTGTTTCTCTCTCTATCTCCTCCAATTTCTCTTCTTAAACCCTCTCATATTCTTTAATTAGTTTTCTTACACTTTATTTTCCTTAGTTTCAATCTCACTCAAAATTCGGTTTTCAAAGCATAAGGTGTTTTTCCAACTTAATAAAATAAGGATTTTTCCTCCTCGTGGGATCGACTCCGCTTACCACTATATAATTTGATTTTTCAATCTTTTAAAGTGAGTGAGTGTGAATATTTTAAAATTGTGGCACGGCTTTCTTAACGACACTAGTCGATGCGCATCACCTGCTCATTCCGTATATACTCGATATGTGCATGCTGCTATGGGAAGAGGCTAGTGGTGGAACACTCCGGGGTGGGGTCACTCTCAAGGGGAAGGAGGCAGCCCGAAGACTCACTAGGAATCACCGCTGGGTCCCTGTAGGTGACTAGATCCGAGGCATAGATGTAGAACTGATCCCATACTCATCGAGCGAGTTCACTCGCCTCTTAAGGGACTGACATCAACGAGCTCGCACAAGACACATGCAAACTCCTAACAAACCACACAAACAAAAAAACGGACTCATGCATGACTCTAGACAAACCTATTGTTAGTCTGACCCGTACATGGGTGACAGCGGACCAGGACACCCGAACGTGTGCCATGCATGCATGTTATGTAACCGGAGATGGGTGACATGGGGAACACCTAAACGTCCAAGTATGACCCAGTCATGCATGGACGGCCCTTTGGATTTGGGAGACTTGAGAGGGCTAGGAGAGCCTGGTGTGGAAGAGCCGGGTGTGGGTGTATCAAGGATGGGCTTAGGTGGGCCGGGGAAACCAAAGTCTTCATTTTCCCCAAATGATGGTTCGGACTTATGGCTATGTAGAGGTTGCTTGGCCCGAGTGGAAAAGGCATGACAGTGAACTCCGCGGAGGAAGTGGATTTAAGATGGTAGCTCGGGAGGTTCACTAGTGAAGGGGTCAAAAGGGTCGAAGAAGGTATGACCCCGTGAGATGGCTTCCAACATGACATGGTCCCAAGTTTGGAATTCATAGTCACCGTCATACATTATGATCGGTGGGACGACGGATATGTGTAGAAAATAAGATTCCTCCCTTGGGCAAAAGGGAATGAAGTCGGATTCGGCCGACATAGGGATGAATAAGAGAATCTCCGTGGTGACACAACCCATGGTGCACACGGAGGTAATGGACCCTATGGCCGGGTGGGTGAAGCTAAGATTAGTGGGTTGGTCAAAGCCTCGGGCCAATAAGTGCGTCAACTTCCATTGTGAATCTAATCCCATAACAAGATCATCTAAGGTATCAACATGGTGACTAGACCGAAATATAGTGTGGAATGAGTTGACCGGCACTAACGGTAAGGTGGGGTCCATGGATGGATAAGGATGTGGCACCAAGCCATCCTTGAGCCAACTAAGAAGCGGCTCGGCTATGTATAGCGTTCCCGTAAGAAACACGGGTGGCTCGGCTTTGGTGGCTCCAAATGAGAGGGCTCCAAAATAAGATCGGAAGGTGAGGTTGGTAACGGAGCAATCACGGGTGGTGAAGGCAATGGCGTAGGTAGTCCGATCGGCTCGGGACTTGGTTGGGAGGTAGATGATTGCCGAAGGGCAGCCAAGGTAGCCTCATACGGATACTCAAATGGCTCGACCTCTAGAGCAACCAGATAAGACTGCGGCAGAGAGATCATGTTACGAAGCACATATTTCGACTGGAAGTGAAGGCGCAAACCTCTCTGGAAATGAAATGTGGCCGTGGTACTCTCCTCTCTAAAGCCATATTCCAACTGGTACTGATGATAGTCCCGAATGTACTCGAGCATGGACCTATCACCTTGGACAGGTCGACATGGGTTGGCCATAGTTGCCAAGATGTGGGAATGGATCCCTAGGAATGGATATGCAAGGCCATTTTTTTTATTTTTTTATAAGCCAAATTTTATGCAAACTAATGCAAACTCCTAGACATGACTTAGACTGCGATGCAAATGCAAAGCCGAAATGAGACTCGACTACACACCTAGACACGACCAAGATTGGGTACGCGGCGGAGTTAATCGACACGAAGAACACTCGCGCAAGTGAATCACCTCTCCGATAGGCGTAACCTAACGGTCGGGCGACACCTTTTTATATAACAAACAATGGTATGCGGATGCAACCTTAGACCGACTTAGACGATGACTAGACGTAAATGACACTCTTTTTTTTTTGATTTTAGACACCCTAGACTCAACCTGGCTCTGATACCAAACTGATGCGGGACGGACCACGGACTCGAATCCAATTAGAATGTGATCCTTGGACTCTATGCAAACTCGCGATCGTCCCTTAGCGAGGGAAGCGTCGGACATGCACGGTTGAGAAACCGGCAGTGAGCTAGGGTGGTCGGCTCTCTCTTGTGCCCGGATCGGGTCACGGGACGGTCACGCTCTCTCTCGCAGCAGCGGTAATGTAATAATATGAAGCGAGCTAATTACCCTATCATGCTCTCTAGCAGCGGCATATGAAATATATACGAAAAAAGTAAGTTGCCGAGCAAGGGAGAGAACACGATACCTCCACGCTCCCAGCGTGGGGAAGACGATCTCGGCCGAATTCGGTAACCCCCGGTAACAGTAATGAATTAAATTACATCAATGAAATATTACCCACTCCACGCAGGGAGGTAAAGGGCTACACAAGTGGGCCCGGGAGGACCGATCTCAGGTTGACGGGTTGCACTTGATCACCCCGTCGGCACGGTTCGGACGGCGTGTGCTGCTGGTTGTGGGGCCCACGTGCTGGTCGGTGGGGCCGTGTGGGACCGGGGCGGCACCACTGTGGTGGAGACTCCTGGATGGGCGCTTCCTGGGATGGCAGCATGCTGGTTCGCCGGCCGGAGGCCCGGCGGCTCCGATCGGCACCGGTCGGAAAGAGTGCCCATGGATCTGCTGCTTCTATTTTCAGGCGCGCGCTCGGACGAGATCGGCTGCTACGATCAATCCTTATGTCGGATCAAAGCACCGGAGATACCGTTGGAAAGATCTTTTGAAGTCCTTCAATTGAGGACCAGAGAGATGAACTGGATCTGCACGGATCTGGCCTTTGTTGATTTTTGAAGTTGCTGTTGGACAGTTCCCGAAATCTCAGAACAGTTGAGCAGTTTCCTGAGAACTGCCTTTGACCATGGGGTAGACCTCAGATTCAGGCTTCGAGCTCTTCATGAACGTTATAGAGGGGAGGAGAGGAAAACGGCAATATTTTTTGTGAAAGGTGTTGTTGAGATTTGGGTGGGGAAAAATATTTTAGACTGGCAGGTGGTCAGATCTGGACAGAGGTAGGCAGAACTGTAAAGGGATCTGAAAGTGAATTTTAGAAAATAGGTGGATGCCTTTGGAAATTCCACGAAAATTCTTGGGTTGAAGGGATGGTAGGTAGAACCTCCAGTAATTTTAGGGGTTCCATAAAAAATCAAAAAGGGGACCAAGAAGGTGAAACTCAGGGTGGCTGTGACTAGATCTGAACAAAAGGCAGAACTGGTGGGTGGAGATGCACGAAAATGGAAAATTATAAAATGGGACTAAAATTTTTTTTTCATTTTTTTGGAGGGTTATGATGAACCCTCAAATGTACCCTGAAAATATCAGCTCCAGAAGATGAGAGAATTAAGAGCTAAAATTCTCGGAGTGGCCATCTGTCCAGCAAGACAGAACCTGGATAGAACTTCCGACGGTGGCTCATGGTGGCTCGATGGCGGCACGAACGGTGGCGGTGGCGGCACAGAATGAAATCAGAGGTGGAGGGGCTAAGATAGAAGGGTTCACAACCCTGAAATGTAGAGGATGGAGAAGGAAAACTAGAGAGGAGAGGGAGAGGGGCACACCAGCTCTTGGAGCTCCAAGAAAATTCACACAATTTTTCTCATTAATTCTAACAAAATGTGAAAATACAAGGATTTATACAAAATGTAAAAAGACTCAAAATGACCTTAGATCTAGATCTGAAAGGGGTATTAAGGGGATGGAAGAAATTATTTCTCCCATGTGGTCAAAACATATTAAACAAATTCTAATCAAACTATCTAATTCCATTCAAACTTCACCTAAATTTCACCTACCTAGCCTAATAAGGCCAAAGAAGAGGGCGCCCCCTTCATGGGCTTCTCTTGGGCTTAGGCTGGTCCAAGGCCAACCAACTCAAGTCCAATAACCCATGTCTAGTCTTGGGCCTTCCAGACCTTGGTGGTCCATGAGAGGGGGAAAGCCCACTTGGGCCTTTAAGTGAGTTAAAGACCAATATGAACCCAATATGAACTAACCCCTTAATAGACTCTTCTAAATGCAACCCATTGATGTATTCTACATGGAATATGGCCCATTGGCTTGTTAAAAGCCTTACAAGGGAGCCCAAATGAAAGAAATCAAACAAATACACAATTACAAACTCATACAACCCATAAGACACACCTATACAAGCCAAATACACACTAATACATCCCATAAGCCATTGATGTCCCCATCAGGACAATCATCAAAAGTCCCAATAGGAATCCCCTACAAAACCATGTTCGGCCCTCGTCACCATTGGCGAGATCGGTTGGCCTCCACCTTTAGCTTGGACCTTTCGTCCCGGTTAATGAACGTACTCCTTGCTTCGACATGTAAACCACATCGATGAACAAACCCGTGTTCGGCCCTCGTCACCATCGGCGAGATCGGTCGGCCTCCACCATTAACTCGGACCTTCCGTCCCGGTTAATGAACATACTCCTTGCTTCGACATGTAAACCACGTCGATGAACAGACCCGTGTTCAGCCCTCGTCACCATCGGCGAGATCGATCGGCCTCCACCTTTAACTCGGACCTTTCGTCCCGGTTAATGAACTTACTCCTTGCTTTGACATGTGAACCACGTCGATGAACAAACCCGGGTTCGACCCTCATCATCATCGGCGAGATCGGTCGACCTCTATCTCTTAGCTTGGACCTTTCATCCCTGTTAAGAACTGTACAGTCTTTGCTTCGGCATTTAACCAATGTCGACGAACTAAACCAGGGCCCGACCCTTATCATCATCAATAATGTTGGTCGGCGTTCTAGCAGATAAGTTCTCCCATGTTCCGGGTTCTCCATGGAATAAAGAAAAGAGAAAAGAAAGAAACAAATGGGGTTAAAAATAGAGATACCCCGCCAGCCTTGTTCCTAGACTAGGACAAGGGCAAAAATGGCTATAACATGGCTGTGGCGAAAACCCGAAAGGGCGTTGCAGGCAAAATCGGGTACCCCGCCAAGCGAAAACCCGAAAGGGCGCGTGGGTAAAAGCAAGAGGGGGTTGATTTCGGTGAAAACCCGAAAGGGCGCTTGAGTCAGTAATGTGATACAAAAAAATGAATGAAATAAAAATGATGATGATGATGTAGTAACGAGGCTACCCTCGTTCATCATTCCACTTCCTTCTACCCCTTTCGACCCTTGTCACCATCGGTAAGATCGGTCGCTACCCTTTCGGCCCTTTTCACCATCGGCAAGATCGGTCGCTACCCTCTTTCGGCCCTTGTCACCATCGGCAAGATCGGTCGCTACCCCTTTCGGCCCTTGTCACCATCGGCAAGATCGATCGCTACCCTCTTTCGGCCCTTGTCACCATCGGCAAGATTGGTCGCTACCCCTTTCGGCCCTTGTCACCATCGGCAAGATCGGTCGCTACCCCTTTTGGCCCTTGTCACCATCGGTAAGATCGGTCGCTACCCTTTTTCGACCCTTGTCACCATCGGCAAGATCGGTCGCTACCATGTTCGGCCCTTGTCACCATTGGCAAGATCGGCCGCTGTAGACACGCCAAAATTGACATTACTTTGAGTATTTCTCATATTGCCTTGTAATGCCCCATTTGACCCTCAAATTAGCTTGTTTGAGTGGTTTTTCCCATTTTCTTGAATTTCTCCTATTTTTCCCTCATTTCCTCCTTTTTCCTATTTTTTTGGATTTTCTGGGCATTTATCTCTATTTTTTGAATTAACGCCCTGGAGAGGGGCGTGTTTTAAAAACGCGGCCTGATCTAGGGCGTGTCTCTCCATTTTACCTTTTTCTCCCCCATTTTACCTATTTTATAAATTTGTGACCTGGTGAAGGGCGTGTTTTAAAACACGACCTGACCTGGGGCGTTTCTTGATGAAAGGACGCCCTGAGGTGAGGGCGTCAATTCCTGGAATTATGAAATTTTTGAAAAAGAATAAATGTTTGAAAAATGTTTAATCACGCCCTAACATGGGGCGTTTTTCAATTCACGCCTCTCCCTGAGGCGTCTTTCATAATTTCTAAATAAAAGAAATGTTTATTTCTAAAATTAATCCAGGAAGAAACGCCCTGACCCAGGGCGTGTTTTGAATTAACGCCCCTTGACAGGTCGTCATTTCTTGAATTGACGCCCTGACCAAGGGCGTGTTTCATCTTATGGCTTCGCAGCCCTTTCCTCAGGGAATCCTTGCTTTGTTAGACTCCTGCCTTGATTTGGGCTCTTGCCCAGATTAATCCTTTCCCCCTTGGGCTCTTGCCCGTTCTTATCTTTCTATCTATTGATTTTAACCCTATTAATAGAACCTCTTTGGCTCTGTTGAGAAGGTTCCGAAGGTCTTCCTCCGTTCTTCTTCTTCTTCGGTTTATTCTTCATCTGTTTGATTTTTTTTCTTCTCTTCTATTTTTTTTACTCTTCCCTCCGTTATATTGTTCTTCTTCTTCTTCTGTTTCCTGCTTCTTTCCTTTTCTTCTGTTGCTTTCTTCTTTTACAGGAACCGAAGGGCTGTTGGTGTTTTGGCTAAGGAGAGGCTCCATTGCTTCGTCAAGTCTTCATCCTATCGGAAGTTCTCCCCCAATGAATATCAAAGCCAAAAGCAACAGGCTCCTTTGTTATTTTATTTTTATTATTCTTTTTATTGCATCGTTTGCATACATGCATATTCATAGTATTCGTTTCCTTTAACTCGACCACGTTGAGGCTTTCCCCACAGTGCATCTCTTGCGCTCTTTCCCTTATTCCTATCTTATATCATCTTTTGCATACATTCATCATATTTTTCCCACACCCTTTTTGCATAGGGGTTTAAGGGCCACCACCCTTAAGGTGTGTTCTTCACCATGTTATCATGCTCATATTTTTATTTAGGATTTGATGCTACACTCACCATGTTCTAATTCCTATCTTTTATTGGTGTTCGTGTCTTTTTTGCAAGGGTAATTAAAGAAGAACTCTCTTCATCGGCCGGCCGATCTAGAAGAGAAAGGAGCACTCACATCCCCGCGCTTTTAAAGGTATTCTTCGCGATCTCTCCCATGCTTTCATTGTTGTATTTTTGAGGCGCTCGCGTCTCTGGCGATCACAAATTCCCCTTAGCACCTCGTGCTATTTCATGCTTATTTATTCATATTCTTAATTTTTCCTTAAGTGGATTTTCTTAGAATCTACAAATTGGCGATCACGGTGGGACGCTTTGTGTTCTCTTTATTACCCCTTTCCCCTTAGGCACCCGCGTGTGCCGTCTCCCCTATTGCACCCTCGGTGCGTCTCCCTTTTTGTGCCCCTCGGGCACCCTCCATTGGTTTTACACCCTCCCGTAAGTGATCGATCGGTTTGTTGATTCTTCTTTAAAATTTCCACTTATTTAAAATTCTTGATGAGCATGCTTATTCTATTGATTGCCATGATTGTGTGATTGAGTGTTAATACTGCTGGCCGTGAAGTTTTTCTGGAGAAAGTGAATTCACGCCTCTGGAAGCGGCATTTTCTTGATTTAACGCCCTAACCAAGGGCGTCTTCTTCATATTTTACGCCCTCTGACAGGGCGTTTTCCAGCATATTTCTGGGTTTTCCTACTTTATATTGATGTCTGTGAATTCACGCCCTTCTCCAGGGCGCCTTTTTATATTGTAACGCCTCACACTAAGGCGTTTTATTCATTCGGCCGTGCGTACCCCTGAGAGTTGACGCCCTCGCCCAGAGGCGTCCATTTGATTTGTAGCGCCCCATACCAGGGCGTGTTTTTACCTTGCTTGTGTGGGACCACACAGTGATTCACGACAGTAACACTATCATTTCTTTTCTGGATAGCGCCCCCTTTCAGGGCGTCTTTTACTGTGGGTTTGCAGAACCCTTCCTCGCGTGATTTTTCATCATGATTCATGCCATGCTCATATTCATTGATTGATTATGTTGTGGTGATTACCCTGCTTGTTTGTGAATTCACGCCCCTCTCCAGGGTGTCCTTTTACTTGGTAACGCCTCAGGCCAGGGCGTTTCTTTGTTGATTAGCGCCCATCAGCAAGGCGTTTCTTTTGATTTGACGCCCTCGGTCAAGGGCGTCCTTTCCTATTATAGCGCCTTAGCCTAAGGCGTGTTTTGACTGCCCCTAGCACCTCGCTTTGAGTCACGACAGTCACACTGTCGTGTCTTTTGTTAGTAGCGCCCCCTGCCAGGGCGTGTTATTACTGTGGGTTTCCAGAACCCTCCCCGCTGTGGTTTTTCATGATATTTCATGCTTATCTTTGTTGATTGATCATACTATTGCGGTTGGCCTGATTTCCCCTGTTGCATTCATTCATTTGCATTGGTTTGGGAGGCCCCCCTCCTCTTCATTAGGATCCACACACCCTCTTGGAATCGGGATGACCCTCCATTGAGCATTCCATCTCTTTGGACTGGAAATCCCTTTTCCAAGACTCCATAAGTCCCCGCACCCGTGGATTCCCTCACGGACGCCGGGCAGGTTGTACCCTTTTGAAGTCCCGGATTAGTTGGCCATATACGTGGTGAGAGAGTGTTCCTAGTTGGCATTGGAGTTCAAACCATATTGAAACTAGGTTTCCCCCCCTTGTGTGAATCATTCAAAACTTTGATAAAATCCTTAGTTCACCAAGGTTCAAACATAAGAATCAAAGTAACCATTCCAACTTGTGTGTTTCTTTGTAAATTATTTGCACATTAAATTACTTGCATAATGGCTTACTTTGATAGACAAAATAACATGTTCAATTCAATTAATATTCATGAGGGTGATCAACCTAGCAGATCTTATTCCCCTCAAATTCAACATGTTCATCATTCTCACCATACTTTCAAGGGACCACGTCCTCATTCTTATGGTCTTGCCCGACCCATGGGCAATGTCCATCCTCATGGTCCCCCTACTCAATTTCAAGCCACTATTCCTTCGGGACCCTCTCGTGCCAATGATGAGAAAGTCTCCCAGATCATTCATGCGTTAGATCATCTTACCCCTCAACAGATCCAAGCCCTTAAGGCTGCCGTTGAGGGTACATCTCATGCATCTCCCCCTTCCAATCCTAATCGGGTGGCCCATCACCCACCTCCCTCTTCTATTCACGACCCTCCACGGGTGGCCCATCACCCACTTCCCTCTTCCACTCATGTTCCTAATCAGGTAGCCCATTACCCATCTCCTTCTATTCACATTCCCCCTCGGGTGGTCCGACACCCGCCTCCTTCTGTTCCTCCTCCATCACGGCCCGGAGGCCCATTTACTCCTTGCAATCCGGCCCGTCCGGGTCCTTTTACGGATCATCCCGTCAACTCCCCTCCACGGCCTTTTTATACGGCCCTTCCTCCTTCAAGGCCTTGCCAGCCCTCGGTTGTTCAAGTCACACCCCTCCAACAATCTCTGCTTGATAAGATTACTTTGATGGAGGAACAAATAAAGAGGGTCACGGCTCCTCCTACTCTAGTCAATCCTCTCCATGCCGCTTTGGACGAGATTACAAAGATGGAGAAAGAATGGAAGGATAGGAGGGATGATTATGGCGTCGGCGGTTCAAATGAGCAAGAGCCGGCATTCGAAGAATCCAAGGCAGTGTACGATGATGATGAAGCTCCGCGGGCACCCCTTCCGAGTTTCCTTAATTTTCCACTCCCTCCATTATCATTTGATGAACCCCCTGCTCAGGACGAAGTCACCGTCCCCGACCCAACCCCTGTTTATGAGACTAATTGGTGTTACGATGATGGGTCGATACTCCAATCACCCACACCGACACCCCTTGAGTCTCCTCCTATCCCTAACACCGCTTCCACTAAACCTCCACTAATTACACTCCCACCAGTTATACCATTAACCTTCACAACACCAGCCTCCCCCAAGCCTTCCACTATTAAACCTCCACCCGTTAAGCCATCTACCTCCACACCACTAGCCTCCATCGAACCCACCATTGAACCTTCCCCAATTAACCTCCCATTACCGCCACCTCGGCCTTCCATTATCCCTTTAAAACCCACTTTGCCTATTCCACCATTTAACCCTTTAACCTTACCCATGGCTAATCCTGAGCAGGATCCACCCCTTTTTGCACCCGAGCCAACCCCGACTGCTTTCGAGCAAAGGGAGAAACTCGACGTGTTTGAACCCCCGCTTACGCTCACCCATTTGCCAATGCTTTCCATCATGCCTCCATCATTCATAGAGCCTTCCGCCTCCACTTCACCTCCCCTTACTACTCGGAATGGGGGGCCTTCTACAAGCACAGGTGCCGAGGACGATCAAGAGCCGGGCAGCAAGGATTTGGCCATGCCATTCAAGATTCAAGAATTCATTTGCCAGATGACAATCCGAGTTATTGTGCCAAGCACGGTCGAAGAAGCCAAGTCACCGCCATGCCGAGCATTGATGCTGTGTAAGGGCCGGGCAGGGCACCCCTTGTTCCAATTTCTGAATTCCGAATTCATTATTCCTTACAAGGGGCGAATGCCCATTTTGCTCAACTTTCCGTATATACCACATTCAATGGGCAACACGATGCTTCCCATTCCAACTCTCCAACTCCCTCACGTTGTTGATCTTTGCCTTCAAAGGGGGTTGCCACTTATTGAAACTCCTTTTATTGGGCCAATTGGCTGTATTCTTTCACTGCCGTGGAGGGGCAGTTATCTTGGTGCCGAAAGGCCTTCCGCTATTTCATCCACCTTCTTGTCTATCACATCTTTTCCATGGGTCATTCCCAGGGTTAGGAGGAGGACCTCGTCCTCTCGCCCTTCATATTCTCCATATTCTTTGCATCCCATTGCATTCGCGCATTCATTGCATTCATTGCATCCATCCCATTGCACGCATTTGTACCTCCTGCTTCACGGGTTTCCAAACCCGTATCTTCCCCGCCTTCCGGTACCGCCGGATATTCCGCATTTCCCATCTTATTCATATTCATCTTTTTGTCCACTCTCCTTGGGGCATCGCGTCCCCTTTCCTGCTATTTCCCTGGAACCTCCAGGAGTCTTATTCCTCCTCTTTAGGCATCACGCCCTTTCTGATTCTATTCCTCCGGAACCTCCGGATTTTCCCTTTGGGCACGACGCCCCTCTCCACCTTTTTTATTTGCTTCCTCCGGAACTTCCGGACTTTCCCCTCGGGCACGACGCCCCTTTCCATCTTCTCCCTCCTGATTTCATTCCTCCGGAACCTCCGGACTTTCCCTTTGGGCACGACGCCCCTCTCCACCTTTTTCATTTTCCTCCTCCGGAACCTCCGGACTTTCCCTTTGGGCACGACGCCCCTCTCCACCTTCTTTATTTGCTTCCTTCGGAACCTCCGGACTTTTCCCTCGGGCACGACGCCCCTTTCCACCTTCTCCTTCCTGATTTCATTCCTCCGGAACCTCCGGATTTTTCTCTCCTCCCTGGGCATCGCGTCCCTCGACATTTTCTCCCTCCGGAACCTCCGGACCCTCCATCTTTCTTCCGATTCATCTTTCTAATCTTCCTGAACATCACATCCTTCATTTTTTTCTTCCTTTTCCATCATCTTTTTCCTTATTTCGTCTCAGGGCATCGCGTCCCTTCTTTTGTCATCCCTTCGGAGCCTCCGGATGATTTCTCCTCTCACGATTCTCCTCCGCCTCCGGACCCTCCAGATCCGCCTCTTTCCATCTATCAATTTCTTCTTCTGATTCCTCATGATCCTGGGTCCGACCCAACTTCTTCCACATCCACTGCCTTGGGCATCTGCCCATTCTCTCACTGCTTTCGAGGCTTTAGTCCTCACTCCTCCTTCTAATTCTTCACTTCTTCTGTAGACTGTTCCATGTGATCAGGGTCTCCGCGCCTTAGTGAGCTAGCCCTCGCCTCTTTTCCCTTTTCTCCTTATTCGTCTGAGTCTGGTTTGAGCACCACTCATTCTTGTTAAGCCACTCCCAAAAGCCTTTGCTTCCAATCCTTTTGACTCCCAAAGAGGACTATCCCACGATGATCAACCTCGCCTCTAACAGCTGCTTCAACAAAGGTTGCAAGGTAACATATTGGCGTAAGTACGCATTTTTATGATATCATTCCCTCATTGCTTCACGCATGATTTTCAAAATGAAGTGCTTCTTAACAAGATTTAAAAGTGGTGTTTTAGACCTTTATCTTAGGCTTTTGTTAAATTAAATCATTGTTAAAAAAGAGTCCTTTAGGCTTGTTTTTTTTGCAGCACCTCTGGTTAATAAGAACCCCGCGCTGGGAATTCAACATTCTCTCCGTGCTTGTTAAGATCAACCCTCAGCTGGGTATTTCACACACTTCACGGCGTCCTTAGCCGGCTCCTTTGGTAAAACACCGTTGCTACCTTGGCCATGCCATGAGTATATCTGAAAGTCTTTTCTCTTCTTTATTCGGCCACATGCAGGGGCAAGAGGTTGACGGATGAGATGACCAACCTCGGTAATCCCCAATACGAGAGGAGTCTCAAATAGGGGCAGTCTTGACCCAAACTAAATATGAATTTCATGATATACATCTCGCCAAAAGGGCTATTATGAAAATCAAGTCAAAATTTCGATAAAAGCAAGATTGTGAATTATGGCATGTCAAGAGTGGCAAAGTCCCCGCAGGGAAAACCCTGGTCGTATGCATGTCAAGGGTCTAAAAATCAAAGGCACAAAACCCGGCACAACAGACTACCTCTTTGAGGGAACACCTTGGAAAGAATTCAAGTCTTGATATCTCACATCCTGCATAAAGCTTATCTACAATTATTCTTCTCTTCTCCCTCTAAGACCGATCATTTCTCAGGTATGGCCTTGGTAGGGGCACCATTGATCAATGGCGGTCGGTTATAGGATGCCACTTTCAATGCACGTCCAGCTTTGGGCAGTTTTAGCGAAAAGGGAAGGAACAAGGACCCCTAGCCAGTGGTTCAAAACGACCCTTTGATGCTGCATTAACAACGTCTAAACCAAAATCCTAAAAAAAATTTGAATATTTCCCGATCAAAATCCCAACAAAAATTCAAATATTTTCCAAAAATCTCCATGAAAATTCAAATATTTTCAAAACTCATAAAAATTTGCATATTTTCAAAACTCATAAAAATTTTCATATTTCCAAAATCCAAAAATTTGCATTGTATTTTTCTAATGGTGTTTTGCAGGAACAGCTTTGCAGAGACCAAAAGCACGGGATGAGTCCTATCTCCACTCATTGCTATCAATCTATTGATTCTCCCGATATTCTCATGACATGCCACCCTGGGTATTTTTGGTTATCACCTCCTTATATCATTTTGGTTATATCTCCTGATTATCATTCTAATTATTCATCTCCAGATCTTTCAATCAACTCCTGCTAATTTCTCTGGATCAATTCTGCCGATGGGCATTATCAGATCTTGATCATTCAACTCCAAAACTTGATTAGCCAGATTGGCATCCTCATGACAAAATAACAAACAATGATGCTTTGCAATATCATGATTCAACTCATAATGGTTACTATGTTGTGACATGCTATTGATTCATGCTATGCATGCTATGATTAAATGCCTTATTCATTGCTTATTATATCTTGGCTAATAAAATTTTGAGCGCAGGATAAGAAGCTCTTGGTCCCGCCGGCAGGGCATCATCACTCAAAGTCCCACGGTGTTTGCAGCTCATTTCTCAGTTCCCATACTTATTGCCCCACCATCTCTCCCTGTATGCATTTTTACTATATGTTACATACGCTACTAGATTATATCAAGGACCTTGTGGCTTTGGTAAATCTGGGATTTGAGTTTCCCTTCATCAAAAATAATGATGACCAGAGAAGTCTTAGTCACACGGATAGGCCGTTGAGCCGTCTAAGACTGGGGATGATGGTTCCCTTTTTACGAGTTGGTGCGTGGATAAACGGGCTTCGGCTTAGTATTAGCTCGCGAAATTGGTTTCTTGACCCAGTCTTGGCAGTTTAACAATATTATCCTTGATTATATTATATTTTCATTTGTTATTTTCCCTTTAGCCCAGCATGCATTCATGTAGGACTTTGAATTAACATTGGAAAATCATTCTGATAAGCTGCTTTGAGGGTTGAATTGATCTTAATCTTTCAATATGAGATATTCCATGCCGAATTGAGTCATCAGTTCGTTTTGTCGTTGTTTTGGGTCATTTTCTCGAAAGCTCCTTGTTTGGATTTTTATCATCTTATTTTATCTCCTTTCCTTTGATCCGCCTTGGCTGCAGCACGTCCACATTAGCTGGTAACCGCTCCCCAATGGTGAAATCTACAGGTTTGTGACCTGGAGTACTTCCACCGTGCTGGAAGTTGATCATTCTTCATTCTCCTTCGTGCACTGCGTGCACAACTCCCCTTTTATCCAAACATTGTTGATTTCGTTGGATTTCCCGAGATTTGCTTCATCTCGAGCTTTTGATTTGATTCTCATCAAGTGATGTTGATTGCGTGTCTCATCACACCTTGGCATCTACTTTTCAGTTTGCTACGCTCCCTTGCAAAGCAGACGCCAAGGCGGGGTAGCTGTAGACACGCCAAAATTGACATTACTTTGAGTATTTCTCATATTACCTTGTAATGCCCCATTTGACCCTCAAATTAGCTTGTTTGAGTGGTTTTTCCCATTTTCTTGAATTTCTCCTATTTTTCCCTCATTTCCTCCTTTTTCCTATTTTTCTGGATTTTCTTGGCATTTATCTTTCATAATTTCTAAATAAAAGAAATGTTTATTTCTAAAATTAATCCAGGAAGAAACGCCCTGACCCAGGGCGTGTTTTGAATTAACGCCCCTTGACAGGTCGTCAATTCTTGAATTGACGCCCTGACCAAGGGCGTGTTTCATCTTATGGCTTCGCAGCCCTTTCCTCAGGGAGTCCTTGCTTTGTTAGACTCCTGCCTTGATTTGGGCTCTTGCCCAGATTAATCCTTTCCCCCTTGGGCTCTTGCCCGTTCTTATCTTTCTATCTATTGATTTTAACCCTATTAATAGAACCTCTTTGGCTCTGTTGAGGAGGTTCCGAAGGTCTTCCTCCGTTCTTCTTCTTCTTCGGTTTATTCTTCATCTGTTTGATTTTTTTTCTTCTCTTCTGTTTTTTTTACTCTTCCCTCCGTTATATTGTTCTTCTTCTTTTTCTGTTTCCTACTTCTTTCCTTTTCTTCTGTTGCTTTCTTCTTTTACAGGAACCGAAGGGCTGTTGGTGTTTTGGCTAAGGAGAGGCTCCATTGCTTCGTCAAGTCTTCATCCTATCGGAAGTTCTCCCCCATTGAATATCAAAGCCAAAAGCAACAGGCTCCTTTGTTATTTTATTTTTATTATTCTTTTTATTGCATCGTTTGCATACATGCATATTCATAGTATTCGTTTCCTTTAACTCGACCACGTTGAGGCTTTCCCCACAGTGCATCTCTTGCGCTCTTTCCCTTATTCCTATCTTATATCATCTTTTGCATACATTCATCATATTTTTCCCACACCCTTTTTGCATAGGGGTTTAAGGGCCACCACCCTTAAGGTGTGTTCTTCACCATGTTATCATGCTCATATTTTTATTTAGGATTTGATGCTACACTCACCATGTTCTAATTCCTATCTTTTATTGGTGTTCGTGTCTTTTTTGCAAGGGTAATTAAAGAAGAACTCTCTTCATCGGCCGGCCGATCTAGAAGAGAAAGGAGCACTCACATCCCCGCGCTTTTAAAGGTATTCTTCGCGATCTCTCCCATGCTTTCATTGTTGTATTTTTGAGGTGCTCGCGTCTCTGGCGATCACAAATTCCCCTTAGCACCTCGTGCTATTTCATGCTTATTTATTCATATTCTTAATTTTTCCTTAAGTGGATTTTCTTAGAATCTACAAATTGGCGATCACGGTGGGACGCTTTGTGTTCTCTTTATTACCCCTTTCCCCTTAGGCACCCGCGTGTGCCGTCTCCCCTATTGCACCCTCGGTGCGTCTCCCTTTTTGTGCCCCTCGGGCACCCTCCATTGGTTTTACACCCTCCCCTAAGTGATCGGTCGGTTTGTTGATTCTTCTTTAAAATTTTCACTTATTTAAAATTCTTGATGAGCATGCTTATTTTATTGATTGCCATGATTGTGTGATTGAGTGTTAATACTGTTGGCCGTGAAGTTTTTCTGGAGAAAGTGAATTCACGCCTCTGGAAGAGGCGTTTTCTTGATTTAACGCCCTAACCAAGGGCGTCTTCTTCATATTTTACGCCCTCTGACAGGGCGTTTTCCAGCATATTTCCAGGTTTTCCTGCTTTATATTGCTGTCAGTGAATTCACGCCCTTCTCCAGGGCGCCTTTTTATATTGTAACGCCTCACACTAAGGCGTTTTATTCATTCGGCCGTGCGTACCCCTGAGAGTTGACGCCCTCGCCCAGAGGCGTCCATTTGATTTGTAGCGCCCCATACCAGGGCGTGTTTTTACCTTGCTTGTGTGGGCCCACACAGTGATTCACGACAGTAACACTGTCGTTTCTTTTCTGGATAGCGCCCCCTTTCAGGGCGTCTTTTACTGTGGGTTTGCAGAACCCTTCCTCGCGTGATTTTTCATCATGATTCATGCCATGCTCATATTCATTGATTGATTATGTTGTGGTGATTACCCTGCTTGTTTGTGAATTCACGCCCCTCTCCAGGGTGTCCTTTTACTTGGTAACGCCTCAGGCCAGGGCATTTCTTTGTTGATTAGCGCCCATCAGCAAGGCGTTTCTTTTGATTTGACGCCCTCGGTCAAGGGCGTCCTTTCCTATTATAGCGCCTCAGCCTAAGGCGTGTTTTGACTGCCCCTGGCACCTCGCTTTGAGTCACGACAGTCACACTATCGTGTCTTTTGTTAGTAGCGCCCCCTGCCAGGGCGTGTTATTACTGTGGGTTTCCAGAACCCTCTCCGCTGTGGTTTTTCATGATATTTCATGCTTATCTTTGTTGATTGATCATATTATTGCGGTTGGCCTGATTTCCCCTGTTGCATTCATTCATTTGCATTGGTTTGGGAGGCCCCCCTCCTCTTCATTAGGATCCACACACCCTCTTGGAATCGGGACGACCCTCCATTGAGCATTCCGTCTCTTTGGACTGGAAATCCCTTTTCCAAGCCTCCATAAGTCCCCGCACCCGTGGATTCCCTCACGGACGCCGGGCAGGTTGTACCCTTTTGAAGTCCCGGATTAGTTGGCCATATACGTGGGGAGAGAGTGTTCCTAGTTGGCATTGGAGTTCAAACCATATTGAAACTAGGTTTCCCCCCCTTGTGTGAATCATTCAAAACTTTGATAAAATCCTTAGTTCACCAAGGTTCAAACATAAGAATCAAAGTAACCATTCCAACTTGTGTGTTTCTTTGTAAATTGTTTGCACATTAAATTGCTTGCATAATGGCTTACTTTGATAGACAAAATAACATGTTCAATTCAATTAATATTCATGAGGGTGATCAACCTAGCACATCTTATTCCCCTCAAATTCAACATGTTCATCATTCTCACCATACTTTCAAGGGACCACGTCCTCATTCTTATGGTCATGCCCGACCCATGGGCAATGTCCATCCTCATGGTCTCCCTACTCAATTTCAAGCCACTATTCCTTCGGGACCCTCTCGTCCCAATGATGAGAAAGTCTCCCAGATCATTCATGCGTTAGATCATCTTACCCCTCAACAGATCCAAGCCCTTAAGGCTGCCGTTGAGGGTACATCTCATGCATCTTCCCCTTCCAATCCTAATCGGGTGGCCCATCACCCACCTCCCTCTTCTATTCACGACCCTCCACGGGTGGCCCATCACCCACTTCCCTCTTCCACTCATGTTCCTAATCGGGTAGCCCATTACCCATCTCCTTCTATTCACATTCCCCCTCGGGTGGTCCGACACCCGCCTCCTTCTGTTCCTCCTCCATCACGGCCCGGAGGCCCATTTACTCCTTGCAATCCGGCCCGTCCGGGTCCTTTTACGGGTCATCCCGTCAACTCCCCTCCACGGCCTTTTTATACGGCCCTTCCTCCTTCAAGGCCTTGCCAGCCCTCGGTTGTTCAAGTCACACCCCTCCAACAATTTCTGCTTGATAAGATTATTTTGATGGAGGAACAAATAAAGAGGGTCACGGCTCCTCCTACTCCAGTCAATCCTCTCCATGCCGCTTTGGACGAGATTACAAAGATGGAGAAAGAATGGAAGGACAGGAGGGATGATTATGGCGTCGGCGGTTCAAATGAGCAAGAGCCGACATTCGAAGAATCCAAGGTAGTGTACGATGATGATGAAGCTCCGCGGGCACCCCTTCCGAGTTTCCTTAATTTTTCACTCCCTCCATTATCATTTGATGAACCCCCTGCTCAGGATGAAGTCACCGTCCCCGACCCAACCCCTGTTTATGAGACTAATTGGTGTTACGATGATGGGTCGATACTCCAATCACCCACACCGACACCCCTTGAGTCTCCTCCTATCCCTAACACCGCTTCCACTAAACCTCCACTAATTACACTCCCACCAGTTATACCATTAACCTTCACAACACCAGCCTCCCCCAAGCCTTCCACTATTAAACCTCCACCCGTTAAGCCATCTACCTCCACACCACTAGCCTCCATCGAACCCACCATTGAACCTTCCCCAATTAACCTCCCATTACCGCCACCTCGGCCTTCCATTATCCTTTTAAAACCCACTTTGCCTATTCCACCATTTAACCCTTTACCCTTACCCATGGCTAATCCTGAGCAGGATCTATCCCTTTTTGCACCCGAGCCAACCCGGACTGCTTTCGAGCAAAGGGAGAAACTCGACGTGTTTGAACCCCCGCTTACGCTCACCCATTTGCCAACGCTTTCCATCATGCTTCCATCATTCATAGAGCCTTCCGCCTCCACTTCACCTCCCCTTACTGATAAGTACAATATGAAGTGATCTAGAAGGGGAGGGGATGAATAGATCACTGTTTTTCGTAGAATTAAAAAAATACTGCAGAGTATATTGCTAAACGCAAATAACCTCGAGCTCTGACTATCGAAAATGATGCAGTGCAGTTAACAGCTCAAGCAAATAGAAAGCATACCACAATCGATCACACAAGGACTCAGAGGATTTTAAGGTGGTTCGGTCCTTCAGACCTACATCCACCCCACACTCAAACCAAGTGTGGCTTCACTAAAGGCTGGGCAACACAGCTTGCCAGACAACTGCTGATACACAGCTTCCCAAGAGAACAACCTCTCCTCTTCCTCCTACCCGGAGGGAACCTCTAGCGACCAGCAGTCACTAGAACCCAGAGACTTACGTCTCTCTTCCTCTTTACCAAGAGGGAACCCCACTAGTAGCAGCCCTGCTACTAGTGAACCAGAGGTCGAAGACCCCTCTTCCTCCCAACCCGGAGGGAACCTACAAGCAGCTCACCTACTGCTTGCAAACCGGAGAATGAATCTCCCTTCTCCTGATCTCACAGGAGGACCCCGACCTCAATCCAGAGGATCGGAAACACAAACAAGGACAGTAGAAGAAAGATAAGAACAATAAACGAAAAAATACGAACGAAGGAAATCAAATGCCAGAAAATGGAAACAATGTAGCTCAACACAGAGCAATAGACTTCGGATTTGATCCGCAAGTCAGAACAACTCTTCTGATCACTCTTCTGCTCTCTCTCTCTTTTTCCCTCTGCTATTCTTTCTTCTTTCTTTTCTTTTCCTGGATCGAAGGGCTCTCAATTTTCCTATTTTTTTTTCTATGCCTCTCTTCTTCGATCACCTTCATCTGAGGACGAAAGATTCTATTTATAGCCGAACAGCAGGTGGATAGGGCACAAAACGCGTGTGCCTCCCACGCTCGATCCAGAATCTTCCTGCCACGTGCCTTTATCAGATTGGTTCCTCTTGTCTCGGATCACGTGCAGCCCTGGAGTGTGGAATGTTCTTCCTCGGACCTGTAATGAGATTAAGTCCATTAATACGCTGCATGGCCATTAAAACCCAAACTGCATGAGGTATAGTAACAGCACGACGTGACTATTACTCGAGATGACACAAGAACGACACGAGATACTCTGTAACAGGTCAGATACACAGAAGAAAATAACACGAGGTGAGGTTATAAGCAAAAGAGACACGAGGTCACGAATGCAAAAACAACACGAGGACAACACGGGCTAACGACAGAAACCGACATGAAGACTAAAGCGAGAAACCAACACGAGGACAGAATATAACGAAACGACTCGAGGTGAAAACAACACGAAGTGAAGTTTGACACGAAGTATAGTGGTGACAAACACACACTATAGAGAAAAACGACACGAAGACAGTAAGAACAGCACGAGATGAAAATAGCACGGGCTGATAACGACACGAAGTCGAAACAGTAAATGACACGGGATCACACTGCACGAAGTAAAACTACACGAAGACTTAATAAGAAAAACGACACGAGGTGGCAATAAGGAGAACGACATGAAAACATCATGGACTAGCAACCGAAACCGACACGAAGTCAAAAAGTACAACACGAGGTGTTGTAACCAAGAAGAAGTGCCAATCAACACGAAGACAGTATGCAAAGAAACGACTCGAAGTGAGATGAGAACAGAATGAAACAAAGAAGACGACACGGAGTGCATAAAACCAACACGAAGATGTGGACTATAGTAACCGTCACGAAGTGTGGTTACTAAGTAGGAACGACACGAGGTCTTCAGGAAAACTACTCGAAGTTCATCAGAACTTTTAGAGCAGCTACAGGAACACGACACGAAGTCATGAGAAGAGAAAACAATCACAAAGTGAAACGAACACTTGAACTTAGACTGACTTAGAGACTCAGCGAAAAGACTCGAAGACAGAAATACAAAGGATGACATGGAAACAACACAGTAAACAAATACTGCACGAGGTAAAAGACAACACTCAATCAGACGACAACATGGCTAACTCGACACGAGGTGAAAACGCGAAGCAAGAACTACATGATGTTTGAGGAAAACAGCACGAAGACAGAACATGAACGAACACACGAAGTGTTACCTCTTAGCAGCTATTTCATATAAGACCATGGATAACTCAAGTGCAAGATATCTGATTAAAAATAACAAGAACAATTAACATAGTGTTGCTCATCATCAAAACACTTAGGGAAGACACAACATCCAACACTTACTACTCGGAATGGGGGGCCTTCTACAAGCACAGGTGCCGAGGACGATCAAGAGCCGGGCAGCAAGGATTTGGCCGTGCCATTCAAGATTCAAGAATTCATTTGCCGGATGACAATCCGGGTTATTGTGCCAAGCACGGTCGAAGAAGCCAAGTCGCCGCCATGCCGAGCATTGATGCTGTGTAAGGGCCGGGCAAGGCACCCCTTGTTCCAATTTCCGAATTCCGAATTCATTATTCCTTACAAGGGGCGAATGCCCATTTTGCTCAACTTTCCGTATATACCACATTCAATGGGCAACACGATGCTTCCCGTTCCAACTCTCCAACTCCCTCACATTGTTGATCTTTACCTTCAAAGGGGGTTGCCACTTATTGAAACTCCTTTTATTGGGCCAATTGGCTGTATTCTTTCACTACCGTGGAGGGGCAGTTATCTTGGTGCCGAAAGGCCTTCCGCTATTTCATCCACCTTCTTGTCTATCACATCTTTTCCATGGGCCATTCCCAGGGTTAGGAGGAGGACCTCGTCCTCTCGCCCTTCATATTCTCCATATTCTTAGCATCCCATTGCATTCGCGCATTCATTGCATTCATCGCATCCATCCCATTGCACGCATTTGTACCTCCTGCTTCACGGGTTTCCAAACCCGTATCTTTCCCGCCTTCCGGTACCGCCGGATATTCCGCATTTCCCATCTTATTCATATTCATCTTTTTGTCCACTCTCCTTGGGGCATCGCGTCCCCTTTCCTGCTATTTCCCTGGAACCTCCAGGAGTCTTATTCCTCCTCTTTAGGCATCGCGCCCTTTCTAATTATATTCCTCCGGAACCTCCGGATTTTCCCTTTGGGCACGACGCCCCTCTCCACCTTTTTTATTTGCTTCCTCCGGAACTTTCGGACTTTCCCCTCGGGCACGACGCCCCTTTCCATCTTCTCCCTCCTGATTTCATTCCTCCGGAACCTCCAGACTTTCCCTTTGGGCACGACGCCCCTCTCCACCTTTTTCATTTTCCTCCTCTGGAACCTCCGGACTTTCCCTTTGGGCACGACGCCCCTCTCCACCTTCTTTATTTGCTTCCTCCGGAACCTCCGAACTTTTCCCTCGGGCACGACGCCCCTTTCCACCTTCTCCTTCTTGATTTCATTCCTCCGGAACCTCCAGATTTTTCTCTCCTCCCTGGGCATCGCGTCCCTCGGCATTTTCTCCCTCCGGAACCTCCGGACCCTCCATCTTTCTTCCGATTCATCTTTCTAATCTTCCTGAACATCACATCCTTCATTTTTTTCTTCCTTTTCCATCATCTTTTTCCTTATTTCGTCTCAGGGCATCGCGTCCCTTCTTTTGTCTTCCCTTCGGAGCCTCCGGATGATTTCTCCTCTCACGATTCTCCTCCGCCTCCGGACCCTCCAGATCCGCCTCTTTCCATCTATCAATTTCTTCTTCTGATTCCTCATGATCCTGGGTCCGACCCAACTTCTTCCACATCCACTGCCTTGGGCATCTGCTCATTCTCTCACTGCTTTCGAGGCTTTAGTCCTCACTCCTCCTTCTAATTCTTCACTTCTTCTGTAGACTGTTCCATGTGATCAGGGTCTCCGCGCCTTAGTGAGCTAGCCCTCGCCTCTTTTCCCTTTTCTCCTTATTCGTCTGAGTCTGGTTTGAGCACCACTCATTCTTGTTAAGCCACTCCCAAAAGCCTTTGCTTCCAATCCTTTTGACTCCCAAAGAGGACTATCCCACGATGATCAACCTCGCCTCTGACAGCTGCTTCAACAAAGGTTGCAAGGTAACATATTGGCGTAAGTACGCATTTTTATGATATCATTCCCTCATTGCTTCACGCATGATTTTCAAAATGAAGTGCTTCTTAACAAGATTTAAAAGTGGTGTTTTAGACCTTTATCTTAGGCTTTTGTTAAATTAAATCATTGTTAAAAAAGAGTCCTTTAGGCTTGTTTTGTTTGCAGCACCTCTGGTTAATAAGAACCCCGCGTTGGAAATTCAACATTCTCTCCCTGCTTGTTAAGATCAACCCTCAGCTGGGTATTTCACACACTTCACGGCGTCCTTAGTCGGCTCCTTTGGTAAAACACCGTTGCTACCTTGGCCATGCCATGAGTATATCTGAAAGTCTTTTCTCTTCTTTATTCGGCCACATGCAGGGGCAAGAGGTTGACGGATGAGATGACCAACCTCGGTAATCCCCAATACGAGAGGAGTCTCAAATAGGGGCAGTCTTGACCCAAACTAAATATGAATTTCATGATATATATCTCGCCAAAAGGGCTATTATGAAAATCAAGTCAAAATTTTGATAAAAGCAAGATTGTGAATTATGGCATGTCAAGAGTGGCAAAGTCCCCGCAGGGAAAACCCTGGTCGTATGCATGTCAAGGGTCTAAAAATCAAAGGCACAAAGCCCCGGCACAACAGACTACCTCTTTGAGGGAACACCTTGGAAAGAATTCAAGTCTTGATATCTCCCATCCTGCATAAAGCTTATCTACAATTATTCTTCTCTTCTCCCTCTAAGACCGAGCATTTCTCAGGTATGGCCTTGGTAGGGGCACCATTGATCAATGGCGGTCGGTTATAGGATGTCACTTTCAATGCACGTCCAGCTTTCGGCAGTTTTAGCGAAAAGGGAAGGAACAAGGACCCCTAGCCAGTGGTTCAAAATGACCCTTTGATGCTGCATTAACAACGTCTAAGCCAAAATCCTAAAAAAAATTTGAATATTTCTCGATCAAAATCCCAACAAAAATTCAAATATTTTCCAAAAATCTCCATAAAAATTCAAATATTTTCAAAACTCATAAAAATTTGCATATTTTCAAAACTCATAAAAATTTGCATATTTCCAAAATCCAAAAATTTACATTGTATTTTTCTAATGGTGTTTTGCAGGAACAGCTTTGCAGAGACCAAAAGCACGGGATGAGTCCTATCTCCACTCATTGCTATCAATCTATTGATTCTCCCGATATTCTCATGACATGCCACCCTGGGCATTTTTGGTTATCACCTCCTTATATCATTTTGGTTATATCTCCTGATTATCATTCTAATTATTCATCTCCAGATCTTTCAATCAACTCCTGCTAATTTCTCTGGATCAATTCTGCCGATGGGCATTATCAGATCTTGATCATTCAACTCCAAAACTTGATTAGCCAGATTGGCATCCTCATGACAAAATAACAAACAATGATGCTTTGCAATATCATGATTCAACTCATAATGGTTACTATGTTGTGACATGCTATTGATTCATGCTATGCATGCTATGATTAAATGTCATATTCATTGCTTGTTATATCTTGGCTAATGAAATTTTGAGCGCAGGATAAGAAGCTCTTGGTCCCGCCGGCAGGGCATCATCACTCAAAATCCCACGGTGCTTGCAGCTCATTTCTCAGTTCCCATACTTATTGCCCCACCATCTCTCCCTGTATGTATTTTTACTATATGTTACATACGCTACTAGATTATATCAAGGACCTTGTGGCTTTGGTAAATCTGGGATTTGAGTTCCCCTTCATCAAAAATAATGATGATTCCAGAGAAGTCTTAGTCACACGGATAGGCCGTTGAGCCGTCCAAGACTAGGGACGATGGTTCCCTTTTTACGAGTTGGTGCGTGGATAAACGGGCTTCGACTTAGTATCAGCTCGTGAAATTAGTTTCTTGACCCAGTCTTGGCAGTTTAACAATATTATCCTTGATTATATTATATTTTCATTTGTTATTTTCCCTTTAGCCCAGCATGCATTCATGTAGGACTTTGAATTAACATTGGAAAATCATTCTGATAAGCTGCTTTGAGGGTTGAATTGATCTTAATCTTTCAATATGAGATATTCCATGCCGAATTGAGTCATCAGTTCGTTTTGTCGTTGTTTTGGGTCATTTTCTCGAAAGCTCCTTGTTTGGATTTTTATCATCTTATTTTATCTCCTTTCCTTTGATCCGCCTTGGCTGCAGCACGTCCACATTGGCTGATAACCGCTCCCCAATGGTGAAATCTACAGGTTTGTGACCTGGGGTACTTCCACCGCACTGGAAGTTGATCATTCTTCATTCTCCTTCGTGCACCGCGTGCACAACTCCCCTTTTATCCAAACATTGTTGATTTCGTTGGATTTCCTGAGATTTGCTTCATCTCGAGCTTTTGATTTGATTCTCATCAAGTGATATTGATTGCGTGTCTCATCACACCTTGGCATCTACTTTTCAGTTTGCTACGCTCCCTTGCAAAGCAGACGCCAAGGCGGGGCAGCTGTAGACACGCCAAAATTGACATTACTTTGAGTATTTCTCATATTACCTTGTAATGCCCCATTTGACCCTCAAATTAGCTTGTTTGAGTGATTTTTCCCATTTTCTTGAATTTCTCCTATTTTTCCCTCATTTCCTCCTTTTTCCTATTTTTCTGGATTTTCTGGGCATTTATCTCTATTTTTTGAATTAACGCCCTGGAGAGGGGCGTGTTTTAAAAACGCGGCCTGATCCAGGGCGTGTCTCCCCATTTTACCTTTTTCTCCCCCATTTTACCTATTTTATAAATTTGTGACCTGGTGAAGGGCGTGTTTTAAAACACGACCTGACCTGGGGCGTTTCTTGATGAAAGGACGCCCTGAGGTGAGGGCGTCAATTCCTGGAATTATGTAATTTTTGAAAAAGAATAAATATTTGAAAAATGTTTAATCACGCCCTAACATGGGGCGTTTTTCAATTCACGCCTCTCCATGAGGCGTCTTTCATAATTTCTAAATAAAAGAAATGTTTATTTCTAAAATTAATCCAGGAAGAAACGCCCTGACCCAGGGCGTGTTTTGAATTAACACCCCTTGACAGGTCGTCAATTCTTGAATTGACGCCCTGACCAAGGGCGTGTTTCATCTTATGGCTTCGCAGCCCTTTCCTCAGGGAGTCCTTGCTTTGTTAGACTCCTGCCTTGATTTGGGCTCTTGCCCAGATTAATCCTTTCCCCCTTGGGCTCTTGCCCGTTCTTATCTTTCTATCTATTGATTTTAACCCTATTAATAGAACCTCTTTGGCTCTGTTGAGGAGGTTCCGAAGGTCTTCCTCCGTTCTTCTTCTTCTTCGGTTTATTCTTCATCTGTTTGATTTTTTTTCTTCTCTTCTGTTTTTTTTACTCTTCCCTCCATTATATTGTTCTTCTTCTTCTTCTGTTTCCTGCTTCTTTCCTTTTCTTCTGTTGCTTTCTTCTTTTACAGGAACCGAAGGGCTGTTGGTGTTTTGGCTAAGGAGAGGCTCCATTGCTTCGTCAAGTCTTCATCCTATCGGAAGTTCTCCCCCATTGAATATCAAAGCCAAAAGCAACAGGCTCCTTTGTTATTTTATTTTTATTATTCTTTTTATTGCATCGTTTGCATACATGCATATTCATAGTATTCGTTTCCTTTAACTCAACCACGTTGAGGCTTTCCCCACAGTGCATCTCTTGCGCTCTTTCCCTTATTCCTATCTTATATCATCTTTTGCATACATTCATCATATTTTTCCCACACCCTTTTTGCATAGGGGTTTAAGGGCCACCACCCTTAAGGTGTGTTCTTCACCATGTTATCATGCTCATATTTTTATTTAGGATTTGATGCTACACTCACCATGTTCTAATTCCTATCTTTTATTGGTGTTCGTGTCTTTTTTGCAAGGGTAATTAAAGAAGAACTCTCTTCATCGGCCGGCCGATCTAGAAGAGAAAGGAGCACTCACATCCCCGTGCTTTTAAAGGTATTCTTCGCGATCTCTCCCATGCTTTCATTGTTGTATTTTTGAGGCGCTCGCGTCTCTGGCGATCACAAATTCCCCTTAGCACCTCGTGCTATTTCATGCTTATTTATTCATATTCTTAATTTTTCCTTAAGTGGATTTTCTTAGAATCTACAGCCGCTACCCTTTTTCGACCCTTGTCACCATCGGCAAGATCGGTTGCTACCCTGTTCGGCCCTTGTCACCATCGGTAAGATCGGTCGCTACCTTTTCTTCGGCCCTTGTCACCATCGGCAAGATCGGTCGCTACCCTCTTTCGGCCCTTGTCACCATCGGCAAGATCGGTCGCTACCCTTTTCGGCCCTTGTCACCATCGGCAAGATCGGTCGCTACCTTTTTTTCGACCCTTGTCACCATCAGCAGGATCGGTCGCTACCCTTTCCGACCCTTGTCACCATCGGCAAGATCGATCGCTACCTTTCGACCCTCGTCACCATCGGCGAGCCCGGTCAACCATCCTTTAACTCGGACCTTTCATCCTCATTAATAGACAAACTACCATTGCTTCGACATTTGAACTGTGTCGATGAATAAACCACACTCTCAGGTTTCGTCACCATCGGTGAAATTAGTGGGGCGTGTCCGCCTACTCTAGCCGTGTCCCACCCTGGTCAAAGCTCGATGCCGGGAGTAGTTAATCCGCGGTGGAGCGAACACCTCACCCCTTTGCTGAAGGTGTGAGCGCTCTCCTGTGCCAGTAACTTACATCCCTGGACTGAGCTAATCGGCCGGAAGGAGAAAGAAAAGAAAAGAAAGAAAGAAGTCGTGATTGAAGCGATAAATAAGATATTTCATTAATATGAAGTGTCAAAATACATCTGTGTTCGGGGCGCCCCCCAAGATACATGAGCTCCGAAGATAAAAAGGAGCGAAACTAAGAAAAAAAGGGGAAATAAGATGAAATTACTGCAGAGGGCGCCGGAAGATGTCTTCCAATGCCAAATGACCCAAGGAGGGATATTGGGTCAACTCTTGCAACTGATATTCGGTAGCTGTCAGCTGCGATAATTTTTCATCTAGAGAGGCGAGTTGTCCTTCAGCTAGGTCGGCTTCTTCTACGTTCTGAACCTCCAGGCGCTCAGTCTCCTGCAATTCTGCTTCAGCCCTGGCAAGTTCTGCATGTAATTCCGCTATGCGCGCTGTGAGAAAGGACCGGCGTTCTGAAGTAGTGCTGGCAGTATCTCTCAGTTGCCCCACGTTCCCTCTCAATGAAGTGGCAGCAGCTCGACAATCAGCCTTCTCCAGTTTCACAGCCGCCAGCTGATCGAATACCTCCCGGCTGAGGTACTCCCGCCTGTTGGCATGCTTCAGCAACATGATAACCCTCGGGGTCCAATCGTCCATGGGACACCCGAATGCCAATAACGAGCGGGAGAGGTGTTCTATCAGACTCCTCAACTGCACATAAGTCAAGCCCGGAGAAGCCGATATGGCTCGCTGAAGAATGTCTAGAGACTGCCACACCATGTCACTAGAAAATTGTAAACCTAGTGGCGAAGTCTCGGGGAGCTGAAAGTCTACCCTGCTGTCCACCTCAACCCAAATATCGTCGTTCGCCCCGGAGGACGTCGACGGCATGGTTTGCATGGCGCCAATGCCAGACTCGACAACGGCGGCTGATGCAGTTGGGGGAGTCTCCACTACAGCAACTTCCTTGCCTGCCCTTTGAGGTGAAGCCATAGTAGCCATCCCGGCAGTCGAGGATGCTCGCTCCTCGTGTACAGGCTCACCGAATTCTATAGAAGAGAATTCCTCAATGACGGCCAAGGCCGTAGAAGCATTGGCCTCTTCTTCGATAATTTCTCTCGCTTCTATCTCCGGGAGGCTACTCTACTCTAGCAGTAATTCTTTGCCGGCGACCGGGGCTTGAGATTCCGCGACTTCGGTCGAGCCGCCAATTTCTACAATTGCTCCGAGCTCCTCTGAGGCTGCTGCTGCGGCGTAAGTTTATGGAAGTCGTAAGGTAATGGGCCGCAGAACTGATGGAAAGACTGGTTGGCCTATGCCTAAGTCTCGAAGAGGTATGCGAACCGTCACAGTTGGCGGCACCACCTCATCCTGCATCACATATATGTACGTCAGCCAGCTGGCTTGGAAAAAAAAAGAGGGGCTGCGAGCGGGTGTCAAAACACTTCCTTCCTTGACCGGCACTATGTTTAGGCCTCCAAGAGTGGCCTCCGAAGGTTCAGGCCCTCCTCCTGCAGTCGGGTATGATGGCCCGTGCTCAACCCCTAATAGTCTCGGGGGGCTAAATGTCAGAAAGTCACTTTCATAAGCTGAAGAGGCCCCGGCATCCTCAGTCTCTGTGTCAGCCAGTGGGAGCTCATAGTCGCTGGAGCCACCACCATAATCAACCCGCTCAGGGGAGGAAGACTCTTCGGCCTGCTCCCGAATCTCCAGCATCTGAGCAGGTGGCCTGCTACTAAGAGTAGCTCCCTTAGCCAGAACATCCTCAACAGTTTTTGTCTCAGGAGCGTCAACTTGCTGAACATCCTGAGATTCTTCCATGGAAGTCACCTGCTCTCCAGCGGCAGCTTCTCCCACGGCCTCAACTTCGGGGAGCATCGTCGGCTGAACATCGATTGGAAGTAAAAGATAATAAACAGTCAGGACCTGACTGAAGGCACGGTGGACCATCGGGCTCTACAAACAAGCTGCAAGTTACCTTCCATCTCTTGATGGGGTGTCGGTGAAGGTAGATCCCTCTCGACAAAAGCTGGAGGGGTTTCCTCCTCTCTCTCTCCGGCCGCGACACCCATCACCACCTCCAGCCCGACGATGGCAGAAACAGTGCCAGTAGCTGCAAAACGATGATCAGCCAAGGCGGCAGAAATAAGCAAACAAGCCATACAGGAACAAGAAGTTACCTTCATCTTCGGGCCCTTGTGTCCGAGCGGCCTCAAACTCAGCAAAAGAGGGGATCCGAGGAGGCGCGGCAACTGGTTCCTCTTCAGCAGCCCTCCTTCGGCGCGCTCGTGTAGCACGGGTGCCTGCTTGCTTGGCCTTCTTAGCCTTGCTGATGGCCTCCTTGACCTGGGACCGGGTTCGCTTCCGCGAATCGCTAGGAGGCAGTGGCGTTGTGGTCGGGGCCGGCTCTGGTATGTCAAAATATGAAGGCTTCTGCGCCTTAGAAATCAACTCCCGGTAATGCCGAGTCACCTCCACGGAGAGGTGAGCTGCAAAAGCGCATAGGTGAGAAAGATGCATATTGACTGTGAAAGAAGCAGCTTCAAGGCTGAAAGGAAAGACAAGCATACCTGGCGGCCCTGTATATCGGGGAGTGAGCGGCCAATAAAGTAGTGCGGGCGTCTTGTCTCGGGAAGCCGCCTCGCGAACAAGCCAGCACACATCACCTATTTTCTCACTCTTCTCAACCAGCTGTGCCAAATCTTCATGGCCGCAGGAAGATAAGTGATAATATAGGCTCAAGTGGTCTAACCCCCAGCCGTCAACATACTTAAAAGATATTAAGAGCTGGTGGTCCAGAATGGCTTCTAACGGACCGAAAATTGAAAGCCCTTGAGAATGAAGCAGGGCGAATATCCAGGGGGTATTGGAATTCAGGTCTTCCCGCCTATCCTCCCTCCTGATGAAAGTCCTATATAGATGAAGGCGGTCAACTTCCGGACGCCAGCCCGCCGCTACAGGAAGGGGCTCCTCTGCTGGGATGAGAATCGTCTGAAGAATTGTCCGTTCACTACTAACCCGGCACAGCCCCCAAAGTGTCTTGACATAGTCATCTTTCTGAATGTCTGGCATCTTCGGGTCGGCCTTGGACGATCGACTCTTCACGACTTTCCTGGCTTCCAGATATGTCATCACCTCGGTATTGGACCAGGACTTCAATTTCTTCAGATAAGACGGATCGACATCCAAAGCAGGCTCCCGCTGAGAATCCAGGAAACTACGCTCGGCAACATGCCAGCAGTCTTTTCGAAAGTTCCGATAGAAGCCCGTTCATGCATTCCACCACTTGATAAAGTCCGGAGTCACTCGGGGCAGACGAGCGGGGGGGTGGCACCCTGAAGGACACGTCCTCCCGGTGGTGGAAATAATCCCACCATGTGCGAGCATCATCCGTGGCCGTCTGGTCGGCCCGATGCCTGTTCGGAAGATTAAACCGGGCTAAAGAAGAAGGAATCTGCTGGTCGTACTCGAAGTTTCGGCCAAAGCGGAAGGGATAGTACGGCTCCAGCCATAGCAAGCCACTCTTTCTAAAGACAAGGACACTGGGGCGGATGGCTAGTGCCCAATCAACCAGTTCCGGTTCCAGAATTGGCCTTGTACTCTTGGTGCCGGCGAGCGGATGGATAAACTCCTCCTTCTCGAACAGGCGGCATTGCCACATCTTATTGACGAGGGGGCCAGAGCTAGCTGCCAAGCTCCAAAAATGCAAAACTCCTGGGGAATCTGTCGGGACTGTGGTCAACTTCCCCCGAATAGCAAAAAGCTGATCCTCCAGTGAAGACGGCTCAGCACTAGCAAACTCGATCATCCTCGGCACAAGATGATCTGACTGCATCGACCGGGGAGCTGCTTCAGGAAACAAAGTGCAGACCCAGGCGTTGAAAAAGTGAATCGGACCAACTGTCCGTGAATTTATGGGGATGCGTGATTTGTGCAGGTCCCCCAACATCTTATATGTGAGACATAAAGCCACTGGGCACAGGGACAGCTTAGTCCCCAGGCCATCAGACATGCGGGGTAAATGGCCTCCGGTCTGATTACTGTCTTGTCCCCCTGAGGAAGTGGTGCGGACACTCGAGCAGTTGAGCGGCGCGATACGCCGAGCCACCGGTACCGCACACGGAGCACGACTCGAGCCACCCCAGCATCTATTTGGCTCGGAGACAGCCTGGAGACGCCCCCCTGAGTCCCGGCATTTATCATATTTAGTTAGACTTTATGTGTGTGTAATTTGTGTTTATTTCATTGCATTCGGTTTGCTATTTTGATTGTAAGAGGGGCTTATGTGCAATTTGGACCCCGTGGGCCCCACGGGCCCCCCAGGCCCATCACATTGAGCCACCTCACCCATGGGCCCCATGTGGGGTCAGTCAACATGTCAAATGGAGGCTTCTAGATTGGTGGGCCAAGTGGGGGATAAGGGGCTTGGAAAGTCCACATTTGGCCACCCACCCCCACCTACCAAGTCCACCTTCTACACCTAGTCCAAGGGCCGCCCCTCTCCTTGTAGTTTTTTATTTATTTTTTGTGTGTGTGTCACACTCCATCCCAACCCTCCATTCCCATCCCCTAGATCCAATGGTTGTGGATGGATGTGAGATGTAACCTATTTAAGCTTGTATTTTCTATTTTGATGAATTAATGCCATTTGATTCAAAGAAATTCAAGAGCAAGGGCTGGTGCGCCCCCCTCCTCTCTCCTCCCTCTCCCCCTTGAAGCTATGAAGGGTTCCATTCTGAGGTGTGACGCCTCGTGTATCGATTCCGACGATCGCCGCCGCCGCCACGAGCCGCCACCGCACCGCCTTCGCCATCAACGGAGTTCTGCCCGCGCAGTACCACAGAGGCTTCCACGAATTTCTTGTCTCAGCCACGAGCTCAGATAGATCTGGAGATTTTAGTGGATGTTCCAGAGGTGTCAAGGACATCCCATAAATTTTGGTTTGCCATTCAGATCTCGTTTCATATTTTTTTATTTTCGTCCACTCTTCCATTTCGGTTCTGCTAGAGTTCTATCCAGATTCATCCCCGCCCTGCGTTTCATACCTTAGGTCCACTTTTTAATTTCTGATAGTTCACCCAATTTTACTGGAGGTTCCACCCATCCACCCCTTCATCCAAATTTTTTCTCAATTTTTGGTTCATCCATCTCATATTTTTTAAAAATCATTCTCAGTCCCAGCTACAGTTCTGTCCCCCTGTTCCCAGATCCGACCACTAGTCACCCCAAAACTAATAGTAAATCACCACCACCTCCAAATCAAATTCCAAAAATAGTCCCAATTCCGTGGTTTGAGACCCTACAACTTTGAAGAAGAGCTCAAGAGCTGAATCGGAGATTTACTAGGCGGTCAACGGTAGTTCTCAGACAAGTACCCTGCAGATCTGAGATTTCAGTTACTGTACAACAGGGGCTTGTAAATTCATTAAAGTTCTGATCCGATCAGATACAGCAGATCTCTCTAGGTCTATATTGAAGCATTTGAAGAGAGCTTTCCAACGATAGCTCATGCGTCCCGATCCGACTTCGGGATTGATCGCAGCGGCCGTTTTCGCCGGAGCGCGCGCCTGAAAACAGCAACTAAAAATCCGTGGGCAGCAACTTCAAAGCTTGGGAATCGGGACCGATCGACCCCCGATCGGTGTTCCCGGCCGACCGCCGTCCGTGGAGGCGCGCCACTAGGGGTCCCCATCATAGTGGGTCCCACCCCCGCAGATCTGGAGGACAGTGCCATCCGTGGGTCCCGCGGGCCCGTAGAACCCGCCGTTCGGAAAGCACGAAAACGCGGAGTTCGGCACCGCCGGGCGACATCAAGATGCTGCCCGTCAACCCGAGTTGCGTGATTCCCGGGCTCCACATGTGACCTTTTACCTCCCTGCGTGGAGTGGGTCAAATCTTTGTATTGCTGTGATATTGTTTAACCGGGAGTCCGTGATTCGGCCGGGGTTGTCTTCGCCACGCCGGGTGCGTGGAGGTAATGGTCTGAACCTCTTGGCGTTCATTTGCTTAGCTAGTATACGGTCTTTTGCCACAGCCGAGAGTGTAGGTTGTTGGATACGGACTGAATAGATCTAGAGGGGGGGGTGAATAGATCTTTCCCCCTTTTTGATAATTTACTGACTATCGACCAGATGAGCTACTGGTAATTAATGAATCATAGAACTAATGCGGATAGTAAAGATGCAAGCATACGTATAGGAAATCAAACACACACAAGCACACCACAAGAAAGGATTTTTAAGGTGGTTCAATCTCTTCCTGAGACTTACATCCACCCCTTGCTTAACTCAAGCAAGGCTTCACTATGAGAATCTCTGATCTCAACCAAAACACAGCTGACACACAGCTTGTACCTGCTGACACACAGCTTGATTCTGCTGCCTCACAGCTTGACAATAATTGTAATCAGAAATGAAAAGATGATAAGAAAGACAGGACTGAATATTGGCGTGTGTAGAAGAATAGGTGTTCAGCCTGGGACTTGATCACGCTTATGAAGAAGCCTAGACTCCCTGTTGATCTTCCAGTCAGTTGCCTTCGATTGTTCTGCTGCTGGAGATCACACAGTCTTGAGCTAAGTCTTCCTTCTGCAGCAACGAGATTGCCTTTAACCTTTCTGCAGATTTTTGATTGGTGGAGAGCTCCTTCTTCCTCTTCTGTGTGTATCTTCCTTGGCTTCTATTCCGTGCTCTCTCACCGCTTCCTTCTTCGTGATTAGTTGCCTTATATTCTTCATATAGCTCTTTTTATTTTCAAGAATAAAGTTCTTCCCGCTCAATTTTCAGATCGAGCGCCAATCTGCTAGAAAACAGGGATCGGTTTAAATCCAATCGTTAGAACGAGTTTGACCACTTCTAAGCAAGATTGTTTCCTTGATTCCCGTGCGGAAGCTTATCTCCTGAGCAGCCCAACAACCTGCAACAACCATCTGCAGGTTTTAAGGAACCAAAACAGAATTCGGTTAGAGTTCGGTTTTGGACGATATATAAACCCGTGGTCGACCATGACCCTGTCACTGGTCGACAATGGGCAGTCCCCAGACGGCCGGTTCTTCTGGCTGAAACTCACGTCGCCCGTTGGTCGACCACAGCCTGGTCGCTGGTCGACAGGGGGCAGTTTCCAGATGGCCAGCAGTTCTGTCTGTTGCTTCTGTCTTTTCTGTGGTCGACCAGAGGCGGGGCTTTGGTCGACAGCCAAGATGCTTCCAGAAGACAGATGATCTGATGCTTTTCTGGTTGAGTTCGTTGGTCGACCATAACCACTTCCCTGGTCGACAAGCGGCCTTTGTCACTTCTTCTGATTTGTTGATTCCACTTGGATTTCAGTGGACCTGAAATTACTTAACTTATCAGAGGTAAATTGAATGAGTCCAATACTTTGAAGGAACAATCAAACCACTTGTATTTGTTATGAAACAAGATAGAACTTGATTAATCAAACATATCCTATTGTCATCATCAAAACCAAGGGATGCACAACATTCTCCCCCTTTTTGATGATGACAACCATGAGTCATTGTGACAAACAACAGATTATAAAATTCATTTGATATTGCATGCAAGGCTATCATAGCACAGATTTCATTCAGTCAATTCGTTTGATGTGTCTTTCAAAAACAATAGCACTAATTACATGAGAGACTCAAAAAAGGATAAAGACACTGAGGACACGTAGACAAAGTAAATTTGACAATCTAGACTCACATCTAGACACACAACTAGACACACAATGACACATAAAGTCCTATCTCCCCCTTTGTCAACAGCAAAAAGAAGATCATTTGAACAATCCCTCTGAGGAGGATGAGGAGGTCTCTGGCTTCACGTTCTCTGCCATGCGATCCAGCTTGTCAACAATGTGGGCATAGGAGAGCCTGAGCTTCTGGATCTCTGAGATAGTATCCTTGTGATACTTCTCATTCTGCTGGGTTGTGATCTCGATACGGATTCCCATCTGATCGGACACTTCACCGAGGGTCCTTACTAGTCTGTTGAACCGAGAACTAGCCTGGTCAGAGTGTTCCTTCTGCTTGATGAACCTGGCCTCCATCTGTTGTTCCAGCCGTTGGACTTTCTGCTCCAAGCATCCAGTGGCAGCATTGACATTCTCTTGAAATGATTGGAGTTGGGTGGTGAGAGAAGATAACTGAGATGCCATCTGGAGGAGCACGCCATGAGATTCAGGGTGGGAGATAAATGCTGGTGGTGGAGCAGAAGTAGAGGGAGTGGAGGTAGGTGGTACTGGTGTGGGTTGAGCAGAATGTGATGGAGCTTGGGTAGTTTGAGCAGATGGGGATTGAGCTGGAGGGGCAGCAGTGCCTGGCTGCCAGAGCACTAGTGAAAGGGACGATGGTGGATGGGCAGCAGTGGTGGTAGTAGGTGTAGCTTGAGGCACCATTGGTGACGGTGTGACAGCAGGGCTAACCTGTATAGGTGAATGAGGTGGAGAAGAGGGTGGCACTGGATCCTTTGCTTTGCCCTTGGAAGGGAGAGTGCGCTGAACATGGTCTCCGACCTTCTTAAATCCCAAGAATGTGGTCACGAAGTGAAAATTGTAGATGTGCCATTTGGGAATGACAATGCTTGGGCTGTGAGGAGAAGGTATGTTGGCTGCTTTCAGAATGGAAGTGATATGGGCAGCAAAAGGAAGAGAATTCAGGGGATAATGTAGGATGCTTCTGAGGGAATTCAAAAGGAGTGTGGTTAGGCGAATAGGCTGGCGAGTGATGAGGCCATGGAGTATAAACAGATGGAGGCGACTCACTTGATCTCTGGCGCCTCCTCGAGGTTGTATGATGGTGGTGATGATGTGGTGAAGCAAACGATGAAGAGGAGGGAAGGTATTAGCATTGAGGTACTTGGGAAGGACCTCAGGGGCTGGCTTTCCAGTGACCACTGCATGTGCTTCTCGGAGGTCGAAGTCCTCATGGTTGAAAACAGCTCCAAGTCTGGGAGTCTTCAGCGTCATGTGGAGAAGCTTGACGTCGAGTCTGATGACTTTCCCTTGAACTACGGTGTAGAGCTGACTGTCCACGACTTGCAGGTTGTGGTAGAATTCTTGCACAAGCTGGGGCGAGTACGAATTGTGCACTGAAACGAACGTAGTCCACTCTTGAGCTTCAAAAATTGGCAGTAGATCTGGGAACATCTCCATCAGCTTGTCATCGGAGAAATCGACGATCCTTGGTTGCAGAACTGTCCGTGGCTTGAGAGCTCCAGAAACGGGATGCACTGCGGGTTCCTCTGAAGCTGCTGATTGTCTGCCTGGACCAGGTGCATCAGCCGTGGTCGACCTGTGAGGGGCCGATGGCGAACCCTGTGCGGCCCGCGACTTGGATCGCTTGGACGGCATCGAAGCTGCGGCAGGGGCCTGATCTCTTCTACGCTTAGAGGAACTTAGAGCGCGCTTGGGAGACATTGTGAAGGGAAGCGAGATAGAGGCGAGAGAGAGGCGAGAAAAGAAATCTGGAGAAGATGAAGTTGGGAGAGGGCTAGGGCTGCGGATGGGAAAATTTCAGGGACCCAGCCGAGACAATTTATAGGGTAGGGCATTAAGGCTGGCCCTTAATTGTTAGGGCAGTGAACCATCGCGATGCAAAGAACGAGCGGTCACGATTAATCAGCATAACTCATATTTTGGGAAATTATTGAAGTGTACCCCCTTTCTTTAATAAGACAATTAAGTAACCTTTCCTCCCTTTCTCAAAGACCACCTTGTGACAAATTCGAGTGGGTCTTGTGGTTCAAAGAATTTGAAAGTATTGCCCCAATAAATTGACTCCCCATATCCACTTTCTTACTCACGGCTCCTTAAACTTATAATATTGTTCATGAGATAATTTTACTAGCTGAACAAGCTGAACAGTGTTTTATGCCTCTATTTGCATATAGTGCATTAGGTCAACCATTTTTGTTGCCTTTTCGTTTTGAAATATTTAAGAGCTGTGGTCAGGTTTATCACATGCTTTTCCACACGAGGAGACACGCTTTTTACACGCCAGAAACCCCGGCTACTTAGCATGCCTAACCATTCCATTTTTAACTGGGACACACTTTTTATCCGTGAGGATATACGTTTATCAGACGCCAATATCCCCAGTTACTCAGGATGCCCAATTAATAATTTTGAGAGTGGCAGAGGTAGATTGAGTCTTCATGACATACATGTCTCCCACTTAATTTTTCAGCCAATTTTGCTTTGTGATAGAGAACAGTAGTTTCTCAGAACTCAGTCCATTGCTCTACCAAGAAGGCAGAATTATGGCGTATTCCATATACATTCATGCTATAGCAGCGTTTATTTTCACTGTCCAACACAGACACAGGTAGAGAAACAGTCTCATTACTAAAAACATAAGTTCTCAATAGTCTTGAGTCAGAGTCATAGTTATGGTTTGAATTTATTGCAGTAGTACAGGTCAAATTCTCATTACTACACTTAACCTTTACTCTCATTGATGACTTTGGTGATTTTCTTGTAAGATATGGTTAGGTTGTTCAATGATTTATTAAGGAATGAGTTTACACTTTTTACTCCCCCTCAATTTGTGAGTCCTTGCTGAAGATAGAAAACAATAAGTTGGCCACAAAGAGATATAGAGACACAAGGAATAGGAAGTGTGAACAAGGATGAGTGAGTAAAGCAAAACTGAGCTCAGAGTCCAAAAAGTTCAGAAGATTTCCCACCAAAGCCAGCAGCTTGATTAGATCCAATTTCCCTTTTTCAGGTCCTTTGTCGACCATGGAGTGGCCTGTGGTCGACCTTTGTGCTGACACAGAACCTGCCTGTTGAGAAGACTGCGTTCTGACAAACCTGTTGTCGACCATTGGATCGCCTGTGGTCGACAGCTGCGAATTCCCAGAGCTAACTATTTCCTGTCCTGATGCCTTGGTCGACCAGCGCCTTGTCTGTGGTCGACCACAAGAGATGAGCCGTAGAGAACCAGTATTCTGTAGAACTTGCTGAAGTAGCACCCGACACAAGACTTTCCAAACTCAAAAACTTGACCAGTACTAGAGACCTAGTTGACATAACTTAGACAGAAATGACAGAATCTATGCAGTGAACACATGAATATGATTATTTCAAGAATTTTCAGGAGAAATTCTACAAATTCCTAACTCCCTTCTTAGAGTTGAAAATCTGTCATTGTTAAGGGGTTTTGTGAAAATGTCTGCCAGTTGTTTTTCAGTTTCTACAAAATGAAGCATGAAATTTCCTTTGGAGACCTCATCTCTTAGAAAGTGATGACGGATCTCAATGTGTTTTGTCCTAGAGTGTTGAATGGGGTTTTTAGACAAATTAATAGCACTAGTGTTGTCACAGAAAATAGGTGCACATCCAAGATCTACATTGTAGTCTTGGAGTTGATGTTTTATCCACAAAACCTGTGTACCACAGCTCCCTACTGCGACATACTCAGCCTCAGCAGTGGAGAGTGCCACAGAATGCTGTTTTTTAGAAGCCCATGATATTAAACATCCACCTAATATTTGACAATAACCACTAGTACTCTTCCTATCAATTTTGCAACCAGCATAATCAGCATCTGAATATGAAATTAAATCTAGTTTGCAATAAGTAGGATACCATAAACCCAATTCTTGGGTACCGGCAAGGTAACGAAGGATACGCTTGACAGCCCCTAAATGTGAATCTCTAGGGCTAGATTGATATCTAGCACACATGCATACACTGAACTGAATGTCTGGCCTAGAGGCAGTTAAATATAGTAGGGATCCGATCATACCTCTGTATTTCTTGGCATCTACCATGTTACCTTTTACATCAGCCTCCAATGTTGCATTTGTCCCCATGGGTGACTCTATTGGTTTGCAGCTCTCCATGCCAAACTTTTTCAGCATCTCCTTTATGTACTTGGATTGATTTATGAAGTAGCCTTCTCTACATTGTAGAATCTGCAATCCAAGAAAGAACTGTAAATCACCCATTAAACTCATTTCAAACTCATTGGTCATTAGATTTGCAAATTCAGTACATAATGAAGCTTCAGTGGATCCAAACACAATATCATCCACATAGATTTGCACAATTAGTATATTCTTACCTTGGGTCTTGGAGAATAATGTTTGATCAATTTTACCTCTTGTGTAGCCCTTTTTGGTGAGGAATGAACTCAGTCTGTCGTACCATGCCCTAGGAGCCTGCTTTAAACCATACAAAGCCTTATGCAGTTTAAAGACATGATTAGGAAGATCATCATTTTCAAAACCAGGGGGTTGTTCCACAAAGACTTCTTCCTTTACAAAGCCATTTAGAAAGGCACTTTTTACATCCATTTGCTGCAATTTAATTCCATGGGACGCCGCAAATGCTAACAATATTCTAATGGCTTCTAACCTTGCAACTGGAGCATATGATTCTTCAAAATCAACTCCAAATTCTTGGTTATACCCCTTAGCCACCAACCGAGCCTTGTTCCTCATAACAACTCCTTCTTCATTAAGCTTATTTTTATAAACCCATTTGGTTCCAATAACAGGATGAGATGAGGGTCTGGGAACAAGTTTCCAAACCTGATTTCTTTCAAATTGATTTAATTCTTCATGCATGGCATTTATCCAAGATTCATCTCTTAAAGCTTCCTCTACATTTTTAGGCTCAACTTGAGATACAAGGGCTAGCTGATCTAATTCATCAACTGTTTTAAGCTGAGATCTAGTTTTCCTCGGTTCATTAATTCCTCCAATGATGTTATCTAGAGGATGATCTCTGAGAAATCTCAGATTTTCAGAATTGTTACCTGGGATGATCTCTCCTTCGGGTTGATCATTGGAATCACCTTGCTTTGGTTCTGCTTCAGTCTCCATTGGTTCCTCTTTGCCTTCCAGAAATTCCCCATCTTCATCTTTGCCTACCTGTCCAGTTTTGTCAAAGTCATTATTTTCATCAAATGTGATATGTGGGGATTCTTCAACTAGCTGATCTTTGGTGTTGTAGACTCTATAGGCTCTTGATCGGTCAGAGTATCCCAAGAAGATTCCTGGGTCACTCTTTGGTTCAAATTTGTCCAATGATCTCTTGTCATTGTTATGAATAAAACACCTTACACCGAAGATCCTAAAATGAGCTAGAGATGGCTTCTTACCTTTGAACACCTCATATGGAGTTTTCGCACTAGATGGTCTTACCATTGCCCTGTTTACAATATAACATGCTGTATTGACCGCCTCAGCCCAAAATCTTCTTGGAAGATTGGCTTCAACTAACAAGGTTCTGGCCATTTCAACAAGTGTGCGATTCCTTCTTTCCACCACTCCATTTTGCTCTGGCGTCCTTGGTGAGGAGAACCTGTGATTTATTCCTTTGTTCCTGCAGAATTCATCAAACTCTGAATTTTCAAATTCTCCCCCATGATCAGATATTATTGAACACACTTTGGACTTACCATCCTGCTTCATTCTTCTGTAAAAATCCTGAAATTCATGAAAGGCATCGTTTTTATGTGATAAAAACATTACCCATGTGAATCTAGAGAAATCATCAACTAGTACATAACCGTACCTCTTACCACTAAGACTAGCAGTTCTTGTTGGGCCAAAAAGGTCCATGTGCACAAGTTCTAGTGGTCTAGAAGATTGACTTTCAGTTCTACCTTTGAATGATTTTCTTGTTTGCTTACCTTGGGTACATGATTCACATACTTTGACATTTTGAGCAAACGAAATTTCAGGTAAACCAGAAACCATTTTATTCTTAACCAATTTGTGCAGCACCCTGTAGCTAACATGCCCTAGCCTTCGGTGCCACAACCAAGTCAGGTCCTCCTTCTTGGCGGTGAGGCACAAGTTGGAGTGGGCTGGATCATCCAAGTCTATCATGTAGACATTATTTACTCTCTTGCCCATAAACTTAACTTTAGCCGAATTTGGTTCAAGAATTTTACAGATCTTAGAATCAAAGACTACTTGATGGCCTTTGTCGCATAGCTGACTGATGCTTAGAAGATTATATTCCAGGCCATCCACTAGCAGTACATCTTCAATGCAATTTGTAGATGTCTTACCTACCTTACCTTTCCCAATGATCTTGCCTTTGTTATTTCCTCCAAATGTCACATGTCCTCCATCTTTTGAGTTTAGCTCGGAGAATTTTGCCTTGTCCCCTGTCATATGTCTTGAGCAGCCACTATCTAAGTACCACTTGTTGTGTATAGCTGCCAAACACACCTGCATCACAAGTTACACAGAAACTTTTGGACCCCAATGGTACCCGGGTCCAAGATAGCTTGTGAAATTATGAAATTGCTGCAGTAATCCTTTGGGAACCCAGATTCTGTTAGAGCAGTGTAAATTTTTATTTCTGAACTTGTTCAGGTTGGGTTGCTTTTGTTCTAAAGCTTCTTTAATCTGAGTCCACCTTTGTGTATTCAAGTTTTCATTTTGTTTTACCCGAGAAAACCTGTGATTTCTGTTTGCTTGTCTGGCCATGGTCGACTTTTGGTATGTCTGTGGTCGACCATCGCGTCTCCAGAACTCAGCGTCTGTTCTGGCAGCACCTCTGGTCGACATCTGGTGTACCTGTGGTCGACCACTGCTTCTCCAGTAACCAGCGCCTGTTCTGGCAGATCCTCTGGTCGACAGATGAAGGGTCTGTTGTCGACCAGCCTGTCTCCAGACATCTTGTTTTCCAGATTTATGTCTTTTAACTTGGTTTAGTCCTTGGTTTGTTTGGTGATTTCTGTGAATTTGGGTTTCTTGTTTATTATTTTGAATCTTATATTGATTGACTGTTTTCTCTTTAAAATTTCTCTCTTCCTTGGTGACATTGTTCCTTTTGGAGGAGCATTCAGCTACATCCTCTTGTTTATCTTGGTATAGATTAATCAGGGGCCTTTTTCCTTTTGAGTCAGCAATCCCAGTTACGGTTTTTATTTGGAATTCCTTTTTAGCCGTAGGATTGTATCCTAACCCTTCTTTTTGAAAGTTTACTTTTATTCCCAAGACAGCATTTAAGTTTTCTTGACCTTGAGTCATTTTTTCCAAGGTCTCCTGTTTGTTTTTCAGGTCACTCTTAATTCTTTCTATTTCTCTTAGGAGTTGGTTGTTTTCTTCCTTGAGTGAATTGTTTCTTTCTTGACTTAACTTAGTTTCCTGTTCATATTCTTGAGTCTTTAGTTTTAACTCATCAATGTCGTTTTTTAGCATTTCATTCTCTTCGGACATTCTCTTGTGGTTTTCTTCATCTAAGTCCATTTGATTCAGCTTGTTTTTCAGTGACTTGATTTCCATTTCTAGTTCAGTTTTGTTTTCCATTGAATTGCTGTCTTTATTCAGTTGACTGATCTTCTTCTTCAAATGTTTATTTTCCTTTCTTATTCTTTCATAAGTATCAAGCAATTCTGAATATACTTCTTCCCAATCCGAACTAGAGAAGTCTTGAAATGGGGAACTTACCTCAAGATCACTGTTGTCTCCCTTGGCCATCAGACAGAGCTTTCCTTCTTCTTCCTCGGAAGTTGTTTCCTCTTCACTGCTCTCTTCCTCCTCACTCCAAGTGCTAATCATCGCCTTGGGTTTCTTGCCTTTCCACTTGAAGCTTGATTTCTTAGGAGCTTCTGGACATTCAGCCTTCATATGTCCAGGCTGCCTGCAATTGTAGCAAATGAGTTTGTTAGAAGGAGCCTTATGTTTATCAGATTTAAACTGGGATGACTTCCTTACCATGCCCTTTGGATTTCTGAATCCTTTACCTTCCTTCCGCAGGAATTTTTTAAATTTTCTTGTAAGCATGGCTAGCTCACCAGATTCTTCACCTGAGCTAGATGAGTCATCATTGTCAGACACCTCAGAGGTGCTTGTCTTAGTCTTTAGGGCAAGTTGCTTCTTTTTCTTGCCCTCATCTTCCTTTCTCTTCAGATTGACCTCATAGGCCATCAGGGATCCTACTAACTCATCCACTGTCATTGTTGTGAGATCCTTTGAGTCCTCAATGACTGTGGCCTTGGTATGCCACATCGATGTGAGAGACCTTAAAATCTTCCTCACTAATTCCTGCTCTTTGTATGTCTTCCCTAAGCTCTTCAAGCCATTAGTCAATTGTACTAATCTGGCATACATCTCAGAAATACTTTCATCATTTTTCATCCTAAACATCTCATATTCTGAGACTAGCATATTTGCTTTTGTCTCTCTTACCTCGGAAGTACCTTCGTAGATTACCTTTAGACGATCCCACATTTCTTTGGCTGTTGCGCATTGGGAAACTCTTGAGAATTCTGTGGGGTGTAGTGAGCACTGCATCACGTTCATGGCTCCCCAGTTGACAGTTGATTTCCTGACCTGTTCTCTGGTCCAGGTTTCTTCATCTTCCGGTAGCTCAAAAGGTCCGCGGCTCACTACCCTCCACATCTCGTGGTCTTGCGCACGTAAGAACACCTGCATACGATTTTTCCAATAAGAATAATCAGTTCCATCAAAATATGGAGGTCTAGTTACAGAGTGCCCCTCAGCTATGAGGCTTTTAGAGTTCAGTCCGCCCGGTCTCTCCTGGTTGTTAGACCACATTTTTGGAGAACCTGCTCTGATACCACGTGTTGGATACGGACTGAATAGATCTAGAGGGGGGGGTGAATAGATCTTTCCCCCTTTTTGATAATTTACTGACTATCGACCAGATGAGCTACTGGTAATTAATGAATCATAGAACTAATGCGGATAGTAAAGATGCAAGCATACGTATAGGAAATCAAACACACACAAGCACACCACAAGAAAGGATTTTTAAGGTGGTTCAGTCTCTTCCTGAGACTTACATCCACCCCTTGCTTAACTCAAGCAAGGCTTCACTATGAGAATCTCTGATCTCAACCAAAACACAGCTGACACACAGCTTGTACCTGCTGACACACAGCTTGATTCTGCTGCCTCACAGCTTGACAATAATTGTAATCAGAAATGAAAAGATGATAAGAACAGGTGATGAAAGACAGGACTGAATATTGGCGTGTGTAGAAGAATAGGTGTTCAGCCTGGGACTTGATCACGCTTATGAAGAAGCCTAGACTCCCTGTTGATCTTCCAGTCAGTTGCCTTCGATTGTTCTGCTGCTGGAGATCACACAGTCTTGAGCTAAGTCTTCCTTCTGCAGCAACGAGATTGCCTTTAACCTTTCTGCAGATTTTTGATTGGTGGAGAGCTCCTTCTTCCTCTTCTGTGTGTATCTTCCTTGGCTTCTATTCCGTGCTCTCTCACCGCTTCCTTCTTCGTGATTAGTTGCCTTATATTCTTCATATAGCTCTTTTTATTTTCAAGAATAAAGTTCTTCCCGCTCAATTTTCAGATCGAGCGCCAATCTGCTAGAAAACAGGGATCGGTTTAAATCCAATCGTTAGAACGAGTTTGACCACTTCTAAGCAAGATTGTTTCCTTGATTCCCGTGCGGAAGCTTATCTCCTGAGCAGCCCAACAACCTGCAACAACCATCTGCAGGTTTTAAGGAACCAAAACAGAATTCGGTTAGAGTTCGGTTTTGGACGATATATAAACCCGTGGTCGACCATGACCCTGTCGCTGGTCGACAATGGGCAGTCCCCAGACGGCCGGTTCTTCTGGCTGAAACTCACGTCGCCCGTTGGTCGACCACAGCCTGGTCGCTGGTCGACAGGGGGCAGTTTCCAGATGGCCAGCAGTTCTGTCTGTTGCTTCTGTCTTTTCTGTGGTCGACCAGAGGCGGGGCTTTGGTCGACAGCCAAGATGCTTCCAGAAGACAGATGATCTGATGCTTTTCTGGTTGAGTTCGTTGGTCGACCATAACCACTTCCCTGGTCGACAAGCGGCCTTTGTCACTTCTTCTGATTTGTTGATTCCACTTGGATTTCAGTGGACCTGAAATTACTTAACTTATCAGAGGTAAATTGAATGAGTCCAATACTTTGAAGGAACAATCAAACCACTTGTATTTGTTATGAAACAAGATAGAACTTGATTAATCAAACATATCCTATTGTCATCATCAAAACCAAGGGATGCACAACATAGGTACTAGCCCGTGTGTCCATGTCACCACTGTGAGAGTGAGAGTGACCCGTCCCGCGACTCGATCCGAGTCCGAAAGTTGAGTCGGACTACCCTTGACCTCCGCCGGTTCCTTAACCGCGCACGGTCCGCGCTTTCCCTCGCTTGGGACGACGAGTGAGCTTCCACTTCTGTTAGCGACGTATAGCCCATAGGAACTCATAGTGTCGGGCCAAAGTCTCTCCAATTTGTGTGTTGCTGGTCGCATCTCCATCTAGAGTTTGAGGTCCGCATCATATAGAGTCGGTCTCCTGTGTCCGTCCCGCATCAGTTTGGTATCAGAGCCAGTCGAGTCTAGGGTAGTCGTTGCATAAGTCTTGCATAATCTAAGTCAAGTCTAGGATCATCATTATTTTCAAAACAAAAAAAAAGTGTTTTTAAAATTACATTTCATCCCGATAATCTGGTATCTTAAAAGGTGTTGTCCGAACGTTAGGCTATGACTATCGGGAAGGCCGCACACTTGCGGGAGTGATTTCGGATCGATTAACTCCACCGCGTACGGGATATTGGTTTAGTTCTATGTGCATTAGTCGGTGTTTTGCATCAGTTTGTATCTCCCAGTTCGTGTGTCTTTGCATGCGCACCCGTCGAGGTACCCAATACTCGCCACCACCACCAATGGCGGATTCTCGGGCCCGTAGTTCCGATGAGTCTTCCAAGGCCGAGATGTTCCGGGCCATCATGGATCGTTTAGACACGCGTATGGATGGCCTTAGTACGCGTATGGATGGCATAGGAACGCGTCTAGAAGGGCGGATGAAAGCCCTCGAGGATCGGGCCGAGAGTTCGGATCAGTCCATCCAGGGCTTAGTTGGGAGGATTGCCATCCTAGAGAGGGGCCCAGTAGCGGCTCAACCCGCGCCAACGAATGGCCAACATGAGCCGATGCAGCAACCCGCAGTGCCAAGGGCTCAAGTGGAGAATGTTGGGGTTCAACAGGTGCATGTGGTGGATGATTATGCATCTGATAATGATCAAGGGGGTAACGGTCGTCGTCATCAACGACGGAATCATGATGACGAGGATGACGATCGCATTCTTAGGGGTGTGCGTGTGGACCCTCCCACTTTTAGTGGGTCCTTGGACCCTAGGGTGTATTTAGATTGGGAGGCCGGCATGGACTGGTACTTCGAGTGGTTTGAGATGACGGACCACCGAAGAGTCCGATACGCAAAGATGAAGTTGCAAGGGTAGGCCCAAACTTATTGGACCAATGTGGAGAGCCTGCTCAACCAGCGACGTCAACCCCAAATCGGTACTTGGGATGACATGAAAACAAAGCTGAGGGAGAAATACCTTCCAACCTCATATCATCAACGTCTCATAGACAAATGGCAAAGCATCTCCCAAGGGAACCAATCCGTGACTGAGTACACCGCTGAGTTTGACGAGTATTACTTACGGTGTGGGGTTACGGAAGAGAGCACCATGACTATATCCCGCTTTTGAGGGGTCTGCGGCACAACTATTAGTATGAACTCTTTCACCGCAATGTGACCACTTTGGAGCAGGCATATCAGGTTGCTCTCGAATTGGAGCAGTTCGAGGCCGAGTTCGAGTCTCCCCATCGGTTGGGCTCCTTTCCCCTTCGTAGTGTCGAGTCCCGTGGCTCATCTGGCACGTATCCGAGGGCCCCCATGGCACGACCTCAGGAGCCCGCTCACCCCGAGCCCTTTGCTCCTAGGCCTCGTCCTCCACCCCCGAGGGACCTTCCTCATCCCCAGCATCTTACGGCCCCACCCATAGCCCGTCCACCGGCACCCGCACCTCCTGTACGTCCTTTGTTGCCTACGCCTCCTATCCGTCAGGAGGATAAAGGTAAAGGACCTATGATTGGGGAGCCTAGTGGATCACGGCAGAAGTGTTATCGCTGCAATGGGTTTGGCCATTTCACCAACCAGTGTCCCACCCGCCCATCTCTTCACATTGGGGACACACAGGCCGAGGATACCACCCCTACGGGCCTCGAGTTAGTCAGCTATGAGGTAGATGAAGAGTTAGCTAACGAGTACTATGAGATGGGAGGTGAGGCCCAGGATGTCCAGCAGTCGGACGATACCCACGTGGGGGTCGTCAGATGTATCCTCACCCAGCCACAGGCCAGTGATGACTGGCGTCGGACCACTATCCTTCAGGCCTACTGTAGGCTGGGCAAGCATGCATGTAAAGTGATCATCGATAGCGGGAGTTGCATCAATGCAATCTCCACGGGTGCTGTCTCCCGTCTTGGTCTTACACCCATGGATCACCCTAGCCCCTATCGTGTATCATGGGTGGATTCCACTTCCATTCCGATCAGGCTGCGGTGCTTGGTCCCACTGCAGTTCTATGCCTACCATGATGATGTATGGTGTGATGTCCTACCCATGGAGGTGGGCAATATTATTCTGGGTAGGCCATGGTTATTTGATCGGGATGCCACACTCCATGGCCGGTCGAACACCTGTACCTTCGACCATGATGGCCAACGGATTACTCTCCAACCTCATTAGCCCAAGAGCCGATCAGTTAGGGGTCCTACTGGCCCTAGTGCTCCGGAGCCTTCCATTCCCGGGCCCAGTACCCCATCCCCAGCTCGGGCTATGACCGTTACATCTGGCCCAGGTGAGCCCTCGACTAGGGGATTGATGTTGATTAGCTCCCAGGAAATGGAGCAGGAGCTTAGTCAGGGCTGTCCGGTGTTTGCCATTACGGTCCGAGAGGTGGAGCGGGACTCCGAGGGTGAGCTCCCACCCGAGGTTGTTCCCATTCTGCAGGAGTATGCTGATGTCTTTCCCGATGAGCTTCCCGAGGGACTCCACCTATGCGGGATATTCAGCATGCCATCGACCTTGTTCCGGGCTCTTCTTTGCCCAACCTTCCTCATTATCGCATGAGTCCCACGGAGCATGCCGAGCTTAAACGGCAGGTCGATGAGTTAGTGCAGAGAGGATCTGTTCGGGACAGCATGAGTCCATGTGATGTACCCGCATTACTCGCCCCGAAGAAGGATGGCACGTGGAGAATGTGCATTGATAGTCGTGCCATCAACAATATCACCGTGAAGTACAGGTTCCCTATTCCCCGCCTGGATGACATGCTAGGACATGATGGCAGGTGCCACTATCTTTTCAAAGATTGATCTTAAGAGTGGCTACCATCAGGTGAGGATTAGGCCAGGTGATGAGTGGAAGACCGCATTTAAGACCAAGGACGGTCTATATGAGTGGTTGGTCATGCCTTTTGGGTTGACCAATGCCCCTAGCACTTTCATGCGGCTCATGACTCAGGTCCTTCGACCTTTCATTGGAGTCTTTGTGGTGGTGTATTTTGATGATATCCTTATCTATAGTCGCACCACAGGGGACCACTTAGACCATCTTCGGCAGGTCTGTCTACTTCTTCGGCGAGAGCAGCTGTTTGCGAACCCACAGAAGTGTGCCTTCATGACACCTCAGCTTACCTTCTTGGGTTTTATCGTGTCTAGTACTGGGGTCTCCGCCGATCCGGAGAAGGTCCGGGCCATTGTTGAGTGGCCGGAACCCCGTACCGTTCATGATGTCCGCAGCTTTCATGGTCTTGCGACGTTCTATCATCGCTTCATCCACGGATTTAGCTCCGTCACCTCCCCGATCATGGATTGTATCCGAAAGGGCACATTTGTATGGACAAAGGCCACATCTGCCGCCTTCAAGGACATCAAGGAGCGCATGACCCAGACACCTATCCTTCGACTGCCTGATTTCTCGAAGGTGTTTGAGGTCTCTTGTGATGCGTCGGTGCGTGGGATTGGGGAGTTTTGAGTCAGGAGTCCCACCCGATCGCATATTTCAGCGAGAAGCTGAATGACGCGAAGCTGCGATATTCCACATATGATAAAGAATTCTACGCAGTTGTTCAGGCTCTAGGCATTGGAGGCACTATCTTTTACATCAGGAGTTTGTCCTATACTCCGATCATGAGGCATTGAGGTACCTCCATTCCCAAAAGAAGCTTAACTCGCGTCACAGTCGTTGGGTCGAGTATCTCCAGCAGTTCACCTTTGTGCTTAAACATAAGGCTGGAGTGGAGAACAAGGTAGCTGATGCCTTGAGTCGGCGAGCATGCTTGCTTACCACCATGAGTGCCGAGGTCATAGGGTTAGAGAAGATGAAGGAGGCCTATGTTGACTGTCCTGACTTTGGTCAGATTTATACCACTCTCCAGGCCGGACCCTCGAGAGACCTTGATGACTATGTGCTTCAGGAGTGATACCTCTTTCGAGGAGGCAGGCTATGTGTTCCCCGAACTTCGGTTCGAGACTTCTAGTCTGGGAGCTACATGCGGGAGGTCTAGCCGGCCACTTTGGTCAGAACAAGACTATTGAGGCAGTTGAGCATAGATTTTATTGGCCGAGCTTGAAGCGCGATGTTGCTCACATCGTGGCTCAGTGCCGTACATGTGCTACGGCCAAGATGAAGAAGCAAAGCTCAGGCCTCTATATGCCTCTTCCCGTGCCTGATGCATCGTGGCAGGATGTTAGCATGGACTTTGTTCTTGGATTGCCACGTACCTCCAGGAAGCATGATTCGGTCTATGTGGTTGTTGACCGTTTCTCGAAGATGGCCCTCTTTATCCTTGCTCAAAGACTTCGGATGCTTCGAGGGTAGCCCGCCTTTTCTTACTCATGTGGTGTTCAAGTTCGGGTTGCCTCGCACTATAGTGTCTGACCGAGATGTTAGATTCACTTCCTACTTTTGGAAGACACTATGGCATATGATGGGTACTCACCTCAAGTTTTCCACTGCATATCACCCCCAGACCGATGGTCAGACCGAGGTAGTCAATAGGAGTCTGGGAGATCTTTTGAGGTGTCTAGTTAAGGACCGCATTGGGGATTGGGATCTCATTTTACCTATGGCTGAGTTTGCATACAATGATTCGGTGAATAGGTCTACCGGCATGAGTCCATTTGAGATTGTCACAGGTCGTAGGCCTAGGAAACCCGTTGACCTTGTCCCCATGCCTATCCATGCTAGAGTGTCGGAGTCGGCTGAGTCGTTTGCTAGGCACGTTAGGAGTTTGCATGACGACATCCGTCGTCACATTGAGGCTAGCAATGCACGGTACAAGGAGTTAGCCGATGCCCACCGACACCACCGAGAGTTCCACGAGGGCAAATACGTCATGATCAGGGTAAGACCTGAACTGTTTCCCTCTAGAACCATAAGAAACTGCAAGCTCGCGGATCCGGTCCATTTAAAGCATTGAAACACGTTAGATCCAATGCGTATGTTGTGGACCTGCCCGAGGAATATGGTTTAAGCTCTACTTTCAATGTGTCGGATCTAGTTGCATATAGGGACCCATCGGTGATCCCTAGTGAGCCTTTCGAGCCATCCCCTCCCATTGAGAGTGATCCCACACCTGAGTGTCCACCTCCAGCCCCTTTTCCACAGCAGCGAGAGCATATAGATCATATACTGGATGAGCAGGTGACAGTTACCAGGAGTGGATCCTACCCGTGCTACCTAGTGCGATGGAGAGGACGGCCCGCCACCGAGGATACGTGGATCACCCATGGAGAGTTGCAGCGGATTGATCCGGACCTACTGGAGCGGTACCATAGTGATGCAGACCCTTACTCGACAGGGTCGAGTTTCTCCCACCCGGGGAGAATTGGTGCGGACACCCGAGCAGTTGAGCGGCGCGATACGCCGAGCCACCGGTACCGCACACGGAGCACGACTCGAGCCACCTCAGCATCTATTTGACTCGGAGACAGCCTGGAGACGCCCCCCTGAGTCCCGGCATTTATCATATTTAGTTAGACTTTATGTGTTTGTAATTTGTGTTTATTTCATTGCATTTGGTTTGCTATTTTGATTGTAAGAGGGGCTTATGTGCAATTTGGACCCTGTGGGCCCCACGGGCCCCCCAGGCCCATCCCATTGAGCCACCTCACCCATGGGCCCCATGTGGGGTTAGTCAACATGTCAAATAGAGGCTTCTAGATGGGTGGGCCAAGTGGGGGACAAGGGGCTTGGAAAGTCCACATTTGGCCACCCACCCCCACCTACCAAGTCCACCTTCTACACCTAGTCCAAGGGCCGCCCCCCTCCTTGTAGTTTTTTATTTATTTTTTGTGTGTGTGTCACACTCCATCCCAACCCTCCATTCCCATCCCCTAGATCCAATGGTTGTGGATGGATGTGAGATGTAACCTATTTAAGCTTGTATTTTCTATTTTGATGAATTAATACCATTTGATTCAAAGAAATTCAAGAGCAAGGGCTGGTGCACCCCCCTCCTCTCTCCTCCCTCTCCCCCTTGAAGCTGTGAAGGCTTCCATTCTGAGGTGTGACGCCTCGTGTATCAGTTCCGATGATCGCCGCCGCCGCCACGAGCCGCCACCGCACCGCCTTCGCCATCAACGGAGTTCTGCCCGCGTAGTACCACAGAGGCTTCCACTAATTTCTTGTCTCAGCCACGAGCTCAGATAGATCTGGGGATTTTAGTGAATGTTCCAGAGGTGTCAAGGACATCCCATAAATTTTGGTTTGCCATTCAGATCTCGTTTCATATTTTTTTATTTTTGTCCACTCTTCCATTTCGGTTCTGCCAGAGTTCTGTCCAGATTCATCCCCGCCCTGAGTTTCATACCTTAGATCCACTTTTTGATTTCTGATAGTTCGCCCAAATTGACTGGGAGTTCTGTCCACCTTCCTCTTAATCCCAAATTTTTCCTGGAATTTCTAAAGGCCTCCACCTATTTTCTAAAAATCATCTTCAGATCCATCTACAGTTCTATCAGCCAGTGTCCAGATCCGACCACCAGTCACTGTAAAATCCATATAAAATCGAGGCCTCCACCAATCCCTTCACAAGACCTATTTTCGTTTTCCTCTCTTTCCCCTCCATAACTTTCATGAAGAGGTCGATGTTTGAATCGGAGGTTTGGTTTACGGTCAAAGGTAGTTCTCAGGAAACTGCTCTGCTATTCTGAGAGTTTGGGTACTGTGCAACAGAAACTTCAAAAATAGTGTAAGGCCAGATCCCTGCAGATCCAGTTCATCTCTCTGAGTCTAGATTGAAGGACTTCGAGAGAGCTTTCCAGAGGTATCTCATGTGCTTCGATCTGACATCAGGATTGGTCGCAGCGTCCGATCTCGCCGGAGCGCGCGCTGAAAAATAGAAGCTTAAATCCGTGGGCAGCAACTTCAAAGCTTGGGAATCGGGACCGATCGACCCCCGATCGGTGTTCCCGGCCGACCGCCGTCCGTGGAGGCGCGCCACCAGGGGTCCCCATCATAGTGGGTCCCACCCCCGCAGATCCGGAGGACAGTGCCATCCGTGGGTCCCGCGGGCCCGCAGAACCCGCCGTTCGGAAAGCACGAAAACGCGGAGTTCGGCACCGCCGGGCGACATCAAGATGCTGCCCGTCAACCCGAGTTGCGTGATTCCCGGGCTCCACATGTGACCTTTTACCTCCCTGCGTGGAGTGGGTCAAATCTTTGTATTGCTGTGATATTGTTTAACCGGGAGTCCGTGATTCGGCCGGGGTTATCTTCGCCACGCCGGGTGCATGGAGGTAATGGTCCGAACCTCTTGGCATTCATTTGCTTAGCTAGTATACGGTCTTTTGCCGCTGCCGAGAGTGTAGGTACTAGCCCGTGTGTCCATGTCACCGCTGTGAGAGTGACCCGTCCCGCGACTCGATCCGAGTCCGGAAGTTGAGTCGGACTACCCTTGACCTCCGCCGGTTCCTTAACCGCGCACGGTCCGCGCTTTCCCTCGCTTGGGACGACGAGTGAGCTTCCACTTCTGTTAGCGACGTTTTGCCACTAGGAGCTCGTAGTGTCGGGCTTAGTGTCTCCCTGGTGTGTGCTGCTGGTCGCGTCTTCATCTAGAGTCCAAGTGTGGCACCTAATAGTGTCATCTCCCGTGTCCGTCCCGCATCAGGAAGAGAAAATGAGTAGAGCCAATATGTCAGGTACGCGGCACAGTGTGTGACTAGGTCGACTCCTATAGGGTTCGGTCCCTCTTGTCGCCCTCTCTCTGAAGCGGCAGGATAGGTTGTCTGGCGACGGGCCCTCTTCTTTCGCTTCACTGCTATCGGAGCTACTGTCGGGAAGTCTTCATATTGCTGCTCGCCACCAAAGAAATACTGAAGCCACGTGCCCATCCGCACGCGTCTCTTCTCACCAGGCTTCTACGCTTCCCGGGAATCGAGCGTTAAGCGCAACAGGGTACGGTACGCCTTCATTAAATAGCGATAAGCAAAGCCTATAAAGTACTTGCCTTCGTCATCCGTCTGGTCCTTCAGCCAGTCCGGGAAACAAACTTCTTCATATGGCTCCCCATCTATCGGCAAGCCGCTCAACTAGGACAGACTCCAGAGATCTAGCGAAGTCTCTCCCTCTGCAGTATAGAAAGTGTTGTATTCCGGGCAGAAGACTTCGATCATTCCGCAGCACAGACCTCGGGAGATGGGATACCGATACCGCGAAGCATATACGCTCTGATAGATGCCTTCATGCACCAGGATTGGAGAGTACTGCCGCAGCACATAATCTGTAAATTCAATAGCCCCTAGTCTGAAGGCATGGGCATCGGTGGCTTTGAGCTCTCCAAACCACCCCACTAAGATTTGATGCTTAAAACGGACTACTAAGCAGTCTAAAAGAAAGGGCCCATCTCGATACCCCCAGTGCAACGGGGCAAGGAATAAATCGTATACGGGCTTCTCCCTATCAACATGCCCGGCGGTCTCGTTCCAGCGGGCTGGCATGAACTATGGTGCTCTTGTCAGTAGCCCGACCTTTGGAGATAACTCCTGCACGCCAAGAACGGCTCCCCATTTTTTCTCGGTTCACCGGGAAGATATATGGGTATGCCATGAATGACCAACTTGGTCAGGCCATCTCTATCCGCCAGTAAAGCTCCCTCAGCTCGACAGACAAGAATTATATCGCGCTTCCCGTGAAGGTTGAAGCGTCCGAGGAATGCCATCAAGTGTTTGTCCTTCAGGTGGTCCAGACTGACGCCATCCCCTCGCTCATACTTGAAATGATTACCATCGGGAATCAACAGGCGATCTTTGTCGATTGTATCAGTCTCCGAGTCTGAAGACTCAGCTACCACGGCTATCCGCCTGGACCCCCGATCAAGGGAGCGGACATTCCCCCATGTCACAGCAACTCGGGATGCAGAGGAAGAAGGACCGGATGCCATGTTATCTACAAGGTAGCGTCCAGAAGAGAACATGCAAAGTCAGAAATCAGTTAACTGAAATAATACTTCTGACAAAATTTCGACAGAGTCTCCCCAGCTCGAGGGTTTGCCAAAAGAAAAGTGGAAGCCGTCCACTAAGGGAGCGGCCCCTAAAAGTAGCCATAGGCGCTAAGCCAAGGCCAAATGGGACACCCGAGGGATCTAGCTCCGAGGACAAGTCCTACGAGGAGCCTCCCAGGGCCCGAAGAACGGGTTTAAAACCCAAATAGAACAACAACTCGACTCACTCGCTCAAAGAGAGGCTCGCCCACACCCTTAGCTCACTCGGCGCCACGGTAGGAGAAGAAAGGGAGGAGAGAGAAAGAAAATTCAAAAATGAACAGTTGTGAAGGAAAACGAAGGAGAAGGCCATTATATAGGAGGTCACCACCCCTGTTAAAATGGCGCGCCCCGGGGCGCGCCGTTTTAAGCATTTGGCGCGCCGATTGGACGGGCACCGTTTTAACCTCCGAAGCCAAAAGGGCACGCCACTTTAAGCGGCGCCATTTTAACAGCAAGGCGAGGATGCGCCATTTTAATGGCGCCGTTCAAGCTCCCGTCCGTGCCGGATTAGCATCGAACGCCGAAATTCAGTGCCGTTCCGAGCAGCCATCAACAAAGGAGATCAATCCGGACGAAGCTCATCTGTCGGTCCTGCTGCACTCCTGCCTCGCTTGCAACACCCACGTCTGGGAGGCATTTGTTGGCACTCAAAATATGATCATTTGGCGACCAAGCCGCAAAGACGAATGATACGGCCCACCGACAGAAGCCGATAAAGAACAACCTGCTGAGAACTTCTCAAGCTACCAGGGCCTCGGGTCACCTGGAATGAATGACCGAGGACTTCGCTTCAGGAAAGTCGAGACAAATCCACAACTAACCGACGGTGCGACCAAGCCTGCCTAATGATCTGGCATCGACTCCGTCGTGCCAATACCCTGCACCCGTCGCCCGACCAAGGACGACGATCTACCCGGTGGCTCGCCACCTGAATGAAGACTCTCCTGAGAAGGAAGAACGTCCTCGGCCCTTCACAACAAGGAACCGAAGGCTCTATCACCTGAAGGTCCCGATCACCCGACACGGGTTCGACTTCTTGCCATAGTGGGCCCGTTAGTGGCCGAATGGTCGCCAGTCAAGGCGGAATTATCCCGGATGCCATACCAACCCGTAAGGAAGCTTTGAGCATGAGTCAGGCCAAGTCGGAATCACAAATCATAGTGCCAAAATCCATGTCAGCAAAAATCTGTGTGCTCGAGCCGAACACACACGAAGTTCCAATTCAGGCCGTTCATCGTGTCGAGAGCTTCGTCAACACCCGCCAAGGTTTTTTGACGACCGAGGTGAGAGGAAGAGTCGACAAGAGCTTTCGGAACCATCTCCGGACCAATCGGCTAGCCCGCGTTGAGCGAACAAGTTAAACCGGCGCACAAAAGTTCACCGGCGCCCCCTTATCCCGCGCCACAGGACCCGGCGCGCCATAAGGCTTTAAGTCTATCTGCAACCCGGTGCCACTGAACCCGACGCGCCAAAAACCCTTTAGGGGTACCTATCCCCGGCGCCCTACAACCCGGTGCCACTGAATCTGGCGCGCCCCCACGGCACCGGATCAACCTGGTGTTATAAAGACACCGCTTGTTCGACCAAAAAGAGAGAGAGGGAATCAGAAGAAAAAAAAAGAGAAGGGCACGAGAGAGGTCGAAAAAGAAAGGGCCACCAATTAGAGCGAAGTCGTGAAGGGTTTCTTGAGGAGAAAGCCCTTCCGCTGAGAGTCTCTGTGGCCGCCACCTCACTCTGCATGAACCTCCCGGTGCCAGAGAAGAAGAGCGTCTGCTTCTTTACCTATTTGGGTGGGTCGTTGTAATCCCCCCATCAGTCCCCCTCGGTTCGGGTTTCTCCTCCGATATAATGTAAGTGAGAAAGGGGGAAGGAAGGTGATGATACAAGCCTTGTTTCCTCTCCCCTTTCTCACCATCTTTGTGATTCTCTACCTCTCCCTCCGTAATTTCTTCCGCCTTTATTAATGAAAATGGCGACCGCGCGACAACATCGGCACCGGAATGATAATCTGTACATTTTCCCTCCTCTCGTTCATGGAATGAATGAATATGTATATTAATGGGTTAAAGAGTTAATGGTCTTATTCTATCTCTGCATCGCCGCTTCCTCCTCCTCCTTGCGTTTTCTTTCTGTGGCTGGTGAGACGGCGCCGTGCAACAGCACCAGCGCCGGAATGGAAGCGCATATGTGTATACCCCCACTCACTGGGCGTCGAATGGATGAACTGTGGTTGTATTCGGCGTTGTTCCCACCTTCTCCAGTTACTCATCTTTCCTCTGTCCGTGTATTTAACCATTTTCCTGTGCATATTATTTTCGCATCAATTTTCTCCGATGCCAAACATATGCCCTCGAACTCCACGGGCTATAGCAATCACCCCCCCCCGGGGTTTTCCTCTTCCGATCGAATGATTATCGTTTCATCGCCGGAGGTGCATCCATGAATATATGTCCCTTCAGCCCATTTTGGACCGTCTTCCTCACTCCCCCCTGTTCTCGACTATGGACAGAGGGAGATGAGGACGTCCTACACTTCTGGTCACTGTTTTCCCCAATCGTCGCCTGATGAGTATGTAACTAACCTATTAACACTTACCTGCACGCACACATGTACATCCACGAGCATTGATATTAATCTCCTCACTATGCAAGTTTTCCCCATCGTGCCGCTTTACTGTTTTATTAAGGTTCGGTGACCCTGGGGGGGGGGACATTCTCCCGAGTTCTCATCTTGATTGCTCAGTCTGCAGGAGCCCATTCGTTAATAATGGGTCCCCGAAGGTCAACGAGTGCATAGAAAGTGGGTGAATCCCAACATTTCAAATCCACAGCCCTTAGTGGGCCTCGTGGTGGCCGTGGGTTGTGTGCCCCTCGTAGGCTAGCCCTCGGGGTTTCCTCCCATATCGGTCATCCCGACTTAGACATGGTGCCGACTCGGGCCGCGTGCCCCTCGTAGGCTAGCCCTCGGGGTCTTCGCTCCCACTGTGAGTCGCGCCATCTGTCTACCTTCTACCTACGGACTTGGTGCCCCTAGTAGGCTAGCCCTCGGGGTTCTCCTATCCGTCTGGGTTTGCCGGCCGCCGTTGTGCCACCCAGCTTTCAGGGGTTGCTCCGCTACGTGAGTAATCCCCGCTTCTCCCCGACAATCCTCCGGGATGGGGAGACGATGCCGAAATTTTGGCTCGAACAAGTTTGACTCGGAACAATCGCCGCGCTCGAGTATGAACCTCGCGCGAGCCTGTGACTCCGCTTCCGGATGGGCCGGAGCCATCCTTTGAATAACTGACTCAATAAACTTTCAAAATCTCCCAAAAATGTTTAAATAAACCCAAAAATAACCAATAAAACCTCAGTTTCCGCAAAACAGGGCTAAGCCGGTGCCGTTGATACTCGGCGCGCCTTAATACGGCGCGCCTTAAAACGGCGCGCCTTATCCCGGCGCGCCAGGAAGAGGGGCGCACCATTTTCAGGCCAGCCCTACACCTACGTTGAGCAGCGCCGTTTCAAGTCTTTACCCACGCTTCTCACGCCGTTTTAAACTCTATGCCTGCGCACATCGCGCCGGTTTCGTCCCGAATCGCATCGTCGTGCCGTTTCAATCTTTTCCTCACCTTCGGGGTGATTTTCAATGTTAATAACAGAATCAAGTAAACTTTGTAATCAATAAATCGAATAAACTGGTTTGTTTAAAACCTGAATTAGTAATTCTCATAACCTCATCATTCTGCTTAGTCTAAGCATTCATCCCGCATTGATGCATGCCTGAGTGTACGGACCCTCAATATATCAAATGGCACGAGCTGAAAGCCGGGCAACGTCCGACGAAAAAGCTTTTGCCACGCGTGATGGTGGTCTTCGGGCCTAAGTCCTCCGCCACGTACTGAGGGTCCGCCCTAATGAATCGTGCATGGTAGATCATAGCATCGTGCATGATCATTCGCATCCTCTGCATCCTTTATTCCGGCCTTGACAGCCCATTATCTCGGCAATTAATAAAAGGTTTTTCCTCCTCGTGGGGGATGTAATTAACGTCATAGCCTTTATAGTATGGTGGACTGCTGGTCCCGACCGAATCTTACTCTCGCCCGACACGGGTCAGAATGAGCACACAATAAACTTGTCACTCACGTGACTGGCACGCCCGCGCAATCAATCAGTCAGTTAATTATCAGTTAGTTAATTGGTCAATCGACACGTGAATAAACCAAATAAACCCAAACGATAATAGACCAAACAACCAAAAGCATGAGCGGAGATTCCCGTCGCAAATAGGAGTTCACAAGGATAAGGGACCCACGACCCCTCAAGGCTATAAAGATCCCATGATGAGGATGTAAAGAACCCACGTTGAGGATGTAACTCCCACCTGAAACTCCTCAACTTACGAGACTCGTGAGGCCGACGCACTATTTAAACCTGGGACTCCCTCCAACGAAAGGTAAGGGCAACACATGCCTAAAACTCCCTGAGCAGGAACCACTTCACCACCTTGGTGTAGAGGGATCTCGTGCCTCTCTTTCTTCCTCCCTTCATAGCTTCCACCATCGCTCTACTGACTTAGGCATCGGAGGGTTTACCCCAGGGAACCATCCCTGGGCCCCCTGATCTGTTTCCCTTCCTTGCAGTTCACTATGCGGTGATCATCTCCCCAGCTCAGGACCAGCGCGAGATCACGCCTCTTCAGCTACCATGGAAAAACACTTTGAGAGGACTTGGGTATATCGACCCAAGAGAATCAACATTGCTAAAGGGAGGCTTTCACCTCAAGCCAAGAAAGAATGGAACCACATAGTGGGTCTTAGGGCGGGTAGAAGGCAAGAACCCATAGACTCATGGGAGAAGATGAAGGTAGAACTTAGGAAGATCTACGCTCCCCAACGCCCCCCTTCCTACTCAGAGAGCCATAGCCCGAGGAGCACTACCACTCCTCCTTTCTCTCCCAGCCAGTTCAAGGCCACCATAAAGGCCCAACCTCCACAACACCCATCACCTCCTACCCCGACCAACACCTCTACACTCCACCACCCAACCCCCACCAATTCTCCCCAAAACCAAGGGCGACCCACTTCCACCCATCCACAGCCGACCGACCCCAAGGGCAAGAGACCCTTAACAGACCCGATTCCCCCCATGAGGGCCGCCACCCCCCAACCCAAACTCCCTTATCCAATCCACACCCAAACCCAACTAGCCTCCACCTCTCCATCATCCCCCATAAGGGACATACAATACCAACCAACCCAAGCCTCCTCACCCATCCCATCTCCCACTCCCTACCACAACTCTACCATGTCCTAGGCCTCCACTACTTCCCCTCCCCATCCTAGCCCAAGTCCCCCTTTGCCCACCACCCCGGGTGCACCATGCGCCGATCATCATCACCCCTCCCACAAAAGACCTTCCCATCCCCTTGGTAGAGGAGATCATCTCCCCTACCCTCGAGGAAACCCAAGTGCACACCAATGGTAAGGAACAACCTCAAACCTCCCCCACTTCACATAGCCTGGACCTTCAAGAGCCACAAACCTTCACACATGGCACCATAACCATAGATGGGCCCCTACATAAATGGCTCAAGGTAGACCCCATCCTCCATAGCTTGCACTCATACCCTCTACCCATGGAGCGACACCTCCCTCTAGTGCCCCTCTCCTATCACACCATCATCCAATCATCTTACCAAGTGGAGACATTAGGGGATCTTCTTAAGGGCTTAGTATGGCAAATGAAGTTGACCAGCATGTTGACCACAGTGGCCAACCAACCTAGGAGCCTTGACCTCCTACACCTATGTGTCAGGTCTATCACCTCAATTTGTACCATTGGTTGCTACACTAGTGACCTTCTACTATTCCTCCCTACACCCGATGAGCCCGACCTTATCTTCGAATTGGAGTCCCTTATATCGGGTAGAAAGCCAAGCCATCCCTTCATGGCCGACCCACCCACCAAAGACTTAGACCCAATTATTTCATTAGAGAAGGATGATCCACCACCATATTGTGAGGACCTTGAGGTTGATGAGATGAACTTAGAGCTCCTTTCCCCCGGGTACACTTATGTTGATCCTTTTGACCCCTCCCAATGGGAGCCCGGGAACCCATGTGGCCCACCCACATCACTTATCACCCACTCCTTCCTACCCTCACCCACCATGATAGACCAAGCCCACCTCTCCCAAGTCCCGGGCGACACAAGGGTAGCTATGACCAAGGAAGATCTACACCTAGGGAACAAGGAAGTGCCTCTCCCCATGATGTCCACCTTCCTAGACCCCTTCGACCCTTTTGAATGGAACCTCCAATGCCAAACCATACCCCTACACATCGAAGTCATTTCCAGGTTAGGAAAACATTTGTCTTGGCACACCGCATCATTTAGCATGATTAGAAGGTTAGGTCATCCCACACATATCACTTTAGGTAGGATGCATGGTTGGTCTACCTTCAGATGTGCCGGTCCTCACCCACCCGTCATCGTCACCACCATGGATCTAGTACATGATAGGCACCTACATGGATGCCCTCGCCCCCCGGCATTTGCATTCATGCATGATAGAGTCACCAATGTGATGGGAATCAATGCCGAGCATGTACCTTTTCTTTTGCATTTATGTCCTTTTAGTTTGTGTTCATATCCTTGGGAAGTATATACACAATTGTACGGCTTTGTAAGCCAATGCGTCATTCCCTTGGATTGCGTGGGTTTTTGTGCAATTGTGTAGTAGGTCTAGCTAGGGGGCCCTCAACCCTTTCCCATTGGTCCATGTCATTCATGTGGGGCTGGTCAACCATCCTAGGTGGCCATCTAGAAGGGTTGAATGCCAATTGACCACATGGGAGACAAAGGGGGTAAATTTTCCAATGTAGGCTACCTACCCTTTCCAACTTGTCCCCTCTTGGTCAAGGGGGCGCCCCTCCCCTTATTATTTTATTGTTTTTTGTGTGTTTATCACACTTAATCGTAGCTTTTCATTCCACATCCCTAGATCCAAGGGTGTACATTTGATTTTATGAGAGTCATATAAAACCTTGTATTTTCATTTGGAAATTAATGAAAAGTTAGAAAATTTGTTGGAAGCTTGAAGCTCCTTGCGCCCCTCCCCTCTCTCCTCTGGTGTTCATCTCCTCCAACCCCCAATTCTAGAGTGGTTTCATCTCTATCCCCTCCCCTCAATCTCTGGTTGTGACCTGTGCCGCCGCCGCCGCCGTTCGTGCCGCCATCGGACCGCCACCGAGCCACCGTCGAAGTTCTGTCTTCAGCCAACATCAGCCCCTTCCATGAAATTCTGCAGTCAGCCCCGAGTTCTTCTTGATCTAAAACTTTTATGGTGTGTTCCTATCTTCAATCCCCACCATCACAAAACAAATTCCGTCCAAATTCCATCATTTAATATTTTTCAAATTTCGTGTGTTTCTGTTTCCCAGTTCTGTCCAGTTTCAGATCTGTGTGACAGCACCCCTCTAATCCCCCTCTCCGACCATCTTGTTGATTTTTTAAAACCCTCCCACTTTTACTGGGAGTTCTGTCCACCATCCCCTCACTCCATGAATTTTCCTGATTTTTGATCAGCCTTCCATCCATTTTTCAAAATTCGTTCTCAGAGCTAGCCACAGTGTTGTCCACCTGTTTCCAGATCCGACCTCTATCCAGTTCAAAAATCATATCAATTCGTAGCCACCTCCAATCAGCCCACACAAAATATTTCCATCTTCCTTGTTCAAAATCCTATAACTTTTGTGAAGAACTCAGGAGCTGGATCTGACATATACCTCTCCGTCAATGGCAGTTCTCAGACAAGTTCCCTGCTAATTTGAGAGTTCGGCTACTGTACAATAGGAACTCAAAAATTCAATAAATCCCATATCCGTGCAGATCCAGGTCCGATCTTCAGGCCTAGGTTAAAATACTTCCAGAGAGCTTTCCAACGGCGCCAATTTCGTGTCGATCCGACATCGGGGCTGATCGCAGCGTCCGTTCTTGCCGGAGCGCGCGCCGGAAAAATAGAACAGGCAGATCCGTGGCCGGTTATTCCGACCAGTGCCGAACGGAGCCGCCTGGCCTCCGGTCGACGTTCCAGCGTGCCGCCAGCCCAGGGAACGCTTCCCAAGTGTCCCCACCACAGTGGTGCCACCAGGCCCCACACGGCCCCTCCGGACAGCACGTGGGCCCCACAGTCACAAGTTCGGGTGCTGCCGAAGAGACACGAGAAGCCGCCCGTCAACCCGAATTCGGTCCTCCCGGGCCCATTTGTGTAGCCCTTTACCTCCCTGCGTGGAGTGGACAGTAACTCATTGCTGTAATCTTCATGTATTAATTATTCCGGGAGCACGGTTTGTTGCATCCCTACGGTTTTGATGATGTCTCACACTATAAATCAATCTTCTATCTCTAGAATAGTACAAGCTTCATCATGTAGGTCTGTGCAGTTCATATAGTTGTCAGTAAAATTTGCACTACTTGATCATGTCTACACAATGTCTGCATAGTCTGTACACTGATGGGTCGACCCCCCACCTCTGATGGGTCGACCCCTCCTTTAATCTCCAAGTCCATACATTGGATTTCATATTCAAAGTATGTACATTGGTCTTCACCTGAAGTCCATACATCGAACTTAATATTCATAGTCTGTACACCCTCCGCTAAGCCTTCAGAGTCTGTACAGTCATTCCTTGATTTCAAGTCCATACAACGGCACTGTAGATTGCATCTGAAGTGTATACAACCTTTCAAGGGGTCAAGTCTATACATTCTCCCGTTCATTTCAAAGTCTACACATCGCTCTTCATCTTCCAAGTCTATACACTCTGTTGAACCACAAGTCTATACATCGTCTGCCATCTCAAAGTCAATACAATGTCCCTCGTCTCACACATCATGACCCAAAGTCTGTACAGCCTCTAGTCACTGTACAAGTCCACACACTGGCTGCACTGCAGAAGTCTATACATTGGCTTGGGCATCCAAGTCTAGACATTGATTCCCTATTCATGCCTTGATTCGAAGTCTGTACAGCCAACGCCTTCATTGATTCCAAGTCTGTACACTGGTCTTCAGGCGTTCCAAGTATGTACATTGGTTCAGGCTTACCAAGTCTATACAGTGCTTCAATAGTCTCCAAGTCTATACAGCCTGCCTTCACGTTCAGAGACTATACACCATTCCTCAAAGGCCAAGTGTATACACTGTCCATATGTTCAAAGGTTTCTAGTCTATACATTGGATAGACTCGTTCATGCTTTGTTCATCTCGAGTCTGTACACTGCCTTTCATGTGCACTCTTTAAGCAAGTCTATACATTCGACCGTTCAGCCTGTGATCGAGTCTGTACAGCCACGGAGACCATTAAGTCTATACACTCATTCACTGTAGCTTGAACGAGGTGAAGTCTGTACATTGGCATTAGTTCTCCAAGTCTGTACATCCTTCTATTGATATTCCAAGTCTGTACATCGGAATGGTTGAGCATGTCTGTACAGCGGTTGCATTCTCAGGGAAAGTCTATACATTGGGACTTTTACCTATGTTCTGAACTGAACTGAGTAAGTCTATACATTCCTCATACCTTTTACCTACGCTCAGCTCAGTAAGTCTGTACACTGAGAACTTTACTGACGTTGCCTTGCCAAAGTCTACACACTGTGAACCTTCAAGTCTGTACAGACTTCACTTGTTCAAGTCTGGACATCGTACAGCTCTTTGGCAAGTCTAAACATCTCTAAGTCTAGACACTCAGTTATCCTTCAACCCTATACACTCGATATCACCTGCAAGTCTATACACTCTCAAGTTGAAAACACTTGCTTAATTGTTGTTTCTAAGTCTACACATTCGATGCCTTCATGCATTGTTCTCTTCGAAGTCTATACATCAACGTCTATACATTGAAGTCCATACAGTGCATACAGTTGTGCTTCATAGGTCTACACATTGTTGCTCTTCATTACAAGTCTTTACACTCATCCTCCTTCACATGACCAACTCTATACATCCATTGTCTAGCCTGCTGAATGAAGTCTACACACTGAGATCGCATGAACACTTACAAGTCCATACACTGAGCTCGCTGAAGAACTTTAACTCTATACACTCTCACACTGTGACACACTTGCCTATTTGGCATTCCTGAGTCTATACACTCGAGGGCCTCATTCACTTCACAGAAGTCCACACATTTCATCCTTTGTGCGAATGCATTCTTCAGCTAGTCTATACACTGAGGTCGCTTGAAGTCTCACAAGTCTATACACTCCCTCAGTGTACACACTTACTCATCTGCTATCCTAAAGTATAGACATTCGTATCTGACTGAACTAACTAATCACATTTCTTTGTCTCTGCCTGCAGATGATTCAGATCAATAATTGGGCACGTGAACCGAGGATGATGCCTGGCACGTGATCTGAGAATGCTCTAGAAAGGGAGGGAACGAGACTCCCTCGTGTGAAGGCCTGAAACTTAGGTCGAGTGCCATATAAAAGGTGCCTTCTGCGATCAGATGGACTGAACTGGAGAAAAAAGATGAAGAGCAAAATCCCTGAGCAGAAGAAGAAAAGAGAGAGAGCCTCCACGTTCCAGAAAGAAGATAGAGAGAAAAGAATTGAGAGTATTGTTGTGAGAGAAGAGTCTGAGTGAGAGAGAAGAGTCCAATTTGCTTCTTCGGAAGCTACATTTGTATTTGATTTTTCTGAAACGATTTGTGTTCATCGTTGGTCTTGTTTACATTTCTGTTTTTACTTTTATTTCTTCATATATCTGATTTCGAGTTGTTACCCTCCGGTGTTTGGAGGAAGGGAGAGTTACTCCGGTTCCCCTCTGGGCTGCGGAGGTAGAGAGATCTGTGATCTCTGGTTTTTGCCAGTAACGGGTTGTCATTAGCAGGTTCCCTCCGGGTTGGAGGAAGGGAGAGGCATCTCCGGTTCTGGTCTTGCTGATAGCAGGTCCAGGTGTCAAGCTGTGTGGCAGCACATTATTCGCAGACTGAGTCTGCAGCTTTCTAGCAGTGGCTAGTGGAATCCTCACTCTAGTTGGAGTGACGGGTGCATGTAGATTGTGGACTACAATCGAACCACCTTAAAATCTCTTGTCTCCTCTGTGGCTTGGTATTATCGTTGTGCTTTCCTTCTGTTCGGCATTGTGTTTGTAGCAACCCTGATAAATTTAAAAGGAATAAATAAATCAAAATAGATTAAAAGATTTAGTAAATAAATGAAAGAGCTTGTAATAAAAATAATTAAACCCTGATGAAAATCACGCCTCAAATATAGGCGCTACTTTAAAATAAAACGCCCTTACCTAAGGCGTGTTTTGAGAAAGGACGCCCACACGTCAAGGCGTCAAATTTCAAACGACCAAAATAAATAAAAAGGGAAAGATAGCGTAACGTCCCTTGCATGGACGCGTTTCAACAAGAAACGACGCTTGACAAGGCGTCAATTTAAATTCGACGCCCTGACCTAGGTCGCTAATTCAGTTTGAGTTTCGTTCGACCCAGGAGTCTATCCAGGGTAAGATGATAACTATGAGAAAGAGTTCGAATGTAGTAATAACTCTATCATGGAAGTGTTACTTCCAATCGAACACTAACTCTATTAGGTTCACCTAAATCCTATAAATAACCTACTGTTTGAACCGAGAACGCTATTTGGCGTTCGGACTATTCTACGGTAGGTAAAGAACCAAGGTTCTTTCTCCTTCTTTTCTGTTTACAATGGTATGAAGAACATTAACAGGTTCTTCGTCTTCTTCTCTTCTTACAGGTTAAGAAGATTCATGTTGTGAAGAACGAAAGGGTAAGTTCTTCTTTCCTCTACCTTCAGTCAAGTATTATGAAGATAATACTAATGATCATATATATATATATATATATATATATATGTCCTCTGTAGGAAGTCATCTTAACCTGAAGAACGTGGGTTCTTCATCGTGCCAAAAGAGAACCTGTCGATAATCTACACCGAGACCTCTACCCTTTCGTCCTACTCTGTTGATAACAGAGTACCGTGTCTTCATCAGTTCGCCAGTTAATCATCAAAAAGGTAGGTTTTCTCAAGCACTGTAGCCAAATCACCATAACAACTATATTAAACCATATATATTAGTTCATGCATATAGTTTTCACTAGTTTTAAAAGTTCTATTGTTGGAAAGAAACGCCCTTTCCAAGGGCGCTAATTTTATACGCGACCCAGACTAGGGCGCTATTTAAATAAACGACCATGACAAGGTCGTCAATTCAAAAGATTTGACGCCCTGTACACAGACGTCAATTTAATTACCTAATAATTACCCATGTTAATTAGTTCAATATTCACTTAAACATGATTCTAAATCAGTGCATCCTGATATTTTCTTGTCATGACCATATCTCGTTTTCTAGAAATTTCAATACTTGAAAAATTGTAAATTCTTGAAATACACGACCCTGTATAGGTCGTCTCTCACTTGACTAACGCCCTTGTTCAGGGCGTGAATTGAAAAGTAACGCCCCTGTCCAGGGCGTGTTTCTGATAAATTACTGAAAATATATATTCTGCAAAAATAGAGGTAAAGAATGAACGACCATTGCATATGTCGTCAAATTTTAATTAAACGCCCCTTACCAGGGCGCGTTTTTGGTAGAATACGGAAATATTGAAATTTTACAAAAATGTAAAATAGATAAACGCCCTTACTGAAGGCGTTAATTACTTGAGTAGTGACTTCACTTAAGTCGTTATTTCCTGTAAAAATGTCTTTACCCTGTTTCTGATAACCGATAGTTTCATTATATCTATATATATATTATATCGGCACTATATCTCCACTCCGTGAGTATAGTCCCACGTTTCATGATGTTTTATCGATCACCCTCAACTCTCATTGACATACAAGCTCTCCATTGGACATTCCGTTCCTTTGGACTAGCGAGTTAGTCATAGAGACCTCCGTAAGACTCCTCGTACCTTGGATTCCCTCAAGGTCGACTGAGCTGGTTGTACCCTAAAAACCCATTACACTATTGAATGCCATGTCACTCTAAAAGGAACATGGTATACCGGCCCTTATGATATGCAAAGAGTATATCATGAGAATTCTTAATGGGATGATGATATCATGCCATTTGTTGATGTTCTTGTGGACCTCAATTCTATAATAAGAATGAGGGTATCTTGCCTTTGATGTACTGTTCATGTGGACCTCAATTCTATATAAAGAATGTCCATACTTGTTTGTCATGGTACCCGAGTTAAGGGAACCTAATTCCACCTAGTTTCATCGTTCATCGTGATTGTACCGTTGTTATCGCCTATCTATGTCCAATGTCGTATTTTTGGACCCCATTCTCTCAAAGTTATCCTACGTGTCTACAAGCTTAAATTGTTGAAATTCCCTATTGGCTATATATATACAAGAGTGGATGTCAAATATACATGATAAATGCCTGCGCATATAGGGCCCGATCTGGTCCTGGGAGGAGCACCCGAAAGTACTTGTGCCCATGGGAGTTGAATGATAAGGTATCTGGCATTATACCGAGTGCATGACTAGCTTGATTGGACATTCCACACAAATCTTGTACTTGACTCGTACTTGACTTGACATGAATTGCGTGACCCGAGAAAGGGTAATTACTTGCTTGCTTGATACATGATAGCCAAAGTTCTTGACATGACTTGCTAAAGAGTACTTGCTTGAATATCTTGTTATCTTTTCCTGAAAGCTCGTGACTAGTTCATCTTGCTGTCTTATTGATAAATTCTCTCTCCATCTTGTCGTTTTATGCGAGCATGCATAGCTATAGTACATTCATGAAAAAATGTAATTACTTAAACCCCTTGCTAGCGCTTGAGATATAATTTCCTACTGAGCGTTCGCTCACTCCGTGTTTGTCCCTTACTTTTCAGGTAATTCCGACGACGAGGGAAGTCAATCGGATGGGAATGGTCAAGAGTGAAAGAGCTAGAGCTTTTCAAGTGTCATCTAGTCTTTTTCCTATTTTCTTGAGTCAACTATGTACTTTTCCTTTTTAATTGAATAGAGTATTAGATTTGTAATAGTCTATCCATTATGAAATAAAGGATTGGGTTATCTTTCTATTTTGCGCATCTCTGTTTTGGTGTCGAATACACTACTACTCTGATTGACATGATTGATATAAACTCGTCGCGCATATCCGAGTATCTTCCGCGCTCGGGGCGTGACAGTTTTTGTGGTATCAGAGCCTAGGGTATTCAATTCCTAGGAAAACCCAAGTCCAAGGATATGTTCAAACCTTTAACCAGTGAGATTGGGTAGAACCAAGGGTTAAAGTTAACATAGTATATGAGTCTTTAAATACAATCACATATTAACCTAGTTATTGTAATTGTAGGATAATGGCTGCCGAACGTGCTCAATGGCGCAACATGCAGCGTACCCTTCAAGGCATGACTCAAGTGCTGCAACAAGTAGCACAAGGAGGTGGACAACGAGCAGGAAGTCTCCACCAGACTTTCAAGAACATGAACCCACCCAAGTTCACGGGTTCTACTGATCCAGATGACGCTGAACACTGGATTAGGGAGATAGAACGTATATTCCGTGTTATGCAATGCACGGATCAGGATAAAGTTTTATTAGCTACTTTTCAGTTAGAAAGGGATGCTAGATGCTGGTGGGAATCAATAGAGGCTACTATAAATCAAGATCAGGTTTCGTGGGAAGAATTCGTTGAACACTTCAACGTGAAATATTTCTCGGACCGAGTTCAGGAAAAGAAGGCTGCAGAATTTGCTGCATTAAAGCAACGATCTTTGTCAGTGGCCGAGTATGAGGCCCAATTCTCTAGATTGTCTCGATACGCTAAGCATCTAGTTAGCACCGAGAAAATGAAAGCTAGGAGGTTTCTTAATGGGCTCAGGCCCCAAGCTATTACTCAACTGGCGCCGATGGACATTCAAGTCTACTCAGAGATAGTACGCCGAGCTCAACTATTAGAAGATGCCACGGAACTGTCTGATAGGATTCGTGGTAAGGATAAGAAGGAACAAGTTACAGGTTCGGGTTCCTTTAAACCCAACTTCAAGAAAAGGCCTAGCAATGGAGGAGCATCCTCACAAGACCAAAAGTTCAAGAAGACCAAGCCCTTCTCTATCACCACCACCTCTCCAAATACAGTGTGCAAACATTGTGATAAAGCGGGTCATAGAGCAGAGGAATGCTGGAGGAAACTAGGAGCATGTCTCCGTTGTGGGAGTCGTGAGCATCGGATTCCCGATTGCCCATTACTTAACAATCAAGCCGTTGACGGAAAGCGCCCAGTAACCAAGAATGCTCGTCTTCATGCAATCAAGGAGACCGAGCAAGTAGAAGGAGGCGGCTTAGTGGAAGGTACATTGAAAGTTTGTTCCAGGAATGCATATGTCTTAATTGATACTGGTGCATCGCATTCTATTGTTTCTAAGAAGTTTGCTGACCCATTACCCCTAGAACCGGAATGGATAAAGTTAGTTTTGTCTACTCCTCTGGATGATGAGACTGATATTACACATCATTACCAAAACTGCGAGGTATTGATTCATGGTCAAAATCTCCCTATTGATCTCATATGTTTAGATCTGAAAGAGTATGATGTTATACTAGGGGCAGATTGGTTATCCAAGTATCAGGCAACGGTTGATTGCCGCAATAGTAAGGTTACATTCAAGGAATTTCCAGAACTAATATTTACTAGCCCCAAGAGTCGGAGCAAATCCCCTCTTATTTCAGCTCTCCGAGCTAGCAAGCTCATCAGGAAAGGATGTACATCTTTCCTTGCCTTTGTCACAGTTAAAGAAGCTAAGGAAGCTAAGCTAGAAGACATTCCAGTAGTACAAGAATTTCCGGACGTATTTCTGGAAGATTTGCCGGGATTACCCCCGCAAAGAGAAGTGGCCTTCACCATCGACTTAGTCCCTGGTGCTGGTCCGATTTCAAAGGCACCTTATAGGATGTCACCTGCTGAACTCAAGGAATTAAAGGAGCAATTGATGGAACTCATTAAGAAAGGATTCATTAGACCAAGTACTTCCCCGTGGGGAGCGCCTGTATTATTTGTAAAGAAGAAAGACGGATCCATGAGGTTATGCGTCGACTATCGACAATTGAATCATCTCACTATCAAGAACAAGTATCCACTGCCGAGAATCGATGAATTGTTTGATCAAATTTCAGGATCCATGTACTTTTCCAAAATTGATCTTAGGTCCGGATATCACCAACTAAGAATCAAGGACGAGGATATTCATAAAACCGCATTCAGAAGCAGGTATGGCCATTATGAATTTGTTGTTATGCCTTTCGGACTAACGAATGCCCCTGCTGCCTTTATGCAGTTAATGAATAGTATATTCAGGCCTTATTTGGATCAATTCGTGGTGGTCTTTATTGATGATATATTGATTTATTCCAAGACCAAGGAAGAGCATGAGGAACATTTGAGGATTGCATTACAAATATTGAGGACAAATCAATTATATGCAAAACTTAGCAAGTGTGAATTCTGGCTTGAAGAAGTGACTTTTCTCGGACATGTTATATCAAAGGATGGCTTGTCTGTAGACCCATCAAAGGTTGAAGCTGTAAGGAACTGGGAAAGACCGACCAATGCTAGCGAGATCCGAAGTTTCTTAGGTCTTGCCGGCTATTACAGGCGATTCATCAAGGATTTCTCTAAAATCGCCGTGCCACTTACAAGGTTAACTCGCAAGGAGATCCGTTATGAATGGGATGAGGAATGTGAGAGAAGCTTCCAAACTCTCAAGGATCATCTTACTACAGCTCCTATCTTAGCATTGCCAATTGAAGGAGAAAAGTTCGAGGTATACACTGATGCTTCTGGCATTGGCCTCGGGTGTGTTCTAATGCAACAAGGGAAGGTTATAGCCTACTCTTCTCGTCAATTAAAGAAGCATGAAGAGAACTACCCCGTCCATGACTTAGAATTGGCCGCGGTAGTATTTGCACTAAAAATATGGAGACATTATCTTTATGGAGTACAGTTTACTGTATACTCCGATCACAAGAGTCTCAAATATCTTTTCTCACAGAAGGAACTAAATATGAGGCAAAGACGATGGCTGGAATATCTCAAGGACTTCGACTTCAATATACAATATCATCCCGGAAAGGGTAATCATGTAGCAGATGCCCTTAGTCGAAAGCCGAGAGCACTGTTAGCCAATTGTCTGATTCAAGAATGGAAATTGCTAGAACAATTCTCTGAACTCAATATAAGCATGGACACGGACCCTAGATGTGTCACATTATCTCATGTAAGCATACAGTCAGATTTATTATCTGAGATACAAGCACTTCAGGATGATGATCCTACATTAGTAGAAATCAAGGGCAGATTAAAAGGACAATCGGACTTCCAACTAGCTTCTGATGGAAGATTAATGTTCAAGAATAGAACTGGTATACCGGACTGCCCAGAATTGAAAAAGAAGATCTTAGATGAAGCTCACAGATCAAGGTATACGATTCATCCTGGATCTACCAAGATGTACCAAGATGTGAAAAGAAATTTTTGGTGGCCCAACATGAAAAGAGAAATAGCGGACTATGTATCACGCTGTCTCACATGCCAACAAGTCAAGGCGGAACACCAAAAGCCTGCTGGAAAGCTACATCCTCTAGATATCCCTAAATGGAAGTGGGAGGATATTGGTATGGATTTCATCATGGGTTTATCTAAATCAAAAAGAGGACATGATGGAATATGGGTTATCATTGACCGATTGACCAAATCCGCGCATTTCTTGCCAATCAAGAGTCGATGGTCAGTTGATGTCTTAGCTGCACTATACATCAAGGAAATAGTCAGATTACATGGTATTCCTGTTTCAATCGTGTCTGACAGAGATCCCCGTTTTACTTCTCATTTTTGGAAAGGACTACAACATTCGTTGGGGACGAGACTTAATTTTAGTACAGCCTTTCATCCTCAAACGGATGGTCAGACCGAGAGAACAAATCAAGTAGTTGAAGATATGCTTAGAGCATGCATCACTGATTTTGATGGAAACTGGCATGATCACTTGCCTCTGGTCGAATTTGCATACAATAATAGCTACCAAGCTAGTATACAAATGGCACCTTTCGAAGCTTTATACGGAAGGAGTTGCCGATCACCCTTGTGCTGGAATGAAGTTGGAGAGAAACAACTGTTAGGTCCAGACATGGTAAGGGATACAACTGAGAAGATACGAGTAATCAGGGAAAGATTGCAAGTAGCTCAGACAAGGCAAAAGGCTTATGCCGACACAAGAAGAAGAGATCTCGAATTCCAAATTGGAGATCATGTATTTCTCAAGATATCGCCTGGACGTGGAATACGAAGATTTGGTGTTAAAGGCAAGCTTACACCAAGATTTATCGGACCTTTTGAGATACTAGAAAGAGTTGGCGAGGTTGCTTATCGCATCGCATTGCCCCCTCAACTGTCCGAAGTACATGATGTGTTCCACATATCTATGTTGAAGAAGTATGTACATGACCCATCACATATTATTGAATATGGAGACCTAGTGATCCAGAAAGATTTCACGTATGAACAGAAGCCTATGAAGATCTTAGATCGAGAAGTACGTATCCTAAGAATAAGGTTATTCCCATGCTAAAAGTACAATGGAATAAGAATTCAGAACATGAAGCTACATGGGAGACCGAGGAATCTATGAGGAAACAATTTCCAGATTTATTTTAGAAGGTACATACTCTACACTCTCCAAATGTAAATATATGATATGGAATTTGGGGACCAAATTCTTTTTAAGTGGGGGAGGGTGTAGCAACCCTGATAAATTTAAAAGGAATAAATAAATCAAAATAGATTAAAAGATTTAGTAAATAAACGAAAGAGCTTGGAATAAAAATAATTAAACCCTGATGAAAATAACGCCTCAAATATAGGCGCTACTTTAAAATAAAACGCCCTTACCTAAGGCGTGTTTTGAGAAAGGACGCCCACACGTCAAGGCGTCAAATTTCAAACGACCAAAATAAATAAAAAGGGCAAGATAGCGTAACGTCCCTTGCATGGACGCGTTTCAACAAGAAACGACGCTTGACAAGGCGTCAATTTAAATTCGACGCCCTGACCTAGGTCGCTAATTCAGTTTGAGTTTCGTTCGACCCAGGAGTCTATCCAGGGTAAGATGATAACTATGAGAAAGAGTTCGAATGTAGTAATAACTCTATCATGGAAGTGTTACTTCCAATCGAACACTAACTCTATTAGGTTCACCTAAATCCTATAAATAACCTACTGTTTGAACCGAGAACGCTATTTGGCGTTCGGACTATTCTACGGTAGGTAAAGAACCAAGGTTCTTTCTTCTTCTTTTCTGTTTACGATGGTATGAAGAACATTAACAGGTTCTTCGTCTTCTTCTCTTCTTACAGGTTAAGAAGATTCATGTTGTGAAGAACGAAAGGGTAAGTTCTTCTTTCCTCTACCTTCAGTCAAGTATTATGAAGATAATACTAATGATCATATATATATGTCCTCTGTAGGAAGTCATCTTAACCTGAAGAACGTGGGTTCTTCATCGTGCCAAAAGAGAACCTGTCGATAATCTACACCAAGACCTCTACCCTTTCGTCCTACTCTGTTGATAACAGAGTACCGTGTCTTCATCAGTTCGCCAGTTAATCATCAAAAAGGTAGGTTTTCTCAAGCACTGTAGCCCAAATCACCATAACAACTATATTAAACCATATATATTAGTTCATGCATATAGTTTTCACTAGTTTTAAAAGTTCTATTGTTGGAAAGAAACGCCCTTTCCAAGGGCGCTAATTTTATACGCGACCCAGACTAGGGCGCTATTTAAATAAACGACCATGACAAGGTCGTCAATATAAAAGATTTGACGCCCTGTACACAGACGTCAATTTAATTACCTAATAATTACCCATGTTAATTAGTTCAATATTCACTTAAACATGATTCTAAATCAGTGCATCCTGATATTTTCTTGTCATGACCATATCTCGTTTTCTGGAAATTTCAATACTTGAAAAATTGTAAATTCTTGAAATACACGACCCTGTATAGGTCGTCTCTCACTTGACTAACGCCCCTGTTCAGGGCGTGAATTGAAAAGTAACGCCCCTGTCCAGGGCGTGTTTCTGATAAATTACTGAAAATATATATTCTGCAAAAATAGAGGTAAAGAATGAACGACCATTGCATACGTCGTCAAATTTTAATTAAACGCCCCTTACCAGGGCGCGTTTTTGGTAGAATACGGAAATATTGAAATTTTGTAAAAATGTAAAATAGATAAACGCCCTTACTGAAGGCGTTAATTACTTGAGTAGTGACTTTACTTAAGTCGTTATTTCCTGTAAAAATGTCTTTACCCTGTTTCTGATAACCGATGGTTTCAATATATCTATATATATATATCGGCACTATATCTCCACTCCGTGAGTATAGTCCCACGTTTCATGATGTTTTATCGATCACCCTCAACTCTCATTGACATACAAGCTCTCCATTGGACATTCCGTTCCTTTGGACTAGCGAGTTAGTCATAGAGACCTCCGTAAGACTCCTCGTACCTTGGATTCCCTCAAGGTCGACTGAGCTGGTTGTACCCTAAAAACCCATTACACTATTGAATGCCATGTCACTCTAAAAGGAACATGGTATACCGGCCCTTATGATATGCAAAGAGTATATCATGAGAATTCTTAATGGGATGATGATATCATGCCATTTGTTGATGTTCTTGTGGACCTCAATTCTATAATAAGAATGAGGGTATCTTGCCTTTGATGTACTGTTCATGTGGACCTCAATTCTATATAAAGAATGTCCATACTTGTTTGTCATGGTACCCGAGTTAAGGGAACCTAATTCCACCTAGTTTCATCGTTCATCGTGATTGTACCGTTGTTATCGCCTATCTATGTCCAATGTCGTATTTTTGGACCCATTCTCTCAAAGTTATCCTACGTGTCTACAAGCTTAAATTGTTGAAATTCCCTATTGGCTATATATATACAAGAGTGGATGTCAAATATACATGATAAATGCCTGCGCATATAGGGCCCGATCTGGTCCTGGGAGGAGCACCCAAAAGTACTTGTGCCCATGGGAGTTGAATGATAAGGTATCTGGCATTATACCGAGTGCATGACTAGCTTGATTGGACATTCCACACAAATCTTGTACTTGACTCGTACTTGACTTGACATGAATTGCGTGACCCGAGAAAGGGTAATTACTTGCTTGCTTGATACATGATAGCCAAAGTTCTTGACATGACTTGCTAAAGAGTACTTGCTTGAATATCTTGTTATCTTTTCCTGAAAGCTCGTGACTAGTTCATCTTGCTGTCTTATTGATAAATTCTCTCTCCATCTTGTCGTTTTATGCGAGCATGCATAGCTATAGTACATTCATGAAAAAATGTAATTACTTAAACCCCTTGCTAGCGCTTGAGATATAATTTCCTACTGAGCGTTCGCTCACTCCGTGTTTGTCCCTTACTTTTCAGGTAATTCCGACGACGAGGGAAGTCAATCGGATGGGAATGGTCAAGAGTGAAAGAGCTAGAGCTTTTCCAAGTGTCATCTAGTCTTTTTCCTATTTTCTTGAGTCAACTATGTACTTTTCCTTTTTAATTGAATAGAGTATTAGATTTGTAATAGTCTATCCATTATGAAATAAAGGATTGGGTTATCTTTCTATTTTGCGCATCTCTGTTTTGGTGTCGAATACACTACTACTCTGATTGACATGATTGATATAAACTCGTCGCGCATATCCGAGTATCTTCCGCGCTCGGGGCGTGACAGTTTTTGTGGTATCAGAGCCTAGGGTATTCAATTCCTAGGAAAACCCAAGTCCAAGGATATGTTCAAACCTTTAACCAGTGAGATTGGGTAGAACCAAGGGTTAAAGTTAACATAGTATATGAGTCTTTAAATACAATCACATATTAACCTAGTTATTGTAATTGTAGGATAATGGCTGCCGAACGTGCTCAATGGCGCAACATGCAGCGTACCCTTCAAGGCATGACTCAAGTGCTGCAACAAGTAGCACAAGGAGGTGGACAACGAGCAGGAAGTCTCCACCAGACTTTCAAGAACATGAACCCACCCAAGTTCACGGGTTCTACTGATCCAGATGACGCTGAACACTGGATTAGGGAGATAGAACGTATATTCCGTGTTATGCAATGCACGGATCAGGATAAAGTTTTATTAGCTACTTTTCAGTTAGAAAGGGATGCTAGATGCTGGTGGGAATCAATAGAGGCTACTATAAATCAAGATCAGGTTTCGTGGGAAGAATTCGTTGAACACTTCAACGTGAAATATTTCTCGGACCGAGTTCAGGAAAAGAAGGCTGCAGAATTTGCTGCATTAAAGCAACGATCTTTGTCAGTGGCCGAGTATGAGGCCCAATTCTCTAGATTGTCTCGATACGCTAAGCATCTAGTTAGCACCGAGAAAATGAAAGCTAGGAGGTTTCTTAATGGGCTCAGGCCCCAAGCTATTACTCAACTGGCGCCGATGGACATTCAAGTCTACTCAGAGATAGTACGCCGAGCTCAACTATTAGAAGATGCCACGGAACTGTCTGATAGGATTCGTGGTAAGGATAAGAAGGAACAAGTTACAGGTTCGGGTTCCTTTAAACCCAACTTCAAGAAAAGGCCTAGCAATGGAGGAGCATCCTCACAAGACCAAAAGTTCAAGAAGACCAAGCCCTTCTCTATCACCACCACCTCTCCAAATACAGTGTGCAAACATTGTGATAAAGCGGGTCATAGAGCAGAGGAATGCTGGAGGAAACTAGGAGCATGTCTCCGTTGTGGGAGTCGTGAGCATCGGATTCCCGATTGCCCATTACTTAACAATCAAGCCGTTGACGGAAAGCGCCCAGTAACCAAGAATGCTCGTCTTCATGCAATCAAGGAGACCGAGCAAGTAGAAGGAGGCGGCTTAGTGGAAGGTACATTGAAAGTTTGTTCCAGGAATGCATATGTCTTAATTGATACTGGTGCATCGCATTCTATTGTTTCTAAGAAGTTTGCTGACCCATTACCCCTAGAACCGGAATGGATAAAGTTAGTTTTGTCTACTCCTCTGGATGATGAGACTGATATTACACATCATTACCAAAACTGCGAGGTATTGATTCATGGTCAAAATCTCCCTATTGATCTCATATGTTTAGATCTGAAAGAGTATGATGTTATACTAGGGGCAGATTGGTTATCCAAGTATCAGGCAACGGTTGATTGCCGCAATAGTAAGGTTACATTCAAGGAATTTCCAGAACTAATATTTACTAGCCCCAAGAGTCGGAGCAAATCCCCTCTTATTTCAGCTCTCCGAGCTAGCAAGCTCATCAGGAAAGGATGTACATCTTTCCTTGCCTTTGTCACAGTTAAAGAAGCTAAGGAAGCTAAGCTAGAAGACATTCCAGTAGTACAAGAATTTCCGGACGTATTTCCGGAAGATTTGCCGGGATTACCCCCGCAAAGAGAAGTGGCCTTCACCATCGACTTAGTCCCTGGTGCTGGTCCGATTTCAAAGGCACCTTATAGGATGTCACCTGCTGAACTCAAGGAATTAAAGGAGCAATTGATGGAACTCATTAAGAAAGGATTCATTAGACCAAGTACTTCCCCGTGGGGAGCGCCTGTATTATTTGTAAAGAAGAAAGACGGATCCATGAGGTTATGCGTCGACTATCGACAATTGAATCATCTCACTATCAAGAACAAGTATCCACTGCCGAGAATCGATGAATTGTTTGATCAAATTTCAGGATCCATGTACTTTTCCAAAATTGATCTTAGGTCCGGATATCACCAACTAAGAATCAAGGACGAGGATATTCATAAAACCGCATTCAGAAGCAGGTATGGCCATTATGAATTTGTTGTTATGCCTTTCGGACTAACGAATGCCCCTGCTGCCTTTATGCAGTTAATGAATAGTATATTCAGGCCTTATTTGGATCAATTCGTGGTGGTCTTTATTGATGATATATTGATTTATTCCAAGACCAAGGAAGAGCATGAGGAACATTTGAGGATTGCATTACAAATATTGAGGACAAATCAATTATATGCAAAACTTAGCAAGTGTGAATTCTGGCTTGAAGAAGTGACTTTTCTCGGACATGTTATATCAAAGGATGGCTTGTCTGTAGACCCATCAAAGGTTGAAGCTGTAAGGAACTGGGAAAGACCGACCAATGCTAGCGAGATCCGAAGTTTCTTAGGTCTTGCCGGCTATTACAGGCGATTCATCAAGGATTTCTCTAAAATCACCGTGCCACTTACAAGGTTAACTCGCAAGGAGATCCGTTATGAATGGGATGAGGAATGTGAGAGAAGCTTCCAAACTCTCAAGGATCATCTTACTACAGCTCCTATCTTAGCATTGCCAATTGAAGGAGAAAAGTTCGAGGTATACACTGATGCTTCTGGCATTGGCCTCGGGTGTGTTCTAATGCAACAAGGGAAGGTTATAGCCTACTCTTCTCGTCAATTAAAGAAGCATGAAGAGAACTACCCCGTCCATGACTTAGAATTGGCCGCGGTAGTATTTGCACTAAAAATATGGAGACATTATCTTTATGGAGTACAGTTTACTGTATACTCCGATCACAAGAGTCTCAAATATCTTTTCTCACAGAAGGAACTAAATATGAGGCAAAGACGATGGCTGGAATATCTCAAGGACTTCGACTTCAATATACAATATCATCCCGGAAAGGGTAATCATGTAGCAGATGCCCTTAGTCGAAAGCCGAGAGCACTGTTAGCCAATTGTCTGATTCAAGAATGGAAATTGCTAGAACAATTCTCTGAACTCAATATAAGCATGGACACGGACCCTAGATGTGTCACATTATCTCATGTAAGCATACAGTCAGATTTATTATCTGAGATACAAGCACTTCAGGATGATGATCCTACATTAGTAGAAATCAAGGGCAGATTAAAAGGACAATCGGACTTCCAACTAGCTTCTGATGGAAGATTAATGTTCAAGAATAGAACTGGTATACCGGACTGCCCAGAATTGAAAAAGAAGATCTTAGATGAAGCTCACAGATCAAGGTATACGATTCATCCTGGATCTACCAAGATGTACCAAGATGTGAAAAGAAATTTTTGGTGGCCCAACATGAAAAGAGAAATAGCGGACTATGTATCACGCTGTCTCACATGCCAACAAGTCAAGGCGGAACACCAAAAGCCTGCTGGAAAGCTACATCCTCTAGATATCCCTAAATGGAAGTGGGAGGATATTGGTATGGATTTCATCATGGGTTTATCTAAATCAAAAAGAGGACATGATGGAATATGGGTTATCATTGACCGATTGACCAAATCCGCGCATTTCTTGCCAATCAAGAGTCGATGGTCAGTTGATGTCTTAGCTGCACTATACATCAAGGAAATAGTCAGATTACATGGTATTCCTGTTTCAATCGTGTCTGACAGAGATCCCGTTTTACTTCTCATTTTTGGAAAGGACTACAACATTCGTTGGGGACGAGACTTAATTTTAGTACAGCCTTTCATCCTCAAACGGATGGTCAGACCGAGAGAACAAATCAAGTAGTTGAAGATATGCTTAGAGCATGCATCACTGATTTTGATGGAAACTGGCATGATCACTTGCCTCTGGTCGAATTTGCATACAATAATAGCTACCAAGCTAGTATACAAATGGCACCTTTCGAAGCTTTATACGGAAGGAGTTGCCGATCACCCTTGTGCTGGAATGAAGTTGGAGAGAAACAACTGTTAGGTCCAGACATGGTAAGGGATACAACTGAGAAGATACGAGTAATCAGGGAAAGATTGCAAGTAGCTCAGACAAGGCAAAAGGCTTATGCCGACACAAGAAGAAGAGATCTCGAATTCCAAATTGGAGATCATGTATTTCTCAAGATATCGCCTGGACGTGGAATACGAAGATTTGGTGTTAAAGGCAAGCTTACACCAAGATTTATCGGACCTTTTGAGATACTAGAAAGAGTTGGCGAGGTTGCTTATCGCATCGCATTGCCCCCTCAACTGTCCGAAGTACATGATGTGTTCCACATATCTATGTTGAAGAAGTATGTACATGACCCATCACATATTATTGAATATGGAGACCTAGTGATCCAGAAAGATTTCACGTATGAACAGAAGCCTATGAAGATCTTAGATCGAGAAGTACGTATCCTAAGGAATAAGGTTATTCCCATGCTAAAAGTACAATGGAATAAGAATTCAGAACATGAAGCTACATGGGAGACCGAGGAATCTATGAGGAAACAATTTCCAGATTTATTTTAGAAGGTACATACTCTACACTCTCCAAATGTAAATATATGATATGGAATTTGGGGACCAAATTCTTTTTAAGTGGGGGAGGGTGTAGCAACCCTGATAAATTTAAAAGGAATAAATAAATCAAAATAGATTAAAAGATTTAGTAAATAAACGAAAGAGCTTGGAATAAAAATAATTAAACCCTGATGAAAATAACGCCTCAAATATAGGCGCTACTTTAAAATAAAACGCCCTTACCTAAGGCGTGTTTTGAGAAAGGACGCCCACACGTCAAGGCGTCAAATTTCAAACGACCAAAATAAATAAAAAGGGCAAGATAGCGTAACGTCCCTTGCATGGACGCGTTTCAACAAGAAACGACGCTTGACAAGGCGTCAATTTAAATTCGACGCCCTGACCTAGGTCGCTAATTCAGTTTGAGTTTCGTTCGACCCAGGAGTCTATCCAGGGTAAGATGATAACTATGAGAAAGAGTTCGAATGTAGTAATAACTCTATCATGGAAGTGTTACTTCCAATCGAACACTAACTCTATTAGGTTCACCTAAATCCTATAAATAACCTACTGTTTGAACCGAGAACGCTATTTGGCGTTCGGACTATTCTACGGTAGGTAAAGAACCAAGGTTCTTTCTTCTTCTTTTCTGTTTACGATGGTATGAAGAACATTAACAGGTTCTTCGTCTTCTTCTCTTCTTACAGGTTAAGAAGATTCATGTTGTGAAGAACGAAAGGGTAAGTTCTTCTTTCCTCTACCTTCAGTCAAGTATTATGAAGATAATACTAATGATCATATATATATGTCCTCTGTAGGAAGTCATCTTAACCTGAAGAACGTGGGTTCTTCATCGTGCCAAAAGAGAACCTGTCGATAATCTACACCAAGACCTCTACCCTTTCGTCCTACTCTGTTGATAACAGAGTACCGTGTCTTCATCAGTTCGCCAGTTAATCATCAAAAAGGTAGGTTTTCTCAAGCACTGTAGCCCAAATCACCATAACAACTATATTAAACCATATATATTAGTTCATGCATATAGTTTTCACTAGTTTTAAAAGTTCTATTGTTGGAAAGAAACGCCCTTTCCAAGGGCGCTAATTTTATACGCGACCCAGACTAGGGCGCTATTTAAATAAACGACCATGACAAGGTCGTCAATTCAAAAGATTTGACGCCCTGTACACAGACGTCAATTTAATTACCTAATAATTACCCATGTTAATTAGTTCAATATTCACTTAAACATGATTCTAAATCAGTGCATCCTGATATTTTCTTGTCATGACCATATCTCGTTTTCTGGAAATTTCAATACTTGAAAAAATGGTAAATTCTTGAAATACACGACCCTGTATAGGTCGTCTCTCACTTGACTAACGCCCCTGTTCAGGGCGTGAATTGAAAAGTAACGCCCCTGTCCAGGGCGTGTTTCTGATAAATTATTGAAAATATATATTCTGCAAAAATAGAGGTAAAGAATGAACGACCATTGCATACGTCGTCAAATTTTAATTAAACGCCCCTTACCAGGGCGCGTTTTTGGTAGAATACGGAAATATTGAAATTTTGCAAAAATGTAAAATAGATAAACGCCCTTACTGAAGGCGTTAATTACTTGAGTAGTGACTTTACTTAAGTCGTTATTTCCTGTAAAAATGTCTTTACCCTGTTTCTGATAACCGATGGTTTCAATATATCTATATATATATATATATATCGGCACTATATCTCCACTCCGTGAGTATAGTCCCACGTTTCATGATGTTTTATCGATCACCCTCAACTCTCATTGACATACAAGCTCTCCATTGGACATTCCGTTCCTTTGGACTAGCGAGTTAGTCATAGAGACCTCCGTAAGACTCCTCGTACCTTGGATTCCCTCAAGGTCGACTGAGCTGGTTGTACCCTAAAAACCCATTACACTATTGAATGCCATGTCACTCTAAAAGGAACATGGTATACCGGCCCTTATGATATGCAAAGAGTATATCATGAGAATTCTTAATGGGATGATGATATCATGCCATTTGTTGATGTTCTTGTGGACCTCAATTCTATAATAAGAATGAGGGTATCTTGCCTTTGATGTACTGTTCATGTGGACCTCAATTCTATATAAAGAATGTCCATACTTGTTTGTCATGGTACCCGAGTTAAGGGAACCTAATTCCACCTAGTTTCATCGTTCATCGTGATTGTACCGTTGTTATCGCCTATCTATGTCCAATGTCGTATTTTTGGACCCCATTCTCTCAAAGTTATCCTACGTGTCTACAAGCTTAAATTGTTGAAATTCCCTATTGGCTATATATATACAAGAGTGGATGTCAAATATACATGATAAATGCCTGCGCATATAGGGCCCGATCTGGTCCTGGGAGGAGCACCCGAAAGTACTTGTGCCCATGGGAGTTGAATGATAAGGTATCTGGCATTATACCGAGTGCATGACTAGCTTGATTGGACATTCCACACAAATCTTGTACTTGACTCGTACTTGACTTGACATGAATTGCGTGACCCGAGAAAGGGTAATTACTTGCTTGCTTGATACATGATAGCCAAAGTTCTTGACATGACTTGCTAAAGAGTACTTGCTTGAATATCTTGTTATCTTTTCCTGAAAGCTCGTGACTAGTTCATCTTGCTGTCTTATTGATAAATTCTCTCTCCATCTTGTCATTTTATGCGAGCATGCATAGCTATAGTACATTCATGAAAAAATATAATTACTTAAACCCCTTGCTAGCGCTTGAGATATAATTTCCTACTGAGCGTTCACTCACTCCGTGTTTGTCCCTTACTTTTCAGGTAATTCCGACGACGAGGGAAGTCAATCGGATGGGAATGGTCAAGAGTGAAAGAGCTAGAGCTTTTCCAAGTGTCATCTAGTCTTTTTCCTATTTTCTTGAGTCAACTATGTACTTTTCCTTTTTAATTGAATAGAGTATTGGATTTGTAATAGTCTATCCATTATGAAATAAAGGATTGGGTTATCTTTCTATTTTGCGCATCTCTGTTTTGGTGTCGAATACACTACTACTCTGATTGACATGATTGATATAAACTCGTCGCGCATATCCGAGTATCTTCCACGCTCTGGGCGTGACAGTGTTTGTGTGTGGACGGGCTCTTCCAATCGCACCTTATTATCCTGTCTCAGTTTCTCACTGCGTTTGCTGCATTATTTAGCCTTATCTGAAGGGTTGTATTTCGAAGTAGTGAGTTTTCGCTAAAGTTGTTCAAATTGGGAGTGATCTATTCATCCCCCCCTTCTATATCACTCTTCGATGCGCTAACATTTGGTATCAGAGCAGGTTTGCATCATGTGGACGAACGGTCAGGGAAATGCTAATGGTCCTAGAAGCTTCATGACTGAAGGTCAATACATTAGTCGCCCTCCATTTTTTGATGGTAATAATTATCTCTTTTGGAAGAACAGGATGGAAGTGTTTATCAGAGCACAGAGCCACAAGCTGTGGAGGGTAATCACTGTTGGCCCGTATGATCTGCCACCGAACGAGGACGCGTGGACAGATGACCATGTCAAGCTATCTTCACTCAACTGGACGGCGCTGAACATCATCCAGTGTGCTGTTCACCCAGAGGAATATGCCCGTATATCTGCCTACAGGACTGCCAAGCGAATGTGGGATGAGCTGCAATTAATCTACGAAGGTACAGCTCAAGTGAAAGCCTCGAAGGTAAACCTCTACACCTCTAAGTATGAACTGTTTAGGATGAATGCAGAGGAGAATATTACTGAAATGTATGCCAGGTTGTCCTTGATCACAAACACACTTAAGGGGCTAGGGAAGGATCTAGCTGAGGCAGATATAGTCAGGAAAATTCTTAGATCTTATCCCCAGCATGGCACACTAAGGCCATCGTGATTGAAGAGTCAAAAGATCTGACGACCTTGACAGTGAATGAACTCATAGGATCCCTCATGACCTATGAGATGAATTTCAAAGGAGGTGGTGAAGGAAGTGATAGGAAGGCTAAGAATGTAGCTCTCAAGGCATCCCGCAACAAGAGTAGCAGTAGCAGCAGCAGCAGCAGCAGCAGTAGCGGTGAGTCTGATGGCTTCTCAGATCTCGACCAGAAGGAGCAGGCAATGCTCACTCGTCAGTTCAGTAAATTTTTAAGGAGAAAGGGGAAGACCTTTAGGAGGAAAAAGCCATACTCCTTTAACAAGAATGTTGAATCTACCAATCATAGGGATAGAAATCCTAAGAGACTGACTTGTTATCATTGTAACAAACAGGGACACATGAAAGGCGAATGCCCAGATCTTCAGAAGAAGGGTCCCTACTTCCAGAAGAAGAACACAAAGGTGCAGAAGAAGAAGAAGCCACAGGCGATGGTATGCACATGGAACGAGGAGGAAGAAGATCTCGAAGACACTTCCTCAGAGGAGCATGAAGAAGGAATTTGCCTAATGGCAAATAGTGAAGAGGAGGTAACCAATGTTTTTGAAAATTTTACGATTGATGACTGGGAAGATGCTTATGCTGAGTTATTAGATAAGTTCAATTCTCTTAGTAAAGAGCATAGGGTTCTGAAAAGAAAATTTAATACTAATGTTGAAGAACAAACCCAGGTCTGTGAGGAAAATCAGAAACTAAAAGAGCAATTAGAAGAAATGACCTCACTAAGAAAAGAAAATGATAAGCTCAAGGGAGAAAACCAAGAAAGTCAAAATCAGCTCAATGAACTCAAAATAAGAATTGAAGAAAGCTTGAATGAAAGTAGAGTGAACTCAGAAAAATATGAAGCTGTTAAGAAAGTCAATGGTGAACTTCTAAAAAATTCTGAGTCCCTTCAAAAGGAGCTGGAAGACAAACAGAAAGTTTTGGAAAAATTTGTCCAAGGAAAATCTAGTCTGGATGCTATACTGGGGGCTAGGGTTAACTTCAATAAGGAGGGTCTAGGCTATGACCCAACTAACAAAAGACCCTTACAATTCAAAACCATTACCTTCTGCCCAGAGAAGGGAAAAGAAAAGCTGGACACACCATCCAGCTCAAACAGCAGTAAGGGAACTCAAGGTCAGAAGGAAAGTTCTAAAAACAGTGCTGGTCAACCATTTAAAATGGGAATGAATTCTATGAAGAATTTCACTAAGCCTACCAATCAGAACATAAATGGTAAATGGACCAAGCAAGTGGATCAGAAGAAAAGCTGGAATTACTACAATCAGATGGGTCCAAAGAGGACCTACTGGAGAAATGATCATCATCTTCAAAAATATGTTGATCAACAAACTTACAGGAGATATCCTAGGAGTGGCAAGCCTAATGAATGGAATAGAACTTACTTCTCCAGACCAGCTGGACTTAATTTCAATAAACCAGAAGTAAAGGTGCCAGGGAAATCCATGCTGAAGCAAATTTGGATTCCTAAACACTTGATTAGAGATTTGAATAATGTCCTTGGACCCAACTCATCTTGGGTTCCAAATCACTCTGCTTGATGTTATTTGTGTAGGTCGGCCTGGCAGCTGAAGACAACAAGTGGTACCTCGACAGTGGCTGCTCCAGGCACATGACAGGTGACCGATCCAAGTTCAGCAAGATAGAGATGAAGGTAGGGGGTCTGGTCAAGTTTGGAGGAAAGAACAAAGGTAAGATTATTGGAGTTGGTACAGTAGGTAAGTCTTCCACAAACTCCATTGAAAAAGTTCTACTTGTGGAAGGTCTTCAACACAACCTGATTAGCATTAGTCAGTTATGTGACAAGGGTCACAGGGTTGTGTTTGATGATAACTCATGCAAAATCTTTGAAATAAATTCTGATGTGGTTAAATTTGTAGCCAACAGGATTAATAATGTCTACATGGTAGACCTAGATGAGGAATCTGAATCTAATATTTGTTTATCTGCCAATTCTGAAAATGATGCTTTTGAATGGCATAGACGTCTAGGTCATGCTAGCTTTACTACTTTAAATAAATTGGTCAAGCATGATTTAGTGAGAGGCATGCCTAGAATAAAATTCAATTCTATTTCAAAATCATGTGATGCATGTGCTCTAGGCAAACAGACCAGGAATTCTTTCAAATTAAGATCTGAGCCATTGTCCTCTAGACCAATGGAACTCCTCCATATGGACCTCTTCGGTCCTACTAGAACTCAGAGTCTTAATGGAACAGGTTTGGCTATGTCATCATAGATGACTTCTCTAGATATTCATGGATCTTTTTCTTAGCAAATAAAAGTGATGCATTTCAAAAGTTTAATCTGTTTTTCAATAAGGTCAAACAAGAAGGAAAACACAAGATCTGTTCTATTCAATCTGACCATGGAGGTGAGTTTGAAAACTCCATGTTTTCTGATCTTTGTGAAAGAGAGGGACTAACACACAGATTTTCTTCTCCCAGGACACCTGAACAGAATGGAATTGTGGAGAGAAGAAATAGAACTGTGGTGGAGATGGCCCGAACCATGCTAATTGAAAGTCAATTACCAAGGAGGTTTTGGGCAGAGGCAGCCAATACAGCAACTTACATAATCAACAGGGCCATGGTAAGACCCATTCACAAGAAAACACCCTATGAGCTTCTAAAAGGTAAGAAACCAAACTTGTTTCATTTCAGAATTTTTGGAGCAAAATGTTTTATTCACAACAATGACAAGAAAGATTTAGACAAGTTTGAAGCTAAAAGCTCCCCTGGAATATTTTTGGGATATTCAGAAGTGTCTAGGGCATATAGGGTCTTTAACATAACAGACAAAAAGGTTGAAGAGTCTCCACACATTATTTTTAGTGAAAAGAAAGGTGTTTCTAACAATGAAAATTTTGACAGGGATTCCAATCATGATGGGGAATTCCTAGAAGACCAAGAAGAAGAGAACACTCAGCCAAGTGGAACAGCAAATCCTCCCAACCAGGAAGAGCCAAGAGAAGCAGGTGAGTCTTCAATAAATGTTAGATTTCTTAAAGATCATCCGATAGATAATGTCATAGGCAATCCTGAAGATCCTCTTCGGACTAGGTCTCATTTTAGGAATGTGAATAATGAAGACTTAATTGCTTTAGTCTCACAAATTGAACCCAAATCAATAGAAGAGGCCTTGGCTGATCAAGCTTGGGTCAATGCTATGAGTGAGGAATTAGGCCAGTTCGAAAGAAATAATGTCTGGGAACTTGTTCCAAGACCAGATAATGTAATATCATAGGAACTAAGTGGGTGTTCAAAAATAAAATGAATGAAGATGGAATCATTTCTAGGAATAAGGCCAGATTAGTAGCCAAGGGCTACTGTCAGGAATTTGGTGTAGATTTCGATGAATCCTATGCACCTGTTGCTAGGATGGAAGCTATAAGACTGTTGCTTGCTTTTGCATGTTCAAAGAACATAAAACTCCAACAAATGGATGTTAAAAGTGCTTTTTAAATGGAGTCATTAAAGAAGAGGTTTTTGTTGAACAACCCCCTGGATTTCAATTTTCTCCTCAACCTGACCAAGTTTTCAGGTTAAACAAAGCCTTGTATGGTCTAAAGCAGGCTCCAAGAGCATGGTATGAAAGATTGACTGAATTTCTGATCAGCAAGGGCTACAAAAGAGGTAAAGTAGATCAAACCTTATTTACCAAGGTACAAATAAAGATCTCCTCATAGTTCAGGTATATGTAGATGACATTGTGTTTGGATCAACTAAGCATGAACTATGTGTTGAATTCTCTAAAATGATGTCTGCTGAATTTGAGATGAGTTTGGTTGGTGAACTAAAGTACTTCCTTGGCTTGCAGGTACAACAGCTAGAGGATGGGTGCTTCATCAACCAGACCAAATACACAATGGAACTATTCAAGAGGTTTGGTATGGAAAACCTGAAGCACATTACAACACCCATGGGTACAAATACCTCACTGGATGCAGATGAGACAGGTAAAGAAGTAAATGCCAAGCTCTATCGAGGTATGATTGGATCTCTTCTTTACTAACAGCTTCCAGACCTGATATACAATTCAGTGTAGGAATGTGTGCAAGGTATCAGTCTAGACCTACTGAATTACATTTAGCTGCAGTGAAAAGAATTTTCAGATATTTGTCAGCTACTCATTCTCTTGGTTTATGGTTTCTTGCATCACACACATTTGACTTAGTTGCATACACAGATGCTGATTATGCAGGATGTAAACTAGACAGGAAAAGCACTAGTGGTCATTGTGAATTTTTGGGTGGGTGTTTAGTGTCTTGGGGTTCCAAGAAACAACATTCTGTGGCCCTCTCCACTGCAGAAGCTGAATATGTGGCTGCAGGGAGTTGTGGAACACAAGTCATTTGGATTAAACACCAGCTTCAGGACTACCAAGTAGACCTGGGGTGCACACCTATCTATTGTGATAATACCAATGCCATTAATCTTGCCAAAAATCCTGTTTTGCATTCACGCACCAAACACATAGAGATAAGGCATCATTTCATAAGAGATGAGGTTTCTAAAAACAATTTTGAACTGATTCATGTAGGCACAGATAATCAGATTGCTGACATCTTCACTAAACCTCTGGATAATGAAAAATTCACAACACTAAGAAGAGAATTAGGCTTATACAAATTGTCTTAACTGTGTAGTCTGTTCTTTTTGTGAGGGGGAGTTCAGTTGGTTAGCTTTCAGAAAGCTGTGAGTGAGGGGGAGCTGGTTGAGCTGTGAGAAGAAGTGTTCTTTGACAAATTCAAAAAGATTGACCAGATGTGTGTCTTTGCTGGTTTTCATGACAGATCTAGTGTGGTTCTCTCAGACAGTAGAATGTCACTTAATTCTTAAGTCTATAAGTCAGTGATACTAAAGTCCAGTTAGAATCTTTCCTCTGGTATTCCTTCAGAGATCTGGATTAATAGTAAAAAGTATATCTTCCTACATTGTCAATGATTCTGGTTCAGGCCAAAACCTGTATGTCTTGATATCTGACCCAATCAGCTTGAAATCTAGACTTCAAGATTCACTTCCAGTAATTGTCCTTCTGGTATTATTTTCAATCATTCCATCTCTTCAACACAAGGGCTTAACTAAACAAACATGTCTTGTTTTGTTCACTGAGAAACTGGGAGCTTCATCAATGAAATGAATATTTCTCCATGTCATGAGGTGTCAAATGCTTAAAATGAATGAAAAAGTCATGACAGAGCAATGGTGACTTGCTGGTGAGTAACTGGGGACTCTGGCCTCTAATCAAGGTGATTCCTCATGTCAAAAGCCACAGTTACTAACTCTGTTCCTTTAAAAAAAAGGGGGGGAAGTAATGAGGTACTCACTCTGAGTAACTGGGGATTCAGGCCTCTAATCAAGGTGTCTCCCTAATGTCAAAAGAGTGAATTACTAACTTACTCATTGATCTTCTTGAAAATCATCTCAAAAAATTCCTTGTAGTTGTGCAACTAATGGATTGCTTGTCTCAATACCTTGAGAACACCTCTTGACTTTGTCTCTTGTTGTCTTTTTGGATTGTTGACAGTTCAGCAATATCTGGCCATACTTGTTAATTCCTGCTCTAAATCATACTCCATGTATGCTGATAAACTTTTCTATCCTTCTATTTCTCTAGTGTGTACTGGAGTTCGAGAATCTTCACTTGAGTTTGGCACCTCACTTATTTTCTTAAGACTTGCTTGTGTCTTTCTGCACTAAGAAGTTACTATACTTCGTCTTCATGTCTCCAGCACTTTCATATATTCTGCATTTCCTTTTGCTGATGTCAAAGGGGGAGAAGGGTTTTGCAATATCAGTAGATCATTTATTGTTCATGAGCTAAGGGGGAGATTACCTTGTCATGTGATGGCTTTATCTGAGAATGGGTTGTAGGGGGGCTGAGAGGGAGTGGTTTTGGAGAAAGAAGTGCTCTGCAGTAGTGTTTAATTTGGCTGTGCTTTCACTTGCCTTGAATTTGCTGTGATTATTGAAACTGCAGTTAATTTCTTGTTAAGCTTTGATATTGCTTGATTCATAGTGTTGCCATCACCAAAAAGGGGGAGATTGTTGCATCCCTACGTTTTTGATGATGTCTCACACTATAAATCAATCTTCTATCTCTAGAATAATACATGCTTCATCATGTAGGACTGTGCAGTTCATATAGTTGTCAGTTAAATTTGCACTACTTGATCATGTCTACACAATGTCTGCATAGTCTGTACACTGATGGGTCGACCCCCCACCTCTGATGGGTCGACCCCTCCTTTAATCTCCAAGTCCATACATTGAATTTCATATTCAAAGTATGTACATTGGTCTTCACCTGAAGTCCATACATCGAACTTAATATTCATAGTCTGTACACCCTCCGCTAAGCCTTCAGAGTCTGTACAATCATTCCTTGAGTTCAAGTCCATACAACGGCACAGTAGATTGCATCTGAAGTGTATACAACCTTTCAAGGGGTCAAGTCTATACATTCTCCCGTTCATTTCAAAGTCTACACATCGCTCTTCATCTTCCAAGTCTATACACTCTGTTGAACCACAAGTCTATACATCGTCTGCCATCTCAAAGTCAATACACTATCCCTCGTCTCACACATCATGACCCAAAGTCTGTACAGCCTCTAGTCACTGTACAAGTCCACACACTGGCTGCACTGCAGAAGTCTATACATTGGCTTGGGCATCCAAGTCTAGACACTGATTCCCTATTCATGCCTTGATTCGAAGTCTGTACAGCCAACGCCTTCATTGATTCCAAGTCTGTACACTGGTCTTCAGGCGTTCCAAGTATGTACATTAGTTCAGGCTTACCAAGTCTATACAGTGCTTCAATAGTCTCCAAGTCTATACAGCCTGCCTTCACGTTCAGAGACTATACACCATTCCTCAAAGGCCAAGTGTATACACTGTCCATATGTTCAAAGGTTTCTAGTCTATACATTGGATAGACTCGTTCATGCTTTGTTCATCTCAAGTCTGTACACTGCCTTTCATGTGCACTCTTTAAGCAAGTCTATACATTCGACCATTCAGCCTGTGATCAAGTCTGTACAGCCAGGGAGACCATTAAGTCTATACACTCATTCACTGTAGCTTGAACGAGGTGAAGTCTATACATTGGCATTAGTTCTCCAAGTCTGTACATCCTTCTGTTGATATTCCAAGTCTGTACATCGGAATGGTTGAGCATGTCTGTACAGCGGTTGTATTCTCAGGGAAAGTCTATACATTGGGACTTTTACCTACGTTCTGAACTGAACTGAGTAAGTCTATACATTCCTCATACCTTTTACCTACGCTTAGCTCAGTAAGTCTGTACACTGAGAACTTTACTGACGTTGCCTTGCCAAAGTCTACACACTGTGAACCTTCAAGTCTGTACAGACTTCACTTGTTCAAGTCTGGACATCGTACAGCTCTTTGGCAAGTCTAAACATCTCTAAGTCTAGACATTCAGTTATCCTTCAACACTATACACTCGATATCACCTGCAAGTCTATACACTCTCAAGTTGAAAACACTTGCTTAATTGCTGTTTCTAAGTCTACACATTCGATGCCTTCATGCATTGTTCTCTTCGAAGTCTATACATCAACGTCTATACATTGAAGTCCATACAGTGCATACAGTTGTGCTTCATAGGTCTACACATTGCTGCTCTTCATTACAAGTCTTTACACTCGTCCTCCTTCACACGACCAACTCTATACATCCATTGTCTAGCCTGCTGAATGAAGTCTACACACTGAGATCACATGAACACTTACAAGTCCATACACTGAGCTCGCTGAAGAACTTCAACTCTATACACTCTCACACTGTGACACACTTGCCTATTTGGCATTCTTGAGTCTATACACTCGAGGGCCTCATTCACTTCACAGAAGTCCACACATTTCATCCTTTGTGCTAATGCATTCTTCAGCTAGTCTATACACTGAGGTCGCTTGAAGTCTCACAAGTCTATACACTCCCTCAGTGTACACACTTACTCATATGCTATTTTAAAGTATATACATATGTATCTGACTGAACTAACTAATCACATTTCTTTGTCTCTGCCTGCAGATGATTCAGGTCAATGATTGGGCACGTGAACCGAGGATGATGCCTGGCACGTGATCCGAGAATGCTCTGGAAAGGGAGGGAACGAGACTCCCTCGTGTGAAGGCCTGAAACTCAGGTCGAGTGCCATATAAAAGGTGCCTTCTGCGATCAGATGGACTGAACTGGAGAAAAAGCTGAAGAGCAAAATCCCTGAGCAGAAGAAGAAAAGAGAGAGAGCCTCCACGTTCCAGAAAGAAGATAGAGAGAAAAGAATTGAGAGTATTGCTGTGAGAGAAGAGTCTGAGTGAGAGAGAAGAGTCCAATTTGCTTCTTCGGAAGCTACATTTGTATTTGATTTTTTTGAAACGATTTGTGTTCATCGTTGGTCTTGTTTACATTTCTGTTTTTACTTTTATTTGTTCATATATCTGATTTCGAGTTGTTACCCTCTGGTGTTTGGAGGAAGGGAGAGTTACTCCGGTTCCCCTCTGGGCTGTAGAGGTAGAGAGATCTATGATCTCCAGTTTTTGCCAGTGACGGGTTGTCATTAGCAGGTTCCCTCCGGGTTGGAGGAAGGGAGAGGCATCTCCGGTTCTGGTCTTGCTGGTAGCAGGTCCTGGTGTCAAGCTATGTGGCAGCACATTGTTCGCAGACTGAGTCTGCAGCTTTCTAGCAGTGGCTAGTGGAATCCTCACTCTAGTTGGAGTGAAGGGTGGATGTAGATTGTGGACTACAATCGAACCACCTTAAAATCTTTTGTCTCCTCTGTGGCTTGGTATTATCGTTGTGCTTTCCTTCTGTTCGGCATTGTGTTTGTGTGTGGACGGGCTCTTCCAATCGCACCTTATTATCCTGTCTTAGTTTCTCATTGCGTTTGCTACATTATTTAGCCTTATCTGAAGGGTTGTATTTCGAAGTAGTGAGTTTCCGCTGAAGTTGTTCAAATTGGGAGTGATCTATTCATCCCCCCCCTTCTATATCACTCTTCGCTGCGCTAACACGGTTTTCGGCCGGGTCTGTCTTCCCCACGCCGAGCGCTTGGAGGTATCGTATTCGCTCTTACACTCGGCATTTCGCTTATTTTCTTATATGCTTTATATGCCGCTGCTAGAGAGCATGTGTAGGGCCATTAGCTCGTAATATTTATTTCACCGCTGCTGCGAGAGAGAGAGCATGACCGTCCTGTGACCCGAATCCGGGCATAAAAGAGAATTGACCACCCTAGCTCTTGCCGGTTTCTCAACCGTGCATGTCCGACGCTTCCCTCGTTAAGGGACAATCACGAGCTCACCTAGAGTCTGAAGACTGCATTCCTCATTCGAGTCATGTCCGTGGTCTCGTCCTGCATCAATTTGGTATCAGAGCAGGTTGAGTCTAGGGTGTCAAAAAAAAAGAGTGTCATTTAAGTCTAAGTGTCTAAGTCGGTCTTAGGAGTTACATTTGCATACCATTAGTCGGTATATCAAAAGGTGTTGTCCGAACGTTAGGCTACGCCTATCGGGATGGCTGCACATTTGCGCGAGTGATCTTCGGATCGATTAGCTCCGCCACGTACCGAGTCTTGGTCGTCATGTCTAGGGTTGTAGTCCATTGTCTAGTTGGTTTATCTACTAGTGTCGACATGGCCATTCACTAGATTCTCCGTGTCCCATGGATTACCGAACACTCGGATCTTATCCATGGTGGCGATACTATCTCAAATGGAAGGACCACCCGAATCACCCCACTAGGCCCGAAACCCAGGACTTCTATGAGTCTGATGACCCAGGTGACTACCTAGAGTGAGAAGCCATTATGGATGACTACTTCGAGGTGTATAATATGTATGGGCCCATGCAAGTCGATGTTGCCAAAATGTGACTTTTTGGTGAAGCCGCCGAAACATGGAGGGACATCAAATATTGAAGGGAGGATAGGAATCTAAGGCCCATCGAGTCATGGTGGGAAATGAAGAGAGCGCTTAGGAGGGTCTACTTTCCCCGCCCACCTACCTCCAACCACGGAGGTCATACCACTCACCAACCCCACCAACTCACCCACAATCAAGTGGGCCACACCTCTACCCAATCCCACCCCTTCACCGCTGTCCAAGCCCACCAAGGCGACCCCAATCTAGTGGCCCGCCCAGTCACCTCCAACCAGCCTCCCCTTGGCACCCCCATCCCAACCCACTCAAGTACCTCCAACCGAGTGGAAGCCCCGCTTATAGCCGAGCCTAGGACCACACCTAGGCCGAGGGACGAGGAGCGAGTCCACCCCAAGGTCCCTACTCCAACCCGCTCCTTTAAAGAATTCGAGAAAATGATTTCGGGTTTGTTGGAAAGGATAAGAGCTTCTTCACCCTCGAGAGCTCCAATGCCACCACCCTCTACGTCCGAACGTGATTCGGAACCATCTCATTTGGAGCCACCAAGGCCCGAGCCACCCGTATTTCTAACGGGTACACTATACATCGCTGAGCCGCTTTTTAGTTGGCTCAAGGATGGCTTGGTCCCACCTCCCTTTCCATCCATGGACCCCATCCTCCCTTTAGTGCCGGTCAACTCCTTCTATACCACATTTCGATCTAGTCACCATGTTGACACATTGGATGATCTTGTCATGAGATTAGATTCACAATGGAAGTTGACGCATCTTTTGGCATGAGGTTTTGACCAACCCGCTAGTCTTAGCTTCACCCATCCGGCCTTCGGGTCCATTACCTCCGAGTGCACCATGGGTTGCGTCACCACGGAGGTTCTTCTACTTCTCCCGCTACCGGACGAGCCCGAATTCATACCCTTTTGTCCGAGGGAGGAATCATACTTCTTACCTACGATCCCCGTCCCACCCGACACAATTCAAGAAGGTGACTATCCACACCTTCAAAACTTCTACACGTGGGACCGTGACTTGTGGGAACCCACCACAAGGGGTCATACCTTCTTTGATCCCTTTGACCCATTCCCTAGTGGATCCTTAGACCCTTCATATTCACTTCACTTCTTCGAGGGAGTCCGCTACCACACCCCTTCCCCACGGGCCGGGTCGTCTATGCCCACCAAGCCCGAACCCTTACAAGATACACCATCATCTAGGGGAGATACTCTTGGCCCTCCCACATCCACATCCCATATGCGTGCATGGCCCACCTTAGGAGGTCTAGGATTTCCGCATGATGTCGACCACCGGTTACGTCAGATGCATGCATGGCACACATTCGGGTGTCCTGGTCCGCCGTCACCCATGTACGGGTCGGACTAACATTACGTGTGTCTAGGGTCATAGATGAGTCGGTGTGCTTTTTCTTTGTGTGGTATGTCTGTCTGCATGTGTCTTGTGCAAGCTCGTTGTCATTCTCTTATGAGTAAGAGGCGATTAGACTCACTTGATGAGTATGGGATCGGTTCTACATCTATACCCGGATCAGTCACCTACAGGGACTCAGCGGTGATTCCTAGTGAGTCTTCGAGCTGCTTCCTTCCCTTTTGAGAGTGCCCCACCCGGAGTTTCCACCTTTAGCCCATAGCAGTTCACGTATATCGAGTATATATGGGATGAGCAGGTGACGATCACCTGGAGTGGAGCGTACCCGCGTTACTTGGCAAAGTGACGGATCCGTCGGAGTACTCGAGCATCCATACCCCTACTCGATGGGGTCGAGTTCCTCCCATCCGGGGAGAGTTGATGGGAATCAATGCCGAGCATGTACCTTTTCTTTTGCATTTATGTCCTTTTAGTTTGTGTTCATATCATTGGGAAAGTATATGCGCAATTGTACGGCTTTGTAAGCCAATGCGTCATTCCCTTGGATTGCGTGGGTTTTTGTGCAATTGTGTAGTAGGTCCAGCTAGGGGGCCCTCAACCCTTTCCCATTGATCCATGTCATTCATGTGGGGCTGGTCAACCATCCTAGGTGGCCATCTAGAAGGGTTGAATGCCAATTGACCACATGGGAGACAAATGGGGTAAATTTTCCAAGGTAGGCTACCTACCCTTTCCAACTTGTCCCCTCTTGGTCAAGGGGGCGCCCCTCCCCTTATTATTTTATTATTTTTTGTGTGTTTATCACACTTAATCCCAGCCTTTCATTCCACATCCCTAGATCCAAGGGTGTACATTTGATTTTATGAGAGTCATATAAAACCTTGTATTTACATTTGGAAATTAATGAAAAGTTAGAAAATTTATTGGAAGCTTGAAGCTCCTTGCGCCCCTCCCCTCTCTCCTCTGGTGTTCATATCCTCCAACCCCCAATTCTAGAGTGGTTTCATCTCTATTTCCTCCCCTCAATCTCTGGTTGTGACCTGTGCCGCCGCCGCTGCCGTTCGTGCCGCCATCGGACCGCCACCGAGCCACCATCGAAGTTCTATCTTCAACCAATTGCAGCCCCTTCCACGAAATTCTGCAGTCAGCCCCGAGTTCTTCTTGATCTGAAACTTTTATGGTGTGTTTCTATCTTCAATCCCCACCACCACAAAAAAAAATTCATCCAAATTACATCATTTATTATTTTTCAAATTTCGTGTGTTTCTGTTTCCCAGTTCTGTCCAGTTTCAGATCTGTGTGATAGCACCCCTGTAATCCCCCCCTCCGACCATCTTGTTGATTTTTTCAAATCCTCCCACTTTTACTGGGAGTTCTGTTCACCGTCCCCTCACTCCATGAATTTTCCTGATTTTTGATCAGCCTTCCATCCATTTTTCAAAATTCGTTCTCAGAGCAAGCTACAGTGTTGTCTACCTGTTTCCAGATCCGACCTCTGTCTAGTGCAAAAATCATATCAATTCGTAGCCACCTTCAATCAGCCCACACAAAATATTTCCATCTTCCTTGTTCAAAATCCTATAACTTTTGTGAAGAGCTCAGGAGTTGGATCGGACATATACCTCGCGGTCAACGGCCGTTCTCAGATAAGTTCCCTGCTAATCTGAGAGTTCAGCTACTGTACAATAGGAACTCAAAAATTCAATAAAGCCCAGATCCGTGCAGATCCAGGTCCGATCTCTAGGCCTAGGTTGAAGTAATTCGAGAGAGCTTTCCAACGGCGCCAGTTTCTTGTCGATCTGACATCGGGGCTGATCGCAGCGTCCGTTCTCGCCGGAGCGCGCGCCGAAAAAATAGAACCGGCAGATCCGTGGCCGGTTATTCCGACCGGTGCCGAACGGAGCCGCCCGGCCTCTGGTCGACGTTCCAGCATGCCGCCAGCCCAGGGAACGCTTCCTAAGTGTCCCCACCATAGTGGTGCCACCGGGCCCCACACGGTCCCTCCGGACAGCACGTGGGCCCCACAGTCACAAGTTCGGGTGCTACCGAAGAGACGCGAGAAGCCGCCCGTCAACCCGAATTCGGTCCTCCCGGGCCCACTTGTGTAGCCTTTTACCTCCCTGCGTGGAGTGGACAGTAACTCATTGCTGTAATCTTCATGTATTAATTGTTCCGGGAGCACGGTTTTCATCCGGGTCCGTCTTCCCCACGCCGAGCGCGTGGAGGTATCGTATTCACTCTTACACTCGGCATTTCGCTTATTTCCTTATATGCTTTATATGCCGCTGCTAGAGAGCATGTGTAGGGCCATTAGCTCGTAATATTTATTTCACCGCTGCTGCGAGAGAGAGAGCATGACCGTCCCGTGACCCGAATCCGGGCACAAAAGAGAATTGACCACCCTAGCTCTTGTCGGTTTCTCAACCATGCACGTCCGACGCTTCCCTTGTTAAGGGACAATCACAAGCTCACCTAGAGTCCGAGGACTGCATTCCTCATTCAAGTCGTGTCCGTGGTCTTGTCCCGCATCACTATGGATGCCCCGACCCCCCCAAGTTAGTCAAATTCAATGAGCCCCTAACACATGATAGGTTCATATTCGGTTGTCCTGGCCCACCCTTGCACTCTATAGTCTTCACACCCACACCACATCATAGTGCATGGCATACGCATTCAAGCAAGCATCCAGTAACGAGCAGTAAGTTTCACGAAAAGCGGGCAAAAGCTCACGAGTGCCACTTGGGATTCCAAGCATGTAAACTAGTGATGGTGAGATTGGAGTGGCTCTACCCTAGGGTCACCTCCAAATCAAGGGCAAGAGGACTTGGACCTTCCCAAATTTTGAGTGGTTTTGACAACACGGTTTATGGGTTGGACTTACCGATGGGTTATGGGATATACCCCACTTCCCATGTGGCAGACCCGGCACCTTCTAAGGGCACCGCGGTGGATCCTAGTGAGTGCCTCGAGCCTATGCCAACCTTAGAGAGAGACACCATCGGAGTGCCACCTCATATCAGCCTGAGAGCCCGACGTGTACACACGGAGGTAATACTAGGCAAGCAAGATACCATCGCTGGCAAGATGGTGTACTCGGGCCACCGTGAGAAGCTGAAGCACCGCCCCCTAGCTAAAGACGCGGGGTTGAGTCAGGAGATTGTGGTTCGTCCGGAGCTGCCTTGGGCAACCACTTCCCCGGTGGACCCATACTCGACGGAGTCGAGTTCTCCCTACTCCGGGGGTATGATGGGGACATCCCCGACCATTCCATATTTTTCAAGGATCTCGTCACTCGCCAGCTGTGCGTCATCTTGTTCGCCACATTTTTCTGAGTCATGGCATGTAATTTTTATATTTTATTTGAGTCACAAATATGTAATTTTTCTTTTATTTGAGTCAAGTACCTAGGTTAAGAGAGTCATTTACATAAGTCATATGTCAATTGGGCCATTAGATTAGCTAACTGGGCCCAACTAGTGGGCTAGCCCAGGGGCGCCCCTTTCCCCTTGGCTAGACTGGCCATTGGTCCAAACGTCAGGGACTTATTGTAAAATGTGGGATGTCTATATATAGGACCCCATTTCCTCCATTGAATCTAATGAATAGTTGAAGAAGAAATTGAAATCCAGTTTGATTGTTCCTTGGAGTGAGAAACTCTCTCTCTCTCTCTCTCTCTCTCTCTCTCTCTCTCTCTCTAAGGGGTGACCCTTTCTCTCTCCTCCTCCCAATTTCAAAATTCCTCTCTCTCCTCCCCCATTCACTTCCCATTAAGACCCCTCCCCCCTTCCCCATACATCCACTCAATTCCCCTCCAACCCCAAGGTAGAATCTCCACCTCCTAGGCACCCCTTCATTCTCCCAAGCAACCCTTCCTCTTCCCCAAGCAACTCTTCACCTCCCAAAGCACCCGTCCCTCTTGCCCAAGCCCAGCCATCACTCCTCCACCCCTTGGGGACCTCTCCCACCCTCTCCCATTCCCCCTTCCCCCACCTTGGTCGCACTCCTCACCCCCACCCCTTGGCTGGTCGACCAGCTCCCTTCCCCTCCCATACACCTATGAGCAGATCACACCCCACCACCCAGATCCATCTCCACTTCGTCCCCAGCCCCAGCTCCGCCCTCCCTTGCATTTCTCAGCCCCCCATCAACCCCCAACATCACCCTCCACCTTCCACAGCCATTAGCCCCTCAGCCCCTTGCTGTACCTTCGCCCCTTGCCACCCCTATCATCACATATCACCACCCTGCTCCACCCAGTTTGCAGGCAGTAGTAGAGGCACGAGTTGCAGGCTTGACCCCAATATCATCTCAAGGATTCAAGTGGCGCATCTTATATTGGTGGAAATCTTGTCCAAGCAGCTTCGCAGGCAAGGTGGTCCCACCTCCATCCGATGTCCGTGCTATTCGATGGAGCCATCCTCGCCAGACTATGCAGATCATCTTCAGCTGATAGCTAGAGGTGACTTGCAGAAGACCTCACGATCAGATCAGTGAAGTTCTTAGTGCACCCTTCGGAGGAGGACATCTTCTATAAGTCCTCTACCAGGCCCAAGAAGATAGGAGTTGTTTAAGCACCGGAGCACCATGTTCCAACATTTCTCCCAGAGTGTGCAGGTTAGTCCAGCAGAACCAGTTCGGATACCCTTCCACCTCTCATCAACTCGCCCTCTGCTCCAACCTCTCTTGGGGACCACACCAGATTCTGCTCGAAGAAGACTCATCCACGGACTCAACGGCTCTAGTCCTGCCTTAATCCAACGCCCCAGCTGATAGTACGATCCCAACAAAGAGCTCTCTGGTCAGCCAGAATTTTCACCTACGCAGCTCCGCGAGATTCGGCGGCCTGGCTTCGTCTGAGCTCGGAATATAGTGATTCTTCCTCCTGGTGATTCTAAATTTGATCAGCTTTCCATAGATGCTAACCTCGCCTCCATCGAACATCCCAGCAGAGAGTTATACCTCCGACAAGGTGCTGGTTGCAGTCAGCCAGGGCAGTGACTCAGTCTACGTAGACCGAGTACCGATCTCCTTCGGCCATACCAATCTCCCCGTCCCACCTTGCCGGCTTACAGCCCCTCCCTGCGTGGAGATAGTTTTGGGTGTAAAATTAATTCCCCCACCCATTAATCAACCCCTCTACGAGGGAGTAGTGAATGTATTAGTAGGTCATCGACCAAAGCATCATCGACGCGGCGTGCGGGTAGCCACGCTTCCCCGCTCGCCTTCGTCTTCGGTCGGGATCGGTGTTTTAACGCCAATCAGGTGAGCACCTGACCACACTTCTCTGCTGGTTCACTCTTTGCTTAGCTTAGTATTGCTGCTAGTGGGCCGTTGGTCGGTGAGTTGAGTGCTCGATCTTGAATTCAACAATGCGAGTGACCACCGCGGAGTGAGGCGAGAGCTCCCTACATCTCACGCTCGTGGCGTGCTGGCCGCCTATGAAATTGGGCATCCCTGGTCCATTGGGGTCCGTCCCAAGCTAGCCATACCCCTGGAACAGCGAGGTCCCACCTCGGACCCTTCCCACCATCGCTGGGTTGCCTACGAGCAACCGTGAATGCTATGCAAGTCGGTCTACTAGAGTGAGTCCGCCGCTCAAGGTTGATTGCTTGCAAGTCTAGGTCCAAGGTGCATCGGTCTAGTGGCTATCACCCCAAGGTGGTGTCACATCAAAGCCACACACCCCTTTCTTAAGAGTTTACTAGCTCGGAGGGTCGAAATAAGGGGTGACTTGCTTCGACTCCGAGGACTAGTGTAGATAAGTTTCGAAAACTCCTTAAAAGTTACCTTGCCGTTTTGGCAATCTATTACTGCCTTGTCCGTGGATAGCCAATCGGCTCCCAGTATGACATCATACCCATCCATATCTAGGCATATCAGATCGACAGGTAGATTTTTCCCCTTCACCATAACTTCACAATTTAGATAATGATGTGAGATCTCGGATTCGTTTCCGAGAGGAGTTGAAATAACTAGATCTATCCACTCCGGTTCCATAGGTAATGGATCAGCAAATCTTTTGGACACAAAAGAATGAGTCACGCTGGTATCAAACAAGACACGAGTAGACTTAGAACAAATCTCTAATGTACCTTCCACAAGTCCACCTTCATCTTGTTCCGCCTCTTGAAGTGCTTGGAGACGGGCTTGCTTCTTGGCCGGGCGCTTCTCTTCATTAGCTTGTTCATTTAATAATGGATAGTCGGGAATCCGGTGGTCACGGCTCCCACATCGGAGCCATGCTCCCAACCTCCTCCAGCATTCCTCGATCTTATGGCCAGCCTTGTCGCAATGTTTACACACCTCTTTGGAAGGTGTGGTAGTAATAGAGAAGGGCTTGCTATTCTTCTTGAGCTTCTTCTCTTGGGAGGAATCTCCTCCAGTGCTTGACCGCTTCTTGTTGAAAGTAGGTTTGAAAGTATCAGAGCTTGTGACGTGCTCCTTCTTGTCCTTCCCACGAATCCGATCGGACAGCTGTGTTGCATCTTCTAACAGTTGTGCGTGCCTTATCATCTCCGCGTAGACTTGAATGTCCATTGGCGCTGGTTGAGTTATATACTACGGCCTAAGTCCGTTGAGGAATCTTTGGGCCTTCATCTTCTCTGTATGCACTAGATGCGGTGCTTACCAGGACAACCTTGAAAATTGGGCCTCGTATTCGGCTACCGACAAGGTCCTTTGTTTCAATGCGGCAAACTCCGCAGCCTTCTTCTCCTGGATATAATCCGAAAACTATTTGTTGTTGAAATAGTCAACAAATTCACCCCATGTAACTTGTTCTTGGGGTAAAGTAGCTTCTACTAATTCCCACCAGAATCGGACATCCCGTTCAAATTGGAAGGTTGCTAATAATACTTTCTCTTCATCCGTGCATTGCATTACATGGAATATCCTTTCTATTTCCCGTATCTAGTTTTCGGCGTCATCAGGGTCGGACGAGCCAACGAACCTTGGCGGGTTCAAGTTGCAGAAACTACGGTGTAGATCACCAGCTCAGCGTTGCATTCCCCCATGCGCCACTTGTTGTAGCGCCTGAGTGAGGCCTTGCACAGTATGTTGCATATCGCGCCATTGAGCACGTTCGACGGCCATGATCCTACAAGATTTAAGTAACTATATTAATATATGATTAATCCAAGGGTCTAAGTCCCTAAGTTAACTTAATCCATGGCTCTACCCAATCTCACCGGGTGAAGGTATAAACATATCCTTGGACTTGGTTTCTTAGGAATTGAATATTCTAAGCTCTGATACCACAAAAACTGTCACACCCCGAGCGCGGAAGGAACCCGGTATGCATGACGAGTTTATATCATTCATGTCAATCAGAGCATAAGGAATTCGACCTTAGAGAAAGAGTGCACAAAAGTAAAGATAATAAACCAAATCCTTTATTTATTAATAACACCAACATCTAAAAGTATGACCATTACATAATCCATTGATAGTTAGACTCAATAAAGTGAAAAAAATAATAATTGACTCAAGAAAAATAGAAAAGACATGACTAGATAACATCTCCAATGGTTGGAATGGCTCTATGCTCTTCACTTATGTATGTTCCCATCCAAATGAGCTTCATCATTGGAGTTACCTGAAAAATAAGGAAAAGAACTAGGGTGAGCGAACGCTCAGCAGGAATTATATCTCAAGGTCAAGCTTGCTTTAAGTAAATTACATATCACATGAATGCAAATATAGTGATGCATGTACGCAAGATAAAGACTAGAATAGAATATCAAGAATTAATAGAGTTGGACTAGCAAGATTTCAAGATAATCATGTAAAAATATATCAAGCAAGTAAGTATCAAGTCAAGTACGAGTCGTGGAATGTCAAAATCTAGAAAGTCATGCACTTCGGTGCAATGCCACACCGTGATTAATCAACTCCCATGGGTACAAGTACTTTCAGGTGCTCCTCCCAGGACCAGATCGGGCCCTATATGCGCAAGCATTGAGTCATGTATATTTTTAGACATCCACTATAGTTTATAGCCAATATAGAGTTCTAAAGGAATAATCCTTTGTAGGATGATAAGGTAAATTTCACGAATGAAGGAGTTCAAGGGAAAAACTTGAACAAGTATGACATACCGATAAATCACATGAAAAGAAAGACATGTCATGAAACTGGATAATTGGCGTCCACACAGTCACCATCAATTACAGAGATAGCACCTACTGTGTGGTCGCTAATTCCTGTGAACAGTACATGCTCGATGAAATAGCGTCCATACTCTGGCCCTAAATCAGTGAAATAGCATCACTAATAAGGTCGCCAATTCCTTTTGGCACCCAAGACATGGTTGCTAATTACTAACAGAGATAGACTTCTCAAAAGAGGCCATAAATAGCGTTCTATGAGAGCTATAGCATCACGTTTCTTCAGAGTGACGTGACAAGTAAGGTTCAAGAATTTTTAGGGTACAACCTGCTCGGTTGCCTTGAGGGAATCTAAAGCTAACGTAGACTTACGGAGGTCTCAATGAAGAAAGTACCAGTCTGAAGGAAGGAATATCCCGCGGACGGTCCAATCATCACCAAGAGTTTAGTGTGGAATCGATAGAAATAAAACGGGGACTCCATCTATGGATGTGAGATGAGAGTGCCAAGTAAACCCGCGATATGGGCTAGAAAACGGGATACAACTGAGAGAGAAGAATTGACGTCCATTCAGAGGTTGCTATATCCAGAAATAGCGGCTTTCTGAAAGGTCGTTCAATCTTATATGTAACACAATTTCTAAGAAAATAATAATAATTTAACGACACTATGAACATGCGCTCATTCTAGTATTTTCCAGAAATTAGTATAATTTAACAATAATTGGTGACCATATGAAATGGCACCCAATCTTTAAATAACGTCTACTGCTATGTTGCAAAATTATAATTTTCATATATTTCATTTTTACTAATTATTTTACAAATCAATGCCACTGTATAGGGGCGCTCATTCTTTAAATAGCGACTATGTGACGGTCGCTCATTCTTTTACTAATATGCATCGGGCAGGAACGTTTACAGATACAACGATATTGTTCATTTCTTCAAATTTTACATGAATAGTATCACTATACTATTTACATGGAATTTCTTAAAACTAAAGACATGGATAGCTAGAGAAAAATATGGAGAATCTGGAATCAAGCTCATGTAGAAATTTTTACGCAAGGTTTCATAGATATTAAATTTTACACATGTAGTATTTATTAATTCGGTTTAAAGTAAATAGCGGCATGGGTAGGGTCGCTCATTAATGGGAGACTAGAAGACTGTCGCAAATTAAGAATTTTCGACCTTCTGCACGGTCGTTCATTAATAGGCGGCCATTACTTGGTCGCTATTTTGATGCGGATAGCAAACTTAAAAAATAACTTCGTAAACGGAATAGCAAGAGATGAAACTATGATTTAACTAGACTTATGCATGTCATGGACCTTTACTAATTGATCTTGGGCTTAGAACTTGAGAAAACCTACCTTTTTGGCTTGATCTGGATGATGAACAAAGCAGAGAAAAGAAGAGAATAAGCAGCAGTAGCAACTACAACTACAGCTACGGCAAGGAAGAAGAAGACGGCAGTAGCTCGAACAGGGAGAAGAAGCAGTGGCTTCTTTACGGCAACAGGAGAAAGAGGATATATGCTCCTCTCGTCCTCACGCACCGACGATAGTAGCAGCAAAACAACTGCAGCAGTAGCTATGGGGAAGAAGAACACGACGACTTCTTCTTCACGCCCAACCGTAGGAGTACGGCAGCAGAGAAAATATGGAGGAGGAAGATGGAGGAAACTCTTCCATGAACGTGGTCGACAGGAATGTCATCGACGCAAGGCTTCTTTGAACGCAGCAACGGCAGTAGCCGGAGCTCGTTCAAGAGAGGGTCATATATATAGGATTTGAGGTTTAAGCTTCCTAATGGTTTTAGTATTCCCACGTAAAGAATCCTAATAGGTTTTAACTTTCCCATGCACTATCTTTCTATCTAAAACTGCAGCCGCTATCCTTGTTGGGAATCGGAACCCTAATCTTCATGTAGTGTTCGAACGTGAGTTTTGGGCTTTTGAAAATAACCCACATAACCTATATATATATATATGTATGTATCCCATCCTTTCATATACGTGGGATGACTATGGGCCTTCTATTGTTATTAAGGCCCATATATATATAAGGGTTAAGGCTCCATAAAAGGGTTTTATGCTTTGGCCCATTAGACTTATTGGGTAGAATATGTACGGGAGGCCCATATATATACGGATATATATATCTGTTGTGCTTTATTTTATTAAGCTTGGTGGGGCCCTTATCTTGTTTAATTGGAGAATTTATTTATTAAGGTAATTTTATTCCTATAATTTTATCCGGGTTGCTACAGATGTCGTCCTGAATCGCCCGCACCTAGCGTCGGAGCGATCCCGTGTCCCGTTTAGCCACCCACCATCTCGCGATGGGCAAGCGATCAGCATGAGTCTCCTGTCCCCTACCTAGGTAAGGTAGGTAGACGTACGCCCACACCTGCATTTCATACATACATTAGCAAGATAGTCGCATAAGCATAAGCATTGCATAAGCATTTAAGTTTAAGTCATTCCTGTAAGAATGGAGTGAAGCCACCCAACATCGTCTGTCGGGTGGTGGTGCCGAGGGAGTCGAACAAGAAGGCGAGTACTGCCGCGCCCCACGCGTATGACCCCACTCCCTCGAGGGAATCTAGTATCGGCAGCAGCCGACAGTTCACTACGTCTCCCCTCATAGCGAAGAGGAGCCTCCCAAAGAGTAGCATCAGGAACCTCCTCAAAACCATGTCCGCCTCAGGTCCTGACTCGGTAGACACTCTCTCTCTCACTCGGTCTATCAACCGCTGCAAGTGCTGCCCTGATAGCTCTCCAACCGAAATCCCTACTCCTCTCAACCCCAAGCTATCCTGCAATCTGGCCCGTGGCAGAAGAGACAATGCCCCGTCCTGGTCTCTCTAGCTCCAATCCTAGCAGTCGTCGTGCTAGGTCCCGGTTGTCAGAGTACGTGAAACCGCTCACCGGTGCCCCGTGCACTCGGAGTCCCGTGATCCGTGTGACGTCCTCCAGCGTAGGGATCATAAGTCCCCATGGGAACATAAATGCCTTGCTCACTGGGTCGCATCTGTCCTGGAGTGCTACTAGTAGTGTATCGTTCGTCCAGAGTACCTCCACACTCAAGAACTCCGCAAACCCCATAGTAGCCAGCCTCGCCCGCTGAAACTCTGGTAGTGCAAGGTACACCGCCCGAACTTGCAACCATGAAATCCTCGTCTGGCTCTTCCCCTGCAAGGCAATTAATCAGCCAAACATCAGTTCAGTTGAAATGAACATTCTAAGTAAAGGATGTAAAAAAGGAAGAGAAGCAGGGGAGTCGCAGCCTGATGAGAACCGTGATATAGGGCCACGGTCTCTGGTAGACCACGACCTAACCACCGTAGGGGGCGAAAGTGGCCTCGTTTCTAGCCTCACCCAAATGGGCATTGCAGCCCTACAAATCATCATTTGGGGTTCATAAGCCCCATTTTCATCACATGCAATCATTCTACCACGGTTTAAGGCAAGAAAAAAATCAAAAAATGAAAAAAAAAGATTGGCCGCGGGCTTACCTCGAACGGTGGCGCTCCTGGGGCCTCCTACTCATCGTCTCCTTCGGCTTCCTCGCCGGCAGGGTGGTCAGTAGCTTCTCCAGGTGCTTCAGGAGCGACGAGAGCCTCTTCTTCTCCGGTGGACGGCGGCGACCGTTCCTCTCCCTCCGGTTAGTCCGTGGAAGACGAAGCCCTTGCATCCGTCTCTGTTATCCTCTAAAAAAAATGGCAAGTCAAGGTCTTCCTCGGCATGTTGATGGAGAGAATGAGAGGAAGATTGAGAAGGATGGAGGTTTGGGAGAGAAGGGTCGGAACGGAGTGTGAGCGGCGGGGTTTTCATGAAATGGCGGAGAGGAAATGAATCGACCGAAGAGGGCGGCCGTTATTTTTTAAAATAGGGGGGTCCGATCGCGGTCTGTCGAAGACCTCTACCGATTAGTCATGGTTCGTCTATGACCGCTATTACTAGAGGTCTTAATCACTATCATTTCATTTGTCATTCATCTCCTGCCATGTCATGTCCTTGGTTTCTGTGTTTCCTGTGTATGTTGGCTTGTCCCACCGTGTCTTCAAATTTCATGCACACTCATTGCTTGTTCTTGTGGTGTCCCATGCTTGGTTTTAATGCTTTGTTATATTGTTATATTCCATTTCATTCATTTGTGTCATGCCATGTTTAGTTCACCTTTGTCATGTAATGTTTCGTTCATGTTTATTACACTTATTCTATTATAGTTATCTTATATTCAAAATTCAAAAAAAATGCCGTTTCGCTTGGCAGGTAAGTCAGGTATGGCTCTCTACCCTTCTCTTTGTTGCATTACTATATGTTATCTACATTATTATAGCCTCTCAAGGACCGGCTGGTTGCCCGTGTGCTCTGGGATCTGATGTTCCCCTTTAACAAAAATGATGATCTAGGAGTATGCGGTTAATTGTTGGATAAGCCGTTAGTTTGAGTCGAGTGGAGAATGATGGACTCTGTCTCGCACGCCGTGGTTGCAAGAGGACTCATGACCCCATCCTGCTCAGTCTAGCAATAGTATCCATGAGTACTTTCCATTTTATTTTTCTTCGCATTTATTTTGATGATTTCTTTATTTTAGCCCAGCATGCATCATGTCATTTTGAGCACTCACGTCTCGTGATCTTTCAAGGTTTCTCCTATGTAATGGTTAATTGCACTTCAATTCTCTTGGATAAGAAATTTTCTATTCCACTCTGAATTTGAACGATTTCTCTGATCTTCCGCTCGGTCTGGTTGGCCAGTGTGATTCCGGTCTGGATTTTATCTCGGTTTTACTCTCTCCTTTTTCAGCTTTTCAGCTGTGTGTCCTTCCGATCCTCTCATTGTCCGTGGATTGTGTCCCCGATGAGGTTGGTTGTGTTCCATTTTCCTCCTTAGTTAGCTCTCTAGATATGTTTCATCCGCGTCATCCATTCCTTATGATTAGTTCAGTGTTTTTGGGAGAATTCATATCGCTTGTTGGTCGTGACGGGTGTCTTTTATCTTGATACCCGCTTTTCTGTTCTCTCCGCTTCATTTCTGCTTCATCTCCACTTCTCGTCGATTTCGCTTTCGCTCCATCTCCTTTGCATTCCGCCTCCGCGTCACTTTCACGCGTTCCCTTGAAAAGCAGACATCATGGAGGGGCATCTGTTGACACCCGTTTTATGCCCGCAAGTCGAGTCTTTCTCTTATTCACTTAATGATGTCCCAAGTTACCCATTGTTCTGGGGCTTCTCTTGATAGCATTCTGAGCTTATTTCTTCCATCTTCCAGCCTCTTACTCCCTGGATGAGGTTTGTTCTGGGTCTTCCTTGGCATGTTCTTCCCTATACGCGGTTATCCTATACCTGCGATATCATGTTAACGGTCGATCCGAGACCGCGTTAGTCCTTCAGCAACGTCGACATTGCGGCCATTGCGTCGACACAGCTCATGATCTTTCTTCCTTTGTCGCGGTCATCACATAGTTGCGTTACCAATTTTGCGGTTTGTCTGAGACCGCGTTAATCCTTCAGTAGTGTCGTCATTGTGGCCGTTGGTGCTGACTCAGTCAACAATCTTATCTTATTCAGTCGCGGTTCTACCTAGACCGCGTCACTCAGTCACGGACGTGCGATAAACCGCATTATCAAGAAATAATCCTACATCACCCGAGATCCATTTTCTTCGGCTGGTAAGGCTTTGGGGCTCTATATTCGGTGGAGATAATGCACCAGGAGGGTGCAGGACTCTTTCAAGGGATTATTCTTTGATTATCTTGCCAAATTATCTCTTTTGGAACCCTAATTTTGACCTTTATCCCTTAGCTCGACCTAGGGTTTCTGGGGAAGTCTATAAATAGAACCTCTTTTGCCTCACCTTGGGGAGGAGATTTTTGGACGTTCGCGACGAAGTGATGTCGAATTCTGGGGCATTCCTCAGCCAGGGAGCTTTGCTTTCCACGTCCTAAGCAAGTCTGGTCCAGGGAGTGTTGAGACAGGTGCGATAGATTCAGAGGGGGGGTGAATGAATCTCCCCTTAAAAATTTAGCCTAATAAAAAACTAATGCTCAGATATGCGGACTTAAAGAACAGTTGTAGATATATTCTGAAGATACTTAGAAGGATCTCGCAAAGCAACACAAAGAATAAGCTCTCACTCGATCCTAAGCAAACATCTAATGTGCGAAGCAATAAGATGAACACATAAGAAAATCAAACCACAAGGGACACCAGGATTTTTAGGTGGTTCGGTCCACAGACCTACGTCCACCCCTCACTCCAAACCGAAGCGAGGCTTCCACTAGCAACGCTAGAACAGCAGACTCAGTCTGCAACAAATGCTGCCACACAGCTTGACCAGGGGAACAACCTCCCCTCTTCCTCCCAACCGGAGGGAACCACTAGTGACACTCAGTCACTAGCAAACCAGAGACGCAAGTCTCTCTTCCTCCAGACCAGGAGGGGACCTACAAGTAGCAACTACTACCTGCAGCCGGAGACCCAAGTCTCCCTTCCTCTGAAGCCCAGAGGGAAGCACAAGTGACACCAAGTCACCTGCAAACCAGAGGTCTCGGACCTCTATTCCTCCACAAAGGAGGGGACCACTGATGACACAAAGTCACCAGCAAACCGAAGAAACAAATCTCCCTTCTTCTGAAACCACAGGAGGAACCCGATCCCCAACAGGGCAATTGGAAGAACAACTAGTGAACAGTTAAAAGGAAAACAAAAACGCAGCAACAGAAAGCTGGAAAAATGAAATGCACAATAGCTCTCGAAGGAGCAAACTGGGTTGGATCTGATCCAAGGTCCAGTGAACAATGAAGCTTTTCTTCTTCTTCACGAGCTCTCCATCTCTCTTTCTCTTTTCCTTTTTCTTCTTCTGCTCTCTCACTCTTCTTCTTTCTTCTTCTTCTGCTCACTGCCTCTCTGCAGCTCTATCCTTCTATCTCGATCTCTCTTTCTCTTCTGTCTCTCATCCACTTCGTCAGTCATCTTCAGTAGAAGAAGCCTTTCTTTTATAGCAGCCGCAAGCAGCTAGGGCATGTGCTCTCTTCGATTCCCGCCCAAACTTCAGTCCACGTGGCAGCTTCTCAGCATCTTGGATCATGTGCCAGGTGACAACCTCGGATCACGTGCCACTCATTAACCTGAGTCATCTGCAGGCAGAGACAAAAGAATGTATCGAAATAGTTCAGCCTTTTAACACAGAGTGTATAGACTTTAGAGGCAGCAAATAAGCAAGTATATACAACGTGAGAATGTATAGACTTGAAAGCCTTCATGCGACCTCACTGTACAGACTTGCAGAATGATGCATTAATATAACAGAGGGGAATGTGTAGACTTCTGTGAAATGCATGAAGCAGTCTAATGTATAGACTTCTGTGAAATGCATGAAGCAATCTAATGTATAGACTTAAGTTGAGGCAACCAGAATGTGCAGACTTAGAGTGAAGACAATGCAATGTTTAGACTTTGATGAACATATGCAATGTATGGACTTGGTGTGTGCAGGGCAGGCAATCAATGTGCAGACATGGCGTGCAACGATGCAACACAATGTATAGACTTAAGCGTGCTGTGCAAGTGATGTGTAGACATGCTATGCTTGCTGTGGGGGATGTATAGACTTGATGTGGCTATATAGACTAGCAAATGCATGAAGAACATTGTGCATACATGCTGGCAAATGGATGTACAGACTTCATTCAAGCAAGCGAGACAATGTCTAGACTTTGATAAATTGAAGCACAACTAAAAGACGACTCTTTCCTAGGCGTCAGATTCAGAATGGACACTCCTACTGATGGGCATCAAATTTCAAGCAAAATCAACCATGATGAAGTGTGTAGACATTGTATAAACTTGAACGATGTGCAGACTCTGTGTTACGAACACAGGCTGTACAGACTTCATGTATGCATGAGTCTCTAAGAGGACAGACGATGTATAGACCTTGCCAAAGGAAATGGCTGTACAGACTTGACAAAGGCAAAGCAATCGAATGTATGGACTTTCACAAGGTATAGACTTCCTAAAGAACTGGACGATGTACAGACTTAAACAAGGCAAAGTCGGTACAGACTTGAAGGTTCACAACGTATATACTTTGGCAAGACAATGGCTGCACATACCTCAACTCGAGCAATGTATAGACTTGCAGGTGCAACGTAGGTAAAGGTACTAATGTATAGACTTGCGAGTGTAACGTAGGTAAAGGTACCAATGTACAGACTTGCGGGTGCACTGACGGTAAAGATGCCAATGTACAGACTTCGAAGTTGAACTGGTGGATGTACAGACTTCACATCGTGCAAACTACAGTGCAGTGTACAGACTTCAGACATGATGCATTGTATAGACTTCAAATGAGACTGTACAGATTTGGTCCGATGTACAGTGCAATGTATAGACTTTCGTTCAGCAGAGACGTTAAGAGAAACTGTATAGACTTTGACTTCAAAAGAGACGCTGAGACAATGTATAGACTTTGAAGCATGTGAACATGGGGACAATGTACAGAGTTGGCTTCGTGCTTGCTACAGTACACTGTCTAGACTTGGACAGCTTCAAGGCACAATGTGCAGACTTTACCAATGTATAGACTTGGGGTTCTGAACGTAGGTAAAGACTAGGAATGAATGTATAGACTTGGGCTAAGCAAGCTACAGGGCCGATGTATAGACTTGGCCAATGTGCAGACTTGAATGTTCAACCAGTGTACAGACTTTGATGAACATGCAAGTGAATGTATAGACTTTACCTTATGCACCTGTGACGATGTACAGACGATGTATAGACTTCAATGATCCATGCACAAGACGCAGCAAGACTCTGTACATACTTGCTGTGAAGAACAATGTATAGACTTCAAATGACCTTATGCAAAGGCAATGTACAGACTTGATGCACGAACTGTGCACATGAATGAAAAGCACTGTGTAGACTTGTACATACTTGCATGAACAAAGCATATGCATGATGAGACAATGACTGTACTTAGACAGTGTGTAGACTTGAAGACGCTCATGCACTGACGATGTATAGACTGTGAATATGAAGAATGTACAGACATGAAATGTGTGCTGTCTAGACAGACTCTGTACATACTTAAGCAATGTATGGACTTCATCCAACAGAGTTCAGGCATGCTGTTATCGGATGTACAGACTATGCTGAAAGGGTATGGCAGCATCACCCATTGTACATACTAACATCACACACTCCAGATAAAATGCAATTATGAAATGCATCAACAATTATGAAATGCACCAATGCACACAACACACAGCCTCAGTCTGTTCATTGGTTATGTCAGATAAGATGTTCAATGAGACATTCATTCAACAACGTTCAGGTATATATGCAGACTCAAACAGTATGTAGACAAACAGATGATGACTTATAGTGTTTGCTATCATCAAAACCACAGGGACACAACAATCTCCCCCTTTTTGATGATGGCAACACTATGAGTCATACTGACTTGATCAATTATTTCTCCCCCTTTGAATTCAGCAAAAAGACATTAGTTGAAGAGGGAAGAATAAGACTGTATAAGATGAGTGAATTAAAAGCTCCCCCTGAATAGAATAAAGATCAGAAATGTTTTGAAGGTTGAAACCAATTGAGATGAAGGGAGAAAATCAACAAAAGCTCAGGGACACTCAAGAATGCTGACTAGATCTCCCCCTTTATGAAAGACACTCAGCATGATAGGAAAACTCCCCCTGATTAGATGGAGTGAAAGAGGTGATGAGCATCTATCAGCAAAACACATGGGTACTCAAGGATTACCACAATCTGTAAGCATAATGTATAAATGAGGAAGACAGATTTCCATTAGCACACCAAGTTCATAAATCTTTGTAAACGAATTTTAGATTCTTCAATTATAATAGATTATGAATGAGTTTAACCTTGCCATCATGATTTAAGAGAGATGTATTCAAAGTTTATCAAGAAAATCCAGTACTCATATCTGAAACACCTTATAATAAAGATGAACCAACAACACATTTGACATTCATGTTTAACCTCTTTCCATCTTACTTATTTAAAAACAATGACTCCTATGGAAGTTACACAAGATAATATTGAGATTAAACAGAGATAATTGTATCTGAACTTGTCTTTAGTTTTTCAGAATTTTCTATTAATCAGCACTTATTTTTCCTGAGCAAGTTTGGTTCAGTCAACACCTTTTTACGTGAGGCACAACACGTCTTAGGTGAAGTGACCCAGTTACTCAGTGTGACAACCATATAGCCTCTCAAAAAGAACAGAGTTAGCAATTTGGAGTGTCTTTTTACATGAGGAGTCACCTTGATCAGAGGTCAAAATCCCCAGTTACTCAACACAACCATGCCATTACTCTGTCAGATTTTTAATCATTTTTATGAGAGAGGTAATTATGGCACTTCATGACATGGGGTTACTCTATTTCTTTGATGGACACCCCAGTTTCTCTGTGACCAAAATCATTGCTCTCATTTTAAAATTTTAAATGTTTTCTGAATTTTCAAACAAGGCTCAGTACACAGAATTGTTTAAGAACAATACTTTCTATATGTATCTTAACCAAAGATAGCCATGTCCTTTAAAATTTCAGATTTCAGAAGGTTTTGCATGAAGTTCATGAGACAATTGGTTAAGATTTATTAAGCATGATGATTTAGATATTTTCAAGTCTTTTACATCAAAACTTAGGAAATACATTAAACTTAAATCAATTTGATTTATCAAAACATTCTTAAGCCAGTATAATAGAAGTTTCTTCTTTTCAGAATATGTCTGATTTATGTCTAGGGTGCACTGACTAAAACCTGTCCTCATTCAGATGAGTCAATGACATTGTCAGGAAATCAGTGGAGTCAACAAAGTATTTTTATTGAGAGAATAGCAGAGAGCAATCAGAAGCCAGTATTAATGACTAAGATTCAGTCAGATTAGCTTGGACCAGACTTGACAAGATATGAAGAAATGTGAATGATAGGAACAAGCTAGCAATTGCATTCACAGGAGGCAGAATCAATAGCTTAGTCTGGAATACAGACAGATCAGCTATATCAGAGTAGAGACAGCAGAGAGTTTCGGTGAACCACACATTTGCCAAGAGTGGATCAGATTGCTAGACAGTGAGAGTTCAAGAGATGAAGAGATGGAACAGGAAAGCTCCCCCTGTCTAGATGCAATGAGTCATTTCTTTTTAGATTTTTCAATGTAAGGAAATGCAATGCAGCTAACTACATGTATGCATTCAGCAAATGAGATTATCATGATTATGCAAGCATCAGTCAAACTCCCCCTTACAGTATGCATGATAATGCAATACCAACAGTCCTAATGTAATTTTTTTTTAATATTTTTCAATGGGTGCATATTCACATTCAGTCTATCATTAAAAAAATAAATCATGTATGAGGAGAGTTCATAAAATTTAAATCTGACAATGCAGATGATGAGTGAATATGCAAAAGTAGATTTAACATGGTATGCAGTTATTCTAAGAATAAGAAGTGCAGAGAATTTACCTGAAAGGGGCTTTATTAACTTGGGTGCCTTAGTTTAATTTACCCCTCTTTATTCCTCAGTCCAAGGCACACCTGCAAAGTATTTGATCATCTTGATCCTGCAGGGACCCAAGCAGCTTTGGGTCCTGCGTTAGCCCTGACAGGTGTTCTAAGCAAATTCATAGCAATATGGTCATCATGATCTATTAGATAGCAATTGTCCATAGAGTGACCAAACTTCCCACAATATCTACATGAAGTGACTGGTTTCTGGTTCTTATGATGCATAGTAACAGCAGCATGAGGTTTATAAACATGATCATAAGATTTTCTGTTATATGCATGAACAGTTTGATTCTTATTCCTAACCAGCCAACATTCAGCAGATCTATGGCCTTGCTTCCCACAGTAATAGCATGAAAGTCTTGCAAATGGTTTTGCAGGGAATTTGACTACATGGGGGTTAACAAACTTCTTCTAAACATGCCAACAGTTCTTGACTGTATGGCCATTTTTCCCACAGTGAGAGCAAGCAAAAGAATTTCTTTTATGAAAACCTGACCAGCATTCAGTGGCCTTGTGACCAGTCTTGTTGCAGTTAAAACAAGTGTGTGCTGGTTCATTGAAGCAAATTTGTTCTTATTAAAACCATGTTGGCTTGTAGGGTATTTAGCATGATATGGATGAGATGTTTTTTTACCACTTGCAAACCAGCATTATGTAATTGTGTGTCCTAATTTGCCACAGTGAAAACATTCGATTTTCTTTTTATGAGATGAAGGATTTTTATCATAAAATTTCCTAACATTCATATCATCCTTCTCCATCAATTTACACTCATGCATCAGATGTCCAAATTTGTGACAGTAGTGACAGATCATCTTCTTCCTAGATGCATGTGAGTGTGTGTGAGGACTGTGATCACCATGCACTGATGAATCCTTTTTGTTTATTTTCTATTTTTCAGTCTTTCTCTGATTTTTGTTCTGTTTTTCTATTTTCTTAGCCTTGTTCTGAGGTGGAGATGAGGTAGAAGGCGTTTCTTGTTCAGAACATTTAACAAAAATAGTTTTCTGTTTATTTCCATCAACCTTCTTTATACCAACAGGAGTGTCTTTGTCCTTCTTCTGTAGATTTTCATTCTTTTTTCAATTCTTGAGTTTATTTTACAGTTTTGGGACTGATAGTGGTCTTTTGTGCAGTGAATTAGAAAACAGAAGGAGCAGAGGTTGTGTTCCGATTAGAAGCTTTGACAAAAATAGTAGTCGTTTTATTCCCATTACTCCTTTTGTTTGCCGGACTGTAACCCAGTCCCTCTCTCTGAAAGCTAACATTACTTCCAAGAAGCTTATTCAGATTGTCCTTTCCTTTGACAAATTTTGACAAGGAGTTTTTCAAATCTTGAATTTCAGAATTTAAGCCACAAATATTAGCTTCATATTTGGACAGATCTATTTCACAGGAAATGACTTGTTGATGCAAGGCATCATTCAGACTTTTGAGTTTTTCAACTTCCTGTTTTAATTTTATTTCATTGTCAACTTCAGATAGGGACTTATAAAGATCATCAACTTCTTGTTGAAGGGATGTGATTGTTAACTCATATGTAGTTATCTTTTGTTCACATCAAGTGACATTCTCACTCAACATTAGGTTGATGTTTTTCAGATTTGTAATTTCATGTTCAGCATTCAGCAACTCACTAGAGCTCACCAGGCTTACACTCTTTCCTTTTTCTAAAGTGATTAGCCTCTCAGATATTGCTGAGTTTAGGTGATTCAGGTTATTAATTTCCTCTTTCAGTTTACTGTTCTGCTCTAGGAGTTCATCATCAAGCACCCATTCATCTGAAGAAAACTGACATTCATAAAACTTTTCTTGTTGTTTTTCAGATTGAAGTTTGTCAAGATTTTTCTGAATCTCTGAATTTGTTACTCTATCAGCCTCTAATTTTTCAGAAATCAATCTATTTTCTTTTTCAAGATTTATTGATTTGTGTTCAAATTCCTTGAGCTGATTTTTGAGTATTACATTTTCGGACTTCATGTTTTCCAATTCAGAGTTGACAAGCTCTAAGTTTCTCACTAGTTCTTCATTTTGAACAACATCATTGTTATGAGCCTGATCATCATCAATTAAACTATGCCTCTCCTTTAGTTCAGTAATTTCGCAAACAAGCTCTTGATTCTCCTTTTTGTGTGAATCAATTTGTTTCATAAGAGTTTGTTTTTCAGATTTCAAATGATCTAAATCTGAACTAATAGAATCAAAATCTGTTAATTGTCTTCTAAATATGTCATTTTCAATTTTCAGAATTTCAGGGCTTTCACCTCGAGATTTAGCATCCTCATGTTTCTTTAGCTTCTTTATCAGTTTTTTATTCTTCTTCTTTAGTCTTTCATAGGATTCTAATAGATTGGCATAGGCATCTTCCCAGTCATCTAAAGTGTAACTAGAGAAAGGATTGGTTACCTCTTCAGCATCTTCAGATTCATCTTGATCACTGCCATGGTCGCTCTTGTCAGCCATCAGGCAGCCGTCCTCATCTCTCCTCTGAGTTAGCTTCAACTTTTCCAGAATGTCCTTAGCGGACCTGCAGTCATAAAAATAAGAATGTAGAGCCTTGTCAGTAGCTTCTTTCATTAATTTCAAAACTTTCTGATTCTCTCCATTTCTTGATCTGTGACTGTTAGTCCATTTGGACTCTTTATTTGGCAGTCTGTGAGGACCATGTGAGATTAACTTCCACAGATCTGGATCCATCAAATTCACATAGTTATGTAGACTGCTAACCCATGAGTTAAAATTAGACCCATTGAAATCGGTGGAGAAGCCATGAAGGCAAATGAATCAAGCAATTTCAAAATTGTATGTAGAAGACAGAAATACACCAAATGCCAGCAGGATCCTCTACAGATCATTGGATCTGGAAAGTCAGAAACCTGCTCTGATACCAATTGTTGAGACAGGTGCGATAGATTTAGAGGGGGGGTGAATGAATCTCCCTTTAAAAATTTAGCCTAATAAAAAACTAATGCTCAGATATGAGGACTTAAAGAACAGTTGTAGATATATTCTGAAGATACTTAGAAGGATCTCGCAAAGCAACACAAAGAATAAGCTCTCACTCGATCCTAAGCAAACATCTAATGTGCGAAGCAATAAGATGAACACATAAGAAAATCAAACCACAAGGGACACCATGATTTTTAGGTGGTTCGGTCCACAGACCTACGTCCACCCCTCACTCCAAACCGGAGTGAGGCTTCCACTAGCAATGCTAGAACAGCAGACTCAGTCTGCAACAAATGCTGCCACACAGCTTGACTAGGGGAACAACCTCCCCTCTTCCTCCCAACTGGAGGGAACCACTAGTGACACTCAGTCACTAGCAAACCAGAGACGCAAGTCTCTCTTCCTCCAGACCAGGAGGGGACCTACAAGTAGCAACTACTACCTGCAGCCGGAGACCCAAGTCTCCCTTCCTCTGAAGCCCAGAGGGAAGCACAAGTGACACCAAGTCACCTGCAAACCAGAGGATTCGGACATCTCTTCCTCCACAAAGGAGGGGACCACTGATGACACAAAGTCACCAGCAAACCGGAGAAATAAATCTCCCTTCTCCTAAAACCACAGGAGGAACCCGATCCCCAACAGGGCAATCGGAAGAACAACTAGTGAATAGTTAAAAGGAAAACAAAAACGCAGCAACAGAAAGCTAGAAAAATGAAATGCACAATAGCTCTCGAAGGAGCAAACTAGGTTGGATCTGATCCAAGGTCCAGTGAACAATGAAGCTTTTCTTCTTCTTCACGAGCTCTCCATCTCTCTTTCTCTTTTCCTTTTTCTTCTTCTGCTCTCTCACTCTTCTTCTTTCTTCTTCTTCTGCTCACTGCCTCTCTGCAGCTCTATCCTTCTATCTCGATCTCTCTTTTTCTTCTGTCTCTCATCCACTTTGTCAGTCATCTTCAGTAGAAGAAGCCTTCCTTTTATAGCAGCCACAAGCAGCTAGGGCATGTGCTCTCTTCGATTCCCGCCCAAGCTTCAGTCCACGTGGTGGCTTCTCAGCATCTTGGATCACGTGCCAGGTGACAACCTCAGATCACGTGCCACTCATTAACCTGAGTCATCTGTAGGCAGAGACAAAAGAATGTATCGAATTAGTTCAGCCTTTTAACACAGAGTGTATAGACTTTAGAGGCAGCAAATAAGCAAGTATATACAACGTGAGAATGTATAGACTTGAAAGCCTTCATGCGACCTCACTGTACAGACTTGCAGAATGATGCATTAATATAACAGAGGGGAATGTGTAGACTTCTGTGAAATGCATGAAGCAGTCTAATGTATAGACTTCTGTGAAATGCATGAAGCAATCTAATGTATAGACTTAAGTTGAGGCAACCAGAATGTATAGACTTAGAGTGAAGACAATGCAATGTTTAGACTTTAATGAACATATGCAATGTATGGACTTGGTGTGTGCAGGGCAGGCAATCAATATGCAGACATGGCGTGCAACGATGCAACACAATGTATAGACTTAAGCGTGTTGTGCAAGCGATGTGTAGACATGCTATGCTTGCTGTGGGGGATGTATAGCCTTGATGTGGCTGTATAAACTAGCAAATGCATGAAGAACATTATGCATACATGCTGGCAAATGGATGTACAGACTTCATTCAAGCAAGCGAGACAATGTCTAGACTTTGATAAATTGAAGCACAACTAAAAGATGACTCTTTCCTAGGCGTCAGATTCAGAATGGACGCTCCTACTGATGGGCATCAAATTTCAAGCAAAATAAACCATGATGAAGTGTGTAGACATTGTATAAACTTGAATGATGTGCAGACTCTGTGTTACGAACACAGGCTGTACAGACTTCATGTATGCATGAGTCTCGAAGAGGACAGACGATGTATAGACCTTGCCAAAGGAAATGGCTGTACAGACTTGACCAAGGCAAAGCAATCGAATGTATGGACTTTCACAAGGTATAGACTTGCCAAAGAACTGGACGATGTACAGACTTGAACAAGGCAAAGTCTGTACAAAGTTGAAGGTTCACAACGTATATACTTTGGCAAGACAATGGCTATACATACCTCAACTCGAGCAATGTATAGACTTGCAGGTGCAACGTAGGTAAAGGTACCAATGTATAGACTTGCGAGTGTAACGTAGGTAAAGGTACCAATGTACAGACTTGTGGGTGCACTGATGGTAAAGATGCCAATGTACAGACTTCGAAGTTGAACTGGTGGATGTACAGACTTCACATCGTGCAAACTACAGTGCAGTGTACAGACTTCAGACATGATGCACTGTATAGACTTCAAATGAGACTGTACAGATTTGGTCTGATGTACAGTGCAATGTATAGACTTTTGTTCAGCAGAGACGTTAAGAGAGATTGTATAGACTTTGACTTCAAAAGAGACGCTGAGACAATGTATAGACTTTGAAGCATGTGAACATGGGGACAATGTACAGAGTTGGCTTCGTGCTTGCTACAGTACACTGTCTAGACTTGGACAGCTTCAAGGCACAATGTGCAGACTTTACCAATGTATAGACTTGGGGCTCTGAATGTAGGTAAAGACTGGGAATGAATGTATAGACTTGGGCTAAGCAAGCTACAGGGCCGATGTATAGACTTGGCCAATGTGCTGACTTGAATGTTCGACCAGTGTACAGACTTTGATGAACATGCAAGTGAATGTATAGACTTTACCTTATGCACATGTGACGATGAACAGACGATGTATAGACTTCAATGATCCATGCACAAGACGCAGCAAGACTCTGTACATACTTGCTGTGAAGAACAATGTATAGACTTCAAATGACCTTATGCAAAGGCAATGTACAGACTTGATGCACGAACTGTGCACATGAATGAAAATCACTGTGTAGACTTGTACATACTTGCATGAACAAAGCATATGCATGATGAGACAATGACTGTACTTAGACAGTGTATAGACTTGAAGACGCTCATGCACTGACGATGTATAGACTGTGAATATGAAGAATGTACAGACATGAAATGTGTGCTGTCTAGACAGACTCTGTACATACTTAAGCAATGTATGGACTTCATCCAACAGAGTTCAGGCATGCTGTTATCAGATGTACAGACTATGCTGAAAGGGTATGGCAGCATCACCCATTGTACATACTAACATCACACACTCCAGATAAAATGCAATTATGAAATGCATCAACAATTATGAAATGCACCAATGCACACAACACATAGCCTCAGCTTGTTCGTTGGTTATGTCAGATAAGATGTTCAATGAGACATTCATTCAACAAAGTTCAGGTATATATGCAGACTCAAACAGTATGCAGACAAACAGATGATTACTTATAGTGTTTGCTATCATCAAAACCACAGGGACACAACAGGGAGTACTTGGTTTTCATAGTTTAAGTGTTCTTCCTTCTTAGTGTTTCCCCTCCTTTCATCATTCTAATAGCATTGTCCCTTCTCTGTTATCACACGTTCTTGGCATTCACATCATCTTCACACACTTCTACCTATTGTTTTCATGCCCCCACAGGGGTTAAAAACCACCAACCCCAGGTATTTTACCATCCTTTTATGTGTTTTAGTCATCGTGGTTCTATAGATATTGCACTTCCTCTAAGTCTAATTGGGTTTGTTTTTTTGTGTGTGTTTCACTCTTCTCTGCAGGTTTACAACACATCCAGCACGAGGCCCCTCCCTTTTGGCCGGCTGAAAGGGAGGGAGGATTCAAAACCCCACGATCTAGTTTCTGGGTAATGGCCGCGGTCTCCATCCGACCGTTTCTACTTAGTCACGGACTTAGACAGACGGCGTTATTCCCATGCCAGATAGTCCCCGCTCATGAGTGCAGATCCACTCACCCTTTCCAAGGTACGTAACTCGGTCTCTCTATGTTACTTGCCTTGGTGGCTATCATGACTTCATCTTCGCTATATCACCTCTTGATAGTTCTGGTTACTTTCTTTCATAGATTGCTCCGTGCCTACGACACGTGTTTCTTTTCCTCCTTTTATTTATTGCATATTCCACGTCTAGGGCGTGTGTCTAGCTTAGTTTTCTTCATTCCTTATTTTTTTATGATATGATTTTCTTGAGGTGATATTGTCTTTGATAGTTATATTTTTGTGGATCATCGTTCACACATAGCACTACACCACCACATTGAAATATCTACACTTCTTCCATAATTAGCTTCTTTGTTTTAGTGTGATCCAGTACACAGATCTGACCTCGGAATGATAATCTTCCATCGGTCAAAACAGAAAAATCTGGCCTTTGATCAATGTTGGCTTTGATCTCAACTAGTGTAGAGTCATTCTCTTACAACTTTACTAGGTCTTCTATCAATGTGGGTTGTGATCGGATGTTGGCAATAACAGATATTTTATTCTCCGTGTTTAGCTGAGTAAAATCTTCTACAAGGTTGGTCATACCTTTCTTGAGGCTAGATAGAACTGCCATTGGTTTTTTGCTGAGTGCATATGCTATAGCATTTGCCTTCCCTGGGTGATATTGAATAGAGAAGTCAAAATCCTTAAGGTACTCCTGCCATCTTCTTTGCCTCATATTTAACTCCTTTTAGGAAAATAGATACTTTAGACTTTTGTGATCTGAAAATACCATGAATTTCTCTCCATAGATGTAGCAACCCTGATAAATTAAAGGAATAAAATCTTAAATAAGATTAAACCAATGATAAAGCCCAACTCATATATATACATAAAACATACGAAATATATGCCAAAATGAATAACGCCTCCTGTCAGGTCATCATTTAATTGAAGACTGTTCAAGCAGGCGCTAATTTAATAATTGACGCCCTCTTGACAGGCGTTATATAAAGAATTGAAGACTGTGTATAGAGGCGTCATTTTTAAATAACGCCCCAACCTTAGGCGTCATTTACGTGAACAATGCCAGAGTTTGGTTCGAACAAGGATCTTATCCGGGTAAGTTTTGATTAAGGAAAGGGATCAATACGTGGACATCTCAGTTTAAGCAGGATTCTACATAGGAAATCCTAATTCTAATCAAACTCCTAGAACCCATTAGGATTCCTTCTCCTATAAATACCAACCCCTTCCATCGAACCCATGTTAACCAAAGACGTCTTGCTGCTGCTACGAGAAGAACATCATAGTTCTTCATTTTCTTCCTCTTGCTGCTACTCAGAACGTGAAGAACATAAAGAAGTTCTTCAACTTCTTCTTTTCCTCCTGCGGATAGCTTGCAACGCGAAGGGGCTGTGGCTATTGAGTTGCTGCCTTTCATATCATCATCTTCATCCTCTGGACGTGGACGTGCTGCTGCTGATTCTTCCTTCCATCAAGCTGCATAGTCTTCCTCCTGCAGCTTCATCCTTATATCCCTGGAAGAGTTGCCGTTGTTATCAAGTTCCTCTGTTTGAAATAGAGTATCGAAATATTGAATATCTCATCACCGTTCTTCATCAGTCATCAACCAAATCGTCACCCAAGGTAGGTTTTCTCAAGACTTAGCAAAACCCTATAATTCCTAGGTTAAAAACATGCATATAGGTCTGTAAGAGTTACAGAGTTTGTTTCTGGATTGTGTTTTCTCTGTTTACTGCATAAATGGAAATAGCGACCCAAGCAAGGGCGCTATTTGATTCAACGACCGTGCAAACAGTCGTCAATTCCTTAGATAATTAATAATTACACCATGTTCAAATTTTAATAACTATGAACCCTTACATGTAAACTAATGCATGATTATACTAGAAAATTCCTACTATTTTTCTCTATATGTTCATGACTTTAGAATCTTGATTGGACATACTCCAAAAACATTGTGTCTGTGATTGTACCTGCCCGGTGCCAATCATATAACAAAGAATTAGCAACCCTGATTAGGTCGTCAATTGAATGAACGCCCCTATACATGGGCGCCAATTAGTGATAAATTTGGAAATTCTGAAAAGTTTATAATTTTCTGGATAATAGAAATAACGACGTGTACCATGTCATCATTTTGATATATAACGCCCCTGACTAGGGCACTTTTAAATAAATTGAAGACTTATGCTAAGTCGCCAATTGCATAATATCTGAAAACTTGAGAAAATCTACATATTTTAATATCAACAGTATCTGGATTTAACGACTGAGTCAATAGTCGTCATTTACGGATCTAACGACCCTGACAATGGCATCAATTCATGAAATGAAGACTTAAGCTCAGGCGCCAATTTGACTGATTCTTGATTTTCATGTTTTTCAGTAACCCTTGACTATGGGTTATGCGTATTGGCACTATATTCCATTCCGTGAATATAGCCCCACATTTCATGATGTTTTATCGATTACCCACTATTTCTCGGTGATAGATGAACCCTCTATGGGACATTCCGTTCCTTTGGACCAGTGACTTTATCATAGAGACCTCCGTAAGACTTCGCTAGCCTTGGATTCCCTCAAGGCAGCCGAGCAGGTTGTACCATCAAAACTCATGACACTACTTGATTGCCATGTCACTCTAAAGAAACATGGTATACCGACCCTCATGATATTCTATTTTGAGGTCATGAGAATACTCTTTAATTAATGGAATGGGAAACCATGCCATTAATACTCTTTAAGAATAATGTGTCATACTTGTGGACACTAATTCTATCTACTTTATCATGTAAAAGAACGAGCGACCATGGTTATATGAGCGCTTATTCTTAATGTCATGGCACCCAAGTTAAGGAGCCAATTCCACCTAGGTTTATCGTCAATCATGATTGTACCGTTATTATCGTTCTTACATATCATGTTCAGTCCTTGTGATTCTATTCTACAAGATCTACCTTAAAGTTTCTTACAAGCGTGTTCCTTTGAAATTTCATATTGGCTATAACTATAGTGGATGTCAAAAATACATGATCAATGCCTGCGCATATAGGGCCCGATCTAGTCCTGGGAGGAGCACCTGAAAGTACTAGTGCCCATGGGAGTTGTAATGATCACGGTATGGCATTGTACCGAAGTGCATGACTAGCTTGATAGACATTCCATAAATCTCATATTTGACTTGACTCGACACGACATGACTTGCGTGACTCGAAAAAGGGTATTTATTGAACTTGCTTGAAACATGATAGCCAATTCTTGACAGGATATGATCACCTGACATGATAGATATACGTGCTTGACATGAGTTCTTGAATGACTTGCTAGTTCACTTGCTATCACTTGATATACATTCTCTAATCTCTTGTTATACAATCTCTATTGTTGTTTTATGCGTGCATGCATAGCTTATTGCATTTCATGTAACATGTAATTACTTAAAGCAAGCTAGCTCTTGAGATATAATCCCTACTGAGCGTTCGCTCACATAGTATTTTTTCCTTATTTTTCAGGTAAGTCCGAGGACAAAACTCTTTCGGATGGGGAAAGTCAAGAGTGATGAGATAAGAGCTACTCCAACTATCCAAGCGTTGTCTAGTCTTGACTTTTCTACATTCTTGAGTCAATCATTGTACTTTTTCATTTTATTGAGTCTTAGCACTAAGACGATTGTAATATAAGTACTTTGAAGGTTTTGATGAAATAAAGGATTGGGTTATCTTTACTCTTGCGCGCTCTGTCTTTGTGTTGAATACACTAACGCTCTGATTGACATGATCGATATAAACTCATCACGCATCTTCGGGTTCCTTCCGCGCTCGAGGCGTGACAGAAGGTCAGCAAGCAGAATCTGATATCAAGTTGAAGAGTCCATGAGCCAGTGGGTATCACATGAGCATAAGCAAAAGATTTCCAATAGGCATAAGAGACATGAGTTCCAGCAGAAATTTTTACAAATATGAATCATTTAAGAAGGTTTTCAATCAGATACCAATTTCATAAATCAGAGAGTGATAAATTTTCAGATTCTTCCATTATAAAGGTCTCATGAAATGGTCCTTATTTGACAACATGGTTTAAATCTGATGTCTTCAGAGTTTGTCAATAAAATTTCTGTGTCCATATCTGAGTTCAAATTTTAATAGACATGAACCAAACCCTCGTATTAACATCTTGTTTAACCTTCCTTCATCTTACTCATTCAAATTTCAATTACTCCTTTACGAGTTACAAAAATTAGTATTGAGGTTAAACACTCATGATAACATCTGATTTAGTCCTGGGTTTCAGCAATTTTCCTCTTCAATTTTTGCTACCAATTTTAGAATTTTCTTTTGGTCATCAACATTTTTTTCTTAGGAGCAATTAAGTCTAGTACATACTTTGAATCTAGAGGACACACATTGTTTAGATGTCAGTATCCCTAAGAACTCAGTATGATTGACTATCATGCCTCAATTTGAACAGAGATAGCATTGACACCTCATGACATATCTCAACCCACTTCATTGATTAGTGAAATACATTTCTCAGTGAACAAGCCGTTGCTCTGCGTAGATTTTCAATGATTTTTCTGCAAAGGTACCAATGGCACTTCATGACATAGTCTACCTTTCTTCATGGAAAAGAGACATGGTTTCTCAGTGACCAGTGTCATTGCTCTGATAATTTTTACCCTTAGGAAAATATCAGATTATCCAGATGTTTAAAGACAATACTCAAATTATGTATCTCAACCAAGGACAGCCATGATTTTAGAATTTTTAGAATTCATCAGATTATTCAAGACACAACATGAAGATGTTGGTTTTGGTCTATTAAAATTGACCCAGATACTTTCAAGAGATTTATATCTAAACTCAAAGAATACACGGAACATAAACCAACTGATTATTTTGGACATTCATAATCCTCTATAATAGAACATTCCTTATTTAAGTTGTTTTCAAATTTATGATCATGGTACACAAATTGAAATCTTTCTAAATTTTAGCTTAAGAATTAGCCAGATACAATGCAACCAGCATGAAGCTGACTTTCAACTATAAGCAAACAAGTCAGCAGACATCAATAAGAGTGACTCATTGATATGATAAGATTGTTCAAAAATCAGCAGGCAGAGATGCTTTCAGAAGTGATTTCATTGATACCAATTAATGTGAGAGATTTCCAAGGTGACCAGCTCAAAAATATGACAATGAAATTCAAGCATGTAACAGACATGTGAAAGTTTCAGAGTAGCCATCTCAAGAGACAACCGAGATAGTCAAGTTGACCATGAAGTAGAATCTTTAGCAGACATCAAAAAATATTGTATTTTCAGGGTGAATCCGATAGAATCAGTTCACATGGAAATAAGATTCATGAGATACAGTGTAGTTCAAGACTTTTTCATACAAAGCTCCCCCTCAGCAAATGCAAGAAGCTAGCAGACAAGAATTCCAGAAACATGGCAATTATGAGCTCAAGTAATCTCATAGATACCAAATCATGGAGTGAGAGTAAAGGAAAAAATAATTAGGCATTCCAGACTGGTTTGTAGAAGACAGAAGTGGAAATCTTAGATAGACAGAAGGCAAGTGAAGCTTTGGATTTCTCACAGGTAAGTCGACGTAGACTGAATAATGAGTTGACTTGGGAGACTTTCATAGAACATATTTTATTCAATCTAACTCCCCCTAAGAATGTGGATGCATTTCAAATGATCTTTTTGGAGTTTTTTTTAAACATGAGTGATATGCAACTAAATTTGAAACCATTGTAATGCATGGTCAAACAAATGTATGCATTTACTCCCCCTATCTAAATGCACTGACCCATTAGGCTCAACATGAAGACCATGCAGGGAGTTATCGAACTATGCTCATGAATATCTAAAAAGCTCTATATGCAATTTTGACCCATGGTACCAGGCGGAGAACTTAGGTCTGAAGACCACCTCACGCATAGAGAAAGCTTCCAGACAGGCCTTAGCCTTACCTGCCCTTCGACAATACACTATTTGATATACCATAAGGTCATGCATGAAAATGCATAGCAATTGCAGTCCTATATGCAATGCGGATTTTTTAAATTGTGCATGAGAGACTCATGAAGACAACGCAAATGACATATGCAAATGTGAAGATATATGCAGCATATTTTCAAATGCATTTTATGACATCAATTATATGCGGTTTAACACAGAAGAAATAGATAAAATTTTCAAAGAGTGTGTATGACACTGCATGAAGACATGAGATCATGGAAACATATGCAGCTCAAATTTTCAATTCACAATCTAAATTTTCATTGAATACCAAATTATTTCAGCTTCCCTTTGATTATTCAAACTATAATTCTAAATGAACTACACAAGCAGTCCCTTGATACCTGGCGGAGTTACAACACTCGCGCATAGTGAGGGTTTTCAGATAGACATAATCTACCCTTCCACCTTCACCATTATATACCACAGGGTTTTTCATGTGGACAATTAAAAAAACTCAAAAACATGACAGTTAAGCATGTTTGTTCAGATGATTTTATGCAACATGAGGATATGTGTAGCTCAATTTATTTCAACTTCTTATATGCACACTAGTCATGAAAGAAATGCAGTGTAACAGGTTTTTCAGTCTATGCAAGAATATATGTGTAGCATGAAAGACATGAAATGCAGTCTAACAGAATGAAGTTATTTAATACCAACAAATAAATCAATGAATGCAGAAATTGGGGTTTTACCAACCATGGGTGCCTTGATTTATTGAACCCCTTTTTATTTTCCTTCTTCAAGGCACGCATGCAAAACATATTCTCATTTTACATACAAAGGTACCCGAGAGATCTTGGGTCCTAAATGGTTAGCAGCACCTCTGGTAGGTGCTCTCCATGATTTCCAGGCATTAAAATTATCAAACTGCAACAAATAACAGTCAAACATAGAATGCCCTAGTTTTCCACAATAGTGACAACATTTTGATGTATTCACATTTTTCTTGTGAACATTAACAAGGAATCTCCGTGAGTGATCATGAGTGTTGCCCCTTTTAACATGGAACTTGTTTCTTCCATGAACAGACAGCCAACAATTATTAGCCTTGTGGCTTGGCTTTCCACAGTTGAAGCACACAAGAAATTTGTCTTTCGAAGCAAATTTATTTTTATTAAAGACATGCTGGTTTGCCGAGAATTTAACATGCTTTGACTGAAAATTTTTCTTTCCCTTGGCAGACCAGCACTGTGCAGCAATATGATCAAATTTACCACAGTCAAAACATTAGACACTATTTTCCTGAACAGTATGAATTTTGACATGAAAACTCCTAGCATGCATTTTGTCAACATTCTATTCATCCTTTTTCATTAGAAAATAATCATGCATAAAGTGACCATGCTTGCCACAATAGAAACATGAAACATTGACTTATTTTGAAGCATGGTGTTTTCATTAGAATTCTTGGCATGCACATTGTTGAAATTCTTTTTCTGAAATTTATTTTTCTATTGTTGAAATTTGTTCTGTTTTTTAATTATTTGAGCAACTGGCTGACTTGGGAAAGTAGCTGAAGTGCTAGCTATATTTGAGATATGCACAAAAGTTGTGTATAACTTCCTCTCAAACATCCTTTTGATTTCAGAGTTATAACATATCCCCCCTTTTGGAGCAGTAGCTTCATCTTCCACAGGAGTTTCCAATTTTTCTTTGCCTTTAGTAGAATTGGATAAGTAATAACTCAAATCTTGGATCTTATTTTCCAAGAAGGCTATGAGTACTTCAGAATTGGCAATCTCCTGTTCACAGGTAGCCAACCTTTCTTTCAATTTTTCATTTTCATTTTTGTATTTTTCAATTTGTTTTTCTTGAGAAGGAGCCATTGACCTTTCTTTTTCAAGACTGAGTAATCTGTCAGACATGATAGTGTTCAACTCCTTTAAATTTTCATTTTCCTCTATCAGCTCTTCACTCTGAATCGGTTTATCCATTTGAGTTTGATCATTAGCCACTGAATTTAATTTTCCTTAATGTAATGACCCGGTTTCTTGTCGGATCTTTGTCGAATCCTTTGCAGGTCTTGTTGGATCTTTGTTGGATCTTTCGGATCTCTTTCGGATTGGTTTCGTTGAGTTTCGGTTCGCTTTTGTGGCTTCCGAGTTGAGTTTGACGAGCCGTGTGGGTTTTTCTCACGTACTAGTTATGGAACCCTACGGTGAGTTTGTTTGTCAATTCTCGAGCTCGTGGATGCTGCAGCGATGATATACTCGTCGAGCCGGTCGTTTCGACTATTTTTGCGTATTTTTCTGAATTTGTGCATTTTCGGCGCATTTTCGGAATTTTCGGAAATTAGGAAAATTTCCTAATTTCTTTCTTTTTTCTTTTCTCTTTCTCTCTCTCCTTCTCATTCGCGCGACCGTTCCTCTCTCTCCCGTTCTCTCTCGTTCTCTCCCCTATTCGGCTCCGGCTGCAGACGGAGGCGTAGGTGGGCGAGGCGGTGAAGCCGTGGAGCTGGTTGGATGCGCGATGGAGCGAGGATCGGATCGATTCTGGCGCGATCCCGAACGGTGGATTCAAAGCCGGTGAAATCAGTTCGCGAGTGGTTTTCGGCGTGGTTTAGTCCTTTCGGGGCACGATTTCTTCGGTGGAGGTAGGGTGACGGATCCTTGCTTCTCCATCTTCGTTTTCCCTGCCATTGCACGGCGTTCGGCTAGGAAACGAGCGTGTTTGGGCTTGTTTTGCCTAAACCGTGATTTTCGTGGTTTTTAGGGTCGGCCGGTAAACGGTGACCGTTTGCGGTTCAGTTAGTTTCTAAATGACCGCAGGGATGTTAGAATCCCATCCACGTTGATTTCGTGTGATTTGGTGTTCATTCGAGGCCGGTAGAAGCCCGGGAACCTCGGTGACCCATTTTGGGTGGATTTGTCTAAATCGCCCGGATCGTGCGTTTTTGAGCTTGCATGTGGGGTTTTTGATGCCCTGGTGTTGTCTTTTGTCGTGGTGGTTTGTTTCCCCTACGTTTCGGCGTGAATGGGGCGTGGATCGGGCCGATTCGGCCAATCCTATGTTTTCCCGCCGTGACCGAAGTAGCGGTCATGCCAGCGACCGTTACTTGTCTTTAACGGCCCTACGATAGACCGTTATTTCGTTTGAAGCTTTTTAGCTCTTTTTCTTCTGGGTAAGCGACGGCCCCAGGATGGAGCGTTATTTCCATGTAACGCCCCAGTGCCTGGCCGTTACTTTCCTTCTTGTCGTTTTGTGTTGAGGTTAAGTCGGTTGATCTAACGCGCTTGACCCAGTGCGCTAGATGGAAGCGGCGCGCCTTGCCCAGGCCGTTGCTTGCCTGTTAACTGACGTTGACTCGTTGAGGCGGTGCCTTCAACGGTCGGAGCCTCATCCGTTGTTTGAGAGTAACGGTGGAGCCCCTGGCCGTTACTTTCTGCTTTGGCAGAGCTGGGTTTGCTGCACCGTTGGATATGACGGTGGGGACCCTGTGCGTCGTTAGTGAGTAACGCGCATGTCTCTGTCCGTCGTTTGCTGTGGTGTTGGGTTGAGGGTGGCCATGCCATTCTGAGTGACGGATGGGCCCCCGTGCGTCGTTTGGTTCTGACGGCCCTCCCCTGCCGCGCTGTTTCGTGAGTGACGCGCCTGGCTTAGCGCGTTGCTTCGTTTTGGGTTTGGGTGGCTATGCCGTTGGAAGTAACGGTGGAGCCTCCGTGCGTCGTTTGCTTGTAACGCGCTAGGAGCTGTGCGTTACTTGGCTTTTGTGTGCATTGTAGGTTGTTAGGGTGGTGTGAGCGACGGTCTGTGTCCGTCCGTCGTTTGGGAAATAACGCCCCTGAGCTAGACCGTCACTTGCTAATAACGGTCTAGGGCCTGTGCGTTACTTCCTTTGTGCCTTGGTTTTCCGCCCGATGATTCTGTGTGTCTTGGCTTGTCCTTGTGGTCTGCCCGTTATCCCGTGGATGTCTCCTGACGTCCTATGAGGGTTAAGACTATGTTGTGAGGAATCCAGGAGTCTTCTTACTTGTGGTAGGATTCTTGATCCTACTCTTGTATGCTTTTGTTGTTTGGTTTCGGTCAACCCGGTGTGACCCAGTGGTTGACATGTGACCTTGTTTGTGCGTGTCTTGGCGGTTCTGTCCTGTCCAAGACACTGCTTCTGGATGCTTCGAGGTGTTGTTCTACCTCGGTTTGTGTGTCCAGCTGTGCTGAGGGTTCTTGATGTTTCCCTCAGGTCTCCGTGTGTTGTTTTCTGCGGAGCGTGGTTTCTCTGGCTTAGGATTAGACCGATTGGCGGCTTGTTCCGCTGTTTGTGACGATCTTGCCTAGAGTCGTTCGACTCAGGATCGTTACATAGGAGGTCTAGTTGCTTGTCCTGAGTTGTCGGCAGTGGCGATGCTGCCATTTGGTGCCTCGAAGTACGTGTTGAGGGGCGTGGTCGCCCGTTTGTACTTCGGCACTTGTGTTTGAGCTTCTGTGTCGTGTGAAGCCTCCACTTGTTGTTGCTCTAAGGCCGAGAGGATGCCGTCCCGCTTGCGGAAAGCGGAGGAGTATTTCCCATTGAGCGGTTTGTAGTTAGTTCCGCGGGCTCCTAGTCAACGGTAGCGTCCTGTCGAGGGAGAATACTAGCTAGAGGACCTGGCTTAGACTATAGTTACAGTGTGTGCACACGTGGTCAGGGACGGAGGACTTACGTCGACGGGCGTGACCCTGACTAGTTACTTGTTTGTTGTTCCTGTTTGGTTCAGCTTGTGTCTCTGTCTCTGCTGTTGTTACAGCAGTGCTGTAGGCGAGACGCTTGAGGTGCGGCGTAAGACGTCAGTGGACGCAGCTGGCTTTTTAAGGGGGTGCTTCCGTCACGTGACGCGTAGCTCTCGCGTTTTCTTGCGCGTCGTGACCTTTGCGAGTTGCCCGTTCGTGGCCGTGCTCGAGGTCAGTGTTTTGTTGTCCGCACGGTGTTCTGTTCGTGCGTGGGGCTTTGTGCACGACGTTTCCGGTCGTGTACGTGCTTGTTTGGCATCTGTCTAGGTCGTGTCTAGACCTGGATTGTTTGGGGCTGGTTGACAGGCCGATGTACCCTTCTGTGTGAGTTTAGGGTCATCCACCTGTTGCCTTTTCGTTTGGAGTAGTTTGGGATGCCGAGGTTAGTTCAGTAGCCGCTTGTTTGGTGCGGGTTCTCACCCTCTCCTGCGTGTTCCCTACTCCTACTTCCCGTCTGTTCCTTTACAGCTTTGTAGTGTAGCTTTCCGGCCTTGCTACGTTGCTGTTCTTGCTGCATTTGTTGCTGCTTCCGTTGCTTTTGCTTTGTGCGTTTTCCAGTGGGGATCCGCGTGACCCCTACTGAGTTTCTGTTGAGACTCACCCCTGCTGCTTTTCAGGTGGGTTTCGCCGTCTGCCTCTGATGTTCTTGGTGGAGCGCTCTCTTGCTGTTGTAGCTGCCAGCTGTACCTGCGGTCGGGCTTCTTTCCGACTTCTGTGTACGTTTCTTTCTGTCGTACTGTACTGAGCTAGACTTGTTGTCTTTCCTTTGGGCTGGACTCTGTGTTTAATTGTTAAAAATTTATTAATGAAGCTGTAATTTTATTTCTGCTACTTTAGCAATCCAATCTAATGAAATTGCTTTCTGTTATATCTCTGTGGCTTCAATGTACTCTACACATGCCTTTTATCCCTTCGGCGCTTTCCCGCGCTTGGGAGGCCTCGCGGGTCCCTCATGGTATCACGTGTATTCGATATTTATACCGGGTGCACCGGGTATCCGGAATCCGGGTCGTCACAGGTGGTATCAGAGCAGTGTTCTGAGATGTTCGGAGTTTTTCTTTTCTGAGCTATCAGAGCATTGTTGTGTGAAGTACATGGGAATCCGAGATATACAGTTTCCAGAGTCCTTAGGCCCAGTACAGTCTCTTGCTGGCGTAGGTGTTGCGATGGTTTATCGCAGTGCTTCTCGCGTGTGGTCTTGTACGTGCTTGGTTGGCACTGTACGAGATGGTTTTTGCTCTCGTCTGGATGTGACGATGTGCTTCGTTCGTTTTGAAGTTGGTCTCGATCATGTTGCGCTTGGCAGTGTTTGTCGGTTGGCATGAACCTGCAGTGCATTGTTCGAGCTATTTTCTGTATTTTGCTCAGGTGGCTTATGACTTTTTAGCGTTGGTGTGATGGCCATGCACGTTCTTACGTTGCTTTGGTTGTCCCAGCTTGAGTCTGCTTAGCTTCTGATGCATTGTTGTTTTGATGGTTTCGTTGTCGTGTTGCCTCGATTGAGAAGTTGCTCGAGCGAACCTAGGATTTTCCCTTCCTGGTGAGCTGCTGTTGTTGAGCTTGTTGCTTCTCGTCCTTCGTGGTGATGCTTTTTCGAGGTTAGCCTTGGAATTGTTGTCTTAGTGATGCCTTGTCCTATGTCTGCTTAAGTGTAGACAGCTTTATTTTGAGTCTGATCTGCTTCTTGTTGTACGGTTGCTTGGCTTTGGACTCCATGATGGTGTTAAGAGCTGTTGTGTACCGTAATTGTCGTGCTGTGTCTAACGGCCGATGTATTGTGAAGGCTCATTTATTGTGTCGGGACGTGAAGGTAAGCTGAGACTGATGCTTTCCTTGTGCTTTGTGCTGAAGCTGGTGCTCTTCTCTTGTTGCACTTAGGCTTTTTGTGTTCGGTTATTCGCTGGATTGGTGCTCGTGGCGTGTGAATTGCGATCTTGTTGATTGCGATGGCGCTGGTGTGTGCTGAGATGCGATTTCTGATATTGTTCTGTTGCCTGTGCACGTTGTTGAGAGTACAGCTGTTGTGTGTGGGTTGGCTACCCACTTGTCGAGAGGTTCTTTCTTTCTCGATGTGACTCCGTCTTGGCTTCTCGTGCCTTGATGTCGTCAGTTGCCGTGCCTTTGTTTGTGGTTTTTCTTGTGTTGGCATTGGCAATTGTGTGAGTGTTGGGGAATTGGTTGGCATTCCTTGCTGATTAAGTACCCTTTGCTCTGCTTTTTCCTTCTTGGGTGTTGTGCTCTTGAGGCGTGTTGCTAGTCCTTGAGTTGCGTTCCCCGAGATTGTTGTCGTTTCTTGTTGTTGTGGGTCTTCTCTTGGTGAGCAGTCTGATGCGTAACCCGTTCTTGTGTGGTTGTGTGCTCAGCTGTTCTTGTGCCTTGTTGTGACCCTGCTTGCAGACGTGTTTCTTGGCACTGCGTGTTGTGCGGAGCCAAAATTCTGCAGGTGCTGCCGTTGTGTTGTTTTGGCGCTGTTTCTTTATGATTTTGCGTTCTCGTCTTGGACCATTATCTTGTCAGTTAGCTTTGCTGTGCTCCCTTTTCCTTAGTGGAGTTAGCTTGCGACTCTATCAGATGTGATATCTGAGTGAGGATTGACTTGATGGTGCTTGTGGTCCAGTGGTGTTGTTGTCGTTGGCGTTCTCTGTGCCAGGTGTCCCCTGTTGCCTTTTGGCACTAGAGCCGATGATGTTGCGAGCTGTCAGCTGTGAGGACTGTGTCTCCTTGTGTGAGCTGCTGCTTGCCATGTTGTTATTGTGTTTTTCGGTGTTGGTTCTCGATTGTTGTGGCTGTCGTGTCTCTTGCCCTGTGAGACGTAAACGACGTTGCCCTTGCTTCGGAGGTGTCAGATGTGTTCACTTTGGTGCCGTACTCGTGCTGTAGACTTGCTGTCTTGGAAGCTAGAGTGTGTACCTGTAATTGTGGTCTGACGTTGTTCCTCTGAGCTGTGTTTTTCGAGATTTGTGCTGTTGGGTTGCTCTCCCTGCTTCTCCTTTGTTAGTCCTTAATTTCGAGGGCGAAATTTCTTAAAGGAGGGGAGGATGTAATGACCCGATTTCTTGTCGGATCTTTGTCGAATCCTTTACAGGTCTTGTTGGATCTTTGTTGGATCTTTCGGATCTCTTTCCGATTGGTTTCGTTGAGTTTCGGTTCGCTTTTGTGGCTTCCGAGTTGAGTTTGACGAGCCGTGTGGGTTTTTCTCACGTACTAGTTACGGAACCCTACGGTGAGTTTGTTTGTCAATTCTCGAGCTCGTGGATGCTGCAGCGACGATATACTCGTCGAGCCGGTCGTTTCGACTATTTTTACGTATTTTTCTGAATTTGTGCATTTTCGGCGCATTTTCGGCGCATTTTCAGAATTTTCGGAAATTAGGAAAATTTCCTAATTTCTTTCTTTTTTCTTTTCTCTTTCTCTCTCTCCTTCTCATTCGCGCGACCGTTCCTCTCTCTCCCGTTCTCTCTCGTTCTCTCCCCTTTTCGGCTCTGGCTGCAGACGGAGGCGTAGGTGGGCGAGGCGGTGAAGCCGTGGAGCTGGTTGGATGCGCGATGGAGCGAGGATCGGATCGATTCTGGCGCGATCCCGAACGGTGGATTCAAAGCCGATGAAATCGGTTCGCGAGTGGTTTTCGGCATGGTTTAGTCCTTTCGGGGCGCGGTTTCTTCGGTGGAGGTAGGGTGACGGATCCTTGCTTCTCCATCTTCGTTTTCCCTGCCATTGCACGGCGTTCGGCTAGGAAACGAGCGTGTTTGGGCTTGTTTTGCCTAAACCGTGATTTTCGTGGTTTTTAGGGTCGGCCGGTAAACGGTGACCGTTTGCGGTTCAGTTAGTTTCTAAATGACCGCAGGGATGTTAGAATCCCATCCACGTTGATTTCGTGTGATTTGGTGTTCATTCGAGGCCGGTAGAAGCCCGGGAACCTCGGTGACCCATTTTGGGTGGATTTGTCTAAATCGCCCGGATCGTGCGTTTTTGAGCTTGCATGTGGGGTTTTTGATGCCCTGGTGTTGTCTTTTGTCGTGGTGGTTTGTTTCCCCTGCGTTTCGGCGTGAATGGGGCGTGGATCGGGCCGATTCGGCCAATCCTATGTTTTCCCGCCGTGACCGAAGTAGCGGTCATGCCAGCGACCGTTACTTGTCTTTAACGGCCCTACGATAGACCGTTATTTCGTTTGAAGCTTTTTAGCTCTTTTTCTTCTGGGTAAGCGACGGCCCCAGGATGGAGCGTTATTTCCATGTAACGCCCCAGTGCCTGGCCGTTACTTTCCTTCTTGTCGTTTTGTGTTGAGGTTAAGTCGGTTGATCTAACGCGCTTGACCCAGTGCGCTAGATGGAAGCGGCGCGCCTTGCCCAGGCCGTTGCTTGCCTGTTAACTGACGTTGACTCGTTGAGGCGGTGCCTTCAACGGTCGGAGCCTCATCCGTTGTTTGAGAGTAACGGTGGAGCCCCTGGCCGTTACTTTCTGCTTTGGCAGAGCTGGGTTTGCTGCACCGTTGGATGTGACGGTGGGGACCCTGTGCGTCGTTAGTGAGTAACGCGCATGTCTCTGTCCGTCGTTTGCTGTGGTGTTGGGTTGAGGGTGGCCATGCCATTCTGAGTGACGGATGGGCCCCCGTGCGTCGTTTGGTTCTGACGGCCCTCCCCTGCCGCGCTGTTTCGTGAGTGACGCGCCTGGCTTAGCGCGTTGCTTCGTTTTGGGTTTGGGTGGCTATGCCGTTGGAAGTAACGGTGGAGCCTCCGTGCGTCGTTTGCTTGTAACGCGCTAGGAGCTGTGCGTTACTTGGCTTTTGTGTGCTTTGTAGGTTGTTAGGGTGGTGTGAGCGACGGTCTGTGTCCGTCCGTCGTTTGGGAAATAACGCCCCTGAGCTAGACCGTCACTTGCTAATAACGGTCTAGGGCCTGTGCGTTACTTCCTTTGTGCCTTGGTTTTCCGCCCGATGATTCTGTGTGTCTTGGCTTGTCCTTGTGGTCTGCCCGTTATCCCGTGGATGTCTCCTGACGTCCTATGAGGGTTAAGACTACGTTGTGAGGTAGCCAGGAGTCTTCTTACTTGTGGTAGGATTCTTGATCCTACTCTTGTATGCTTTTGTTGTTTGGTTTCGGTCAACCCGGTGTGACCCAGTGGTTGACATGTGACCTTGTTTGTGCATGTCTTGGCGGTTCTGTCCTGTCCAAGACACTGCTTCTGGATGCTTCGAGGTGTTGTTCTACCTCGGTTTGCGTGTCCAGCTGTGCTGAGGGTTCTTGATGTTTCCCTCAGGTCTCCGTGTGTTGTTTTCTGCGGAGCGTGGTTTCTCTGGCTTAGGATTAGACCGATTGGCGGCTTGTTCCACTGTTTGTGACGATCTTGCCTAGAGTCGTTCGACTCAGGATCATTACATAGGAGGTCTAGTTGCTTGTCCTGAGTTGTCGGCAGTGGCGATGCTGCCATTTGGTGCCTCGAAGTACGTGTTGAGGGGCGTGGTCGCCCGTTTGTACTTCGGCACTTGTGTTTGAGCTTCTGTGTCGTGTGAAGCCTCCACTTGTTGTTGCTCTAAGGCCGAGAGGATGCCGTCCCGCTTGCGGAAAGCGGAGGAGTATTTCCCATTGAGCGGTTTGTAGTTAGTTCCGCGGGCTCCTAGTCAACGGTAGCGTCCTGCCGAGGGAGAATACTAGCTAGAGGACCTGGCTTAGACTATAGCCAGTGTGTGCACACGTGGTCAGGGACGGAGGACTTACGTCGACGGGCATGACCCTGACTAGTTACTTGTTTGTTGTTCCTGTTTGGTTCAGCTTGTGTCTCTGTCTCTGCTGTTGTTACAGCAGTGCTGTAGGCGAGACGCTTGAGGTGCGGCGTAAGACGTCAGTGGACGCAGCTGGCTTTTTAAGGGGGTGCTTCCGTCACGTGACGCGTAGCTCTCGCGTTTTCTTGCGCGTCGTGACCTTTGCGAGTTGCCCGTTCGTGGCCGTGCTCGAGGTCAGTGTTTTGTTGTCCGCACGGTGTTCTGTTCGTGCGTGGGGCTTTGTGCACGACGTTTCCGGTCGTGTACGTGCTTGTTTGGCGTCTGTCTAGGTCGTGTCTAGACCTGGATTGTTTGGGGCTGGTTGACAGGCCGATGTACCCTTCTGTGTGAGTTTAGGGTCATCCACCTGTTGCCTTTTCGTTTGGAGTAGTTTGGGATGCCGAGGTTAGTTCGGTAGCCGCTTGTTTGGTGCGGGTTCTCACCCTCTCCTGCGTGTTCCCTACTCCTACTTCCCGTCTGTTCCTTTACAGCTTTGTAGTGTAGCTTTCCGGCCTTGCTACGTTGCTGTTCTTGCTGCGTTTGTTGCTGCTTCCGTTGCTTTTGCTTTGTGCGTTTTCCAGTGGGGATCCGCGTGACCCCTACTGAGTTTCTGTTGAGACTCACCCCTGCTGCTTTTCAGGTGGGTTTCGCCGTCTGCCTCTGCTGTTCTTGGTGGAGCGCTCTCTTGCTGTTGTAGCTGCTAGCTGTACCTGCGGTCGGGCTTCTCTCGACTTCTGTGTACGTTTCTTTCTGTCGTACTGTACTGAGCTAGACTTGTTGTCTTTCCTTTGGGCTGGACTCTGTGTTTAATTGTTAAAAATTTATTAATGAAGCTGTAATTTTATTTCTGCTACTTTAGCAATCCAATCTAATGAAATTGCTTTCTGTTATATCTCTGTGGCTTCAATGTACTCTACACATGCCTTTTATCCCTTCGGCGCTTTCCCGCGCTTAGGAGGCCTCGCGGGTCCCTCATGGTATCACGTGTATTCGGTATTTATACCGGGTGCACCGGGTATCCGGAATCCGGGTCGTTACACTTAAGGTATTTTTCATTCTTTTCAATTTCAGAGATTTTGGCCAATAGATCTTTATTTTCATTTCTCAAGGAAGCAATCAGATCCTTGTTCATTTCTTCATCAAGCAAATAAGCATCAGATGATTGTTTCAATTGCAAACAATTTTTACATGATGAATTTGAATTATTCTGCTCAATTTTATTTTTTAACTTCCTATTTTCTAACTTTATTTTCCTATATCTTTCTGACAATTCTACATAAAGACTCATCAATTCATCAAATGAAATTTCTTCAGAATCAGAATTTACCTGAGAAGATGATGCATCATGTTGATCACTATTGTGATCACTTACAACGATGCTCGAGTGCAGTATGCTTCAAGTTAAAACAACTTATAAATCTAACTATGTACGGACTAACCACGCAGTGAGTTGAACAGATTAAGAAATCTAGTAAAACTGCTTAGAGCATCTAGCCGTTCACACTGAGAATGCATCAAGCCAATTAATCAGATAATGATTCACACAAAATAGCTCTCGAACACTTAGCACACAATGAGAATGCAGTGAAGTATTAACTCACACACCAACTTGTGAAGGGGTTAGAGGATAAGGAGTGTACGCACAAGCCAAACCACTGGAGACCAGAATTTTTAGGTGGTTCGGTCTACTACCCACAGACCTACGTCCACCCCTCACTCAAACTGAGTGAGGCTTCCCTTGCAATCGCAAGACGTGGAGAACCCTCCACTACAAATGCTGCCTAATAGCTTGACCCAAGGGAAACAAAACCCTCACCCTGATCTCGCACCCAGCAAGACTAGACCCACTACCACTGGTAGTGACCGGAGGAACCAATCCTCCCTTCCTCTGATACCCAGAGGGATACGTGAAACAACACCCTGCTGCTCACAAGCCAAGTGGATGCAATCCTCTCTTGCTCCAAAATCTCAGAGGGACAAGACGCTGATGCACAGCTTCCCTGAACCCCATAATAGGGTATCGAAATTACAACGTAGAAATGAAAAATGAGTAAACGAAAAACAAAATGAAAACAAGGAGAATATATCTCCACAGGAGTAGAATAGTTCTAGATTTGATCCACGAACTAATAACTTCGGCATATCTTTAATTTGGCTCCGATGCACTTCCTCACTCTCATGAACCTGGCCGCTTCTCTCTTCTTCTTCTTCTCACAATCTTCTCTCTCAGATCTTCTCTCTAATTCTCTCTCAGATCTTTCTCTTCTTCTTCTTCTTCTTCTTCTCCCGAGCTCCCTCTCAATCAACTCTTCATAGCTCTCTCTCTCTTTTCTCTTGTGCAACCCTCGTAGTAGCTTCCTTCTCACAAAGAAGACATGTATATATAGAGCAAAGGTAAAAGGCTTTTGGTGGGAATATGTAAAATAGGGGCTCTGGAATTCTTCTGGATAATAGAAATTGATTTTGCCATTTTTCCCATTTGTCCACGTTGTAGGAGGGAAAATTCTTCTCAGGAATCTTCCTAGGAGTTGCCAGCATCTTTGGATCAGGTGCCAAGATGATTAGGATTCAAAGACATGTGACTGGCTTGAGTCTTCCACGACCTTGGCTATTTATCAACATTTGCAACCTATTTTTCACCCTTAATGTCCATTTGTCAGCCTTACATAGTCATTTGTCACCCTTAGTCCGCATGAGTCATCGCCTTTATGCTTTTTCTGCCTTGCGGGTCCATTGGTCACTGCTGGCATCTATTTGTCACCGTTAAGAGCTTTTTGTCATCCTTAGCCGGCCATTTGTTACCATTGTTTGACATTTGTTGCCCTTGTTCGCTTGAGTGTTTTTCTTTGCAAAACTGCTCGTCGAGTCGACTCTACTTGCTCTTGGAGTCGACTCTTCTTCTAGCTTTTCTTCTTCTCAGCCCTTTTTCTCTCGTCCAAGCTATTTGTCACCTCTACTGACTTATTTGTCACCCTTATTCTTCATTTGTCACCCGTAGAGGTTCATTTCTCACCGCTATTCGCTTATGCTGGCGGGTTACTCTGGCGTCGACTCTATTCGCTTCTGGAGTTGACTCCAAACCCCATTTTCTACTGAACGAGAGGGCGCTTTTGAACTGGAGTCGGCTCGAAGCTCGACTCTTCTTCTTAACACTTCTTCTTACCCATTTTTCACATTCGTTCAAGGTTGGCATGTTGAACTGCTGCGTTGACCTTGAATGTTACCTGTTGACTTTGGGGCTTGATTGCGTTGACTGTTGTACTTCTTGCCTCTGCTTGACAAATTCACTGCTACGTTGACTTTGGATATGCTGCGTTGACCTCCTCCTTCACGCAATATTCTCATAGCTTATTTCTTGGCTTTACTGTAGTCTGTCCAAGTCGACTTGACCTTCTCCAAGTGACTTGTGTCTTGCTTCTTAGCAACATCAGCTTCACACTGCCAACCTGTGCATATGCACATGACATTATCAAAACCATTAACACAATGAAATAACTCATAAGTTGGTCATCAAGGTCATAACATAATCAAGACATAAAATCCATGCACCAAAACCAATGCACCACTGCACCAAAGCACTGACTCATAGATGAGTCATAGTGGTTGACATCATCAAGAATATGAAACCCATTCACTGACTTTTGATGACTCATAGTGTTTGACATCATTAAAACCACCAAAACCAATGCACCAATGCACCAAAGCACTGACTCATAGATGAGTCATAGTGGTTGACATCATCAAGAATATAAAACCCATTCACTGACTCATGATGACTCATAGTGTTTGACATCATAAAAACCATAGGGACACAATAATCTTCTCCTTTTTGATGATGGCAACACTATGAGTCATTATGGCCAATTTATCACACATAATGCATACTGACTCATCAAATTATTCTCCCCCTTTGACATCATCAAAATGAAGAAAATAGTTTGATATAGGCAGTGGAAATGTTCTCCCCCTTAGACAGTGAATGCAATGCCTAGCAGTGAAATGTGTAAAACTATTCTCCTCTTTGATATTGAAGAGAATGCCTACCAATGACATGTGAAAAATTTTTCTCCCGCTTGATGAATGAACACACCAAACAATGGACACACATCTCCCATAAGAAATGACTTATCAAATAATTTTCCCCTTTTGACAAAAGAGAGTGGCTTGAATAAAAGTGCATAAACTAGAAATGATTCTGGCAATGTAATGGCATTAGCAATAAGGGAGTTATGACAATGACAGGTTCAACATCAAATGTTGTCCCCTTTCAAAGAAGATATCATCAAAAGCACAGTGTTGAGATAATTGTAAGCATGGACAATGTAGGTCATGACCAATGGTGGTCAGGAAGTGATGAAGGTCAGCAAGCAGATTCTGATATCAAGTTGAAGAGTCAATGAGCTAGTGGGTATCACATGAGCATAAGCAAAAGATTTCCAGCATGCATAAGAGACATGAGTTCCAGTAGAAATTTTTACAAATATGAATCATTTAAGAAGGTTTTCAATCAGATACCAATTTTATAAATCAGAGAGTGATAAATTTTAAGATTCTTCCATTATAAAGGTCTCATGAAATGGTCCTTATTTGACAACATGGTTTAAATCTGATGTCTTCAGAGTTTGTCAATAAAATTTCTGTGTCTCGTATTGACATCTTGTTTAACCTTCCTTCATCTTACTCATTCAAATTTCAATGACTCGTTTAGGATTTACAAAAATTAGTATTGAGGTTAAACACTCATGATAACATCTGATTTAGTCCTGGGTTTCAGCAATTTTCCTCTTCAATTTTTGCTACCAATTTTAGATTTTTCTTTTGTTCATCAACATTTTTTTCTTAGGAGCAATTAAGTCTAGTACATACTTTGAATCTAGAGGACACACATTGTTTAGATGCCAATATCCCTAAGAACTCAGTATGACTGACTATCATGCCTCAATTTGAACAGAGATAGCATTGACACCTCATGACATATCTCAACCCACTTCATTGATTAGTAAAATACATTTCTCAGTGAATTGAACAAGCCGTTGCTCTGCCTACATTTTCAATGATTTTTCTGCAGAGGTACCAATGGCACTTCATGACATAGTCTTCCTTTCTTCATGAAAAAGAGACATGGTTTCTCAGTGACCAGTGTCATTGCTCTGTCAATTTTTACCCTTAGAAAAATATCAGATTATCCAGATGTTTAAAGACAATACTCAATTTATGTATCTCAACCAAGGACAGCCATGATTTTAGAATTTTTAGAATTCAGCATATTATTCAAGACACAACATGAAGATGTTGGTTCTGGTCTATTAAAATTGACCCAGATACTTTCAAGAGATTTATATCTAAACTCTAAGAATACATGGAACATAAACCAACTGATTATTTTGGACATTCATAATCCTGTATAATAGAACATTCCTTGTTTAAGTTGTTTTCAAATTTATGATCATGGTACACAAATTGAAATCTTCCTAAATTCCAGCTTAAGAATCAGCCAGATACAATGCAACCAGCATGAAGCTGACTTTCAACTATAAGCAAACAAGTCAGCAGACATCAATAAGAGTAACTCATGGGTATGATAAGATTGTTCAAAAATCAGCAGGCAGAGATGCTTTCAGAAGTGATTTCATTGATACCAATTAATGTGAGAGATTTCCAAGGTAACCAGCTCAAAAATATGACAATGAAATTCAAGCATGTAACAGACATGTGAAAGTTTCAGAGTAGCCATCTCAAGAGAGAACCGAGATAGTCAAGTTGACCATGAAGTAGAATCTTTAGCAGACATCAAAAAATATTGGATTTTCAAGGTGAATCTGATAGAATCAGTTCTCATGAAAATGAGATTCATGAGATACAATGTAGTTCAAGACTTTTTCATACAAAGCTCCCTCTCAGCAAATACAGGACGCTAGCTGACAAGAATTCCATAAACATGGCAATTATGAGCTCAAGTAATCTTAGAGATACCAAATCATGGAATGAGAGTGAAGGAAAAAATAATCAAGCATTCCAGACTGGTTTGAAGAAGATAGAAGTGGAAATCTTAGATAGACAGAAGGCAAGTGAAGCTTTGGATTTCTCACAGGTAAGTCGACTTAGACTGAACAATGAGTTGACTTGGGAGACTTTCACAGAACAGATTTTATTCAATCTAACTCCCCCTAAGAATGTGGATGCATTTCAAATGATCTTTTTGGAGTTTTTTTTAAACATGAGTGATATGCAACTAAATTTGAAACCATTGTAGTGCATGGTCAGACAAATGTATGCATTGACTCCCCCTATATAAATTTTATATATATATATAAAGCCAAGTCATCAAGCAGGAAGAAGGGAGAGTGCACCCCCATTCTAGAGGAAGGGAATGTTCTCACTCCACCAAATCACCACTTGATGCTTTATTTTATTGATTTTCCAAATATGAACAAAATCATAAGAGGCTAAGCCTCTAAAAATACAAGGAGATATAAAATGTAAAGAAAACTGTACAGTCCTCTAGAGACCGGCGCATTCAATGTCTGTACATTGTGAAGTCCATGCATTGCACGCCCATTTGCTATTGAAGTCGGTGCATTCAAAGTCTGAGCTTTGTGAAGTCTGTACATTGTGAGGGAGGTCCATGCACTGCACGCCCTATTGCTGTTGAAGTCGGTGCATTCAATGTATGGGCTTTGTGAAGTCTGTACATTGTGAAGTCCATGCACTGCACGCCCTTTCGCTGCTGAAGTCGATGCATTCTAAGTCTGAGCTTTGTGAATTCTGTACATTGTGAAGTCCATGCACTGCACGCCCTTTCGCTGCTGAAGTCGGTACATTCAAAGTCTGTACATTGTGAAGTCTGTACATTGTGAATCCATGCACTGCACGCCCTATTGATGCTGAAGTCAGTGCATTCAATGTCTGGGCTTTGTGAAGTCTGTACATTGTGAAGTCCATGCACTGCACGCCCTTTCGCTGCTTAAGTCGGTGCATTCTAATTAAGTCCATGCACTGTGAAGTCTGTACATTGTAAAGTCCATGCACTGTGAAGTTTGAGCTTTGTGAAGTCTGTACATTGTGAAGTCCATGCACTGCACGCCCTTTCGCTGCTAAAGTCGGTACATTCAAAGTCTGTACATTGTGAAGTCTGTACATTGTGAAGTCTGTACATTGTGAAGTCCGTTCGCTATCGAAGACAAGTAACTGTTGGAGCTTCATATAAAACCAATCTATTACAAAAATATACCAGCACATCAACACATCATTTTACCCCCTCCAGCTATGAAGGCCAGCAGCATCTACAGTAGCAAGACCACGCACTCTACGAGGGAGGTCATGCCAACTTCTATAGTCCTTGTTAATCCGGGTAGAGCACGCTTGGGATGCCAAAGCATCAGCAACAGAGTTCCCCTCTCTATATATATGCTGAAGAGACCAGTTATTATTAGTGATGGTACGCCTAATCTCATCCCACCATTTTTGTATCCTCCAAGGTGGTTTTTTGTTCGACTGTAACAAAGTAACTAAAACTTTGGAGTCAGAATATATCACAGCAATTGGGAGGCCACATTTAACCAGGACTCTCAGTCCATCAAGTAAGGCTCTCGCCTCTGCCACCATATTGGTAACCACACCATAATAATAAGAGAATCCAAAGACAAATTCACCATGACTTCCTCTGATGCAACCACCTCCACCTGCCTGCCCAGGGTTTCCTTTAGCAGCCCCATCTACATTCAAAGCATAACCATGACTAGGACATGACCATTTAATTAACTTTGGGGGTTTCACATTCAACCTGAAAGTGAATTTATACTGATCTAGAATGAGTCTCTCACTATCTGAGGGAGCCTTGTTGAAGATCACTTGTTGCAAAGAATACTCAGTCTGCCTACAGATTTGCTGCTGTATAACTCTGATTGGGAGCCTTTTGTCTTCAAATTTAATACTGCAACGAGCTTTCCAAGTCTCCCAAAGAATGAGCAACATGACAAGGGTGGCAGTAAAACCAAATGGAGACTTGCAGTCAGCTGAACATAGTATATCCCAACAAAAACCTGTAACAGAGCTGTTAGATCTGCATCTAGAATCAAAAAGCATCCTGAAAAAATTCCACAATGGCCTGGCTATTTGACTCTCCATAAGTAAGTGATTCAAAGTCTCCTCTTGGTTATTTTCCTTGCAGCAAACACACTTGGAAGGTAAGCATATTCCCACCTTTACAATAATACTGTCCACCGACACTGCTCGGTTTAATGTCCGCCAATAGAATATGGAGGCCCTAGGAGGGAAATGCTCTCCCCAAATCCTCTTTTATGGAGGTCTTTTATTCCCTTGAGATCTCACTGAGTTATATGCAGTTTTACTAGTAAAATCACCTTCATTGTTGGCATCCCAAGAACAAATATCTGGCATCTGTTGTAACTGCAGATTACCCATATATTGAGCCACATTAGGAGGAATATAGGACGATACCTGGTGATTAGGATTAGCCAGGGCTTCATCAAGCGTAACATTAATGGGGCAGTTGTTGGGTGCCAAAATTACACCACACCAATTGTCCTTCAAAACATTAATAGTTTTACCATGCATAGGAATCCACCGGGTTTTGGATAAAACCAGGTTCCTGGCTTGCCTGAATATGTCCCTCCGGACACCACTTGGAAAGGGGTCCTGAATAGAACTAAGATGCTCCTTAATATATCTTGAATTGGCATACTGTGACCAGAGAGAGGAACCATGGAGAATTGTCCAAATTTGCTTAGCGACCATCGAAATTTGAATGTGACGCAAGATTTTGATTCCAAGGCCACCTTCCTCAAAGGGATTGGTGATGCTAGACCATGCCACCCAATGATGCCTAGTTCCATTTTTACTAGCCCAGAAAAAGTTAGCATATAGCTTGTTGATCATGCTGATAATAGTAGCTGGAATGCAGGAAGCACTAGCAGTATAAATTGGGATGGATTGTAATACAGAAATGATAAGGCATCTCCGGCCTACCTGAGAAAGGAATTTGGACTGCCAACTATTTATTCTGTTGCAAATTTTCTCCAGCAGATATTTATAGTACGATATTCTCTTCCTACCTTCAAAAAGAGGAACGCCAAGATACGATTGGATACCATTTTTATGCTGAAAACCCATGCAGTCAGCAATCCTACTAATGACTGCATGAAAAACTTTCTGAGAGACCATAAAACTACTTTTAGCTTTCTTCACCTTCTGTCCTGATGACATCTCATAGTCATTGATGAAATCCAACAGCCTTCTAAGGTTCCTTGCCTTGCCATTGCTGAAGATTAATGTATCATCAGGATAAAGTAAATGGGATACATGTGGACAGCCACGGGGTACATGAAATGGTTGAATTTCACCATCAAGAAACAACCTAGTAATACCCCTACTGAGAGCCTCTTCTACAATAATGAAAAGGGCCGGAGCCAGAGGGTCTCCCTGTCTAACCCCTCTGGTTGATTTAAAATAACCTGTCGGTGAACCATTAACTAAGACAGAGAACCAACAGTTACAAAGCATCATAGAGATAAGAGAGTAAAATCTGTTCGAGAACCCAAATTTCCTCATTACAGCAAGCAGAAAATCCCATTCCAATCTGTCATAAGCCTTGGCCATGTCGAGTTTGAGAATAATATTATGACCCCTTACCTTTCTCCCTAGCTCCTTCATCAACTCTGAGGCTAAAGAGATTATGTCCACAATATGTCTCCCTTGAACAAAGGCCCCTTGATTTTCAGATATGATATTAGGTAAAATGTTCACCATCCTGTTGCTGATGATTCTAGAAATAATTTTATAGGTGAAGTTGCAAAGGCTAATTGGCCGCATCTTAGCAAAAGAAGTAGGTGATGCCACTTTAGGAATCATAGCGATACATGAAGAAGTGGAACCTTTTGGTAGAGGCATACCTCTGAAGAAGCCTTGCACAGCCCTAATCACATCAGCTGATATAAATTCCCAACATGAAATAAAGAACATACCAGTATAACCATCAGGACCTGGGGCACTATCAGACCCCAGGCAGTGAACAGCCTTTTTAATTTCTTCTTCATCAGGTACAATGGTTAGAGCCTCATTTTCCTCAACAGTGACCAGAGAGGGGATATGATCTAATACAGCAGGCTTTATAGCATGCTCCGGTGAGGTAAATTGTTGCTGGAAAAATTCAACAGCCTTGACCTTAATCACATCTTCATCCTCACACCATTCCCCATTATCTAACTTGATTCTGTGGATGGCCATCCTAGTTCTTCTTTGAGTGACATACATATGATAAAACTTGCTATTACGATCTCCCATCTTCATCCAGTTAATTCTAGCCTTTTGCCCCCAGAAAATTTCTTCAAGATGCAAGCATCTCCTTAATTCAGCTTGGGCGACCTGCAACGCAACTCTGTTGCCTTCATTAGGATCACCATCAAATATAGACTCAGCCAATAAGCATTCCTCCTCGGCTCTGCATTTTCTGTCAAAAATATTGCCAAACCTGTCTTTGTTCCATTGTTTAATGACAGGTTTGAGAGCCTTGAGTTTGTTTTGAAGATTGTAAAAGGCATTATGATGAATAGTAGGAATAGAAGTCCAAGTAGTCTGCACCATGGGGATAAAATTATCATCCTCTAACCACATATGTTGAAAGGCAAATCTGCTAGGCCCACCTTTGAATTGAGGACAGTAAAACAGCAAGGGTGAGTGATCAGATGGTTCTCTCAGCAAATGTTTAACAGCAACCACAGGAAATTTTTCAACCTAGCAGTCATTGAAAAGAATCCTATCCAGCCTGGCTTTGATATTTCTATTCCCAGCTTGATTATTAGACCAGGTAAATGGATTGCCAGAATACCCAGCATCCATAAGCCCGGCCGCAACTACAAATCCTTGGAAATCAATCATTAAATTAACAAAACCCATTGTACCTCCTTTCTTTTCATCAGGGGATAAAATGGCATTAAAGTCCCCTCCCACAAACCAAGGCTGGTTAACCGACCTTCCGAACAGCTCTAGATCTGCAAAAAGCTCTCTCCTAACCGCCACATTACAGGAATCATAAACAAATGAAGCCATGTACTCAGCACCTCCACCAATCTTAACTTGGACAGTAATAAACTGAGGGTTGCACTGGACAACCGAGATATTAATAGAATTCTGCCAAAATAACCAGATTTTAGAATTATCCTCTTGATTCACACAAGCATGATCAAACATCAGTTTTGATTTTATCTGCTCCAGCCTATCCATAGTGGTCTTAGGCTCAATAATACATGCCATCTGTATGTTGTTGCACCTTAAATGTTGTTTAAGGCTTCTCAAAGATTTTGCATTCCCGATACCTCTGATATTCCAAATCATTGTGGGGCTAATCATTGAGATAAAGAAAGAGGTTGTTGTCCACCTGCTAAATTCTTAGCTTTGGCTCTTGTCATAGGTTGTTTTATGTTGATACCTGCTATTTTCATTCCAGCACCATGATCGATCAAGGACTCCTATTCATTAACCAAAGTATACTCCTGCATGAATATATTTTCGACCTGATCAGCCACCGACAGGTCACTAGTGTTAATCTTAAAAGAAGATATAGCTTTTTTGACTTTAGCCAAATTAATGGCCTCAATATTTTCCTCCATTTGCAAATTTACCTCAATAACGCCAGTATCCGGAGCTAGTATGTCAATACCCCCAGATTGCATAGATGGAACCACCAAACTATTTCCATCATCAATTATTATAGCCTCTTTGCCAGATATCACCATATTGAAGCTGCTTACATTTGACTGACCCTGGTCGTTTACCTTAACTTTATCCTTCAATTGGCTGACCACTATTGGAATTGAAGGAAGCTCTACCTGCTACTGAGAAGTGGAAGTATGAGAAGTACAAACTTTATTCTGAAATTCCAGTTCCTCCCCATCAAGGTTTTCTGATACTTTACCACCTTCAGACTCATTCATTAATGTTTCTTCAGGTAAGTTTATACCATTTTTAGATGTCTCCAATCCACTACAATCAGACATTGCCATCTCCTGTAATACTTGAAATATATTCAACATTGAGACATCCTGTCGAACATCTCTTGTGCACGATTGCCTAGGCATGAATATCTACTTAACTGGTAGTTGTTCTGGCCTAGCTCGCGGCTGAGGCTAACCAGGGTTTCTCAATTTTTTTTTACATTCGGCATCACGATGACCAAGTTTGTGACATACACCACAAAGTTGTGGAACTCTGTAATAATTAACCATCTGCCAGAAACCTGCTCCATCCAGATCAATCCATATCCTTTCTTTACGCGGAGCAAAAAGATCCAATTCAACGCAAGCCAAAGCTTCAGTAGTGTCAGTCATCGCCAAAGTTTTATCGTGAATTTTCAGCATTGTCCCGAAGTTGCCAGCAATCGACTTCATATAATCTTCATGGTAAAGATTGACAGGAAGCGCTGGGAAACCCAGCCAAACCGGAGCGGAAGCAGGGTCGATAGCATAGTCAAAATCTGGAGTCCATCTAAAAAATCTAAACAAATACCCCTTAATATAGAGATTCTTCTGCATCAAAAGCTTTATAAAATCTTCTTCACATCCCAAACGAATGAGAATATGCCTCTGATTTAACCTGCTGATAATGAAGTCCATGGACAGAGCCAATCTCTGCGCCAGGCAGGATTTGATCTCTAGAAAAGCCGATCTACCATACGAGCATTTTGCTATGATAGCAAATGAAAGATCCTTCAAGGAAGCTTGGATGTCGGCTTTGGTGAAGTAAACTGCTGGTTCCCCCTTATCCGTGAACCCTGGATCCTTCACCGGAATCGTACACTTGTCTCTCTGGTAATTCTGCAATAGGGTTTGCGCATAAGTATTCCTTACTATTGGATTCGCCACCAAGGAACAGTCTCCAGCAGTGCCCCTTCCGATGCCGGAGGCGGGGGGGCGCCCCCCTCGCCAATCATACCGGCGCGATCAAGCAGCTCGCCGTAGCCGCCCTCTATTATACGGTTGAGTCTTTAATCAAGAAGGGAGAATTGCAAATGGTGATTTTTGGTATTTTAAATAAATATACTAAGATTTCGTATCCATTCAAATTCGACACACAACTCGAGCGCACATCCTATGCCCCGTGGGTCCTTAAAATATATATTTTTTTTTTAGAACGCGCTACCTTAAGGTAGCGTGATCTTCATAATCGCGCTAACTTATGCTAGCGTCCTTGCCCCATATCTAAATGCACTGACCCATTCGGCTCAATATGAAGACCATGCAGGGAGTTACTGAACTATGCTCATGAGTATCTAAAAAGCTCTATATGCAATTTTGACCCATGGTACTAAGCGGAGAACTTAGGTCTGAAGACCACCTCACGCACAGAGAAAGCTTCCAGACAGGCCTTAGCCTTACCTGCCCTTCGACAATACACTATTTGATATATCATAAGGTCATGCATGAAAATGCATAGCAATTGTAGTCCTATATGCAATGCGGATTTTTTAAATTGTGCATGAGAGACTCATGAAGACAACGCAAATGACATATGCAAATGTGAAGATATATGCAACAGATTTTCAAATGCATTTTATGACATCAATTACATGCAGTTTAACTCGGAAGAAATAGAAAAAAATTTCAAAGAGTGTGTATGACACTGCATGAAGACATGAGATCATGGAAACATATGTAGCTCAAATTTTCAATTCACAATCTGAATTTTCATTGAATACCAAAGTATTTCAGCTTCCCTTTGATTATTCAAACTAGAATTCTAAATGAACTACACAAGCAGTCCCTTGGTACCTGGAGGAGTTACAACACTCGCACATAGTGAGGGTTTTCAGATAGACATAATCTACCCTTCCACCTTCACCATTATATACCACAGGGTTTTTCATGTGGACAATTAAAAAAACTCAAAAACATGATAGTTAAGCATGTTTGTGCAGATGATTTTATGCAACATGAGGATATGTGCAGCTCAATTTATTTCAACTTCCTATATGCACACTAGTCATGAAAGAAATGCAGTGCAACAGGTTTTTCAGTCTATGCAAGAATGTATGTGTAGCATGAAAGACATGAAATGCAGTCTAACAGAATGAAGTTATTTAATACCAACAAATAAATCAATGAATGCAGAAATTGGGATTTTACCAACCACGGGTGCCTTGATTTATTGAACCCCTTTTTATTTTCCTTCTTCAAGGCACGCATGCAAAACAGATTCTCATTTTACATACAAAGGTACCCGAGAATTCTTGGGTACTAAATGGTTAGCAGCACCTCTGGTAGGTGCTCTCCATGATTTCCAGACATTAAAATTATCAAACTGCAACAAATAACAGTCAAACATAGAATGCCCTAGTTTTCCACAATAGTGACAACATTTTGATGTATTCACATTTTTCTTGTGAACATTAACAAGGAATCTCCGTGAGTGATCATGAGTGTTGCCCCTTTTAACATGGAACTTGTTTCTTCCATGAACAGATAGCCAACAATTATTAGCCTTGTGGCTTGGCTTTCCACAGTTGAAGCACACAAGAAATTTGTCTTTCGAAGCAAATTTATTTTTATTAAAGACATGCTGGTTTGCCGAGAATTTAACATGCTTTGACTGAAAATTTTTCTTTCCCTTGGCAGACCAGCACTGTGCAGCAATATGATCAAATTTACCACAGTCAAAACATTTGACACTCTTTTTCTGAACAGTATGAATTTTGACATGAAAACTCCTAGCATGCATTTTGTCAACATTCTATTCATCCGTTTTCATTAGAAAATAATCATGCATAAAGTGACCATGCTTACCACAATAGAAACATGAAACATTGACTTATTTTGAAGCATGGTGTTTTTCATTAGAATTCTTGGCATGCACATTGTTGAAATTCTTTTTCTGAAATTTATTTTTCTATTGTTGAAACTTGTTCTATTTTTTAATTCCTTGAGCAACTGGCTCACTTGGGGAAGCAGCAGAAGTGCTAGCTATATTTGAGCTACGCATAAAAGTTGTGTATAACTTCCTCTCAAACATCCGTTTGATTTCAGAGTTACAACATATCCCCTCTTTTGGAGCAGTAGCTTCATCTTCCACAGGAGTTTCCAATTTTTCTTTGCCTTTAATAGAATTGGATAAGGAATAACTCAAATCTTTGATCTTATTTTCCAAGAAGGTAATGAGTACTTCAGAATTGGCAATCTCCTGTTCACAGGTAGCCAGCCTTTCTTTCAATTTTTCATTTTCATTTTTGTATTTTTCAATTTATTTTTCTTGAGAAGGAGCCATTGACCTTTCTTTTTGAAGACTGAGTAATCTGTCAGACATGATAATGTTTAGCTCCTTTAATTTTTCATTTTCCTCTATCAGCTCTTCACTCTGAATCGGTTTATCCATTTGAGTCTGATCATTAGCCACTGAATTTAATCTTTGCTTAAGGTATTTTTCATTCTTTTCAATTTCAGAGATTTTGGCCAATAGATTTTTATTTTCATTTCTTAAGGAAGCAATCAGCTCCTTGTTCATTTCTTCATCAAGCAAACAAGCATCATATGATTGTTTCAATTGCAAACAATTTTTACATGATGCATTTGAATTATTATGCTCAATTTTATTTTTTAACTTCCTATTTTCAGACTTTATTTTCCTATATCTTTCTGACAATTCTACATAAAGACTCATCAATTCATCAAATGAAATTTCTTCAGAATCAGAATTTACCTGAGAAGATGATGCATCCTGTTGATCACTACTGTGATCTGTCAGCCATCAGGCATCTGTCCTCCTCTTTCTCATTGACACCCATCAAATTGTCCATTATGTCCTTAGCCGTGCTGCATGCAGAGACACAAGGGCGTATGTCAATATTGATAGCAACTTTCATTAATCTTAGAGCTCTAGCATTATAAATGTTCTTTGATCTATGAGCATCAGTCCACTTAGATTTACCCTTAGGCAATTTGTGTGGACCATGAGAAATCAAATTCCATAACTTAGGATCAATTGAATTAACAAACCTACGGATGTTGCTTAGCCAGATGTTAAAATTAGAACCGTTAAACTTAGGTGGGTGGACCATTGAACGCAATTCAGAACAATTATCTAAAAATGACAATGCACCAAATTAGCAGGACCCTCTCTGCATATTGTTGAATCTGAATTAATCAGAGACCCGCTCTGATACCAATTGTTAGGTGCAAGGTGGGACCTAGAGGGGAGGTGAATAGATCCCTCCACAAAAATTATGCTCAATTTAAAATCGCACCCAACCCAATTCAGGTTAGAAGGAAACTAACACTTCAAACTAAGCAACTTGCTGATAGTCAGATCTAGGCACACGAGTAAAGAAGGACTGCTCACAACTATGCTGGAGTGCAGTATGGTTCAAGTTAAAACAACTTACAAATCTAACTATATACGGACTAACCACGCAGTGAGCTGAACATATTAAGAAATCAAGTAAAACTACTTAGAACATCTAGCCGTTCACACTGAGAATGCATCAAGCCAATTAATCAGATAATGATTCACACAAAACAGCTCTCGAACACTTAGCACACAATGAGAATGCATTGAAGAATCAACTCACACGCCAACCTGCGAAGGGGTTAGAGGATAAGGAGTGTACGCACAAGCCAAACCACTGGAGACCAGGATTTTTAGGTGGTTCGGTCTGCTACCCACAGACCAACGTCCACTCCTCACTCAAACTAAGTGAGGCTTCCCTTGCAATCGCAAGCCGTGGAGAACCCTCCACTACAAATGCTGCCTAACAGCTTGACCCAAGGGAAACAAAACCCTCACCCTAATCTCGCACCCAGCAAGACCAGACCCACTACCACTGGTAGTGATCGGAGGAACCAGTCCTCCCTTCCTTTGATACCCAGAGGGATAAATGAAACAGCACCTGCTGCTCACAAGCCCAGAGGATGCAATCCTCTCTTCCTCCAAAATCTCAGAGGGACAAGACGCTGATGCACAGCTTCCCCGAACCCCACAACAGGATATCGAAATTACAACGTAGAAATGAAAAATGAGCAAACAAAAAACAAAATAAAAATAAGGAGAATATAGCTTCACAGAAGCATAATAGTTCTGGATTTGATCCACGAACTAATAACTTCGGCAGATCTTTAATTATACTCCGCTGCACTTCCTCACTCTTACGAACCTGGCTGCTTCTCTCTTCTTCTTCTTCTTACAATCTTCTCTCTCAGATCTTCTCTCTAATTCTCTCTCAGATCTTTCTCTTCTTCTTCTTCTTCTTCTCACGAGCTCCCTCTCAATCAGCTCTTCATAGCTCTCTCTCTTTTCTCTTGTGCAGCCCTCGCAGTAGCTTCCTTCTCACACAGAAGATATGTATATATAGAGCAAAGGTAAAAGGCTTTTGGTGGGAATATGTAAAACAGGGGCTCCAGAATTCTTCTGGATAATAGAAACTGATTTTGCCATTTTTCCCATTTGTCCAAGTGGCAGGAGGGAAAATTCTTCTCAGGAATCTGACTAGGAGTTGCCAACATCTTTGGATCACATGCCAAGATGATTGGGATTCGAAGACATGTGACTGGCTTGAGTCTTCCAGGACCTTGGCTATTTGTTAGCCTTCACAACCTATTTTTCACCCTTAATGTCCATTTGTCGGCCTTACATAGTCATTTGTCACCCTTAGCCCGCATGAGCCGTCGCCTTTAAGCTTTTTATGCATTGCGGGTTAATTGGTCACTGCTGGCATCTATTTGTCACCGTTGAGAGCTATTTGTCGTCCTTAGCCGGCCATTTGTTACCATTGTTTGACATTTGTCACCCTTGTTCACTTGAGTGTTTTTCTTTGCAAAACTGCTCGTTGAGTCGACTCTACTTGCTCTTGGAGTCGACTCTTCTTCTAGCTTTTCTTCTTCTCAGCCCTTTTTCTCCCGTCCAAACTATTTGTCACCTCTACTGACTTATTTGTCACCCTTATTCTTCATTTGCCACCCGTAGAGGTTCATTTCTTAACCCTATTCGCTTATGCTGGCGGGTTACTCTGGCGTCGACTCTATTTGCTTCTGGAGTCGACTCCAAACCCCATTTTCTGCTGAACGAGAGGGCACTTTTGAACTGGAGTCTTCTCGAAGCTCAACTCTTCTTCTTAACACTTCTTCTTACCCATTTTTCACATTCATTCAAGGTTGGCATGTTGAACTGCTACGTTGACCTTGAATGTTACCTATTGACTCTGGGGCTTGACTACGTTGACTATGGTATTTCTTGCCTCTTCTTTACAGCTTCACTACTACGTTGACTTTGGATATGCTGTGTTGACCTCCTCCTTCACGCAATATTCTCATAGCTTATTTCTTGGCTTTACTGCAATCTGTCCAAGTCGACTTGACCTTCTCCAAGTTGACTTGTGTCTTGCTTCTTAGCAACATCAACTTCACACTGTCAACCTGTGCTTATGCACATGACATTATCAAAACCATTAACATAATGAAACAACTCATAAGTTGGTCATCAAGGTCATAACATAATCAAGACATAAAATCCATGCACCAAAACCAATGCACCAATGCACCAAGGCACTGACTCATAGATGAGTCATAGCGGTTGACATCATCAAGAATATGAAACCCATTCACTGACTCATGATGACTCATAGTGTTTGACATCATTAAAACCACCAAAACCAATACACCAATGCACCAAAGCACTGACTCATAGATGAGTCATAGTGGTTGACATCATCAAGAATATGAAACCCATTCACTGACTCATGATGACTCATAGTGTTTGACATCATCAAAACCACAGGGACACAACAAAGAGTGGCATGAGGAACAAGTTCACGCTGATTTTTCCGTGAGGCTCGTCGTATGGGTTGTAGTAGTGCCAATTCGTGGGTGTGGTTGTGACTATCTCGTGAGAGTCGGACCAATGTATTACCCATAACTTATATGTTGCTTGACCGACTCCTATCGAGGTTAGTGTTTCCAAAATGGCCTTGGTGTGCCCATGCGATCATGATTCCTATATGACTGCGTGGGTTATGGTTCTTACAGAGTGAGTGTAGTACCCCTGCTAGTGTGGCTTCCTGAGTGTCTTGCACACAGCAGCTATGTAGCAGAGAGTGTTAGCTTCCTGAGTGCAGATGCATACCGACCACATACTGTGCCTTGCATGCACCGGCCACTATGCTGAGAGTTAGCTTCCTGAGTGTAGGCATACACCTTATGCGTGCTTGAGAGCCCTTCCCATGGGACGGCGTAGGCTAGTAGCCGTGGGACCCCTTTCTGCTATGACTAGAGTCTGAGTCAAAGGGAAATACTAGTTGTAGGATCATGATGGTGAGTAGACTGTTTGTGTATGCACACGTGGTTGGGGGGCTCCGGACTGTGCTGACGAGTATGACCCCAACTAGTCTTAGTGTAGTTGTGTTACCTTACTACGCTCCTTGAAGGAGGTAAATAGGCATGTCTTAATTGGCCTGGTGTAAGCCATCAGTGGATGCATCCAGCTAGTACTGGTGAGTGGGTACTCCAGTCACCCGTGTTCCTAGCCTTTTAGCGAGGTCGTAGTTCCTGAGGTGATTACGTGTAGCTTTCCTAGTATTGAGGTCGAGGTTTCCCGGCAATATTATAGTGGTTTCCCTGTAGTCAGTGTGGAGTTTCACGATGGCGAGGTCGTAACTTTACTCTTAGACCATGTGGTCTTAATTGTGGCCTTTGTTTGCGAGGACATGCCTTAACGATAGAGGTGTCATAGTTTCCTTTCCCGGTAGAGTAACCATAGTTTCTTAGTTAGCTTGGTGGATTGCCCTGTGTAGATGAGTTGTCCCGACTAAGAGTAGCTAACATAAGGGCACTATAGTTCTCTCGTTTACTGTTGTTACCATTTTTAATATCGTTATTATAGTTGTTGTCACTATTTTATCATTCTTGTTACCGCCGTTGTTGTGTAGAGATCCGCAGGACCCCTATTGAGCCAATGAGATGAGGCTCACCTCTTCTTTTTCAGGTGTGGCATTTCTCCTCGAGGCTGATGTAGCGGCATTGGTGATCACTAGTTGCCAGCTTGCCAATGCCGGGGTCTATCCCAGAGCAACGTATGTTCTCTTTTCTATTGACTATACTTTGGACTGGACTCTATAGTTACTTTATTTAATTAAAGAATGTTAATTTATTACCTATTAATTAATTATTTTTCTATGTACTTTACTTTGTTGTATTTATTTTAAATTTCAATACATCCCCACAACACCAAATAAACCCTTCCGAGCCTATCGGCTAGTCGGTAGCGGGCCAGGATTCAAATGGTTTCGGGTTCTTCCCAGTACCTGGATCTTGGGTCATGACATGGGCGGAGAGCAATCCAGGATGGGTGCGGGGAACGGAGGCGATGATGCGGGGTGCTTAATTCACTGATTTGCGAGCCCAACGATGGTTCGAGTGCCTTTTTCACGTGGAATCAGCATCCTCGGTGTGGGAAATCATCGTGAGAGGTAGGGGGATGGATCCCTAGCCCTTGCAAGTTGTTTTCTCATGATTTGTAGGACAAGGTGAGGCCGAGAGTGGATTTCCTTCCATGTCGGAGTGAAATATCATATTTTGGGGGTGAGCGATGGATTCATCGATTCAATTGTGTTTTTAAGGTTTAAATGTGACCTCCCGGTGGTTTAGAGGTTTGGAAGAGTTTCCCCTTGTTTTTCCCATGAAATGGGTTGAGTGGGGCGTGGTTTAAGCTCCCACGGTGGAGCTTCCACCGGTGCATCGCCGGAATTGGTTGACCGATTGGGTAAATCGGTCGATCATTCTGCATTCGCCATGATGAAGTAGTCTACCCAGAATAGGTCGACTGATTTACACCATAGGTTGACCGATCCAATGGATCGATTGACCGATCCAATGAATAGTTCAACCGATTTGGGGTCTGTAATGACCCAAGATTCGGATACCGGGAAGAGCCCGATACCATTCGAATCTTGGCCCACCGCCCACTAATCGGAAGGGCTCTAAAGGGCAAAAAGGAGTGTGGAGGTATAAAGAAATAGAAAATAAGAAAGGACAATTCAACAATTAATAGAAATAAATAAACAACTACAATAGCAGAGTCCAATCCAACAAAAAGTACAGTCTAAGGCAGGAAACGTACCCAACACCGAGTGAACACTCGGCCCAGCGAGCTGGCAACTAAGAACCTCTGAACAGCACCCGCGAACCTTGAGGGAGAACCGCCGCACCTGAAAAATAGGGGTGAGCCTCCTGTCACTGGCTCAGTAGGGGTCTCGCAGAACTCCAACCGAGAACAACGACGGTAGCGGAAATAAAAACAACAACAACTACAGCAGGAACAACGAACTGGTGGCCGATCAAAACTCGGCACTACAGCTACTCCTACTGTATTGAAAAACATTCCCCGATCTCACAGTCAGGGGACTACCGAACTAACGGGAGAACCTCTAGCTATGCCACCAGAAGAACAATCATGACCTCGCAGTCGTGGACCTAACACCGTCTAGGAAAACCCTCGGTGACGCCCACCGAAAACCCTAGACCTCTACCTCGGGAACACTGCCGAAAACTATCGGGGGAACCACGTCTCGCAGACGGGAAACAAAACCTGAAAATAGGAGAGTCACGTCTCATGTGACAGGAGTACCTGCCCACTAGAAGCAAGGCCGGATGCATCCACTAACATCTTAGACCGCATCTCAAGTGTCCCCCTAAAACGCCCCTAGCGGAGACTGAGACACCGTACAAGTAACCATAGAACAAGGGTCTAGTCGGGGTCATGATATTCAGCATGCGTCCGAAGTCCCCGACCACATGTGCACACACTGACTGACTGCGCTACGTCAGGCCCTCAAGCTGGTTTTCCTCCTGGCCCGGACTCGAACTGCCACAGTAGGAGGCCTACGGCAACTAGCCTAAAAATTGTCTCTCTCAAGTAGCCTCGCCACCACTCCCTACTGGGACCACACGCGTGTCGGAAGGCTACGACTAGTGGGGAGTCACTGATGTGACCACTCTCCGAGGAGAAACTCTAAGAACCACGCATGCACCATGCGCGAAAGTCACGAAGAACCAAGTGGCGCTGAGCCACTGGACTCTGGAAATTCCTCTAGACTCACTAAATCTGACTGCCCTTGAGTCACAAGACTTGGGGTCAAGATCGTTGCACCGAACGGCGCTACTCCGTCAATCTATCCTAACCCTAGGGTCAGAAACCTCGGCACGATGACTCACGTGGTAGTTTACAACCGTCGAGACCAATCCCTCGAAAAGGGAACAAAGAAACCCTCCATCCCCAGGTTGGGTAATTGGACTCACAGTCTACAGGCCACACACACAGCCCACGCAGAAAACACAGAAGCATGATTCCCAAGGTAACTCACAAGCTGCCAAGTTGATTCCCCATCCGAGGGAAAAGTGGGAACCTCCAACCCTAGGCAGAGTGATTAGACTCGTAGTCCGAGGCCTTACGCACGGCCCACTCAGAAACCACCTTCCGGAGAAACCCACGACGTGCGGGGGAACCCCACCGCACTTACACTGACACACGGTGACTCGATCAAGTGTAACACAAACCCCGAAACACACATACAAGGTCGCCTGGTCCCTCTAAATCAATGGGCATGCTAATCAAGGTAATACGATACCTCCAGACACCCTAGAAACATGGTCACGGAACCCACGGGGTGTCCGGGACACTCACGAGGCCGACGGTCGACCACTGGGTCACAATCAGGTCGACCGGAGACCAACACAACACTAAACAGGCATAGCAGGCACGAAACCCAAGTGGCGGTCCTCTGTGGACCGTCACAGAGCCTGGCGGTCTGGCTAGGACTACATAGCCTGGCCTAGTGCTCCAGCCAAGACCGCATAGCCCCAGATGCCTCCAGAACCCAAGCGGTCACTCCCATACCGCCAAGAAGGATGGCGGTCCATTGCCTGACTGCTGGGTGTCATCTAGCGGTCAGTCGCATGGCCATTATACCTCCTGACCTCGAACGACTCCAAAGCAGAAAATGGTCGTGCCTTGGCCACTATTCGGAGAGTAGCGGCTAGTCGCGAGGCCCCTGAGGAACCTAGGTAGTCACCCTCAGGCCGCCATACGTCCGTTACGATAAGGACTATAAACGGTCCTGGCCTGACCGCCACTTGGTGCATGGCGGTCCACACCAGGCCGCTAAGCCTTATAGGTGGTCTATCGTGCGACCGCAAAACCAACCGACATAGGGGGAGTAAGTGGCGGCCCCCAGAGGACCGCTAGGGATAGTGGCGGTCTCTGGTCGGACCGCAACTTGTCTGCAAACCCAAAAATGGTGAGTTCGGTGGAAAACTCCATTCCACTCCCCGTTCACGTCCACGTGAAAGGGAAAATATGAGGAAATCATTCCCCGACCTCCCTAGCATCGAGAGGACCCATTTAAACCCCAAAAACACGGTTAAAATGCTAGATCTGACTCACTCCCCAAAAACATGCATTTTCCCCAAAATGCTCAAATAAGCCCACTCGGCTCACCACGGCCTACCAAAATCGCAGGAATGGAAGTACACGAGCTGGGGATCTATCTCCCTACCTCCACCGAAGATTTAACGCGCCGTGGACGCCGATCTGTGAAGAAAACACCGTTAAAGCTCCACCGGCTCGCGATCCAACAAACTGCCTCCACCATCACGATCCTCGCTCCATCCTCGCCGCTCCATGCCCCACGATGCTCGTTGCCTCGCCCCTGTCCACCTCCATCGGCCGCCAGAGAAGAGAGGGAGAGAGGAGAGAGTGTGAGAAGAGAGAGGGAGGGAAGAGAGAAATGAGAGATGGGGAGAGAGAAAAGGAGGTTAATATATATAGAAAAACCCAAAAATTTTAGAAATTTAGAAAATTATGAAAAATTACCTTTGTGATCCTCGGGAAGAGCACAACGCACTGGTCACGTCCCGGAGTCAAAGAACGCAATGGTTCACTTTGCACAAAGTTTCGAAGACATATCAGGGAAAAACACGTGTAAAGCACAAAACACACACCGGGACCCACGAAAATGATCTACAAAAACATCCAAAAAATTCGACGCATTACAGGGTATGTTGGACTTTTTGCGTTGGTCGACCGTTGGGGCTTTGGGGTCGACCGTTGGCCTGTGTAGGTTCACCTATTGAGTCCCTTTGGGCATCCCTTGCCTTGTGGATGCCCTGGACACCTCCGTTGAGCTAGGTTTCAAGTTTTTAGGTGTCCGGGGGTGTTGAGATTCCTCAAATATCGTGCCCATGTGATTTCGTGGGTCCGAGTGACCCCATGTGTTCTGACACTCTCGTTACCCCAGTTTTCACCCTGGAACACATAAATTAATATTATATTCATGAAAACCCATGAAATTGGCCCATTTTAGCCTCGTGTGGGTGGCAATCGCCCCCAAGATTGAGTTCTCCATGTGTGGAGTCTTATGGTTCTCGCAGAGGGTTTTCTTGCATGAGTTTAGTGGCCGACGCTTGGGGTTTCTATTTCACTGGCCTAGGAAGGTTTAACGGCATGGAGCCGTAGTGTATAGCTGCCTTAGGATGAGTCATATGACTCGATGGCCTAGTGTTTAGCCGATCTCTTTAGCCGTCTTGAGTCCGGTGGCACTGAGTCACCCGGTGGTCTGAGATACTTATGAGGGGTGCGTGTGTAGCCGATAGTACTCCAGTGTTTTCTCTACCGAGAGATCCCATGTCGAGTGACCCCCCACTAGACAATGCTTTCCTGGGTGCGTGTGTGCTTACCCACTAGGAAGAGGTGGAGAGCAAACCCTACGAGACTATTTTTAGGCTAGTTACTGTAGGGCCCCTTGCCTTTGCACCCGAGTCTGGGCTAGGGAGGAAAACCAGCTAGAGGGCCTGACTTAGAGTAGTGAGTATATGTGTGCACACGTGGTTGGGGGCTTCGGACGCGTGCTAACAAGCACGACCCTAACTAGTTCTTGTTCTGTGGTTACTTGTGTACGATGTCCCAGTTACCACATTGAGGTGAGTCGGAGACACCTAAGTCGCTAGTGGATGCATCCGGCCTTACTTCTAGGGGGCAGGTTCTCTCATCACGTGACACGTGATTTTCCTATCTTGAGGTTTTAGTTTTCTGACGTTGAGGTCATGGGTTTTCGACACAGTCGGTGTGATTTTCTTGTAGACATAGGGTTAAAGACGGAGAGGTCGTGACGATACCACTAGACCTCGGGGTCTTGTCTGTGTTCTTTGTCAGCGAGGACAACCCCTCATGATAGAGGTGTCGTGGCACCCTTTTTCTGTAGCACAGCCATGGTTTTGCATGTGGTTCGACATGTTTGACCGCGAGGTCAAGCCTTGCTTTCCGTCGATAGTAGGAGAAACTTATAGTGCTATGTTCTGCCGCCTTCTGTTGTTACTATTGTTGTTATAATTTACCATCGTTGTTTCATGGTGGGGATCTGCGGGATCCCTACTGAGCCAATGAGATGAGGCTTACCCCTTCATTTTTCGGTGTAGCGGCTCCTCCTCGAGGTTTGGAGGACTAGCGCAGCGGTTCATAGTTGCTAGCCTGCCAAGGCTGGGGGCATACCCAACGACTTAGTATGCTTTCTTCCTTATAGACTGTACCTTGTGAACTTGACTCTATAGTTAATTTGACTAATAGAAAATGTAATCTATTTCCTATTATTTAAACAATTAGTTGTGTAGTTTATTTATGCATTATTTTAGATTTCTATGCATCTCCACAACACCAAAATAACCCTTCTGAGCCTTATGTGTAACGCCCCCGAGTTTTTTGGATATTGTTCGGGTAAGGATCCGCGGGTTTCGGATCGCTTTTGTGGGTCTCGGATTAAGTTTTGTGGTTCACGCATGTTCTTGTCTGTCGGACCTTCGGAACCCCGTGTAGGGCGAACTGTTGCGTTCTCCAACTCCGGGACGTTACCACCACGTTGTGCGTTTTCTGAGGATTGTGGGGAGTATTTTTCCATATTTTTCATATTTTGGAAATTCCAGATTTTCTATATATTAAACCCCTTTTTCTCTCTCTCCCCATCTCTCATTTCTCTCCCTCTCCCTCTCTCTTCTCTCACACTCTCTCCTCTCCCCCTCTCACTTCGGGCGGCCGACGGAGGCGACGAGGGCGGGTCAGCGATGCTCGTGGGACGTGGAGCGATGGGCACGGGATAAGGATCGCGATGGTGGAGGCGGTTCGTGGGATCGCAAGCCGGTGGCAGGTTAAACGACGTTTTCTTGGCGGATCGGTGTCCTCAGTGCACGGAATCTTTGGTGGAGGTAGGGGGATAGTTCCCTAGCTCATGTACTCCATTTCCAGCGAGTTTGGTAGCCCGAGGCGAGCCGAGACGGTTTATATTCCCGTCGGGGTTAAAATGTGTGATTTTGGGGTGTGAGCTGGATTTAGCATTTTAATTACATTTTTGGGGTTTAAATGGGTCCTCTCAGTGCTAGAGAGGTTGGAGAATGATTTCCCCTTGTTTTCCTCTTCACATGGGTGTAAACAGGGCGTGGAATGGAGTTTTCTACAGAGTTTGCCATTTTCAAGTTTGCGAGCAAGTAGCGGTCGTATCAGAGACCGCCACTTTCTGAGGCGGTCCTATGGAGATCGCCACTTGTCCCCTTAAGTCGGTTGTGAGTTGCGGTCTCGTGATGGACCGCTACCTGGGGTAGCGGTCAGGCGATGATTGTTTCTCCGGCGGTGGCGGTCAGGGTCTGGCCGCTACCCCGTCGTCTGGATCCCCGTACAGTAGCGGCCTTGTGACTGACCACTAAGTGATGCTAGCGGTTAGGTTAGGACCGCCACTAGGGGCTTGCGGTCTTGGGGATGATCGTTTCTTTTCCTGGCGTCCCTCATGGGCAGCGGTCCAGACTGGACCGCTAAGCTGGGTTCGCGGTCCTGAGAGGGCCACCACTTGTAGTGACGGTCCGGGGAGGACCACCACTCTATTTTTCATGCTAGACGTGTTCCGTTTGCGTTGTGTTGACCCTCGGTCGACCCGGTTGTGACCCAGTGGTCGACCTTCAGTCTCGTGGATGTCCTGAATGCCGCGTGGGTTCTGTGTCAGTATTTTTGGGGTGTCTGGAGGTACCGTGTTACCATAATTAGTGTGCCCATAGGTTTGGAGGGTCCGGGTGACTCCATGTGTTCCGGGCTTTCATGTTCTCGCTATAACGAGTCGTTGTGTATCGACATGTGTGCGGTGAGTTATTCCTACACGTCATTGGCTTCCTGGTAAGTATTTTTTGAGTGGGCCATGGGTTTGGCCCTTGGACTGTGAGTCCAGTCACCTAGCCTAGGGTTGGAGGTTTCCCGCTTTTCCATTGGATATGGGATCAACTCGGCGGCTTGTGAGCTACCTTGGGAATCATGCTACCGTGGTTTATGACCTAGGGATAGGCCAGATTGACGGCATGGAGCCGTACCAGTACAACGGTCTTGACCCGAGTCGTGTGACTCAAGGACCGTTGGGTTGGTAGGTTTAGAAGGTTGTCCCGAGTCTGGTGGCCCTGGGCCACCTGGTACTCCGCGTTACTCGCAATGGGTGCGTGTGTGGCTTTCTGTGTTCACGTTAAGTGACCTCCCACTGGTTGTATCCTTCTTACAGCACACATATGCTGACCCACCCAAGAGTGGTGGAGCGATTTACCCGAGAGAGATGATTTTTAGGTTAGTTACCGTAGGGCCCCTTCGCGTAGCCTGAGTTTGGGCTTTGGGGAAGAACTAGATAGAGGATCTGACCTAAGGCGCATGGTCTATGTGTGCACACTTCGTTGGGGGTGTCGGACCCACGCTGACGAGCGCGACCCCAGCTAGTCCTTATTCGTGGTACTGGTTGTGTGTCTCAGTCTCCACCTGGGACGTCGTAGGGAGACACTGGGGTGCGGTGTAAGATGTAAGTGGACGCGTCTGGCATTGATTCTAGTGGGAAGTGCTCCCATCACGTGACGTGAGTTTCTAGTGACTCGAGTTCCATTTCACGTCTACGAGACGTGGTTTTACTCGTAGTTTCCGGGTGGTTTCCCGAGAGGTCTAGGGTTTCCGGTGAGCGTCACCGAGGGTTTTCCCTAGATAGTGCAGGGTTCACGATGGCGAGGTCGTGATTGTGTCTACCCAGACCGCGTGGTCTTGGGTTGGGCTTTTGTCTGTGAGATGGGCCTCCACGACAAGGTTGTCGTGGTGTGTTTTCTGGCAGTGTAGCCAGAGGTCCTTCCGATAGATCGGTGTTTCCCCGACCGTGAGATCGAGGTGTTAGTTTCCGTTCCAGTAGGAGAAGCTATAGCGATGAGTTTTTACCGGCCACCGAGTTTGTTGTTCCTGCTGTTGTTGCTACTTTCCGCTACCGCCATTGTTTACGGTTGGGATTCCACGGGACCCCTACTAAGCCAGTGATAGGAGGCTCACCCCTGCTTTTCAGGTGTGGCAGTTCTTCCTCGAGATTTGAGGGTGCTGCATGGAGGTTCTTAGTTGCCAGCTCGCCGGGCTGAGTGTTCACTCGGTGTTGGGTACGCTTATATGCCTTAGACTTTACTTTTGTTGGACTGGACTCTATAGTTAGATTATTTATTTCTATTAATTATTGAATTGCCCTACTTTATTTCCTATTTCTTATACCTCCACACTCCTTTCAACCCTTCCGAGCCCTCCGGCTCGTGAGTGGGGGGCCAGGATTCGAATGGTATCAGGTTCTTCCCGGTATCCGGATCTTGGGTCATTACATTATGGCTCATGGGTAGCGGGCCAAGATTCTGGTTGTGCCGGTTCCTTTCCGGTACTCAGATCTTGGGTCGTGATAGAGAATAACTCATTTCACCATTTCGATGGAATGAGTTATCCCCATCCCATTAACCCAAAAAAACTCTCTCTCCTCCGCATTAGTTCGATCTTGCCCTCCTTCCCCATCCCTTAATTAATCATGATTATGAAAGAACTAATTATTAAATAATAGTATCATTATTACTAAATATTTTTACAAACTAAAAAATATATATTATTAAATAATATCTTCATTTGTACTATTTAGAATTATTAATAAAACTAATTTAATAATTTTTATTAATACTAATAAAACTTATCTATTAAACTTAATGAGGATTTTCATTAGTTGTAAAAATAATTGTTAACTCTAATTAAGCAATTCTTTTCACTAAGTTGAGATATAGAAATTTGTCTAAATCTCTTTAATCCCATCCAAATAGAGAATATTATCATATTTTTTTAACCCAGAATAAGAAGGGCAACTTAGTCAATTTCCTGCCCTTATTTTCTTTCACATCCCTATTTTTTACTAAACGAATAATAGTGGTATCTCCAAATTTATCTTCTCGCGAGTCAAATGATCACGAGAATAAGGATAAGGATAAATTAACCCTAAATGATTTAGCCATATTCTCCTCTAAATTTATCCCGATACCAAACGTGACCTAATTCTGCATTTCCATCTTGGTTCTTGTTCGATCAATTCCTTTACATTAACTGAATTAGAACTTAACATGTAAATACTAACTTCCGTTTATTACTGTTTCATGAGCACCTAACTGTGAAAAATTGGATTTAACTCTTGTTTATGCGTAGTTTTCGGAGAAATAGGATTTGTTATAGTATCTAGAAACTCGTTCTTTTGAATTGGGCCTTCTAGTCAATTGAATCCTTACCTTGTTATTCTTGCCCCTTCTTGTACACTACTTGTTCTACTTCGTATTATATTAAGTTTGATTTTCCTTGAATTTTCTTATACCATAGCCATATACATCATTTGAAAATGTAGGAGCTAAGTGTAGATCCTCACAAAATTGAACAATAGAGATAGATATGATTCAATTCGTGGGTTACAAAGAATAAATAATAATGGAAAAAGAGAGGGGGGAAGGAGGAAAGGAAAGGATAATGATCGTGATTGCCAGAGACATGCGGGTCTCGAAGGATAATAACAATAAAAATAGGGAGGGATTACATTATGAATACCTTTTAAAAGTGGGGAGATGTGAGTCCAACCTTCTCTTCCAATCGACCGGTCAATGAAGAAAGCCTCTTTCTTTGACTACCCTAATAAGAAATACAAACAACCAACAAAAGATATGGATTAGAAACACGTAGGTGCAGTATCAAATTCTTAATAGATGAAATAATGAAAAGTATGAAGAGGAACACACCTTGTTGGTTTGGTTTAAATCCCTATGCAAAGGGAAGAGGAAAAAATATGATGCATGAAAAGAGAGTGCAAGTGTTGCACTTGGCAGGTGTGCTAGAGTCCACGAAAGGAAGATCTCAATATAGAGAAATATGATGCATGCAATCTAATGAAATAAGTCAAAAGAGATAAGTGGAACAAGAAAGCTCAATGATTTTTTCTCCAATGGCCTTCAAAGGGGGAGAGATCTCCAAGAGGATATCACCTTTAAGCACGTGGGCTCCTCCTTCCTTCTTCTTCCAACAAAGTCTCCTCATGAGTTGAGAAATTCAGATTTCTCACCCCTTTGGAGGAGGGTCTTATTTATAGAGGAGAAAATTCGGAGTTGAAATTCCTATAAAAATAGGAAACATGGTTTTGATAGGATTTGAAGAGATAAAACCTTCCAACAATCTTCCTCACTACCACAAAAAGTCACATGAACCCTTTCCCAAGGTGAAAAAGTGATCAAAACAGAGTAGGGAGAAGCTTAGTTTTGGACATGATTCTGGAAGAAATAGTGTCAACTCAAAAAGGTGCCATTTAAATGGCATCACAAGGCTCAGATGTTTTCAAGAAATCTAATTAAGAAAGGGTGAAAATTACCATAAATTGATGAAGAAATGGCGTCCGACCAGAAAAACATTATTTAAATACCATCTGCATAAAAGATGTTGATCAGGAAACCAAATTGTGGAAAGGCAAATATTGCCAAAAATTGAATGAAAACCGCGTCTTACTGTGGAGATGCGAATTCAAGAAATTGTAATTTTTGCCAGATTTAAAATGATAAAATTAGGTAATATACTCAAAATGGCATCTCTTCGTGAGGTCGCAGATTAAGAAATAGCAACTATCCAGAAAGGTGTTGATTCAATGAGTCCTCGAACTTTTAAAATGACATTTGGACGGTGCGTCGCGGATTTAAGAACACATCTTTCTAGAGTGGCGCGGTTCAATAATGATAGGAAATCAGAAAAAGGCCTGCAAAAATTAGATAAAAATTTAAAAAATCAAAAAATTGAGGATAATCAAGAAAAGGGGGAAAACCACTCAAATATGTCAATTTGAGGGTCAATTTGAGGCATTATAATGCGATATAAGATTTACCCAAAGTGGTGTCAAATTTAGCATGTCTACGACTGTCCCGCCTTGATGTCTACTTTGTAGGGGAGTGACACAGAGTGGAATGAAATGGAACGAAATGGAATGAAGTGTAATGTAATGAAAAAAAGTGTAATGTAATGGAATGAAGTAAGAGTGGATTGAGAAGTAGATGTCAAGGTGTGATGAGACACGCTATCAACGTCACACGATAGGAATTTTTCCAAAGTTCAAAATGAGACAATGTTGAGATGGTTTGATGAAAGCAAAAATTGTTTGGATGAAAGGAATCAGAAGATAAATGGATAGTGTGCACAGGGGCACGAAAGAGAAAAAAAGAGACAGATCAACTTCTAGCGTCGGGGAAGTATCCCACGTCGTAATCCTATAGCCTTCACTATTGGAGAGCGGTTACCAGCCATGTAGATGTGTTGTAGCTAAGGTGGATCCAAAGGAGTGAAGGATGAATAACAAGATAGAAATCCAAACAAAAGAGTTTTCAAAGAAATATCCCAAAAAGACAACAAGGAGAATTGAGTACTCAATTCGAAGTGGAATATCTCATACCATAGGAATTAGTAATCAACTTACTCTCAAAATTGAGTTAAGAGAGGGATTTTCCACGGTTAAATATCAAAGCCCTATATGAATGCAGATTCGGTTTAAAAGAAAAAAAAATAAAACAAACTAAAAATAGAAAATAACTAAGGATAATATTGTTAAGCTATCCAAATTGAGTCAAGACAATAATTTCGTGAGATTATACTAAGCCGAAATCTATTTATCTGCGCACCAACTTACAAAAGGGAACCACTATCCCCAATCTTAGATGGCTCAACGGCCATACCATGCGACTAAGACTCCTTTGAACTTGTCATTATTTTTTTATGAAGGCGAACTTAAATTTCATATTTATCAAAGTCACAAGATCCTTGATATGATCTAATAGTGTTAATAACATATAGTGAAATGCATATATGAAGATGGTGGAGCAACAGTTATGTAGGAATTAAGAAATGAAGTAATAATGCAATGCAATGCAATCACCATGGGACCTAGATAATGTCTCGACGGTGGGACTAAACATCTTTTCTACGCTAAAAAATTGTTAGTCAAGATTCATAAAATAACAAGCAATAAGTATTTGAGAAAATTTAAGCATAGCGTGGATCAAAGTAATTGGACATTCAAGCATTCAACTTTCATGCATTATTGTATCATTGTTTGTTTTAGTCTGTGAGGATGTTAAACTTGGCTAGTAACATATTCGAATCTCGGCCCACCACCTACGAGCCAGAGGGCTCGAAAGGGTTAATCGGTGTGTGAAGGTACATTGAAATTTAAAATAATTTAGGAAATAACTATAGAATTAACTATTTCAAATGATAGGAAATAAATTTACATTTCTAATTAACAGATTAACTATAGAGTCCAGTCTAACAAAGTACAGCCTACAGAGAAAGAAACGTACTTGAGTGCCGGGTAAACCCCCGGCTCTGGCAAGCTAGCAACTACAAACCTCCGCGTTGCACCTCCAAACCTCGAGGATGAACCGCTACACCTGAAAAGAAGGGGGTGAGCCTCATCTCATTGGCTCAATAGGGGTCTCGTGGATCCCTACCACAAAACAACGACGGTAAACAGCAGTGATAATAATAATAACAGTAACATGAGTAACAACAATAATAACAACAATGGAAGCAACGGTCGTAGCAAAAATAGTAACAACGGCAGCCGGTGGAACCACGGCTCTCTAAGCTACTCCTAACGACAATAAAAAGCAAACCCCGATTTCACGGTCAGGGACCCCCAAAGCAACGAGAAACCCTAGCTACACTACTGAAGGAAATACCACAACATCTCTATCGTGGAGACCCATCCTAGCAAACGGAGGCCCAACCGGGCCACACGATCCAAGGGTACAGTCATGACCTCGCTGCGTGAACCCTACACTATCCATGGGTGAAACCTCGATAACTTCACTAGAACCCTAGACCTCATCGTTGGGAATCATACACTGAAATCACCCGAGAACCACGTCTCACTAACGGCAAATCTCAAGTCACGAGACTCATGTGTCACGTGAGAGGAGCACTGTCCACTATAAGCAAGGCCAGATGCATCCACTGACGACTTAGTCCATGCCTCGAGTGTCTCCCTACTCGCCCTAGGCAGAAACTGAGACACCTTACAAAGTAACACAAGGATAAGGGTCTAGTCCGGGTCGTGCTCGTCAGCATACATCCGAAGTCCCCGACCACGTGTGCACACACTGACTGATTGCACTACGTCAGGCCCTCTAGCTGGTTTTCCACCTGGCCCGGACTTGAGCCGCCACAGTGGGAGGCCCTACGGTAACCAGCCTAAAATCGTCTCTCTCGGGTCTAGCTCTCTGTCGCTCCCAAGCGGGTCGGCACACGTGTGCCTAGGTAAGCTACGACTAGTGGGAAAGCCACTCGACGTGGGAACTCTAAAAAAGAAACCAGTGGAGTATTGATAGGCTATACACATGCCCATCAAAAGTAACTTGGAACACGGGGTGGCATGGTGCCACCAGACTCATGACAACTAGCTAGACTTGCTAATACAACGGCCATAGAGTCACGCGACCCATCCCAAGGTCGTTGTACCATACGGCACCATGCCGTCAATTATCCTAGTCCACGAGTCTGAAACCACGGTCAAAAGAATTCATAAAGTGGCTCACAATCCTTGGGTTCATTCCATCTCTAAGGGAGACTAGAAAGCCCCCAGTCCCTGGCTGGGTCACAGGACTCACGTTTGTTGGCCATACTCATAGCCCACACGAAAACTGCTTTACGAAGACACTAACATAGTGTGGGGACAGCCCGCCGCACATACACGGGTCCACGACAACTCGAACTAGCGTAACGAGGAAGCCCGGAACATACGGAGTCACCCGGACCCTCAAAACCACATGGGCACATATTTTGAGAAACCATAGCCTCCATGGACACCTAGAAACAAGAATCTGAGTCAATAGAGGTGTCTGGGATATTCACGGGGTGAAAGACGCCCAAAGAGACCCAATAGGTCAACCTACACAGGCCATCGGTCGACCCCAAAGTCCCAACGGTCGACCAATGCAAGCCATTGGTCGACCAATGGCCAAAAAGGCCAACATACCCCAATTCGGTCGACCAATCCACTGGATCGGTCGACCAAACACTAGATCGGCCAAGCAATGGTCAATTTCGGTCAACCAATTCTGGTAGACTACTCTTCATGGTGAAAGGCCGATCGGTCGACTGATTCCGGTGACGCTCCGATGAAACCCCATCCGAGGGGCCCTAAACCACACCCCACTCACTCCAAACAAGGGGGAAAACATGGGAAAACTCTTCCCCAACCTCCAAACTATCGGAGGCACCATTCAAACCCAAAAAAATGCAATTAAAATGATGAATCTATTGCTCACCCCAAAATCAAGCATTTTACCCCGACATGGAAAGAATCCCACTCTCAGCCTCACCCTAACCTATAAACCACGGGAAAAGGGAATCCATGAACTAGGGATCCGTCCCCCTACCTCCACCGATAATTTCCTGCACCAAGGATGCGGATTCCACACGAAATCACGCCACGAACCGCCGCCGGCATCTCGAATGTGCGAATGGGCATCACCACGCCACCGCCCCATTCCTCGCTCCATCCTCGCCCCACATCACCCCACGTGCCTCATCGCCTCACCCCTCTCAAGCCTCGTCGGCCGCCAGAGAGAGAGGGAGAGAAAGAGAGAACCGAGAGGAGAGAGGGGGAGAAATGAGAGAATGGGGGAGAGGGGGGTGAAAGTGTTATATTTATAGAAAAATAATTGGGGTTTAAAAATCTAAAAAATAGGGGAAATGGGAAAAAATCACGCACAATTCTCAAAAAACGCACAACGTGCCTGTAATGTCCTAGAGCCCGAAATCACAACGATTCACCCTACAGGGGATCCGAAGGCCCGATAGCCAAAAATCTAATTGTTGTGTCCCTGTGGTTTTGAAGCTTTGATGATGACAAATATTATGTCTCATTGAATATATATAATCTTGATGATATAATCTTGATGCATTTATAAATGATCTAATCATCTTCTTTATAGCAGTATGAAAATCTGTTAGAACAGGTTCAGACAGATGTTCTGAGAATGACTCAAAGTCATTGGAGAGGGGGATTTCTGTAGCCCAATTAAGAGTAGCCAAACTAGGCCCATCAGGACCGAACGAGGCTCAGCTCATCCAAGTGGCAGCCCTCTAGGGCCCACTTCGGCAAAAAAGCCCAATAAAGATCACTCGGGATCCCATCCTTCCTCGACGGCCCTTAGGCTCGGGAGGCCCGAACGTCAGAACGGAGGAAGACCCACGCCCGAGCTATCCCTCCACCAGGATAAGAGCGAGCGCTCCGCGCCCACTCCGACCTGACAGCATCCGAGCTACGGCTATCGCCCGGACAGGGTTGGCACCTCTTATGCTCGGATCGACTGACAAGTGTTTATCCATGCAGTCGTTGAAAGCCCTTTATGAGCAGGAGTTTAGGGGGATAAGGGAGCCATGATCCCTCAAGGCCATGAAGAGCCCACGACGAGGACGTAACGATCCCACGATGAGGACGTAACGATCCCATGATGAGGACGTAACTCCCGCCTGAAACTCCTCAGCTTATGGGACTCATCAGGGGAGCTCGCTATATAAACCAGGGACTCCCTCCGGTGGCAGGTAAGGCACATACAAGCCTAAAACTCCCTGAGCAGGAACCACATCACCACTCTGGTGTGGGGGGATCTCGCGCACCTCTCTCTACCTCCCTCAAATACCTTCCACTATCGCTCTACTGACTTAAGCATCGGAGGGTTTTCCCCAGGGAACCATCCCTGGGCCTCCTGATTCGTTTCCCTTTCTTTGCAGTTCACTATCCGGTGATCACCCTCCCAGCTCAGGACCAGCGTGAGATCACGCCCCTTCATCTGGCGCCGTCTGTGGGAAACGACCAAAGAGCCAGTATGGTGAGAAGAAGTTCAGGGAGGAGGTCCGCCGGCGACAGGGGAAAGGCCATGGTGGCGGCGGGGGAAGGCCTCTCACAAGCCTCCCAAAACCCCCCCTCCGGGGCCAGCACTCCCGCCGACGGACCACCCCCTCCCCCTGCGGTAGGGCTGCCGCCCCCTCCTCCCCCGGTGGTAGGGCTACCGCTCAACGGCGGCGCTGACGCCTTCCAAGCCCTCAACGCGAAATTGGATGTCCTTGTGGAACTCATGAGGACCCAGGCGCCCAGGGATGGAAGGTCACGCGCCCCTCCGGAGAGCCCTCCCCGTGAGAATGTGTCCCAACACACCACCGGAGGCCGCTTCACCCTCCGAGGACAGCAGCTCATCCGTAACAATGTAGGAGGACCCTCGCAAGCCCCCCTCTAGAGCAAGAGACTTCCTCCACGCCGAAGTGGGGCAGGCATGGGGCACGCCATCCCCTCCCGGAGATCGAAGTCCCCAGGGAGCGCCAGGACATCCTGCCTTCACGCCCCCTCAGCCCTACGGCGCAGCGGCAGCCGGAGCTATCCCTCCGACTGCGAGAATTCGAGAGGCGTTTCGCAGAGCAGGAGCGTGCCCTGCGAGCCCTGCAGAAGACCTCTCCGCTAGAGGACGAGGAGAGATCCCCATTCTTCGACCATATCTTGAAGGCAGAGGTATCTCCCCGAGCCTCCATCCTGACCTTCAAGCCCTACGACGGCCAGGGTGACCCGGCCGACCACTTCGACAGCTTCGACGCTCTGATGACCCTTCACGGAGCGTCCGACGCCATCAAATGCCGAGCCTTTGCGACCACCCTGGTCCAAGGCACCCAAGCATGGTTTCGGGCCCTCGCCCCCAGATCCATCCGAGACTTTAGGCAATTCAGGCGAGTATTCAAGGAGAGTTTCACCGGTAGCGGCCCCCCAAGGTCGGTAGCGGGGCTTTTGGCCCTCAAACAGGTGCAAGGGGAAAAACTTCAGGCCTACATTCTCCGATTCAAATCGGAAGCCCTGAGGATCCCCCGCCTGGGCATCGCCTCGGCCATAACCGCTTTGACCGGGGGCACCCATGATGAGAACCTCTGCCGCAAGCTTGTCCTCCACCCTCCCTCGACCCTTACTGCGCTAGTGACTCTGGCATTGCACCACGCCGAGTGCGAGGAAGTGCTCAGTGCATGCCGAGACGCAACCGGCTCGGGTCGGGAGGAGGACAAGAAGCGGGCACCCGAGCCAAGCTCAGGCCAAGGAAAAAGGAGGAACCGAGACGGAGAACACAAGGAACCGTCACGGAAGTACGAGCGGTACACTCCCCTAACCACTCCAGTATACGAGATTTATGAAGACATCAAAGGCTCGGGCCTCCTCCGCCAACCCGAGCCAATGAAGTCAAAGAATCGCAGTCGCAGCAAGCATTGCATGTTCCACAGCGACCACGGGCATCATACCGGCGACTGCCACCAGCTCCAGGATGAGATCGAGCATCTCGTCCGTCAAGGGCACCTCTCCCGGTTCGTGGCCGGGCACCAGGAAGACCGAGGCGCCCTAGAGGAGATCGACAACGCCCCCCGAGGGATCCACATCAACGTCATCGCCGGAGGAGCTGCATCAGGAGAAGATAGTGGCCGAGAAAGGAAGCATCATGTCGAGCGGGCGAGGCAAGCCATCGAGCCTCCCAGGGCCCCGCTAAGCGAGCCCCAGGTCATAGTCTTCTCCGACCAAGACCTGGAGGGGCTGAGCACCCCGCATGACGATGCCCTAGTGATATCGGCCACAATAAACCATTGTAACGTAGATAGGATTCTGGTTGACAATGAAAGTGCCCATGATGTATTATCCTACGAATGTTTCCTTAAGATGGGGGAGGATCCGTCTAAACTCCGCCCGATCCGGACCCCCCTGTGCGGGTTCAATGGCCAGGCCACTTATCCCGAGGGAGCCCTAAGCTTGTCGGTTACTCTTGGCACCCCACCCAAAACCGTTACAGCCATGGTAGACTTCATAGTGATCAAAGGTATGATAGCATACAACGTAATCTTTGACCGAGGAATCCTCATCCGGAAGAAAGCGTTGCCTTCTACCTATCACCAAAAGATAAAGTTCCCCACCAAAAATGGGTTGGGGGAAGTCCGAGGCAACCAGGCAATGGCCCGAAGGTGCTACAATATCTCGGTTGAAGCCACAAGGTCGGACGGGAAAAACAAGGGCCCCCGGGAAGTCGAGGAAAAATCCACAACCGCCGAACCTGGAGGCGAATTGCTAGCGGTTTTCCTAAACGACGACCCGACCCTAGGAGTAAAGATCGGAGCCGACCTAACATCTGAGGTTCAACAGCAATACAAAGAGTTCCTTTCCGCGTACATCCGGATCTTTGCATGGTCTGATGATCAACTCCCCGGGATACCGGAAGAGACGGTGGTGCATAAGCTCAACCTCGACCCAACCATGAGGCCCGTGCAACAACGCAGAAGGAAGCATGCGCCAGAGAAGCAGACGTGATGTGACACGACCCCTCGGACCTAGATTTGCAAGCAATCGAACCGAACGGCGGACCCACTCAAGCGGGTTCACCCGCGTCGCGCACACCCGGGTCCGCAGGTGGACCGGCGATAGTGGTGAGGGTCCGAGGTTGGACCTTGCCTTTCCGGGGATTTGACCAGCTTGGGCTGAACCCCCTAAGGGCCTGGGATGCCCAATTCCATGGGCGGCCAGCACGCCAAGGGCATGGGATGTAGTGGCTCTCTCACAACTCGCTCCGCGGGGCACTCAATTAGATGGCAATTTGAGATCGGGCGCTCACCTCACCGCCGATGGGCAACTTAGAAACAATACAAAACTAAGCAGAGTTGAACCAGAAAGGAGAGAGGGGGCCATAAGCTCACCTGATCAGCGTGAAGATGCCGATCCCGGCCGGAGACGATGGCGAGCGGGGAGGCGTGGGTATGCACCCGCACGCCGCGCCGATGTAGCTTCGGATGGCGACCTGCTAGTACACTCACTACACCTCACGTAGGAGGGGGATCTTGGGGTGAGGATTAACTTGATTTACAACCAAAACTACCTCCACGCAGGGAGGGGCGTTAAGCCGGCCAGGCGGGGTGGGGTAGTGAACTAGCTAGTGCCGAATGATCTGCCCCAATCTAGAATACTCGGACAGGGGGTTGATGTAGACGCTGCCACGCACTCCTCCGAACTCAGAAGTTGACGAAACCAGCGTCAAAACATCGCTGACAGACCCAAGAAAGCCTGTGAATTTTTGTGGGTGGTCCCGACGTCGTCACCGGTTGGGGCGATCTCTGGAACAGGGACCCTGCGCTCTGGTTCTGGCCATCCCAGGGAATTGCAGCTGCTTGCCGTTGGTGCCACGGCTGCTCCCGGAGTCTGATTGAGGCAGAACCAAGTCAAGGATGTCCGTGGATGATTCCTCTTCTAGCAGCAAGCAAGCATAACACCGGACGATGTCGGGGCGGCGAGGAGGGGCCCGTTGACCGTGGGGGGGTCAGGACAGGACCCGAATGAACTGTCTGCGCACCTGGGAGAGAAAATTTAGAAAATGCTCTTCCTGATGCCGAACGGGACACCGCTTGTTGGTGATGGTGGGTGCCTTGTGGTATCAGCTCTCGGCCAAGTGGCGCCTTCATAAGTTGAGGAGTGTGGCCGTGGTAGCCTTTGCACTGCAGCTCTGGTTCAGGTTCTGGTCCTGGTTGTGCAGTTTGATGAGAACGGGCGCCACGCACTGTGCCGAAGTCAGAACGAGGCGAGACCACCTCGGGAGTGTTGAGGACGTGGAGAAGAAGCAACTCTCAGAAGAGAGTTTAGGCTGATTCGTGCTACTGACGTCGGTGCAGGCTCTGATAGACGGACCTCAGGTTCTGGTTCAAATCTGGTGCAGCTGCACGAGAATGGGCACCACGATCTGTAGTGAGATCAGAACGAGACTATTCCACCTCGTGAGCGTTGAGGACTTGGAGAAGAACCAACTCTCAGAAGAGAGTTCGGGCTGAATCATGATGTTGACGTCGGTGCAGCCTCTGCCAAACGGACCTCAGGTTCTGGCTCACATCTGGCGCAGCAGCACGAGAATGGGCACCACGATCTGTAGCGAAGTCGGAACGAGACGATTCCACCTCGCTTGCGAAGAAGACTGGAAGACCTTTCCGGAAATGTATGGTGCACCTCCAGATGATGTCGGACAGCACCGGAGCAGTCTCTGCAAGTGGAGCTTCCACTGCTGCCTGCCAACTGGATAGAGTAGGTTGGTGAAATGAAGTTGATAATGGTGGGAAGGGGTGAAGGGGCTGCAATGGGGAGAGGGCTAATGGCTGTGGGGCTTGGATGGAGGTGGATAGAGGTGGTGGAGAGGCTGGAGAAGAGGGCTGGGTCGCAGCTAGCAGGTGGAGGGGGAGGGGGGATGCGGCCAAGGGTGGAGGGTGAGAGAGAGAGAGGGGGGGCGTAAGTGGCTTGGAGGGAGAGGGAAATTTGAACTAAGTTTAATGTGGGGTTGGTTAATGTGGCCTTGGGAAGGGGAGGAGTTGCCTTGGGGAGGGGAAAGGTTACTTGGGAGAGGGGATTCTCTCTTGGGAAAATGAAGGGTTGTATGGGGAAGGGGAAAGGTTGCTTGGGAGGAGGGAGAGGTGCCTAGGAGAAGGGGCTTCCACCTAGGGGTTGGAGGGGGATTAAATGGGAGGTATGGGGAAGGGGGAGGGGTCTTAATTAGAGGTGAATAGGGAGGAGAGAGAGTGAATTTCGAAATTTAGAGAGAGAGGGGAGGAGAGAGAGAGGGGTTCACCCCTTTTAGTGAGAGAGAGAAGAAGAGAGAGAGAGAGCTAGAGATAGAGAGAGAGAGATGCACAAATGCTTTGGCAAACTTTTATCAATACTTCATTAGATTACAAATGAGGGATTGGGGTCCTATTTATAGGAATCCCACAATTACACATAAGTCCCTGACTCTTGGACTACTAACACTAAACCAAGGGGAAGGGGGCGCCCCTGGGCCTAGCCCATATAATTGGGCCCAATAACACACATAATGACTTAAGACTTAGGTAAATAGCTACCTCACCTAGGTATTGGACTCAAATAAAAGGAAAAGTACATGATAAGAAAATGAAAATTACATCATATGACTCGAAATAAAGTGGTGAACAAGATGTAGCATGCGTGGCGAGCATCGGGGTCCTTGATCAAATGAAATTACTGGTGATGTCCTCATCAAGACGAGTATCAAGGAGCAGGTCACCAAGGGGCAGAAGACTGGCCTTTTCAGACCGGTCTTGTACCCGACATGGCTAGCTAACGTCGTCCTGGTGCCGAAAGCTTCAGGAAAGTGGCGGATGTGCGTGGACTTCACCGACTTGAACAAGGCTACTCCAAAGGATTGCTATCCCTTGCCGAGCATCGACCAACTGGTTGATTCAACCTCGGGCAATGAGATACTCAACTTCCTAGATGCCTATTCAGGTTACCACCAGATAAGAATGCACCCCGAAGACATCGAGAAGACCACCTTTATCACCGACTTCGGCGTACACTGCTACACCCGGATGCCTTTCGGGTTGAAGAATGCCGGAGCCACATACCAAAGGCTGGTCAACCATATGTTCGAGGGACAGCTCGGTCGGAACGTCGAGGCCTATATTGACGGCATGCTCGTGAAGACCCCCAAGGCCGAAGACCACTTCACCGACCTAGCAGAAACTTTTGACACCCTCCTGAAGTACAACATGAAGCTCAACCCCGCCAAGTGCGCCTTCAGAGTAAGGTTCGGGAAATTCTTGGGCTTCTTAGTCACCCAGTGTGTGATCGAGGCCAACCCCGACAAGGTCCAGGCCATCCTGGACATGCGCCTGCCCATCTGCATCAAATACATTCAACGCCTTACCGGGTGCATTACTGTGCTCAGCAGAGTCCTATCCCGCGCGGATGAACGATGCCTACCCTTCTTCAAACTGTTGAGGGGGCCCAAAATGGCATCTGCTACATTCACGTGGGACGAGGAATGCCAAAGAGCGTTCACCGAGCTTAAAGAGTTCCTGGCTTCACCCCCAGTGCTTTCCAAGCCCATCCCAGGTGAAGCCTTGCATCTCTATCTCTTGGCGACTCCGTCTACGGTTAGCTCGATCCTAGTCAGAAATGACTCAGGAATCGAAAGACCGGTCTACTACACCAGCAAGGTACTCAATGAGGCTGAGAGAAGGTACCCCGCAACCGAGAAACTCATGCTAACGTTGGTTACCTCGGCCAAGCGCCTCCGACCCTATTTCTAAGGGCACTCCATCACCGCGTTGATCGGCGAACCATTGAAGAGGATCCTCACTCACCCTGAAGCCTCAGGACGCCTCATCAAGTGGGCCATCATGCTCGGGGCCTACGATATATCGTACCGGCCTCGCTCGGCTATCAAAAGCCAGGCGCTCACTGACTTCATCGCCGAGAGCACCATCCCGACTAAAGAAAGATCTCCATCCGTACCTGGGCCGACCTGGGAACTGTTCATCGATGGATCTTCCAACTCAACCGGAAGCGGCGCCGGCATCCTTCTGAAGTCCCCCGAAGGAGTAGAGCTACAGTACGCTCTGAAGTTCAACTTCCAAGCATCCAACAACGCTTCCGAGTATGAGGCCCTCATATCGGGAGCCCGCATGGCCGGCGGTTAGGGGCTGAGCGAGTCAGGATTCACACCGACTCCCAACTGGTCGCTAGCCAGGTCAACGGTGATTATGAAGCTAGGGAGGCACGATGATCAAATACCTCCAACTGGTCAAGACTGTGGCACAACAGTTCGAGAGTTTTGAGGTAGTCCGAATAGCTCGGGAGGAAAACTCCCGAGCGGACGCCCTCTCTCAGCTGGCCTCCTCTCTTGACCTCGAGGGTACTCGATCGGTCCTTCTCGAAGAGCTAGAGCACCCGAGCATCGATTCGGAGCTCCTAGTTGTTGACTCAGCCACCCCAAGCGACTGGCGTGCCCCCTACCTGTCGTGGCTCAAGACTCCCAGGAGCCTCCGACCCTCGGAAGCCCGAAGATTGAAATACCAAGCTCAGCGATTCGTCACTCTGGATGGTGCACTCTACCGGAGATCCTTCTCCGACCCTCTTTTGAAGTACCTCGGTACTGACGAAGCCGACCGAGCGATCGCAGAAGTTCACAAAGGTCTGTGCGGAGCGCATTTGGGGGGAAGGTCGCTCGCAAGGATCTTGCTACGGCAAGGTTATTGGTGGCCCACCCTATAGCGTGACTGCTCGGCCTACACACAACGTTGTGACCGCTGCCAGCGATTCGACCACTTGGTCCATCAGCCAGCAACGGAGCTTATCACCCTAGCCGAGCCTTATCCTTTCGCTCGCTGGGGAATCGACATCCTCGGGCCATTCCCCACGGCCCAGGCCCAGAAGAAGTTCATTATCGTCGCCATCGACTACTTCACTAAGTGGATCGAGGCCGAAGCCACTGCAAGGATCACCGAGACAGTCGTCTGGAATTTCATCTGGAAGTCGATCATCTGTCGCTACGGCATCCCCCGGGTGATAGTGAGCGATAATGGTCGGCAATTTGATTCTCGGTATTTTCGAGACAGATGCGCCGACCTCAATATTCGCAATCACTTCACTTCGGTCGCCCACCCTCAGGCTAACGGGCTGGTCGAAAATGCCAATAAGACTATCTTAAAAGGCATCAAGACTAGGCTCAGCAAAGCCAAGGGCAGCTGGCTCGAGGAATTGCCGAACGTACTTTGGTCGCACAGAACGACTCCCAGAGCGGCAACCAGTGAAAGCCCCTTTCAGCTGGTGTACGGTACCGAGGCCGTGATCCCGTTGGAGATCGGCAACCCCTCCCTCCGAGTCATCTGCTTCTCATCCGAGACAAACGACCAGAAACTGCTCAAAAATCTCGACTTAGCAGATGAAATCCGGAAGATTGCCAGCATCAGAGCAACGGAATATCGACGCTGCCTCACTCGATACTACAACGCCAAAGTCCGAAACAGACACTTCCAGCCGGGAGACTTCGTCCTCAGGAAAGTCGAAGCCTCTCGACCACTTGAGGCGGCGGGTAAGTTATCCCCTAACTGGGAAGGCTCCTACCGAGTGGTCAAGACGCTCAGAAAAGGAGCATACCGTCTATCTACGATGGAAGGAGAGCTCATCCCTCGGACCTGGAACGCAACTACATTACGCAAGTTCTACTTCTGAGTACTGAGTATTGTGCAAACGACATGAGATAAAACAAAAGGCTCTTTCTTTTATTCAAACAACCCGTTTGTACATCAGGAAGGCCGAAGCCAATAGAATACATGTCAAAAAAGTAAAAGATCCATCTGCGCCATCGTATGAGCCCATCGCTCGGCTGACTCGGATGACCTTCCTGCGTCCAGCCACTGACTCTGCCTCGTGTAGAAACTGGCTCGGATAAAGGATAGTTGACCCCGTTGGCTCGGGCAGCTCGAGACAAAGGTGACAGAGGGATTAAGAAAGAGAAGGCTACCTTCCAAGTTGAACTTGGAAGAGAAGGGGGAGAGGGAATGCATATGAAAGCATCTCCCCGCCAAACTGCCAACTCTTTGGAAGAAAGAGAGTGCAGGCACCCTCCGAAGAGTGAAAGAAAGGAGGACCAGAGCAGAAGAGGGAAAAAGAGGCTGCAAGAAAGAAAAAGAAACCAGCAGAGCTGGATGAGGAGGCAGGGGAAGGCCCGGAAGGGATGGAGCTTAGTTGGCTTCCTCCTCCCATCCGTGAAGCGAGCAGGAAGGGACGGGCAGCAGGGATGTCTGATGCCCCCATCCGTCCTCCATCTCGCCCCCCTGCAAGCGCCGCCGGAACTGATAAAGGGAAAACGGCGTGCCTCCGCACGTCGAACCCTTTTCAAGTCTGCCCGCCGGCCGTCGAATCCTCTTCAAGTCCGGAGCAGCAAGAACTCTCTGCCCCCCGTCGTCGGCAGCCTCATCTTCCGGAACTTCCTCCATGCTCCGAATACAACGGCACAACGCTACGTGAAGAAGGAATGAGGAAAGACTGTCAGGGAAAACCCTAAGCGGTGGAGAGGAAGGGACGCCCTTCAGTCCTTTTATAGGCAAAGGGAGGCTACTCGCCTTAAATGATTCTCTCCTCGAAAACACGCCAAAGGGATTTCTCCCTACGAACGGTCACCTCAAACTTCTCACCTTCCGCCCCAGCGGGATACACGAAGCGGCCAGGCATTCAAAGCATAAAAAAATGGAAAGACGCCCTGTCAGAGGATCACCCAACCATTATGCGAGATTCACGCAGAAAGTATCGGCTCTTTCCAACCACTGCAGATGTGCTGAACAAAATACGGCAATGGCGATATGGAACAGATAAGTCTTCATCACAATGCTACTGCCTTATTTATCTCTACATAAAAAAGGAAGTCTTTTTCTTTAAAAAGGAAAAAGGTATACAAAAAGAAGAAGCGAAATAGATACATCAGGCCTCTGGCCCACCTTGAAGACCGAAAATAGAGGGCTCGAGCGGTCTGCCCCCGGCAGCCTCAGCGACGGCCGACCCTGCCACTGACCCCACCGGCGTGGGAACTGCCTCGGTTGCGTGCCCTCCCGAGGCATCCGGAGTTGGTGACCCCTCGGACGATGAGCCCTCGGGATCCTCTTCATCCTGCGCCGAAACAGAGGAACTGGAGGATGACAAGTCCGAGTCATAACATTGACCGGACGGGAAGTCAACCACTCCGGACGCCTGCTCCTCGGCGTAAGAGATGGCCCGGTTGTAGCCCTGCTGGAACCCCTTGCGGATGCCCCGGCGAAGTCCTAGCTCGTAGTAGGGGAGGGCAGCCTCCTTAAGGTCGAACCGGTAAGCCTCTGAGCTCTTGTATTGCTCGAGAGCCTCCGCCCCGGCCGATCCCACCCTACCGGCGAGCTCGGCCTCCCTCTGCTCCGCCTCGGCTGCCTTCCGCTCGGCCTCAGCAGTCCGCCCTTCGGCCACCGCCACCTGCTTCTCCGCCTCAGCTCGATCAGCCTCGGCCTCCCGCCGAAGACGCTCGGCTTCCTCCGCGCGGTCTACTAGCTCGGCACGCTCGGTCTCCCACCGGCCGTCCAGCTCAACGCGTGCTAAGCGCTCCTCTTCGAGAAGCCGGTTCTTCCTCTCGAGCGATTCACGGGCCTTGGCTAGCTGCTCGGCTAGCGCCCGGGTCTCCACTTGGCTCGACCGTACCAGCTCCCTGATTGAGGAAAGCTCCCGCCGAAGCCCGTCACGCTCCTCGACGAGCCGAGTCAACCTCCTGTCCGACCCACCGAGGGTCCAGGCCAGGTTCGCTCGCTCCCACTCCGATCGAGCGTACGCTTCTGCCAGAACCGCCCCCATCTGGGCCAGGGCCAAGCCGCCCTCCATAACCCCAACGAGTCGTGGACGGGAAGTGCTGCCTACCTCCCCCCCTCACCTTTGTGGATATACCGCGACATACCTGGTGCAGGGGGGCCGAGATACCCAGCCTCTCCAAGGCCGCCGGAACGGAGAACCCCCCATCGCCCGGCGCCCCACCGTATGGCCCGGATCGAGCCCCAGCCTCGGTCGCCCCTCGCGCCCCGGCCGGATTTTTCTGCGGCCTCTCAACATGGAGCGGCTTGGCACTGGCATCACCACCTAAAGCGCCAGCCTCGGCCGCGATCACAGCATCCCCAACATCGGCCACGGCTTCCTCGGCTCCGGCCGAGGGGAGAGCCGGGTCGGCCCCGCTGCCAGTTGCAGGGGCACCCTCGGCCCCCTCGGTCCCGGCCAAAGGAGGAACCGAGCCCGCATCGTCGCCGCCCGCAGGGGCAGCCCCGACCTCCTCGGCCCCCTCTAGCTCGGCTGGTGGGAGAGCCCGCCCGGTAGGGTCGGCCCCACCATGCCCGGCGGAGGGGTGAGCCGCGGTAGGGTACCCCGGCCTTCTTGGCCCACTTTCTGGCCCTCGCAGCGGCCCGGATCATACCCTCCACAGGGTCCTTGCGCTTGGGTCCCCGCGGTCTGGAGGATTCACCCTGGGCCACTCCCTTGCCCTTATCTTTGGTTCGGGAGCGACCCACGGGAGCAGTCGGTTCGTCGACAGCCGAGTCATCTCCAAGCTCGATCACCTCTGCGGCCTCCTTCAGAGGCTCCCGCCTGGTGTCTGCACGAAGAAGAAGATGTGTTCAGGAAAAGAAAGATGACCCCCACATCGAAGGAAAATCTAAGTTGTGGCACCTGAGCCCGACGGGTGCAGCCGCGTGAGAAGACACCGCTCGATATTCTCCGGTGTCACCAGTTCCTCGGTGGACTGGCGGTGCTTCAGCAAGATGGCTGCATACTTCTCCACGTGAGGGGGGAACTCGTCCTGTCTAGGAGGGATATTAGGGTGGAAATTGGGGATTACCAGGCACCTCCAGGTTTCCTCCACTGAACAAATCCCCACCCAGAAGAATTGGGTCTTCCACCCCTTATGCGAAGAATCCTTCGCCGCCAAAGAGATACAACTCCTATTCCGCCTCGCCTGGATGAAATAGAAGCCCTTCCCAGCCGAAGGATGTGCTTTCAACTCAAAGAAATAGTGGAAGAGGTCCATGGAAGGAGGAACTCCGCACTGGCGGCAGAGAATACGGAAGGCGGAAAGGAGGAGATAAGAGTTGGCTACCAACTGAATGGGCGCCAACCGAAAAAAATCAAGAAGCTGAAGGATGAAAGGTTCCAAAGGAAGGCAAAATCCACCCTTCCACGATAGAAGAAACATACAGACGTGGCCTGTACGAGAGTCCAGGCTCATCTCGTATGGAGTAGTAGCGGCAAAACTGAACTTGTGGGGCAGGCGATACTGGTGCTCCAGCCTCCTCACATCCGCCTCCCCCAGTTCGCTATAGTTGGGGACCGGCGCCCTCGCCACCGGCTTGTCCTCCCACTCCTCAACCTCTGAGCGATGGTCTGCCATGGAATCAGGAGAAGACTTTGAGGAAAGCCGATCTCGAGACCCTAAAGATTCAGGGGGAGGAGGAAGCTGTCGGACGGCCTCCGCGGTTATCTCCGCCAACTCCTCAAACGCCGCTGCAAGCCTCTGCTCTTCCGTCGTGTCCCCATGGCGCATCAAAGAGCCCCAAAAAAAAAAACGAAGGAGAGCCAAAACCCTAAATACGGAGGGAGTATGGAATGGCAACAAGTGCCCAACGCCTATAAACCCACGCGGGAGGCGGCGCGTCGTTCCGACCTCCGAGAAAAGGGGGCCCCTTCAGTTCAAATCCGTCAGGATCATCATTAACACAGGCCCAGGTGACCACGACACATGGCTTCCTAACACCACCAGATCTCCACCCACCTGAGCCACGCTGGTCTGAAACCGCAAATAGCTACTCGTCCGAGCTTACTAAAGCTCGGGAGTAGGAGGGGGACAAGTGGAGAGGGGGATTTCTGTAGCCCAATTAAGAGCAGCCAAACTAGGCCCATCAGGACCGAACGAGGCTCAGCTCATCCAAGTGACAGCCCTCTAGGGCCCACTTCGGCAAAAAAGCCCAATAAAGATCACTCGGGATCCCATCCTTCCTCGGCGGCCCTTAGGCTCGGGAGGCCCGAACGTCAGAACGGAGGAAGACCCACGCCCGAGCTATCCCTCCACCGGGATAAGGGCGAGCGCTCCGCGCCCACTCCGACCTGACAGCATCCGAGCTACGCCTATCACCCGGACAGGGTTGGCACCTCTTATGCTTGGATCGACTGACAAGTGTTTATCCATGCAGCCGTTGAAAGCCCTTTATGAGCAGGAGTTTAGGGGGATAAGGGAGCCATGATCCCTCAAGGCCATGAAGAGCCCACGACAAGGACGTAACGATCCCACGATGAGGACGTAACGATCCCATGATGAGGACGTAACTCCCGCCTAAAACTCCTCAGCTTATGGGACTCATCAGGGGAGCTCGCTATATAAATCAGGGACTCTCTCCGGCGGCAGGTAAGGCACATACAAGCCTAAAACTCCCTGAGCAGGAACCACATCACCACTATGGTGTTGGGGGATCTCGCGCACCTCTCTCTACCTCCCTCAAATACCTTCCACCATCGCTCTACTGACTTAAGCATCAGAGGGTTTTCCCCAGGGAACCATCCTTTGGGCCTCCTGATTCGTTTCCCTTTCTCTGCAGTTCACTATCCGGTGATCACCCTCCCAGCTCAGGACCAGCGCGAGATCATGCCCCTTCAGTCATGAAATGAAAGACAGCCAATATTGTTAAGATGGAATGATAAAAAGTCAACACTACTGACTATTCAAAGAGGTGACAAAAGGTCAATGTCAGTTATTAATTGCATTGAAGCATACAAGTCGGTGCATATACCCTCTGTCTGTCAGGTAAGGTCAATGTACATCTCAGACTGAAGCATAAAGGTCGGTGCTAGTATATATGAGTACTCACTAAGGTCAGTGCTAGTGTGTACAAATACTCACTAAGGTCGACGCTAGTGTGTATATGTTTTTCACCAAGATCGGTGAATGTTTTGTGCATGTGTGAAAGGTTGGTGCATGTTTTACACAAGGTCTGTGCATATTTTTACCAAGTGCTAACCAAGGTCGGTACATGTTTCTACTGCAATGCATAAGGTCTGTGCACGTTTTCATGCTACCTGTTCAGGATAGTGCACATCTTGTTTGGCTGCATATAAGGTCGGTGAACGTTTTGGTTTCAACACTACAAGTATGTGCATGGTTGGTTTCAATGCTTCAAGGTCGGTGCACATGAACAATGAGCTTGCATAAGGTCTGAGCATGTTCATTCTCCAAGTCGGAGCATATGCATAAAAACTTAGTTATGCAGGTCGGAGCACCTTCATCCTAAGTCTAAGCACATGCATATGATTTGTTCATTAGAGTCGGTGCACATGCATACTCCATGCCTTCTCAAGTCTGTGCACCCTGTATGCATAATGCTCAGACAGGTCGGTGCATCTCTTACACTTGTCTAAAATACATTGATGCATCTTTGTATGACTCATACTTTGATCAAATTTCTTATAAGTCAGAGCATATTGATTATAACTCATGATCACATAGTGTTTGACAAAATGCCTTATTCACAGGGACATAATTATGAATAGTGAGCAACCAGGATCGAACACTTCAAGTGCTGGAGATAGTCACATGGTTCAAGTTTCTATCTCGCAGGCATGTGATCCAAGGCGAAGTCAAGACTAGAGATTCTGCCACATGGACAGCTTATCCTCAGCGTCTGCCACGTGGACTACCAGTAGTGTATCATGATCGACATTCTTTGGGCGAGAAACGTGTTTCCCATGCGCCAGCTCTCGTGAGGCTATATAAAGAGGCCAGATCTTTCAGATGGTTATATAGAAAAAGGAAATTAGGAGAATCGGAGAGAAGGGGATCAGGAAGCTCGAAGAGAGATACATCAGAAGTAGTCTGAGAGAGCAAGAGAAGTAGAGAGAAGAAGAGAATCCAAGGAAGAGAAGAGTTCATGAGAGGGCTTTGGAAAGAGAAAAATAGAGTGCCATAATTCAATGAGAGATTGTGAGATAGTGAGAAGAAGAAGAAGAGGAAGGGAGAATTCAGGAGATCGTGAGTTCATGAGAAAGTGGAAAGATAGCTCGAGGAGAGGAAAGTGAAGCTGCCTGAAGATCTGTTCAACTGGCCTTTGGATTAGATCCAAGACAGTCTGCTCCTGAGAGAGCTACATTTTGTGTATTCATTTCTAGCTATTCTTTGTTTCATCTTTGTTTTCTTTTATTCAAACATTAAGCTGTGTATCAGCGGATAGCTAAGTTGTAATGCTCAACAGATAGTTAAGCTGTAATGCTCAGCAGATAGCTAAGCTGTAATGCTCAGCGGATAGCCAAGCTGTAATGCTCAGCGGGCGAGGTTGAATCCTCGGATAGCAAGCTGTGAGGCTCAGCAGAGCAAGCTGTGAGGCTCAGCGGTCTAGGCTTTATTCCCCAAAGCTGTGGATCAGTGGTTTGTAGGGATCTACTCACCAAAGCTGTGGATCAATGGTTTTCAAGCTGTGTGTCAACGGAATCCACACTCAGGTCTGAGTGTGGAGTGGATGTAGGTGAAAATCGAACCATCTAAAAATCCTTGATCCTCGTGTGATCGTTGTGCTTTCAATCTGTTATTGATTCACGATAGATGTTTGATTAGGCTCGCTTTATTTATTGTTCTACAGTTAGCATTTGATTTCATCTTCTTGTAATCTGAGTGACTTGGTAGATGGTATTTCATCTTCACTCAAATGATAATTAGTGGAATCATTTGATTACTGTATATCTGTAGGTCATCATATCTGATCGGATTTGAGTATGCTAGCATATCTTCTTAGAGCCATTCAATTCTATTTCTGCACAAATCTTTAAGAGACATCATTAACTCCTCAAATTTTAAAGGGGATTCATTCACCACCCCTCTGAATGTCGGTTTTCACCATTACATCGTTCTAACAATTGGTATCAGAGTAGGTCTCTGACTTTTCAGATCCAACGATCTGCAGAGGATCCTGCCGTATTTGGTGCTTTACTACTTATTGCTTATTCTGGTGAAATATTGTTTTCAGCTCATTACTATGAATTTACTTAATTATTTTTCAATGGCTCATCCACTGATTTTTAATGGTTCTAACTTTTATTCCCTGCTCAGGAACATCTGCAGGTATGTTAGATCTATTGATCCTGATATATTGAAATTACTTTCACATGGTCCATATAGACTACCTAAGGATTAGTCTAAATGGACTGATAATCATAGATCCAAACATGCTGATTGTCACGCCCCGAGCTTTTAATACAGCGGAAGGAATATCGGGAACGTGAATAGCCGGCAGGGTAAGCCTCTCGCAAGCAAGAAATCAGAGCGCAAGATAATCACACAAAAGTAATTACACAAGTATATTTTTTCAAAAATCTGATTTATTCATAATAATGACCCAAATGTACGTAAGATCATGACTTTAAACATCCTTACATCATAGACTCAAGACAATAGAGAATTACAATAGGACTCGACTAGACACTTGACAACTAGGTCTTCTCTCGATCCATTTGACCTATAATCACTCTCGGACCCGCTACTTGTATATTCCAAATCCGATCCATCAGTACTTCCTGGAAAATTGAGAAAGTAGGTATGAGCACACATGCCCAGTAGGTATCTTTGCATCAACATGAAGGTAATATTTAAATGATTAATGTCTTATCTCTAGATCTTAAGGTAAAAATAAGAACGCGATAAACAAGCGATATAAACCAAGATAACCAAGAATATAGAATCATGAAATAACTGAGCAAGTAGACGTGAGCAAGTATAGACCATGAACAAGCAAGATTAATCATGTAGAAATAAATTTGGCCTTTCATGAACAATAATGTACGAGCAAGTATCTAGAAAGTACTTTACACAACCTTGTAAAGGCCATGTACTAGAAAGTCATTAACAAGCATGTAATTTCCATAATGAGTCTCGTGATTTTTCACTCATTTATAAGAGAAAGTACTCCCAGTGCAATGTGACGCCAGTATCATCGTATCCCATGGTTTATAGCACGTTTCCGACAATCCTTCGAGGGGACTAGTATGGAGCCCTTGGACATAATCCGTGCCCGGTCTTGCATCTTCAAGTTATAAATCCATCTACTTCCACAAGATATAACAATAATTTCAGCCAATAATTCAATTTCAAATAATAAGTTTCATGACAAAGTAACCAAGGTATAGAACGTACCAAAATTGATATGAGATTTCAAAGAAGAATTAAAAGAATATTATACTCCGACGGCATTCCGGCAGCATAATAGTTGAAGAGGCGAGATCTCGCGCTGGATCCTGAGCGGGCTGTGGATCACCAGAAGATGAATCTGCAAGAGAGGGAAACGTATCAGAGGGCCCAGGGGATCTCCCTGGGGCAAAACCCTCCGATGGCTAAGTCAGTAGAGCTATGGTGGAAGCGATAATGGGGGGAGGAGAGAGCTGATGCACGAGAATCCTCTCCACCAGAGGGTGAAGCGAATCGTGCTCAGGAGCTAAGGGTGTGTGAATGCCTTGTTCATCTTACCTTCTTCCGGAGGGTATCCCTTGCTTAAATAGTGCGCTGCCTTCAGGAGTCTTGTAAGCTGAGGGGTTTCCGGCGGGAGTTACGTCTTTAACGGGGGCTTTCATGGCCTGATCGTGGGAACGTTATCCCCTCGGAGTCCGGCGGCTCCCCTGACTCTCCCGCTGGCGGGGGACTCTGAACGGCTGCACATGTGGATAAATCAACCGGCCTTACCGAGCTTCAGAGATGCTAGCTCATGTTCGAGCGATAGGCATGGCCCGGCGAGGGTGGGGTCGGATAGGTCGGCTGGAGCCTATCTCTCTCGGACGGGGAGAGGGCTTTAGGCCAGACCTTCCTTGGGACCTGACCGTTGTCTCGGGCCCTCCGAGCCTAGAAGGCCGCCGGGGAGAGTTAGTTCCTCGAGTCTTATTTATTGGGCTTTTCTTCCCTAAGTGGGCCCTGTGGGCTATCACTCGGGCGGGCTCGCCTGGTTGGACCTTGTGGGTCTTGTTGGGCTGCCTTTGTGGTGGGCTGCGAAAATCCCCCTCTCCACTTGTCCCCCTCCTACTCCCGAGCCAAGGAGGCTCGGATGAGTAGTTTTTCGAGGCTTTGGACCGGCGTGGCTCAGGTGGGTGGAATTCCGTTGGCGTTATGGAGCCGCTTATAGCAGTCGCCGAGGCCCATAATGATGATCCTGACGGATTCGAAACGAAGGGGCCCCCCTTTTTCTCAGAGCACGGAACGGCGCGCCGCCACCCTCAGGGGTTTTTAGGGGGCGCTGTTCATCGTTCTAGGCTTCCAGGGTTTTAGGCTTTCCTTGCTTCTTGATGCACCGTGAGAGCACAGCGGAGACGCGGAGCCTTGCGGCGGCGTTCGAGGAGTTGGCGAGGATAACCGCAGAGGCGGTCCGGCAACTTCCTTCTCCCCCGGACTCTTCGAGCTCGTACGAGGGATCTCCTCCCGACTCGATGGCGGATCAGAGTCTGGAGCTTGTGCCGGTGAGGCGGGAACCCATCCCCAACTGTAGTGAGTTGGGGGAAGCGGAGGTGCGGAGGCTGGAGCATCGTTTCCGCCTTCCTCTCAGATACAGCTTTGTTGCCGCCACTCTGTACGAGACGAGTCTGGATGATCATGATGAGCACATTTGCACCTTCCTTCTGGCTTGGAAGAGTGAATTTCGGCTCCCTTTCGATCCTTTCGTGCTGCAGCTTCTTAATTTTTTCCGGTTGGCGCCTATTCAGTTGGTGGCCAATTCATATCTGCTGCTCTCGGCCTTCCGGATTCTTTATCGTCAGCACGACATTTTTCCTTCCTTGGACCTCTTCCATTTCTTTTTTGAGTTGAAAGCGCACCCGTCGGCGGGAAAAGGCTTCTACTTCATCCAGGCGCGGAGGAATAGGAGCTGCATCTCACTTGCGGCGAAGGACTCCTCGCACAAGGGGTGGAAGACCCACTTCTTCTGGGTGAAGGCGATGGCGACGGATGAGATCTGGAGATGTCGAACCTCGCCCAACTTTCATCCGAATCTGCCCCCTCGCCAGGAGGAGTTCCCTCCCCACGTGGAGCAGCAGGTGGCTCGTCTACTGGAGGACCGTCGATCGACCGAGGAGCTGGTGACGCCGGAGAACATCGAACAGTGTCTTCTCTCACGGTTGACGTCGACAGGTATAGCCCTTGAGGCTCTTTTCCTCTATTTTTTTTTTTTTTGGAGAGGTAGCTTCTTTCCTCCTCCTGACTGGGGCTTCTCCTTGTTGCAGACGTGAGGTGGGAGCCTCTGGAGGAGGCGGCCGAGGTCATCGATCTGGGAGATGACTCGGCAGTCGATGAGCCTGATGCCCCGGTGGGTCGCGTCCATGCCCGAGATAAGGGCAAGGGGGCGGCCCCCGAGGGGACTTCTCGATCGACCGGCCTGAAGCGCAAGGATCCCCTGGTGGGGAAACTGCGGGAGGCCGCGAAGGCCAGTAAAAGGGCCAAGAAAGCCGGCTTTCCTACAGCCGTCGGGGGCGATTCTGGCTCGGCGGCACTCCCCCCTCGGGGGCAGGATGGGGCTGACCCCTCCGGGTTGGCTCTCCCTTCCGCCGGGCGAGAGGGGGCCGAGGAGACTAGGGGCCCCGCAGAGGGAGGTGATGGGTCGACTCTCCCCTCTGTGGGGGCAGAGGGGGCTGGTGCCGGTGTGGCCGGCGCTGGGACCGAGGGATTGGTCGGCGCGGATGGGGGTTCACCTGCGAGGGCGTCGCAACCCCAAGTGCCGGCAGTTTCTGGTGCGGTTGATCCTGCGGCGCCGGTCGAGGGTGGGGGTTCGCCCGGGGAGGCGTTGCAACCCCAACCGACCGTGGCGCGCGGGGCGGTCAGCTTCGCTGCCCGAACAGGGTCTTCTGGCGGGGTGCCCAGGGTGGAGCAGTCCCCTTTGCCGAAACCTCTGGTCAGGCTCGGTATCTCGGGTGACTTGTACCGGCTCTGTCGGTCGATCGCCGAGAGGACGAGGGGGGGAGAAAGGCGCAGCACTCCCGCCGGGGTCCTTGATGTCTTGATGGAGGGCGGCCTGGTCATAGCTCGGACAGCGGCCGTGATGGCGGAGGCGCACGCCCGAACGGAGGCAGAACGGTCGAGGCTCGCCTGGACCCTTGGTGGATGCGAGGGGAAACTAGCCTGGCTCGAGGGGGAGCATGAGGGGCTCCGGCGGGAGTTCCTCGCATTCAGGGAGTTGGCGCGGTCGAGCCGACGGGAAGCCGAGGCGCTGGCCGAGCAGCTAGCAAGGGCCCAAGAATCGCTCGAGAGGAAGAGCAAACGTCTAGAAGATGAGCATCAACGTCACATTGAGCTGGATGGCCTCTGGGAGCGTGAGCGTGCCGAGCTGCAGGATCGGGCGGAGGACGCGGAGCGCCTTCGCGCTAAGGCCGAGGCGGACCGAGCCCGGGCGGAGGGTCGGACGATCGAATCCGAGCGGAGGATGACTGAGCTAGAGGAGCGTCTGGCGAGGGCGGAAGAGCGTGCGGCCGAGGCGGAGCGGGCTCGGGACGGGCAGGTCGAGGCGGAGGCGATCGAGCGCTACAAAGGCTCGGAAGCTTACTCGGGGTAGCGCTCCGCCGGGGTGCCCGAAAGGGATTCAGGCAGGGCTATCGTCGGGCGATGAGCTATGCCAATGAGCACCTTGCCAGGGGCGATTTTCCTTACGGCCAGAGTTATGACTCGGATGAGTCAGTTTTTAGCTCCTCATCCTCGGCCGGGGAAGAACCGGAGGAGTCACCTCCAGCGGGGTCACCAACTCCGGAGGCTCCAGGAGGGCTCACGACCGGGACAGTTCTCGCACAGGCGAGGTCAGTGTCCGGGCCGGCCGTCACCGAAGGTATCGGGGGTGACGCGTCCCCTACTGTTGTTCCCGAGCTTCAAAGTGGGCCCGAGGCCTGATGTATTATGCTTTCTTTTGCCCCTTCCCCTTTTTGTCTATTTTTCCTTTTGTAAGAGGATTTCTTTATGGGAGGCAATAAAGGACTTACTTCGTTTGATCGTTATCTTTGCCGTGATTTGGCTGGCGTATCGGGGGCAGTTGGAAGGTGCCGATATTTTCTGCACCGTTTTCGCATGCCGATTCGGGAGACTTCTGGCGGGGCGTCCTTTCATTCCACCATGCTTTGAAAGTCGAGGCGCTTCGCGAATCCCGCTAGGGCGGGGGCCGAGGAATTGGAGGTGACCTTCTAGGGGAAGTCCTGTAGCGTGTTTTCGAGGGGGGGAGTCATTTAAGGCGCATGGCCTCCCTTGGCCTATAAAAAGGACCGAAGGGTGCTCCTTCCCTCTTAACACTTAGGACTCTCGCCGGTGGTCTGCTCTTATTCCCTCGTCTTCACTCTGTGTTGCGCCGCCGCGATCGGAGCATGGAGGACCCTTCAGAAGATGACGCTGCAGACGACGGGGAGCGGCCGGTTCCAGCTGTCCAGGAATAGCGGTCGGGTCCCACGGTCGCCGCGCGTGCATGAGACGGGTCCGACAGTTGCCGCGCGGATCTGGAGAGGGCTTCGACGTGCGGGGGCACGCCGTTTGCCTCCTCTTGGCTCCGGCGAGGCTTCCGGGTGGACGCCGAGATGGAGGGCGGATGGGGGAGTTAAGGATGCCGGCCGCCATTCCCCTCCCTGGGAGGGGAGGAGGCGGCTCCAGTTCCTTCCTCACCTCTGTCCGCAGCCTCTTTCTCTCTCTTTTGTTCTTCATTTCTTTCACTCTTCGGGGGCTGCTTTGATGCGGGACGGGACCACGGACACAACAAGCTCGCGATCGTCCCTTGATGAGGGAAGCGTCGGACGTGCACGGTTGAGAAACAGGCAAGAGCTAGGGTGGTCGGCTCGCACTTTCGTGCCCGGATCGGGTCACGGGACGGTAACGCTCACTCTCGCAGCAGCGGTGATACAAATAGAAAGCGAGCTAGTTACCCTATCATGCTCTCTAGCAGCGGCATAAACAAGCATATATGAGAATTAAGCAAAATGCCAAGTAAAGAGCGAAGACGATACCTCCACGCGCTCGGCGTGGGGACGACGGACCCGGCCGATCTCGCACTCCCGGGACAGTTAATACATAAAGATTACAGCAATGATGTAAAGCCCACTCCACGCAGGGAGGTAAAGGGTGACACAATGGAGCCCGGGAGGGCCGATTTCGGGTTGACGGGCGGCTTTCCGCGTAGCTTCGGTAACACCCGAACTAGTGACGGTGGGGCCCACGTGCTGTCCGGAGGGGCCGTGTGGGACCCGATGTCACCACTGTGGTGGGGACACTGGTGGAGGTGATCCCCGGGCTGGCGGCACGCTGGAACGTCGCCCGGAGGTCGGGCGGCTCCGATCGGCACCCGTCGGGTTTGCTGTCCACGGGCTGGTTGCTGCTGTTTTGCAGCGCGCGCTCCGGCGAGAATGGGCGCTGCGATCAGATCCGATGTCGGATTGACACGAAATTAGCGCCGTTAGAAAGCTGACTTGAAGTACTTCAATGTAGGCCTAAAGATCTGGCCTGGATCTTCGCTGATCTTGACTTATGGAATTTACAACCTCCTGTTGTACAGTAACTAAACACTCAGATCTGCAGAGCTGATCTCTGATAACTGCCGTTGACCGCTAGGAAGAACTTGGATTCAGACTTCGACTTCTTCATAAAAGTTGTAGGATTTTGAGTTGGGAAGATGGAAAAGTTAGTTTTGACACGTTTGGATGTGTCTATGAATTTATATGATTTATTTACTGGAGGAAGGTCGGGTCTGGGATCTGGCTGGAAGTACTGTAGCTCCGGTAGAACATGAATTTTGAAAAATAGGTAAAAGACTCAAAAAAAATTAATAAAAATTGTGGAGGTAGGGAAAAATGGATAGAAGTCCCAGTTAAATTGGGAGGTCAAAATAAATTCAAAAGGGTGGTAGAAGAGGACGAACTCAAAGGGTCTATCACTGTAGACAGAGACAGATCTGATCTGAGTTTGGGGAATGAACGAAGTGGAAACACTATGAAACGGGGGAATTTGGACCGGAATTTTTTTGTGGGGAAGGGGCTATAAGGTAGGAACCAACCCTCAAATTTTCACATCGATTGGAACTCGTGGCTGGCTTGAGGAATTTTCGAGCGGCACCTCTATCCAGCAGGACAGAACACCAAAGATGATCCCGTGGCGGCTCGAAGGCGGCACGAACGGCGGCGGCGGCGGCACCGGAGGTGGGGGAAAGGTGATACCACTCTATAATGGAGGTTTGGGAAGAGAGAAACCAGAGGGAGAGGAGCTGGGGGCGCAGCTAGCTTCACAATTTCACAAAATTTTCTGATTTTCATTGATTTTCACATAAAAATACAATCTTTTATATGATTCCAACCAAATCAATTGTCCACCCTTAGATCTAGGGATGGGGATTGAAGGGCTGGGATTGCATGCCACAAACACAAAAAAAAAACATTAAAAAATGAAGGGGGGGCGGCCTATTGACTATGGGTAGGTTTTGAATGGAAGGTTGAATGGAATGTTGAATGGTTGGTGGCCTACCTTGGAAAAATATGACCACTTGTCTCACATGTGGTCAATTGGCATTCCAACCTTCTAGATGGCCACCTAGGATGGTTGACCAGCCCCACATGGATGACATGGACCAATGTGAGAGGGCTGAGGGCCCCCTTGCTGGTCCTACTGACAAATTACATAGAAACCCAAACAATCCGTGGGAATGACGCATTGGCTTATAAAGCCGTACAATTGCGCATATACTTTCCCATGGATATACAAATAAACTAAAGGACATAAATGCAATATGAGAAGTACTAGCTTGGCGTCGATTCCCATCAACTCTCCTCGGGTGGGAGGAACTCGACCCCGTCGAGTAGGGGTACGGGTGCTCGGGTACTCCGGCGGATACGTCACCGTGCCATGTCTTGCGGGTATGCTCCACTCCAAGTGATCGTCACCTGCTCATTCCATATATACTCGATATGCGAACTGCTATGGGCTAAAGGTGGTCACTCCGAAGGCGCACTCTCAAAAGGGAAGAAAACAGCTCGAAGACTCACTAGGAATCACCGCTGAGTCCCTATAGGTGACTGATCCGGGTATAGATGTAGAACCGATCCCATACTCATCGAGTGAGATGACTCGCTTCACACTCATAAGAGAACGACAACGAGCTTGCACAAGACACATGCAGACTCACCATGCAATACACACAAACAATCGACTCAAACACACCACACAAACAAACCACACAAGAAAACACACTGACTCATATATGACCCTAGACTAGGGTGGTGACAACAAGCCCACTAGGTGGCTGCATCCTGGGTGGCGGGAGAGCTCTCCCACTCTTCCCCTCCCAAGGCATAGTACTCCTCGGCAAGCGCCTCATCGGCCTCGTAATCAACACACTCAGGCTCGGGAGGTACGGATCCTCCAACACCTAAGGCTAGGGTGGCGCGAGCGGGACACTCACTGGCAATGTGGCCAAATCCATGACAGTGGAAACACTGCACTCGTGATCGACTACTCTCCCCAATAAGAGGGGCCTTACCCTTATCCTCCCGACGGGTAGGGGGCGTAGGTAACAAGGGTGGGGGTGTAGGCGCCGTGGGCAACAGCGGGGGAAGTGTCGGGGCCAGGGGGCGGGCCATGTGTGCTGGGGGACGGGCAACGGGTGCCAGTGGATGGGGTGGAGGTAGATCCCGTGGTGGGGGAGGTCGAGGTCTAGGAGCGAAGTGCTCCTGACGGGTGGGCTCCTGAGGACGAGCCATGGGTCCCCTCGGGTATGAACCTAAGGAGCCACGGGAGTCACTACGGGGAGGAGCGGGGCTCCACCGGGGAATAGACTCGAACTCACCCTCGAATTGCTCCATCTCGAGAGCAACTTGATAAGCATCCTCCAGCTTGTCCACCTTACGGCGGAGAAGCTCATACCGTAGGTGTGGGCGTAGGCCACGCCGGAACCGAGAGACGGTAAGGGAATCCTCCTCCGTGGCATCACATCGTAAGTAGTATTCATCAAATTCGGCGATGTAGTCTGAGACGGACCGGTCTCCTTGGGTGAGACTTTGCCACTTCTCTATAAGACGCTGGCGGTAGGAGGTAGGGAGGTACTTCTTCCTAAGCTTCTCCCTCATCTCAATCCACGTATCAATCGGAGGTTCATGACGATGAAATAATAAATTCTCCATATTCCTCCAATAGGTTTGGGCTTGACCCAAAAGTTTCATCCTGGCATACTTGACTTTTTGTTGGTCCGACATCTCGAACCACTCAAAATATCGGTCCATACCAGCCTCCCAATCAAGGTAGACCTTTGGGTCCAAGGACCCGTCAAAGGTGGGAGGGTCGGCCCGAACGGTCCGAATGGCCCGTTCATCCATATCTTGGTCGTGGGTACGCCGTGTATGGCGATGATCACGACCATGCCCCCGATGCTCATTCTCGGACTCATAATCATGCACCTCGAGGACTTGGTGCCTCCTATTAGCTACCCTTTGACCCCTTGGAGTTGCGGGTTGTTGACCCGGCTCTGGTTGACCATGTGTAGGTGGGACGGGTGCTTGGACGGGGGCAATCGGTGGTGCCTCGGCTGGGCCTCTCTCTAGTGCGGTGACTCTCCCGACCAATCCCTGAACGGACTGGCTAGACCCGGCGGCCCTATCCTCTACGGCCTTCACCCTCTCTTCTAGGCGGGTGCCTAGATCATTCACTTGGGTACTCAACCCTTCCATCCTATCCACTCGGGTGCTTAGCACTTCAAAGCGATCACTCAACCCATCCATTTTTCCCATAAGAGTTCGGAACATAGTGGCCACCTCATCGAAACTATAGACTCGGGATTCCGCCATTGGTGGTGGAGGGGGTGAGTATTGAGTACCTCGACGAGTGGGCATGCAAGACACGGAGCAGGAGACACCGACTAATGCAAATGCACACTACAAGATGATGCACCTGGACGTAACCAAAACTCGGCACGTGGCGGAGTTAATCGATCCGAAGATCACTCGCGCAAGTGTGCGGTCTTCCCGATAGGCGTAGCCTAACGTTCGGACAACACCTTTTGATATACCGAGTAAAGGGATGCAAATGCGAAAAGACACTTTTTTTGTTTGTTTTAAAACAATGATGACCCTAAACACGACTTAGACCGACTAATGACTAGACGTAAATGACACTCTTTTTTTTTGACACCCTAGACTCAACTCGCTCTGATACCAAATTGATGCGGGACGGGACCACGGACACAGCAAGCTCGCGATCGTCCCTTGATGAGGGAAGCGTCGGACGTGCACGGTTGAGAAACCGGCAAGAGCTAGGGTGGTCGGCTCGCACTTTCGTGCCCGGATCGGGTCACGGGACGGTAACGCTCACTCTCGCAGCAGCGGTGATACAAATAGAAAGCGAGCTAGTTACCCTATCATGCTCTCTAGCAGCGGCATAAACAAGCATATATGAGAATTAAGCAAAATGCCAAGTAAAGAGCGAAGACGATACCTCCACGCGCTCGGCGTGGGGACGACGGACCCGGCCGATCTCGCACTCCCGGGACAGTTAATACATAAAGATTACAGCAATGATGTAAAGCCCACTCCACGCAGGGAGGTAAAGGGTGACACAATGGAGCCCGGGAGGGCCGATTTCGGGTTGACGGGCGGCTTTCCGCGTAGCTTCGGCAACACCCGAACTAGTGACGGTGGGGCCCACGTGCTGTCCGGAGGGGCCGTGTGGGACCCGATATCACCACTGTGGTGGGGACACTGGTGGAGGCGATCCCCGGGCTGGCGGCACGCTGGAACGTCGCCCGGAGGTCGGGCGGCTCCGATCGGCACCCGTCGGGTTTGCTGTCCACGGGCTGGTTGCTGCTGTTTTGCAGCGCGCGCTCCGGCGAGAATGGGCGCTGCGATCAGATCCGATGTCGGATTGACACGAAATTAGCGCCATTAGAAAGCTGACTTGAAGTACTTCAATGTAGGCTTAAAGATCTGGCCTGGATCTTCGCTGATCTTGACTTATGGAATTTACAACCTCCTGTTGTACAGTAACTAAACACTCAGATCTGCAGAGCTGATCTCTGATAACTGCCGTTGACCGCTAGGAAGAACTTGGATTCAGACTTCGACTTCTTCATGAAAGTTGTAGGATTTTGAGTTGGGAAGATGGAAAAGTTAGTTTTGACACGTTTGGATGTGTCTATCAATTTCTATGATTTGTTTACTGGAGGAAGGTCGGGTCTAGGATCTGGCTGGAAGTACTGTAGCTCCGGTAGAACATGAATTTTGAAAAATAGGTAAAAGACTCAACAAAAATTAATAAAAATTGTGGAGGTAGGGAAAAATGGACAGAAGTCCCAGTTAAATTGGGAGGTCAAAATAAATTCAAAAGGGTGGTAGAAGAGGACGAACTCAAAGGGTCTATCACTGTAGACAGAGACAGATCTGATCTGAGTTTGGGGAATGAACGAAGTGGAAACACTATGAAACGGGGGAATTTGGACCGGAATTTTTTTGTGGGGAAGGGGCTATAAGGTAGGAACCAACCCTCAAAATTTCACATCGATTAGAACTCGTGGCTGGCTTGAGGAATTTTCAAGCTGCACCTCTGTCCAGCAGGACAGAACACCGAAGATGATCCCGTGGCGGCTCGAAGGCGGCACGAACGGCGGCGGCGGCGGCACCGGAGGTGGGGGAAAGGTGATACCACTCTAGAATGGAGGTTTGGGAAGAGAGAAACCAGAGGGAGAGGAGCTGGGGGCGCAGCTAGCTTCACAATTTCACAAAATTTTCTGATTTTCATTGATTTTCACATAAAAATACAATCTTTTATATGATTCCAACCAAATCAATTGTCCACCCTTAGATCTAGGGATGGGGATTGAAGGGCTGGGATTGCATGCCACAAACACAAAAAAAAAACATTAAAAAATGAAGGGGGGGGCGGCCTATTGACTATGGGTAGGTTTTGAATGGAAGGTTGAATGGAAGGTTGAATGGTTGGTGGCCTACCTTGGAAAAATATGACCACTTGTCTCCCATGTGGTCAATTGGCATTCCAACCTTCTAGATGGCCACCTAGGATGGTTGACCAGCCCCACATGGATGACATGGACCAATGTGAGAGGGCTGAGGGCCCCCTTGCTGGTCCTACTGATAAATTACATAGAAACCCAAACAATCCGTGGGAATGACGCATTGGCTTATAAAGCCGTACAATTGCGCATATACTTTCCCATGGATATACAAATAAACTAAAGGACATAAATGCAATATGAGAAGTACTAACTTGGACGCCGAGATGGAGGGCGGATGGGGGAGTTAGGGATGCCGACCGCTATTCCCCTCCCTGGGAGGGGAGGAGGCGGCTCCAGTTCCTTCCTCACCTCTGTCCGCAGCCTCTTTCTCTCTCTTTTGTTCTTCATTTCTTTCACACTTCGGGGGCTGCTTGCTTTCTGTTCGCCTCCAGAGAGTTGGTAGATTGGCAGAGAGGAGACCTTCACGGCGCTCCTTTTTCCAGGTTGTTGCCAACTTGGAAGGTAGCCTTCCTCGCGTGAAAGGTGGCCTTCTCCTTGCTGTCCCTCTGTCACCCTTGTCACGGTCCACCCGAGCCAACTGGGTCGACCATCTCTTGTCCGAGCCAGTTTCTACGCGAGGCAGAGTCAGTGGCTGGATGCGAGAAGGTCAAGATCGGGTCGGCCGGGCGATGGCCGTTTGCCGCGGTGCTAGATGGATTTTTGCTTTTCACTATGTAATGTGCTGGCAGTTACCTTTCTGATGTGCCAACAATTATCTTGAATAAATGCAAAAAGGGGGTTTATTTTACCCGATTTGTTGATACAGTTTTCAGAAATAAAATCTGCGTAGTGTGGTTGCGTTCCATGTCCGGGGAATGGGTTCCCCTTCCATTGTGGCTAACCTATACGCACCTTTCCCGAGCGTCTCGATCACTCGGTAGGGGCCTTCCCAGTTGGGGGATAGCTTGCCCGCCGCCTCCAGTGGTCGAGAGGCTTCGGTCTTCCTGAGGACGAAGTCCCCTGGTCGGAATTGTCTGCCTCGGACCTTGGCGTTATAGTACCGAGTGAGGCGGCGCTGGTATTCCGTAGCTCGGATGTTCGCGATCTCTCGGAGTTCGTCTGCCAGGTCAAGGTTCTCGAGCAACTTCTGCTCGTTTGCCTCGGGCGAAAAGTTGATCACTCGGAGAGATAGATTGGCGATCTCTAACGGAACGACTGCTTCGGTGCCATATACCAGCTGAAAAGGGGTCTCACCGGTTGCCGTCCTGGGGGTCGTTCGGTGCGACCATAGTACGCTAGGCAGTTCCTCGAGCCAGCTACCCTTAGCCTTGCCGAGTCTGGTTTTTATGCCCTTCAAGATGGTCTTGTTGGCATTTTCAACCAGCCCGTTGGCCTGAGGGTGGGCGATCGAAGTGAAGTGGTTGCGGATATTTAGGTCGGCGCATCTGTCTCGGAAGTACCAAGAGTTGAATTGCCGCCCGTTATCGCTCACTATCACTCGGGGGATGCCAAAGCGACAGATGATCGATTTCCATACGAAACCCCAGACGACTGTCTCGGTGATCCTTGCTGTTGCTTCAGCCTCGATCCACTTGGTGAAGTAGTCGATGGCGACGATGATAAACTTCTTCTGGGATTGAGCCGTTGGGAATGGCCCGAGGATGTCGATCCCCCACCGAGCGAAGGGGTAGGGCTCGATCAGGGCGATAAGTTTCGTGGCCGACTGATGGACCAAATGGTTGAACCGCTGGCAACGGTCGCAATGTTGTGCGTAAGCCGTGCAGTCGCACTGTAGGGTCGGCCACCAGTACCCCTGCCTTAGCAGGATTCTGGCCAGCAACCGACCTCCTGAATGTGCTCCGTACAGGCCTTGATGAATCTCTTCAACAGCTTGGCTTGCTTCGTCGGGACCGAGACACTTCAGAAGAGGCCCGGAGAACGATCTTCGGTAGAGAGCGTTGTCGAGGATGACGAAGCGCCGAGCTTGGTACTTCATTCGGCGGGCTTCCCGAGGGTCGGAGGGCTCTCGGGAGTCCCGTAGCCAAGACAGGTAGGGGGAGCGCCAGTCGCCAGGAGTGGCCGAGTCAATGGCGAGGAGCTCCAAGTCTATGCTCGGGCGCTCGAGCTCTTCTAGGAGGACCGATCGTGTACCTTCCGGGTCTAGGGAGGAGGCCAGTCGGGAGAGAGCGTCCGCCCGAGAGTTTTGCTCTCGAGCTATTCGGACTACCTCGAACTCCTTGAACTGCTGGGCCAAGCTCCGGACCAACTGGAGGTATTTGATCATAGGTGCCTCCCGAGCCTCATACTCGCCACTGACCTGGCTTGCAACTAGCTGGGAGTCGGTGTGGATCCTGACTCGCTCGGCCCCCAACCGTCGGGCCATGCGGGCTCCCGAGATAAAGGCCTCGTACTCGGAAGCATTGTTGGACGCCAGAAAGTTGAACTTTAGGGCGTATTGCAACTCTATTCCTTCGGGGGACTTTAGGAGGATCCCTGCGTCGCTGCCGATCGAGTTGGACGATCCATCGATGAACAGCTCCCTGTCGGAGGCCTGTCCTCGACCGGAACGGTGCTCTCGGTGATGAAGTCGGCGAGCGCTTGTCCTTTGATAGCTGATCGCGGCCGGTACGAGATGTCGTAGGCCCCGAGCATGATGGCCCATTTGACGAGTCGTCCCGAGGCTTCGGGATGGGCCAGAATCTTCTTCAGTGGCTCGCCGGTTAGCACGGTGATGGGATGCCCCTGGAAGTAGGGTCGGAGGCGCTTTGCGGAGGTAACCAACGCTAGCACGAGTTTCTCGGTTGCGGGGTACCTCCGCTCGGCCTCGCCGAGCACCTTGCTGGTGTAGTAGACCGGCCTCTCGACTCCCGAGTCATTTCTGACTAGGACCGAGCTGACTGTTGATGGCGTCGCCGAGAGATAAAGCAACAAGACCTCACCCGGGACGGGCTTGGAAAGCACCGGGGGCAAAGCCAGGAACTCTTTGAGCTCGGCGAACGCTGTCTAGCACTCCCCATCCCATGCGAACGTAGCAGATGCTACCTTGGGCCCCCTCATCAGCTTGAAGAAGGGCAGGCATCGTTCGGCCGCACGGGACAGGAAACGATTGAGAGCAGCGACACGCCCCGTCAGACGCTGGACGTCTTTAATACACGTGGGCGGGCGCATGTCCAGGATGGCCTGGACCTTGTCGGGGTTGGCTTCGATCCCTCGCTGAGTGACCAGGAAACCCAGGAACTTCTCGGATCTTACTCCAAAGGCGCACTTGGCGGGGTTGAGCTTCATGCTGTACTTCAGGAGGGTGCCGAAAGTCTCGGCGAGGTCGGTGAAGTGGTCTTGGGCCCTCGGGGTCTTGACGAGCATGTCGTCGATGTAGGCCTCGACGTTCTGACCTAACTGTCCCTCGAACATATGGTTGACCAGTCGCTGGTATGTGGCTCCAGCATTCTTCAATCCGAAGGGCATCCGGGTGTAGCAGTACACGCCGTAGTCGGTGATGAAGGTGGTCCTCTCGACATCTTCAGGGCTCATTCGGATCTGATGATAACCTGAATAGGCATCCAGGAAACTGAGTATCTCGTTGCCCGAGGTTGAGTCAACCAGTTGGTCGATGCTCGGTAGCGGATAGCAGTCCTTGGGGGTGGCCTTGTTCAGATCGGTGAAGTCTACGCACATTCGCCACTTGCATGTGGTCTTCGGCACCAGGACGATGTTGGCTAGCCACGTTGGGTACAGGATCGGTCTGAAAAGACCAGTCTCTTGTCCCTTGGTGACCTGCGCCTTGATGATCGCCTGTTTCTCGGGCGCATGCTTCCTCCTCCACTGCTGTACGGGTCTCACGGTGGTATCGAGGTTGAGCTTGTGCATCACAGTTTCCTCTGGTATACCAGGGAGTTGATCATCGGACCAAGCGAAGACCCGAACATACTCAGAAAGAAACTCCTTGTATTGCTGCTGTTCCTCTGGTGGTAGGTCGGCACCGATCCTTACTCCTAGGGCTGGGTCGTCGTTCAGGAATACCGTTAATAACTCGCCACCGGGCTCGGTGGTCACGGCTCTTCCTTCGACTCCCCTGGGGCCCTTATCCTTCCCGTCCGGTCTTGAGACTTCCACCGAGATGTTGTAGCACCTTCTAGCCGTGGCCTGGTTACCTCGGACTTCCCCCAACCCATTTTTGGTGGGAAACTTCATTTTTTGGTGATAGGTAGATGGTACGGCCTTTATTCGGCTAAGAATTTTTCGGCCGAAAATGGCATTGTACGCTATCATACCTTTAATCACTATGAAGTCCACTATGACCGTAACGGTTTTGGGTGGGGTGCCGATAGTGATCGGCAGGCTTAGGGCTCCCTCGGGGTAGGTGGCCAGGCCATTAAACCCGCAAAGGGGCGTTCGGATCGGGCGGAGCTTGGATGGGTCTTCCCCCATCTTGAGAAAACAGTCATAAGATAATACATCGGGGGCGCTCCCATTATCAACCAAAATCCTATCTACATTACAGTGATTTATCATGGCCGAGACAACGAGGGCATCGTCATGCGGGGTGCTCAGCCCTTCCAGGTCTTGGTCGGAGAAGACTATGACCTGGGGCTCCATCGGCGGGCCTCTGGGGGGCTCTGAGGCTCGCTCAGCATGACGTTTCCTTCCTCGGCTGGTGTCACCGCCCGATGCCGCTCCTCCGGAGATGACGTTGATGTGGACCCCTCGGGGGGCGTTGTCAATCTCCTCTGCGGCGTCTCGGTCTTCTTTGTGCCCGATCGTGAACCGGGCTAGATGCCCCAGACGGATGAGGCGCTCGATCTCGTCCTGGAGCTGATGGCAATCTCCGGTGTGGTGCCTGTGGTCACCGTGGAACAGGCAATGCTTGTCCCGCTTGCAATTTTTTGACCTCATTGGCTCGGGCTGGCGGAGAAGTCCCGAGTCTTTGATGTCTTCATAGATCTCGTAGACTGGCGCGGTCAAGGGGGTGTACCGCTCGTACTTTCTCTTGCGCTCTCCTTCTCGATCGCGCTTCTTACTCGAGCCAGGGTTTGGCTCGGAGGTCCGCTTTTTGTCCCCCTCCCGACCCGAGCCGGTTGCGTCTCGGCAGGCGCTGAGTACTTCTTCGCACTCGGCGTGGCGCAGTGCCAGAGTCACTAGCTCGACAAGGGTCGAGGGAGGGTGGAGGACAAGCTCGCGGTGGAGATTCTCGCCCCGGGTGCCCCCGGTCAGTGCGGTTGTGGCTGAGGCCACATCCAGGCAGGGGATCCTGAGGGCTTCCGATTTAAATCGGTGGACGTAAGTCCGGAGCCTCTCCCCTTGCGCCTGTTTGAGGGCCAGGAGCCCCGCTACTGACCTTGGGGGGGCGCTACCGGCGAAACTCTCCTTGAAAATTCACCCGAATTGCCTGAAGTCTCGAATGGACGCAGGGGCGAGGGCCCGGAACCATGCCTGAGCACCTTGGACCAGGGTGGCCGCGAAGGCTCGGCATTTGATGGGATCCGGCGTTCCATGAAGGGTCACCAGGGCGTCGAAGCTATCGTAGTGGTCGGCTGGGTCGCCCTGGCCGTCGTAGAGCTTGAAGGTCGGAAGGGAGGCTCTGGGAGAGACCTCTGCCTTCAAGATGTACTCGGAGAAAGGGGATTTCTCCTCGTCCTCCGAGAGAGAGGTCTTCTGCAGGGCACGGAGGGCGCGCTCTTGCTCTGCGAACCGTCTCTCGAAATCTCGCAGCCGGAGGGACAGCTCTAGCTGCAGTCGCACCGTGGGGCTGGGGGGGGCGTCTTGGCGATCTCCCGGGGCACTAGTGCCCGGGCGCGGCGGCCTCGCTCCCTGCTTCCCTCTCCTCAGCGTGGAGGAAGCCTCTTGCTCCGTAGGCGGAGCTTGCGAGGGTCCTCTGACGTCGTTGCGGAGGAGCTGTCGGCCGCGGAGGGTGAAGCGGCCTCCGGCGGTGTGCTGCGTCGCACTCCTTCGAGGGGGACTTCCTGACGGGGCGCGAGACCTTGCGTCCCTGGCCGCCTGGGCCCTCATGAGCTCCACGAGGATGTCCATCTTTTCTTTGAGGGCCTGGAAGGCGTTGGCGCCACCGTCGAGGGGTGCCCCTGTCTCCGCCGGGGGGGTGGTGGCCTGTTGGTGGGGATGCTGGCGTTGGAGGGGGGGCTCTGTGAGACCCTAGAGGGGGCGCCTCCCGCCGCCGCCACAGCCTTACCTGCCCCACCGGCGGATCTCCTCCCTGAGCTTCTTCTCACCATCTCGGCTCTTCGTGCGTTTCCCACAGACGGCGCCAGATGAAGAGGCGAGATCTCGCGCTGGATCTTGAGCGGGCTGTGGATCACCAGAAGATGAATCTGCAAGAGAGGGAAATATATCAGAGGGCCCAGGGGATCTCCCTGGGGCAAAACCCTCCGATGGCTAAGTCAGTAGAGCTATGGTGGAAGCGATAATGGGGGGAGGAGAGAGCTGATGCGCGAGAATCCTCTCCACCAGAGGGTGAAGCGAATCGTGCTCAGGAGCTAAGGGTGTGTGAATGTCTTGTTCATCTTACCTTCTTCCGGAGGGTATCCCTTGCTTAAATAGTGCGCCGCCTTCAGGAGTCCTGTAAGCTGAGGGGTTTCCGGCGGGAGTTACGTCTTTAACGGGGGCTTTCATGGCCTGATCGTGGGAACGTTATCCCCTCGGAGTCCGGCGGCTCCCCTGACTCTCCCGCTGGCGGGGGACTCTGAATGGCTGCACATGTGGATAAATCAACCGGCCTTACCGAGCTTCGGGGATGCTAGCTCATGTCCGAGCGATAGGCATGGCCCGGCGAGGGTGGGGTCGGATAGGTCGGCTGGAGTCTATCTCTCTCGGACGGGGAAAGGGCTTTAGGCCGGACCTTCCTTGGGACCTGACCATTGTCTTGGGCCCTCCGAGCCTAGAAGGCCACCAGGGAGAGTTAGTTCCTCGAGTCTTATTTATTGGGCTTTTCTTCCCTAAGTGGGCCCTGTGGGCTATCACTCGGGCGGGCTCGCCTGGTTGGACCTTGTCGGTCTTGTTGGGCTGCCTTTGTGGTGGGCTGCGGAAATCCCCCTCTCCAATAGTATTTTCATTAAGTTTCATATCTTAACATTAACTTGTTAAACATATGTTGAGACTCCAGATAATCCTAAGACCATCTAGGAACTCCAGAAAACCAACCCCAAAGGTCAAACCTCGAGTTAGACAGGTTCAGAGATAAAGCGGTCGTTTAATGGACCGTTTCATGAATCAGGCAGTCAAGTCTAGACCGTTAGACAGAGCTATGCGGTCGAGTCAGGACCGTTTGTGATGAGTAAGAGCCAGAACAAAGAAAGCTTGACTTAGAGAGACATGCGATCATAGGATGACCATTTTCCAAAATAGGCGGTCACTTGCCGACCGTTAAGTAACCCTTAGCGGTCACCATGAAGATCGTTTGTAACTCAGAATCTAGAAAACATTGATGGTGTAAGTGCTTTCTAGATAATTTGGGTTTTAAAAGGTACAACCAGCTCGGCGTCCTAGTAAATCCCAGGCTCACGGATGTTGATGTTTCTTTCCTCCTTCTCTTGTGTGAGATGTGTGAGTGTGATGAATATGTAAAAGTAATGTGATATGGGTGAGCAAGTGGTGCACTAACTCAAGCAATCAACACAAGATCAAAGCATAGGGCATGTCATCTCAAATAGTGCAAGGAATGTAAAGGGAAAAGTAAGAACACACGCCGTGGGCGTGGAGCAAGGAGATGAAATAAAAACACACCGGGGTGTGGAGCAACTAAAGTAAAGGAAGACAAGCAAGATGATGATCAATGCCCAAAGTAAAGAATGATGTGATTGCCACCAAAGTAAATAAAATAGCAAAAGTGCAATATGTACCTTGGAAAGAGCCCAGTGAAGCCACCCGCCACAGGAGAGAGAAAACCCAGATACTACAATGGCAAATGGTCTAACAGACGACCGCCAGAAGATAGCAAACGGTCCTACGATAGACCGCCAGATATCTGCAAACGGTCTAATGAATGATCGCCAGAGCACCGAGAATAATGAACTGAAACTTGGATCTCCATCCCTCCTGGCCGGCCAGAAGAGTTGGGCCTCGTGCAATGAGTCCTGTAAACCTGAGAGAGAATGTAGACACAAAGAAAAATGACCCAATAAGTCCTTGGGACTAATGTAGTATCTATAATGCAACTAAGCTAAAGTGCATAAAAGGAATGGGTGAATACCTGGGGGTTGGTGGTTTTTTAACCCCTGTGGGGCGTGGGAAAGATATGAGGATGTTTAAAAATGTAGTGTGAGTGCAGAGAACGTGGAGAAAGAAGTGGGAATATGCTATGAAGATGCAAGAGGGAAAGACCAAGACTAAGAAAAAGAGACTCAACACTAAACCAAAGGAACTTGATACTCCTTGGACTAGAAGCTTTATGGACGTAGAAATAGCTTCTCCCTGGTTGGTACTCACTCCAAAATGCAGCAGCACTTCGTGGCAAGTCCAGAAAATCCCCTCGTCAAGCCATGAAGTCAAGGGTCCTATTTATAGGCCCTCAAACCCATGGTTCAAGTTGGAGGGATAATGACACGACAATAGGTCTGAACTTGGATAATTCTTCAAGATAATACTCCCAAGAGTCCATAGAAACAAACAGAAGGTTATGAGGGCCTCTATCTAGAGAGAAATTGATAAACCAAGGACTCTAGCTCGACCACGGTGAAGCAGAGGAACAACAATTGAGCAGGACTCTCGGTCTGCACTAGCGGTCTTGCGATAGACCACAAGGCTCAAGAAACGGTCATCTGATATATCGCTAGACAAAGGCGTCCAGAAAGAGATAACATCAAAGAGACCAAATAGGATACTCTGCCTACTAGCGGTCTAACGATAGACCGTCAACACCCACCAAACGGCCATTCGATAGACAACTAGGCTAGAGGACGTGGCAAAAGAGATAATGATCAATAAATCTTCAAATAATCCACAACTAAATCCTCATCAGCCCATATCCAGGCCCAATCAGAGGTGCCACCCATTTTATGAATTTTTAAAGGCGGGGGTCAAGTTTGAATGGAATCAAGACTGTCAAAAGGCCTATGAAGATTTGAAAGTATATTTGTCTAATCCTCATGTTTTGCAACCTCCTGTCCCTGGGAAACCCCTTATCCTATACATTTCTATCATTGAGGACTCCCTAGGAGTTGTCCTGGCACAAGTAGATGACGAAGGCAAAGAGCGGGCAGCTTATTATCTCTCCAGGTTGTTTAACCCCACGGAGGCCAAGTACACCACCAAGGAGAAGACTTGTGCCGCCTTAGTGTGGGTAGCTCAGAAGCTGAAACACTATTTCCTAGCCCACCCAATTAGGTTGATCTCTAGAATGGACCCAATCTGCTATCTCTTAGAAAAGCTTGTCCTTTCTAGTAGGTTAGCTCGCTGGCAGAGCTTCCTCTCTCAGTTTGATATCACATTCGCCGTTCAGAAGGCGATCAAAGGATATGCTATCGTTGAACACCTCGCTCATCTTCCTATTCCCTGCACGGACTCTATTCAGGATGATTTTCCTGATGAGCATCTCTCTGTCCTTACTCATCATCCCTTTTGGTTTCTGCACTTTGATGGTGCACTCAACTCTCAAGGCTGAGAGATAGGCGATGTTCTTCTTACTCCGGAAGGAGTTACAATTCCCTTTGCTTATCAGCTTCATTTTCCTACTACCAATAACATCGCTGAGTATGAAGCTCTCCTAGTTGGATTGAAGCACGCCTATCTCTTGGGCACGCGCTACTTGAACATCATAGGAGATTCTCAGCTCATCCTGCGGCAAGTCCTGTCCACTTACCGCACTCGTGACCAGAAGCTCAAGCCATATCAGGATTTGGTCACTCTCTTGGCTAGGCAGTTCCACAAACTGGTCTACATCCATACTCGATCTCAGAATATCCTTGCTGATGCGCTAGCATCACTCGCCTCCTCCTTATCTTTCCTTCTCAGTCGAAGCACCGAAACTATCATCATCCAGAGATTGGACGCTCCTTCTCTTCAGGATCCCTGGTATGACAACCTTAGGAAGACTATAGAGGCTAGGGCTAAGAAGGAAGATTTGAAGGAAGTATCTTTAATAGAGCTAGAGGAGATTCTAGAAGAGGAAGAATTACCCTGGTATCATGAAATCGAGCTATATTGCAGAGACGGGTCGTTCCCGGAAGGGTCAAATGCTGAGCAGCGTAAGGGTATTAGAAGAGCCAACTCGAAGTACACTATCATTGCTAGAGAATTATACAGGCGCGCTCTCAAGGGAATGCTTATGAGATGTCTCGACGATGATGAAGCCTAGAAGGTGGCTGAAGCAACCCATTCTAGTTAGTGTGGAGGTCATGTCAATGGCCAGGCTCTAGCGAAGAAAATCCTTAGGCAGGGTTATTATTGGCCCACTCTAGAGGAAGATTACTCCCTCTATGTCCGAAGGTGTCTTAAATGCCAACTCCATGCTGATAAAATCCATGCTTCAGCATCATCTCTTCATCCTCTCTTTGCTCCTTGGCCATTCTCGACGTGCCCTTTTGACATTGTTGGCCTGCTCGGTGATCCCAACTTTCAGACTAAGCAAAAATCCTTCATCCTTACCGCCACTGAGTACTTCACCAAGTGGGCTGAAGCGGAAGCGTACGCAGAGATCAAAGCTACCACGGTGTACCACTTCATCTTAAAGAATATCATTTCATAGTTCAGAGTGCCAAGCAGCATCGTCACTGACAACAGACCCCAGTTCATCTCTCAAGAGCTCCGGGACCTTTGTAAGAAGTTCAATATTATACTACATCATTCATCTCCATATTATCCTCAAGGTAATGGTCAAGCTGAAGCCACTAATAAAACTCTTCTTAAAATTATAAAGAAAACATGCGAATCTCACTAATTTTCTGATTGGCTTGAACGTTTAGTGGAAGATCTATGGGCTTACCGCACCTCCGTCCGTACTCCTACGGGGCAAACGCCCTATGCTCTCACTTACGGGATGGAGGCGGTGCTCACATATGAAATTTTGATCCCTTACCTAAGGGTGCAGCTCGATAAGGGACTTAATCTCCATGAACGTCGAGAGGCGTTGCTCGTCCAGTAGGAACTCTCGGATGAGAAGAGGATGAACGCAACCGATCACGTGTCGATTTATCAAAAGAGAGTTTTGCATTATTTTCAAAAGAAGGTAATCGAGTGCAAATTCCAAGTAGGTGATATGGTTTTGAAACGTAAATTCATTAGGTCCGGGGGTCCTAGGTCCAAATTACAACCTAACTGGGAAGGGTCGTTCGTCATTAAGGAGGCTTATCCAGGGAACGCATATCATCTAGTTAACGCGGATGGTGAGGAGCTGTCTCACGCCTAGAATGGGTTGTATCTTAAGTGTTTCTTTCCTTAAAGTCAGACTAATGAATGCCTGGTAGCGAAATGCCTCTTTCCTGGATCATGAAGGAAGAGCTTGAGCGCGACAATCACACACACTTAACGACATCCCTGGTCGGGTTCCCCAATTTTGTGTCAATACCGTTTCTCCTTGTCCATGCTCGGGGGGAAGTTAAAGTCCCTGTCCGTTTCTCTCTTCGAATGAATCTAGGGACAAGAGGCGAATAAGGGGCGACAACTAATATAGACACCGTGATGAGAATAGGTCTCAAATAGGGGTAGTCCGTTATGACCTGATTCCATGAGAAAAAAAGTAACAGACCAGAGAAAAAGAGAAAAGAAGGACCAAAATAATGGTAAATAAGCAAAGTCCATTTTAAAAGACCATGAGCTCGAAAATTTAAGCTCCAAAAATATGAAACTAGGCATGGCAAGAGCGGCAATACAGTTCCCCGCGGGACGTTATGAGCCCGGTCGTACGCGTGCCTAGAGTGGATGAAGGTTCGATGACGGACATAAAGCCCCGGTGCAACAGACTGAATCTCTGAAAGGGTTGTCATGAGAACGACTCAAACCCTAAAAACTTCTATACCTGGCCTAGGCTTACCTCTCGAATTCTCTTTCTTTTTAGGACTAAAACACCACCCCGGGTATGGCCTCGGTAGAAGTACCGTTATACAGATGGGCCCTGGTCAAGGTTTGTCACTTCAAAAGCATGCCAACCTCCGAGATTCCTAGTGAAACAGATAGGGCTCTCGTTGCCGAGATGAAATTGGCTTTCAAAATCCAAAAAAAATTAGATATTTCAAAATGCAAAAAAATCAGATATTGCAAAATCAAAAATACTAGATATTTCAAAATCCAAAAAAAATCAGATATTTTAAAATCTAAAAAAATCAGGTATTTTAAAATCCAAAAAATCAGAAAAGAGATCAAATATTTCAGAAACTCAGAAAAATCAAATATTCAAAAATCTAAAAAAATACCATCATCTTTGCATAGGCATGCATCGTATTTTACATTTTTCTCATTACATTTTTGCCTATTTAATAAGGCTCCACCCCTTGACCAAATATCAAGAAATGGTCATTCTCTAACTTGCGACATGCAAGGGGTTGAGTCTAAGAATAGATCTAACTTATTTTTTTATTTAAGTGTGTGCAGACGCCGGTTTGATTCGTTCAAGGTTCAAAAGCTCGCAGGATTCTCTATCCCTTGTCCCTTACGGTCTATTATTAGACCGCTAATATCCTTGACGGTCCAGTTAAGGACTATTTTTTCTCCCGAAAGTCAAAAACTCTCAGTTTCTCGGAGCATTATCCCTCACGGTCTTTTATTAGACCGTTAACCAGATTCTGGCGGCCTATATGACGACCGCATTTCTCTCCCGAAAGCCAAAACTCTCAATTTTTCCTGAGCGTTCCCTCTGGCGGTCTATCGTTAGATGGTTAAGCTCGGTTAACGGTCCTTCTGTATATCATTTATCAGACAGAGAACTCTGTTCTGGGTATTGTTGTCCATTCATTCACGTTCATTCAAGCCTTTCATTGCACATATTTCAAATCAATCTCCTTATTTCATCTAATCCAGTTCATTGAACATCATTCTATTGATCATTTTAAGTACATCAAGTTGTAAAGTTTAAATTACATTCAATTTTCCATCCGCGTGGGGCCGGATCTTGCACAATTCTTTCACATAAGCACGATATTCCTCTTCATCTTCTTTCACTTCTGCTTGCAGGGTGCATACCCGGCTGACCTCCCACATGGTCAGAGCGCTCCGGACTGCTCGCTCGTCCTCCTCAGTCCCGATCTTCCTAGATTGAAGGGGAGGGAAGTGTGATAGTGCAGGAACCGTAGTACGGAGTAGCCCAATCTGTAGATAGCATCGATGTGGGTTGTAGATCGCCAGGGTAGTGTTTCCCACTAGCTGCAGGTCTAGGCCCGGTCGCCGAAGTAATCTGCGGGTGGTGCCTTGAAGTGCTCTTGGTCGCATTGTGAACTTATCAATTGGCAAAGTGTTGAGGTAGAGGTGCAAATCATCCCGTGTTTTCTTGTCCGCCGTCCGGCACTCATCCTGTGAAGAAAAACCAGATGTGCCTCCTATAAAGGATAGAGGATGGCTCCCGAATATGTTGCTAGCTGAAGGCATGTCCTCCTTGGGTAGAAACTTAAGTCTCACCCCCATCCAACACTCAAGGATGATCATTGACCCAAAGAGTGGTCCCCCTAGGCAAGCTGAACTAAGGCCTTCTTATAGGTAGGAAAGGACCGCTTGAGCGATGGATAAACTCTGCCACAACCCACTAATGATGCTAAGATTTTGGATGTCCAAGAGGTGGTTGGTGGTAGAGAAAAGAAAGACCCCACATAAGCAAATTGAGGTAGCTTTGGCTATGGCTTCAAATCTCCCGCTTTTGTTTTTACAATAAGCGGTGATCCATTGAGCTATGGGTATCAAATGGATATGGCATGGGCTGATCAAGGTCCTAACATCCTTTGGGTTGTGAATGAAGTCCCCTAATATGAGTAATTGATCTATGGGCTCAACCGTGTGGCACACTAAGTCTTCATCCCCCACCTTGGTCTTAGGAAGGGCTAAGTAGGTCTCTACCTCTTCTATTAGGATAGTAGCTTCAAAGGTTGGGAAAATGAAGGTGTGGGTTTGAGGATGCCATAGTTCTACAAGAGTTGAAATGCTTGGCCAATTTAGGGATATTTTCTAAAAAAATTTAGCTAGAACCACCAAAGGGTGAAGGTGCCATGCCCTTAGGATGGAATGGACCTCTAAAGGAAGTTCCTTTATCAAGGGAGCCACCCACTTCAGGTTAGAATAACATCTTGGGCTAGGAAGGAGCTGAAAAAAGATGGAAAAAGAAGAAAAGAGAGAGAGGGGAATGCCATGAGAAGAAATTAATGAAATGCATAAACTTTTAAACTTAGAATTGAACTTACCTCTCTTGAAGAGCTTGAACTCAGATGCTTGGGGATGGAAATCAGCCGTTGTAGCTCCCCATGCTCTTTCCTCGCCACCTTTGGACCGGTATAGGCAACCTCTCCCATGGCACTAGCTTCAAAGCCCCTCTTCATGGTGAATTTGGGTGATTTTGATGGACTTTCAAGGCTTGTAGCAGAGAATTCATGTGAGCTGCGAATTTTGGGGTTTAGTCCTAGTTATAGAGCTCTGATTTTGGTCTTAGTGCATTAGGAATAAGGCTGGGTAGTCTCGATTTGAGTTAGGATGGGTTTAGTGCAGATTAGGGACCCATATCCTAGGGTTAGGACTCTCACGGAGAGTCCCGCTCGGATTTGACTGAGTGTTCATCCTAGCGGTCTATCAGGAGACCGCTAGCCATCCTCAAACGGTCATAAGAACAACCGCCCCATCCTTTCATTCACCGCCTTCCTCTTCATCCCTTAACGGTCATGGTTTAGACCATTTTTTCTAGTCTGGCGATCTTACATTAGATCGTTTACCAATTCCTGTCATGTTTTTGCTATCTTTCATCTCACTTACTCGTCGGTCCTATTCCCCTCTCTCATCCTCTCCCGCTCTCTCTGTCAGTCCTAGGAGTCGTTGTTAGTAAGTCAGCATTTGCATTCCACACATTTTTTTCATAAACAAAAAGAAAAAAATCATATATCATTAATCAAAAGAGTCATGTACATGTGTCCATAAAGAAAAAAGCAAAGTGCAACCCATGCCTTGGTTGGTCCCTCTCCTGGACCGCCGCTGTCCCCGGTCCCCTCACGCCTCTTCGCCAGCGGTGCCATGGAGGTGCTCCCCTCCTCGCGGTGTTGTCGACTCTGCTCCTCCTCCTCGTTCCTCCGATGGCTGGAGGAACCTGTGAGATAATCCCGGTGCATGCTGCGCGCCCCGCTCTGTGACGCGCTATGGGAGGATCGTCCCCCCACTAGTCGGAGTGCTCTCTCCAGCGCTCTGATCTCCTCCCTCAGCTCCCTCATCTCTGCCTAAGAGTTTGCTACCGTTGCCGCTCCAACTCGGAGTCTCTCTACCTCTACGGGAAGAGGAGCAACCTCTGCCCGTAGTCCCTCTATCTCCACTCGCAGCCGCTCCACCTTGGCCCAAGCACGCTCCACCTCGCCTAGAGCCACAGTCAACTCCCTCACCTACGTTCATTCATGGTTAGTCATTTGCATTATCATAAGCATTTAAGTCAAAGGGAATTCGATTAGTTTGCTTACCCTCTCCGCGAGAGTGGCCTCGGCCTCCTCGGCCCGAGCTACTGCCCGAGCAAAGTCCGCTTCTCTCTCGGCCCGGTCTCCTGCAAGATGTGATGAAGAGGACGGAGCATCTAGTCCTTGCCGTTGCGATCCCTCAGCTCGCTGCATTTAGAAGTCAGGGTCAGTCTCATAAGCATGATCATAAGTATGAATCAACTTTAAGGTTTAGTAAAACTCACCAGAAGGTCCAGCGTGTGCTGGAGCTCATCCCTCTACTATACGGTGGAGTGGAGGAGGCCCTGGAGCTCCGCTATGCGTCCCTAGGTGTCTAACTGCACGTAGAAAGTCATGGTGTTAGTGCATATAGGAATAATCAATTAGAAGAGCATGAGTTTAGAAATTTGTACCGGCCGTCGGACGCCGCGGAAGACCTGGTCTCCGTACCTCTGAGCATAGGCTCTCAAATAAGCCTCGTCATTGTCAACTCGGGCATTCACCACCCAACCTCGGCGTGTCCAATCGTATACCTGGTCGACCGCCTAGGTGGTCTAGTCGATGTCGCCGCTGAGTCTCTTCGAGGACCGACCGATGCGCTCGTCGTCTCACGCTGAGAACTCCACCTCCGGCTGATGTACTCCTCTCATCCTCATAATCAATCAATGATGGAGCGGCTCGATGATGTTCAAACAATGGAGCCAAATCTCTCGTCCGGCGTATGTCTGGGCTACCTCCACCCAGGACTGCCCCTCGTGACCCTCATCATGATAGGGTGTCCAGCGCACATGAAAGGCCATCAACTCAGAGTCAGCATTTAGAAAGCATAAAGTTAGCATTTAGAAGCATTTAAAGGGTCTAGGTTTAGAGGCTTACCGATGCATATGGAAATGTGTCCAAATCATCTTGGATCGCCCGTACTAGGTGCCGGATCGATCCCATGTCCCGAGCCGTCGACCATCGCCTCACGATGGGGATCCGATCCGGATGTATCTCCTTCCCTTGCCTAATGCCAAGGAGGTACAGATAGCTCCATACCTGCATTTGTCAAATGTCAGCATATAGCAATAACAAGCATATAATAATCATAAGCATAAGCATTTAGAGTCAAGCATTATTACCTGAAGGAATGGCGAGAAGCTGCCCGACATCATCTGTCGGTCGGTCGTGCTGAGCGAGCGGAAAAGGAAAGCCAGTACTGCGGCTCCCCAGGCATATCCTCCAACCCCGTCCAGGTCTCTCAACAGTGGGAAGAGCCGACAGCTCACTCCGTCATCCCGCGTCGCAAAGAGAAGTTTCCCGAACATCAGCATCAGGAAGCGGCGCAGGTTGATGTCCCCCTCTGGTCTCGGTCCCGCCGACACTCTCTCGCGTGCCCGATCTATCAGTCTCCCCAAGTGCACCTCGGGCAACTCACCAACAGCTATCGATGCTCCTCTCAGCCCTAAGCTCTCCTGGAGAGTCGCTCTGGCCAGTATCGAGGAATGGTGCTCCGGTCTCATCAGCTCTAGCCCTAACAGCTCATGTGCTAGCTCCTGGTAGTCTGCATATGTCCATCCTGTCACTGGGGCCCTGTGTACTCTCAATCTTGTGATCCTCGCGACGTCCTCCAACGTCGAGATCATGTGACCCCATGGGAAAAAGAATGCCTTACTGATCGGGTCTCATCTCTCATGCAGCGTGTACAGCAAAGACGTGTCAATCCTCGTGACTTCTATGCTCAGAAGCTCGCCGAACCCCATCCCTGCTAATCTCTCTCTATGGTAGTCCGACAGTGCCTGGTACACCGCCCAGACCTATAGCCGTGAAATACGGGTCCGCCTCTTCCCCTGCATGCATTCTAACACATTAGAATCAGTGTAGCATGTAACCCATCATTCTTTGCATTGCATTGCATTTTAATCAAAATCACAAAAAATCACCCTGATTCCCTAGCGGTCGCATTTAGACCGTTTCTTTTCCCTTAGCGGTCTTGTCTTGGACCGCCTGATCCCCTAGCGGCCACTGGAATGACCGCTAGGCACCCAAAGAACGGGCAGTGTTTGCCTCGATCCCTCGAGCTTTAAAAATAGCCTCGAAGGCCTACAATCTATTTTTATGGGTCTCTAGACCCGTTCTCATCTCCATTCACACACATGCATGATCTTTGGGCGTCAAAAATCAATTTTTTTAGGGTCCACAATCTACCTCCGATGGTCGCCGACCGGCCGTCGCCGCCGGAGCCTCCTCCGCCATAGGGTCATTATCTTCGCCCTCGGTAGCCTCTTCAGGTCCCTATTCTACCGTGGGAACCTCTCCCTCCTCCGGTTGGGCCGTCGGCCTTTCTTCCTCCGCCGGTGAGTCGGCCGCCGCCATGGGCGGCACTTCCTCCGCTTCTATCCACCGTTGGAGGCACTTCACGGCCCTTTTCTTCACCATGGTGGGATGGGGGTGTGAAATGCATGGTGGTCGCCAGTGGGATGATCGCCGGAGTGGCCGGAGGAGTGGGTTGGTTTGATTGGAACGGAATGGGGCGTGTGGGGTGAATGAAACACCCGTTTGGTTTTTGAAATCGCTCAGTGCTTAGCGGTCTATCGCCTGACCGTTAGGTCTTTTCTGGCATTCTTCATCTAGACCATTTTCTATCTGAATTCTACCCTCGAAGAATGTGAACCGCTCTTCCCTAGTAGTCTATCATCAGACCGTCAGTTGTCATTTAGCGGTCCTAGTCTAGACCGTTTGGTGTGAAATGGAATAATTACTTGATTCTTGATGCTATTTTGGAATGGTTCATATCTCATTAGTACTTCATGCTTATTCTACGATATGGCTAACCCCTTTTCTTATAAAAGCTTGGACTCCATAACCTTCATATCACATCACAGCTCGCCGGGCAGGTAAGTCAGGTAAGTATCTCCACCCTTAATCCCTTAGTGCATTTCTATAATTTATCTATGATATATTATCTCGAGAATCGGCTGGTCATTCATGTGTTCTGGGATCTAAGGTTCCCCTCTAACAAAACGATGATGATCTAGGTGCACATGATTAATCGTTGGATAGGCCGTTAGGTTGGAATAGTTGGGGGACGATGGTTCTATCTTGTACGCCGTGGTTGCAGATAGTGGCCTGACCCTGATTTCTCCGGTCTAGCAATACTATTCTTGAGTATTTTCTTATTTCTATCTTTCTTGGCATTCATTTTCATGATTTCTTTATTTTAGCCCAGCATGCATCATGCGCATCTTTGAGCATTCATGAGGCCTAATCTGTCTAAGGTGTCTCAATAATGGTGGATAATTGTGTCCATGGTCTTGGGTAAGGAGAATCATTCCATTTTGAGTTGGAAGGTTTCCTTCGATCTACTTGCTTGGTTTGGTTAGCTGAGATTCCTGTCTAGAGTTTAATTGCTTGTCTCTTTTAATTTTTCCATTCATTCCGACCGCCTATCAGCTGTGCGTTCCAGTGAGGAGGTTGGTCGTGACTTTAGTTCCTTTAGTTGTTAGTTCCTCCAGGCTTGCGTCATTCGGTTTGCCGTTCCTTATGATTGGTTCAAAATTTTCTGGAAGATTCCTATCGCTTGTTGGTTGAGGACAGGTGTCGGTTTACCTTAACGCCCACTTTTCAGTTCACTCCGCTGCATTTCCGCATCATCTCCATGTTCCATTTCACTTTCGCTTCACCTCCGCTCGCTCCCCTACAAAGAGGACATTAAGGAGGGGCATCTGTTGACACCCGTTTTATGACCAATTAGTTGGGTCATCTCTTTATCTATTTTATGATGTCCCGGGTTATTCACCGCCTATTGGGCCATTCTTAGTCATCTTTTTGGGCTTATTTTATGGGTCATTCTCCCTGGTTGGGCCTAGCTCTGTTGATTTCTCGTCATTGCATCTTTTTGGGCCTGGATATGGGCTGATGAGGATTTCGTTGTGGATTATTTTGAAGATTTATTGGTCTTTATCTCTTTTACCACGTCCTCTAGCCTAGCGGTCTATCGAATGGCCGTTTGGTGGGTGTTGGCGGTCTATCGTTAGATCGCTAGTAGGCAGAGTATCCTGTTTGGTCTCTTGGATCTTATCTCTTTCTGGACGCCTTTGTCTAGCGGTCTATCAGATGACCGTTTCTTGAGCCTTGCGGTCTATCGCAAGACCGCTAGTGTAGGCAGAGAGTCATGCTCCATTATTCTTCCTCTGCTTTGCCGTGGTCAAACTAGAGTCCTTGGTTTATCGATTTCTCTCTAGATAGAGGCTCGCATAACGTTTTGTTTGTTTCTATGGACTCTTGGGAGTATTATCTTGAAGAATTATCCAGGTTCAGGCCTATTTTCGTGTCATTATCCCTCCAACTAGAACCTTGGGTTTGAGGGCCTATAAATAGGACCCTTGACTTCATGGCTTGAGAAGGGGATTTTCTGGAACTTGCCACGAAGTGCCGCTGCGTTCTAGAGCGAGTACCAACCAGGGAGAAGCCAATTTCATCTCGGTAACGAGAGCCCTACCTGTTTCACGAGGAATCTCGGAGGTTGGCGTGCTTTTAAAGTGACAAACCTTGACCAAGGCCCATCTGCATAATGGTGCTTCTACTGAGGCCATACCCGGGGTGGTGTTTCAGTCCTAAAAAGAAAGAGAATTCGAGAGGTAAGCCTAGGCCAGGTATAGAAGTTTTTAGGGTTTGAGTCATTCTCATGACAACCCTTTCAGAGATTCAATCTGTTGCACCGGGGCTTTATGTCCGTCATCGAACCTTCATCCACTATAGGCACGCATACGACCAGGCTCATAACATCCCGCGGGGAACTGTACTGCCGCTCTTGCCATGCCTAGTTTCATATTTTTGGAGCTTGAAGTTTCAAGCTCATGGTCTTTTAAAATGGACTTTGCTTATTTACCATTATTTTGATCATTCTTTTCTCTTTTTCTCTGGTCTATTACTTTTTTTCTCGTGAAATCAGGTCATAACGGACTACCCCTATTTGAGACCTCCTCTCATCAGGGTGTCTAGATTAGTTATTCCCCCCTTATTCGTCTCTTGCCCCTAGATTCAACCGAAGAGAGAAACAGACAGGGACTTTGACTTCCCCCCGAGCATGGACAAGAAGAAACGGTATTGACACAAAATTGGGGAACCCGACCAGGGATGTCGTGAAGTGTGTGTGATTGCCGCGCTCAAGCTCTTCCTTCATGATCGAGGAAAGAGGCATTTCGCTACCGGGCCTTCATTAGCCTGACTTTAAGGAAAGAAACGCTTAAGATACAACCCATTCCAGGTGTGAGACAGCTCCTCACCTTCCGCGTTAACTAGACGATATGCGTTCCGTGGATAAGCCTCCTTAACGACGAACGGCCCTTCCCAGTTATGTTGCAATTTGGACCTAGGACCCCCGGACCTAATTAATTTACGTTTCAAAACCATATCACCTACTTGGAATTTGCGCTCGATTACCTTCTTTTGAAAATAACGCGAAACTCTTTTTTGATAAACAGACACGTGATCGGCTGCGTTCATCCTCTTCTCATCCAAGAGTTCCAACTGGACGAGTAACGCCTCTCGACGTTCATGGAGATTAAGTCCCTTATCGAGCTGCACCCTTAGGGAAGGGATCAAAATTTCATATGGGAGCACCGCCTCCATCCCGTAAGTGAGAGCATAGGGGGTTTGCCTCGTAGGAGTACGGACGGAGGTGCGGTAAGCCCATATAGCTTCCACTAAATGTTCAGGCCAATCAGAAAATTAGTGAGATTTGCATGTTTTCTTTATAATTTTAAGAAGGGTTTTATTAGTGACTTCAGCTTGACCATTACCTTGAGGATAATATGGAGATGAATGATGCAATGCAATATTGAACTTCTTACAAAGGTCCCAGAGCTCTTGAGAGATGAACTTGGGTCCGTTGTCGGTGATGATGATGCTTGGCACTCCGAACCACGAAATGATATTCTTTAAGATGAAGCGGTACACCGTGGTAGCTTTAATCTCTGTGTATGCTTCCGCTTCGGCCCACTCGGTGAAGTACTCAGTGGCGGTAAGGATGAAGGATTTTTGCTTAGTCTGAAAGTTGGGATCACCAAGCGGGCCAACAATGTCGAAAGCCCACATCGAGAATGGCCAAGGACTAGAGAGAGGATGAAGAGATGAAGCTGGAGCATGGATTTTATCAGCGTGGAGTTGGCATTTAAGACACCTCTGGACATAGAGGGAGCAATCTTCCTCTAGAGTGGGCCAATAATAACCCTGCCTAAGGATTTTCTTCGCTAGAGCCTGGCCATTGACATGACCTCCACACTCACTAGAATGGGCTGCTTCAGCCACCTTCCAAGCTTCATCATAGTCGAGACATCTCATAAGCATTCCGTTGAGAGCGTGCCTATATAATTCTCCAGCAATGATAGTGTACTGCGAGGCCGCTCTTCTAATAGCCTTACGCTGCTCAGCATTTGACCCTTCCGGGAACGATCCATCTCTGCAATATAGCTCGATTTCATGATACCAGGGCAATTCTTCTTCTTCCAGAATCTCCTCTAGCTCTGTTAAAGATACTTCCTTCAAATCTTCCTTCTTAGCCCTAGCCTCTACAGTCTTCCTAAGGTTGTCATACCTAGGATCCTGAAGAGAAGGAGCGTCCAATCATTGGACGATGATAGTTTTAGTGCTTTGACTGAGAGGGAAAGACAAGGAGGAGGCGAGTGATGCTAGCGCATCAGCAAGGATATTCTGAGATCGAGGAGTATGGATGTAGATCAGTTTACGGAACTGCCTAGCCAAGAGAGTGACCAAATCCTGATATGGCTTGAGCTTCTGGTCACTAGTGCGGTAAGTGGACAGGACTTGCCGCAGGACGAGCGGAGAATCTCCTATGATGTTCAAGTAGTGCGCGCCCAAGAGATAGGCGTGCTTCAATCCGACCAGGAGAGCTTCATACTCAGCGATGTTATTGGTAGTAGGAAAATGAAGCTGATAAGCAAAGGGAATTGTAACTTCTTCCGGAGTAAGAAGAACAACGCCTATCCCTCGACCTTGAGAGTTGAGTGCACCATCAAAGTGCAGAGACCAAAAGGGATGATGAGTAAGGACAGAGAGATGCTCATCAGGGAAATCATCCTGAATAGAGTCCGTGCAGGGAATAGGAAGATGAGCGAGGTGTTCAGCGATAGCATATCCTTTGATCACTTTCTGAATGATGAATGTGATATCAAACTGAGAGAGGAAGCTCTGCCAGCGAGCTAACCTACTAGAAAGGACATGCTTTTCTAAGAGACAGCGGATTGGGTCCATTCTAGAGATCAACCTAACTGGGTGGGCTAGGAAATAGTGTTTCAACTTCTGAGCTACCCACACTAAGGCGGCACAAGTCTTCTCCATGGTGGTGTACTTGGCCTCTGCGGGGTTAAACAACCTGGAGAGATAATAAGTTGCCCGATCTTTGCCTTCGCCATCTACTTGTGCCAGGACAGCTCCTAGGGAGTCCTCAATGACAGAAATGTATAGGATAAGGGGTTTCCCAGGGACAGGAGGTTGAAAAATCAGAGGATTAGATAAATATACTTTCAAATCTTCATAGGCCTTCTAATAGTCTTGATTCCATTCAAACTTGACCCTCGCCTTTAACAATTCATAAAACGGGCGGCACATCTAAGAATGTTGGGATATAAATCTTCTGATGAATTGCAATCGTCCAATCAATCTCGGAGTTCTATGATATTCTTAGGTGAAGGCATGTCCATGACGACCTTTACTTTGTTAGGATCAATCTGAACCCCCCGTTTACTAACTATGAAGCCTAGCAATTTCCCTGAACAGACCCCAAAAACACACTTCTTTGGATTCATTTTTAGCTGATACTCCCTAGCTCTCTGAAGCACCTTAGCTAGAATTGCGGGGTGTTCCTCTTTGGTCCGTGACTTCACCAAAATATCATCCACGTAAGCTTCCATGTAAACATGCATCATATCGTGGAATATAGCCATCATCACCCTTTGATAAATGGCACTCGCGTTCTTCAAACCAAACGGCATGACCACATAGCAATACGTACCCCAGGGCGTGGTGAAGGAGGTTTTCTCTTGATCTTCAGGAGCGAGACAGATTTGGTTATAGCCTGAATAGCCATCCATAAATGACAATGCTTCGTACCCAGCGGTGTTGTCCACCAAAACATCAATATGAGGCAACGGGAAATCATCCTTGGGACATGCTTTGTTAAGATCCCAGAAATCAATGCAAATGCGCACCTTTCATCCTTCTTGATGACAGGTACTATATTCGCCACCCACTGGGGATATAAAATGACTCTAATGAACCTGGCCTTGTACAGCTTATCAACCTCTTCTTTTATCCTCAAGGCCATGTGGGGGTGAAATCTTCTTGATCTTTGTTTGACGGGTGTTGCCCCTGGCTTAAGCACTAGTCGATGTTCCACCAAAGAGGGGTCAAGACCCGACATATCCTCATAAGACCAGGTGAAAGAATCGCTATACTCCCTTAGAACTTTGATTAAATTCTCTTCAACCTCTGGAGGGAGATTAGGGGCAATAATGATGGGTCTGGGGTCTTCTTCAGTTCCTAGATTTATTTCCTTTATAGGTTCATCCACTGCTGATGATGGCTCATCAAATCTCTTTAAACCTTGAGCATACAGATCGACAGTGTCATCTACGTTGCTATCCTCAACATCAACCGGGTCCTTTTCATCCATGATTTCATAGACTCCCAATCCGTCGTCACTCGACTCCCCGCCTTGCTCCTCATCTTCTTGAATCACAATCGTCGTAGCTATAAACTCCGGGCATTTCAGAAGAGCATGACATCGCTGAGCTAGATCGTGCAAGAACCTATCAGGAATGGATTTTGAAGGACTCGCCGGCAAGTGCGACTCAGGAAAGGAAGGGTTGAATGACCTAGAACAAGACCCTACTTCTCTAGACCTAACAGACTCTTCTACCTTAGACTCGACAAACCCTATGCCTAACCTAGGAGAGAGAAAATCTAGTGGGAGGAAGGCAACAGGGACCTCATGCCCCTGGGAGGAGGATGGAGAATAGACAACGTAAACTTCCATTGAAATCTCCATCTCGAATTTGATGTTTTTTTTTGGAGATCAGTGGAGATCATGCAACAAGATGGAGAGGAAGGTGGAGGAGGAAGCCTAAAGGGATATTTAGATGGACAGAAGATGTCGAGGAAGGGATCGGAGGAGGAGAAGAAAGGAGTGGATAGATCAACCGGTGGACAGCATGTGCACGTCCTGATAATGAGAAAATCAGTTGGCATTTCAAGGAGTAATGGATTGATCAAGATAGGAGGTGAGCGGGGTATGGATGCCAGCTTTTGGAATAGTGAAAACAGGCGGGAAGGAGACCAAGTGAATATGATGGGTGAGCTCCCCCTTTCCCGCGAGTCGTGAACTGGCTTCTTTGGCTTATGACACACAAGTCGTACCTCCTGGTTTATCTGGCAGCTTCCTTCATAAAATAACTTTTAAAATGCTTGGCTGAAATCAATCATATCGTCGACCGGCCCCTTAGGCAGCAATGGTAGGCTGTCGACTGTGTAAGCTATACTTTCTTCCTTTGGTTGACTCGGTGGTGTCTTCAAAGTGCCTGGCTGGAGAGGGTCTTTAACAAAATGTTGGTGATAGTCCCATGTCAATGGCCCAGAGTCGCCCAAAATTAAGAGTGAGGATTCTCGATAACCGAGACCCCTCCTGTTCATCTTTTTACTTTTGGGGACCGGCTTAGTCCGCCCTTGCAGTTGTGCACCAAGGCCTCTCCCCGGCTGATACCCCAACTTTAAGATCATATTCCACCCCTTTGAATCTCGAATTTGGGGCTTTATTTTGACGTCGACTGGTACTGTGATGGGCTTGCGTGGCGCGTAGGCCCAAGGAAAATCCAGATCTAAAATAGAAATAACAAGCCGCGTGCTGGGCCACAGTATGGGCAGAATCTTTTCTGAGACAGCCTTGACAGACTGGACCGTGGACATGCTCTTTACCTTAACCACCCTCCCTTGAAAAGGGAATTTAAGGCACTGGTAGGCAGTGGATGGTACAACATTGAGATTATCGATCCACGGACAACCCAAGATAGCCTTGAACATAGGGTCATATCCAGCATATAAAATTCAATGGGCATAGTGAGAGGCCCGAGCTCAGCCTGTATAGTGACCACCCCGTGACAGGCCCACCTGGAATTATCATACGCCGCAATAGTAGTCGGGGTGGGCTTGAGCAGATCTTCTGACAAGTTGCAGGCCCTTAGGGTGCTGAGAGGGCAGACATTAATAGAAGCCCCTATATCTACCAGTGCTGCCTCTATGCTGACTTTATTCAGAGTAATAGAAATGCATAGCGGCATATGTCGAGCTTCAGGGGGTGCCAGTTCAGTTTCAGAGAATGTAATTGCTGGCCCTTTAGAGATTGTGGCCAGAGCTGTTGGTAGGCTATCCACTGCCATGTCTTCATTCATCATCACCTTCTGAAGGAAATTGCGGAGTGCATCTTGGTGAAGCATGGACCTCTTAATCAGTTCCAACACAGAAATCTTGGCTGGCACTCTATCTAGGTGATGTAGCAAATCATATTGGGTCCCGGGCAGCGGGTCTGCCTCCTCCTAATCAGTGGCCTATTGCAAGGATTAGGGATTAGGTGCAGGAGCACCGGTGGAAGGATAATTCCTATGGAACAAACGCCCACTCCGTAGGGCAAGATTTTGGGCCGGCACGGCGTCAGATGGACTCAAGATTAGCGGTTTAGTAGGCCCGGCGGGGTGGATGAGTGAAGGAGTAGATGGTGTAGTGGAAGTAACGGGTTGCGTGGGAAGGATGACGGGTGATGTAGTGATAGGCGTGGGAGATGGTGAAGGCATGAAGGCAAGTGGAGAAAGGATAATGGATGAAGGGTTTGATGGAGGCGTAGTAATGACGGCGGGGGTGATGAACAAAGGATGAGATGGAAGGACGGGTGCAGGCGCTAGTGGTGGGGTGGAGATAGGGGGAATAGTAGTGGTAGTTGGTGGTAAGACGAGTGGTGTAGCAGACGGAAGAAGGGTTTGACAGTTGGGTGTGAGGATAGTGGTAGCAAGAGGTGACAAAGGGTTGCGGTGGTTATGGTGAAGGACCATGAGTTGCTGGACAGAACCGTCATCATCATAAGACCACCTGGCATCGGGAGTCGGGGGTTGGACTAAATTAACTTGAGTTGGTGTCGACGGCTGGGGTTGCGGAGCGGGAGGATGATTGGGCATGGGGTTTTGATGAATCCCTAGATCTTGAACCGGCTGCTGCTACTGCGGTGGCTGCTGCTGTGGCGGCGGTGCTTGTTGCTGCTGCACTTGCTGCCTTGGCGCTTGCCTTATTTTCTCTTTAATTTCCATAATGGCCTTGTGCATCTCGGCCCAATCTATCCGGTGTCCTTCATGCAGGTCATACACCAAGTCTCTGAACTGATAACATCCTTCAATCATATGTCCAGGTTGCATGTGGAACATACAATATTTTGTCTGATCAACGGTCGAGTTCCAGTTGAGCAGTTCCGGAGGAAGTTGGATTGCACTAACTGACATGAGAGCTGAGAAGATGTTCGTGAGAGTTTCGGGCAAAGGAGGGTATTGAGCTCTCTTTGGAGCCGAGCGCTTGTTGTTGGTGTAGCCATTGGGTGGAGGAACGTTGTGGTATTACGGAGGTTGTTGAGGTTGCTGTGGAGCGGAGAAGGTATTTTGTGAAGCGGCGAAGGTAGGCTGAGGGTTTTGTGGTGTGGTAAAGGCATTTTATGGAGTGGGGAATTGGGGATTGCATGGGGCTTGCAGGAAGCGAAATGGCGCAGACTGGTTGGGGAGAGGGAATGCAATGGCTTGCACTTATTCGTTGGTTTGGACTCCCTCGATGATGGGCCCTTGAGGTTTCCTATTATGCTTTGGCTTTTGGGCCTCAAAAAGGGAATGGATAGGGGAGTCCTTAAACTGGGTTTGAATGAATCGCGCCCGGCTATAAAGTTGGTGCATATTAGAAATATCATTCATAGCCAGTATATTGCAGAATGTGGGAGTAGCATTGGAGATCAAAAACTTGACCTTTTCTTCCTCCGGAATATGACCCGGCACTCGGGCGGCCATCTGCCTCCATCTGTCGGCATAAGTAGCAAAGTCTTCATCTGTCTTCATTTTCTCGGCCACTAAATCTGTAAAGGAATATTCTGGGCCAACCCGGTCTTGAAATCTCTGAATAAATTTCTCTTTTACCACCTTGAAACTTTCGGCATCTTCTAACGCCAGAGCATAAAACCATTCTAGTGCAACTCCCTCCAATGACCGGCGAAACAGATACGCCATAAGGCGATCATCATATTGGAACTGCGCCGACTCATAGATAAAATCCGTGACATGAATGAACGGGTTGCTATTCCCGTCATACTTGCGATACGTGGGGAGCTCAGACTGTGGAGGGAATCGAATATTATGGAAACTAGGAACTAAAACATTAGCTAGAGATTGTGGGCGAACCCGCTTTTGAAGGAAATCGAGTTGTTGTTGCATTGCGGCCCATTTATCAAGCAATTCCTGCTCCTGGGATGGAGTAGGTGGAATGAAAGGAGAGGACTCAAGATGAGGGGTTGAAGGATAGACAGTAGGAGGGGGAGGCCTGTAAGAGGAATATTGGATCGAGACATGACCCGAATTAGGATAGATCTGGGTCGCCCCTGGCTGAGGGCGAGTGAAATCGGATGGGCCGACAAGAACTTGCGGCGCCAATGGCATGGACCTATAAGAATCTGCCTAGACAGGTGAAGGGAGGATGGTCTTCCCTTTGTCAAGAGTTTGATGGGCCAAACCGAAGGGCTGGCCCACCTTCAGAGTGGAAAAGCGAAGGATCTTTGGTTGGACCGGGGTGAGATCGATTGGAATGGGCTGAATCTCGGGCCCATCAACTCTAGGCTGAACAATGGAAGTATTGGACAGACCCTGTGTAGTCATGGGAGATGGGGCAATGGACCCCTGCAAGGTCTGATAAATGGCCTGGAGTTGGGCCGGATCCAACTGGGCCATCATCTGAAGGACGTGATTAGCGGGACACGTGGAGGAGAGGGAGGGCTGCGTGCCTTCCATAGAGACGGAGGACGGGGGAGGGGCGGACCCCTCTCCGGACTGGAGGGAGATGACCCGGGAAGGGTCTTCTAGAAGCCCCTAAGGAAGAGACTCCTCTTGGGAATGGGGAAGATTAAAGGAAGACATGCTTGACTCAAACAAGGGATTGGAGTAAGACGTGAAAGAGGAATTGCCCCTAGGAGATGACTCTAAGGAACGAAAACAACTCCACATGCAATATAACACCTTGAATAATGCAAACAACAAAAACAACCACAAATGAGTGACTAGACCAAACTAATTCCAATATTTATGAAAGCAAGAAAGGGATGAGAGGCACTCAAAGTCAACCAAGTTTTAATGATGTGCCACTCTTTTACTTGTTTGTCCTTTAGAACCTTAGTGATTTTAATTAAAATGTGCTCTCCAACAATAGGTTCCTAATAGGAAAGGATATGGGGACTTGGTTAACTCTAAGTGTAAACTCTCCCTCACTTATGCAACCTAGACACGGGGTGGGCAAAGGTACAACCGGCCCGGCGTCGGTGAGGGAATCCACGGCTCGCGGGGGCCTACGGAGGTCCTTGATGCGATCACCTAGTCGACCCCAAGGAATATGGAGGCAAGAGGATCACACACCAAGGTAGGAAATGCAACTATGATATGAATATGAATAATCCTATATGCACCGGGGTGCATGCAATTTCTAGCCTAGAAACTAGCAACCAATTATGCAAACAATGATATAGATATATGCCACAACAACAGGAGGAGACCAGATAGCACCCAAAAATAACAACACAGTCAAAAATTGCAGAAATAACAACAACCTCAGGATGCATACCTGTAACTGGAGAAACGGTCTAAGATGAGACTGCCACAGAGATAAGACGGTCTATTTCTAGACCGCTTTTATGCCAGAAACGGCAGGACTGTAGACCGCTAGGGAGACCAGAGAGCAGAAAAACAACAGAGATAAAACGAAAAACCCGAGGAAAACACAAGGGCAACTGGGATGAATGAACAGAAGCAGGTCAAACAGAGACTCAGCACGATTGGCACTAGTTGTCCCACCGTGATCGCCAAAAAATAAGGGTTGTTGATGTTTCTTTCCTCCTTATCTTGTGTGAGATGTGTGAGTGTAATGAATATGTAAAAGTAATGTGATATGGGTGCGCAAGTGGTGCACTAACTCAAGCAATCAACACAAGATCAAAGGATAGGGCATGTCATCTTAAATAGTGCAAGGAATGTAAAGGGAAAAGTAAAAACACATGCCGTGGGCGTGGAGCAAGGAGATGAAATAAACACACACCGGGGTGTGGAGCAACTAAAGTAAAGGAAGACAAGCAAGATGATGATCAATGCCCAAAGTAAAGAATGATGTGATCACCACCAAAGTAAATAAAATAGCAAAACTGCAATATGTACCTTGGAAAGAGCCGAGTGAAGCCACCCGCCAAGGGAGAGAGAAAACCCAGATACTGCAGCGGCAAACGGTCTAACAGACAACCGCCAGAAGATAGCAAACGGTCTTACGATAGACCACCAGATATCTGCAAACGGTCTGATGAATGACTGCCAGAGCACCCAGAACAATGAAGTGAAACTTGGATCTCCACCCTTCCTGGCCGGCCAGAAGAGTTGGGCCTCGTGCAATGAGTCCTGTAAACCTACAAGAGAATGTAGACACAAAGAAAAATGACCCAATAAGTCCTTGGGACTAATGTAGTATCTATAATGCAACTAAGCTAAAGTGCATAAAAGGAAGGGGTGAATACCTGGGGGTTGGTGGTTTTTTAACCCCTGTGGGGCGTGGGAAAGATAGGAGGATGTTTAAAAATGTAGTGTGAGTGCAGAGAACGTGGAGAAAGAAGTGGGAATATGCTATGAAGATGCAAGAGGGAAAGACCAAGACTAAGAGAAAGAGACTCAAAACTAAACCAAAGGAACTTGATACTCCCTGGACCAGAAGTTTTATGGACATAGAAATAGCTTCTCCCTGGTTGGTACTTGCTCCAGAACGCAGCAGCACTTCGTGACAAGCTCCAGAAAATCCCCTCCTAAAGCCATGAAGTCAAGGGTCCTATTTATAGGCCCTCAAACCCAAGGTTCGAGTTGGAGGGATAATGACACGAAAATAGGCCTGAACCTGGATAATTCTTCAAGATAATACTCCCAAGAGTCCATAGAAACAAACAGAAGGTTCTGAGAGCCTCTATCTAGAGAGAAATCAATAAAACAAGGACTCTAGTTCGACCACGGCGAAGCAGAGGAAGAAAAATGGAGCAGGACTCTCTGTCTGCACTAGCGGACTTACGATAGACCGCAAGGCTCAAGAAACGGTCATCTGATAGACCGCTAGACAAAGGCGTCCAGAAAGAGATAAGATCAAAGAGACCAAACAGGATACTCTGCCTACTAGCGGTCTACTGATAGACCGCCAACACCCACCAAACGGCCATTCGATAGACCGCTAGGCTAGAGGACGTGGTAAAAGAGATAAAGACCAATAAATCTTCAAAATAATCCACAACTAAATCATCATCAGCCCATATCCAAGCCCAAAAAGATGCAATGACGAGAAATCAACAGAGCTAGGCTCAACCAGGGAGAATGACCCATAAAATAAGCCCAAAAAGATGACTAAAAATGGCCCAATAGGCGGTGAATAACCCGGGACATCATAAAATAGATAAGGAGATGACCCAACTCATTGGTCATAAAACGGGTGTCAACAGCGGAGTCTTACGGAGGTCTTGAAACATAATCCCCTAGTCCGACAGAAGGAATATCCGGCGGAGAGGTTCATAAGTCCACGAAAGTGTGCCTATAAGTGCAAAGTGTAACTAATGGTCACATACCTGGAGAATATACCATGTACTTAAGAAAATGACTCCAGAGATAAGAGTGGATTGTGTGAAAACAGCGATCAAAACAATGTTCTAATACCACCATGAATCATGTTTCATAAACAAAAGAGGAAATATTTAATTATAAAACTATAACATTTAAGCATGAAATTACATGATAATGAAAATAAAGTTTAAAATCATGCTCATGCTAAAACAGGGTGTTTTAATCATAAATTTGAGTGAAAAATATCATAATTATAGAGTTATACTTAGGTCAAAATTTAGTTAGGCTCGGGCTGATTCTCAGAACCTAAAAGCGGTCTAGTGCGGACCATTTACAGGAGCCTAGCGGTCTATCGAGGGGCCGCTTAGCTATCTCTAGCGGTCACATATAGACCGTTTCTGTCTGTTTGACATAAAATTGAGAAAATAGTAAAATAAACACTAACCTAGGGCATGTTATGCATGGGAATCAACGAGAACATACTGTAAAACATGATAGAACGAGAATAGGTCAAGAATATGCATGGGTTTGTGTGTAATGAACAAGAGATTTTCTTTTAACTCAATTAGGGCTAAGATTCATGAATGGTGATTACACTAGATGCACGGTCCCAATAAAACATAAAATTCTCTATGTACAGTATATGAAAATGATTGAAATCAGAGGGCTTTTATTCCTAACATCAAGTTTAAGCCGTTCATGAGATAACCTGCCTTTGATTCGCCTCCTAGGCTTTGGATTTCTAACTAGAAGTAAGCCCTAGTTCCTGCACGTTCTATGTCAAACCAGTAACTTCTCGCCCCTCTATCTCCTAATTCTCTTGACCTAAAGATGCAAAAATTGGAGGGTAGATAGAAGACATAAAGGGTAACAAAAGGTTTTAAAGACACAACTTCTAAATACCTCGTTAGGGCTTCTAATTTGCAGATCTTCCTGGGTCCATTGCACAGGTTCCTGAGATTCTTGTACTGAACCAGCCACTTTTAATGTCTCTATCTTCCTGATGGCTTGATCTCCTAAGATGAAATTTGGAGGGTAGTTAGACTTTACTATTATAAACAAATTCTTCTAAAGAACATACCTCTAATTCGGCCTCTTTACCTTAGTTCCACGCGAGCCAAAAGTATGGGTCGTGCAAGTTGATTCTGGGGTCTATTTATAGGGTTAGCTAGGATTTACATGGATTAGAACGAACATAGAGTCCTATTAGGGTTTCAATTCGATCCTTAAGCCTTCTAGACTCATCTATCTAAGAGATAGCATCGATCCTAGGCGATTTGGATGTCAAAGTTCCCATCTTTTCATGCCTTCTTCCATTCACGGAATCTGCAGATAGTAGCGGTCTAGTTTAGACCGTTTTCAATCCCCAAGCGGTCGCCCGATAGGCCATTTTTGGCTTTGGGCGCCGAGTTTGAAACATTTCAAACTCTTTGTCATATATCTGTTGATTTATCCAATAATTAGTATATTTATCCCCTAAATTTCACAAATATCCTATTTTAAGTTTCTAGAATGTGGGCCAAACCTTGTGGGCTTGGTTTTGGGCCATTTTGGTCTTATTTAAAAGGCCAGGTTAATTAATAAATATTTGGCCTTATTATTTGGTTTTAAATTAACCCAAATTCTTTTAATAATCTATTTATCTCTAGAAAATCTTAGAAAATCTAAATAAATTCTAGAAAACTCTAAAATATCATATACAAAATTTTGGGGTATTACACTGATAATCTTAGAGCTTTAATCATGGTAAGAACTACAGTTGATACTAATGTTCTTTCATCTATCTCAAACTGCAGTACAGCCAAAAATATTCTAGATGAACTGACTCGTATCTACAAAGAGCAGGTAGAACAATGCTTGATGGAAAATGGCAACGAATCAAGCAATAATCAAAATGAAGAAGAGGACGATGAACAGGTAAATCCATTCGATAACTTCTCTTTAGATGATTAGCAGGAAGAGTATACTGATTTGTTAGAAGCACATGAAAAATTAAGAAAACAACATAAAAAGCTGAAAAAGAAAATTGATCAGAACAGTACCAACTCATCTTGTCAAAATTGCTTGAATATGAAACAATTGTATGATGCTTGTCTATCTGATGTTCATTTGAATAAGAAACAAATCTGCTTATTGAAAAATGAAAATCAAGAATTTACAGATAAGATTTCTGAACTAGAAGATGTTGCATCCCTATGGTTTTGATGATGTCTCACACTATAAATCAATCTTCTATCTCTAGATTAATGCTGTTTCATCATGTGAGTGAGTACAGTTCATTTGGTTGTCAGATAAGCATGCTATCTTAATTCTATCTACACTGTTTGGTTAATATGAACAGCAGTGGGTCGACTCATCAGCAAGGGTGGGTCGACACATCAGAGCATTGATAGTTTGGGCACAAAGTCTATACACCAGCTTGATCCATTTAGTCTGTACATTGGCATATCCTCTTCTAGTTTGTACATCGGGCTCTTTCTAACTGAAGTCCATACACTGGTCTCAATACTCATAGTTAGTTCAGCTCAACCCTATACATCCTTCCAAGCTTCAACTCTATACATTGGATTGTCAAACTTCATGTCTATACACTGGCTGCTGCATTGTCATGAAGTCTACACATTGGCTCGTTCACTTCTGCAAAGTATGTACATTAGACTGTGGTAAAGTCTATACATTCGGTTCCTTGGGCAAAGTCTAAACATCGCTTAGTCTGCACATTGCCTTCAGCCCAAGCGTTCAAAGCCAAGTCTATACAACGCCAACTCAACACATTGAACAGTTCTCCAAGTCTATACACTAGACTTCATTTCTCTAAGTCTATACACTAGTCTGTGATTCACCAACTCTGTACATTCGATATCTTTTCCTACGCATTGGCCAAGTCCATACACTCAACATTTCCCTACGCTTTTCTGGCCAAGTCTGTACATCACTAAGTGTGTACATTGCATGCTGCTCAAACGTTCAATGTCTTCAAAGTCTGTACAGCGTCCGTCTCAGCCAGCGTCTCATACTGCGTCTTAGGCAAGTCTGTACATCGGCCTCATTCGTTCAAGTCTATACATTGAACTGCTCTTCAAAGTCTGTACAGCTTCCATCTCAGCCAGCGTCTCATGCTGCGTCTTAGGCAAGTCTGTACATCGGCCTCATTCGTTCAAGTCTATACATTGAACTGCTCTTCAAAGTCTGTACAGCGTCCGTCTCAGCCAGCGTCTCATGATGTGTCTTAGGCAAGTCTGTACATCGGCCTCAGTCGTTCAAGTCTATACATTGAACTGCGTCTTAGGAAAGTCTGTACAGAGGCTTCGATTTACCAAGACTGTACATCGGCTTCATTCGCTCAAGTCCACACATCCACAGTGGTTCATCAAGTCTATACATCCACTTGAGCTTCACCAAGTCTGTACAACGCTGAAGTCTTCATAAGTCTGTACAGTGCTTGAGCTTCACAAAGTCTATACATTGCTTCAAGCGATTCAAGTCTATACATACTGCCTTTACATTCAGAGTCTGTACATCGGTTCATCAGCCAATCGGTTCATTCAGAAATCTCCAAGTCTGTACAGCCGAGTGTCTAATGCATCGTCTCCCTCTGGCAAAGTCTATACAGTGCTCACAGCACATTGGTTCAAAGTCTGAACACTGGCTCAAGCATGTCGAAGTATATACATCTCCGTTGGGGTTCAAGTCAGTTCATTGCTCACCGTCTTATTAAGAGTCTCACACAGGTTCCAAGTCTGTACATTGGTTAGGCTTCGTGAAGTCTATACAGTGGCAGAAGCTTTGTAATGTTTACACACTGGTAAGGATCGTTTGCATTGTTCATAGTCTATACACTGCCATTCATTTGCATTGTTCATAGTCTATACACTGCCATTCATTTGCATTGTTCATAAGTCTATACACTGCCTTCACACATGCGCTTCTTTCATTAAGTCTGTACACTCTCTCACGTTGTACACACTTAATCAGTTGAAGGTTCTGAAGTATATACATTCATGTTAATAGCCTGAACTAACTAAGTCTATACATTCCATATGTCTGTCTGCAGGCGATTCAGGCTGATGATTGGGCACGTGAATCGAGGTTGGCACCTGGCACGTGATCCAAGACAACAGGCGCATGACACGTGGATGGCAACATGGTCAGGATGCTGCCATGTGGTCGAAATTCAAATGATCTGGCCAAAAGTGCATGGGCGGGAACCTGGCAGCCACACGCCAATATCTGCTATAAATATAGAGCTTCATCCTTCAGTAGAAGTTTGATCATGAATAGAGAAAGCAGAAGCCATTGGTGAGAGTTTGCACGATCCAGAAAAGAAAAAGAGCAGAGAGTTCCAGATCCGAGAGGAGTTTGTTCGAGAGAGAGAGAGCAGTGTGTGTATTGATGAATTGCTTCATTTGAAGCTACATTTGTATTGGGTTTTCAGAACTGATTTCTTCTTCATTGGTTTTTGTTTCTACTTTGCTTTCGTTTCATTTTGTTCATCCTTCTGATTTGAATTGTTTTCCCTCCGGTGAGTGGAGGAAGGGAGTATCACTCCAGTTTCCCTCTGTGTTGCAGAGGAAGAGAGATCGGTGATCTCTGGTGGTGTTAGTGACTAGTTGTCATTAACAGTTTCCCTCCGGTGTGTGGAGGAAGGGAGAGGATTCTCCGGTTGTGTTCTAGCTGGGAGCTAGAACATGTTTCAAGTTCTGTGGGTAGCAGAACTTAGTTGAGGGATTTATTTCCCTTGGTGTTCAAGCTGTGTGGCAGCATGTTGTTCGCAGACTGAGTCTGCATTGATCTAGCATCGTCTAGTGGAATCCTCACTCTAGTTGGAGTGAGGGGTGGATGTAGATTGCGGACTGCAATCGAACCACCTAAAAACCGAGTGCCTCCTCTGTGGTTTGCTATTATTATCTGCGCTCTTCATCTGCTTGTCTCTTTGCTTCCGTGTGATCAGTTCTTTATTCTCATTTACATTTCTCTGTGTATGGGTTAAGGAGGTGCGTTAGCAGTAGAATTTATTTTCCGCTTAAGTTTCTACAAATTGGGAGTGATCTATTCATCCCCCCCCCTTCTATATCACTCTTGCTGCGCTAACAGAAGAAAAACTGAGCTCATTTAATGATGATCAAATCTACATTAAAAATCCAGTTCAAAATGAAAAATTGCTGAAAGATCTTGATTATGCTAACATGGAATTGAATAAGCTGAAGTCTGAAAATGAAACTTACATAAAGCAGATTGAAGATAATAAAGAAAAATTCAAAAGACTTCAGGAAGAAAATAGTTTAATGTCTGAAAAATTGGTTAAGATTGAAAAGAAACAAATTGTCAATTGTGATCTAACTTTTAATTGAAGAGTTAATTCAAAACACTAATCTAATAAAAGAAAATGAAGACTTGAAGCAGTTGAACACTACTATATCTGAAAGGCTTTTGACCTTGGAAAAGGGAAAGTGCTCATCTGATGATGAGTCTGAGAGAGTGAGTGCATTAATGCAGGAAATTGATAGCTATAAAACCATCAATGCTATATAGAATGATAAAGTAACAACTTCATAATTGCTCATTTCTTCACTCCAAAATGAAATTCATGATTTGAATATTTCATTATCTAAATTTGCTAAAGGCAAAGAAACATTGAAAGATGATGTGAGTGGTCAAAGAAAGGGGACATGCAACATTTCTGAAATTAAACAAGCCATGAGGAACCAACTGTACACCACTTTTATTCAAAGTTCAGAAGTGGCTAGAACCTCAAGGCAATCCTTAAAACAGACTACTACAACTGAAATTCAAAAGGAAAATAAAAATCAGAAAACACTGAAAAATAAAAGGAATAATCTGCATGCTAAGAACTCATCTGATAAAAGCCATGCTACAAAGAAATCTAATGGTTCTTGTCATTACTGTGGTAAGCTTGATCATTTTATGAGTGAGTGCTTTGTAATGAAGAAGGATGATTTGAATGGTGGTAGAATTCATGCTATGAATTCTCATGCTAAGAAACCTTCTTTTGTTCAAAAGAAAAGAATTCACTGTTTTTACTGTCATAAGATAGGTCATCTCATGCATGAGTGTAGACTAATGGAACAAGATAACCTGAATGCAAGTGCTATGCATGATAGAAACTTCTCTACTCAGGAGAGGACTATTGATAAGAAGAGAAACATGAAGTGTTTTCAATGTGGTAAGTTTGGACACTTTGCTGCATAATGTTGGCATGCACAGGGGAGTGACAGTCACCACAAATTTGTTAAAACCCCTGTGTATCAAAATATTTTTGGTAGAAATAAATCTAGTTTTAAAAGAAAAACTTCTGCATATTTTGAATGTGAAAAACCTGGCCACCGAGCTTCTGAATGCTGGTTAGCAAGTTATGAAAAACAAAATGTTCATGCAAATAACAGAACTCTTCATGTTAATGCACATAGATTTCATGTCTATAGTAATGTGCATAAAAAGAACTTGAAGTTTGTCACTATTGTTTTCTATCACTATTGTGGTCAGTTAGGACATTCTATGTCTAACTGTTTTCTGATGAAGTCTGATGATTCACTAGCTCAAAAGTTGTTAAGAGCACCATTCAAAGGTGCCACTGTCATTTCAGGACCCAAGACTGCTTGGGTACCTGCCTGTGCAAAATAAGAAGTTATTTTGCAGGAGTGCCTTGGAGCTGAGAAATAAAAAGGGGTAAATAAATCAAGGCACCTGGATATGATAAACCCCATTCCTGCACTATTTCAGGTTAGTTATTTGAATTCTCTTTAATTCTATCTTTGTAGTCGCATGTCCTGATTAATCTGTCAGTTGTATTTTATGTCTCTCAATGCATATGTTGAGTAATCTGTGTATATATCAGTTTAAGATTGAATTGAACGTCATATTCTAAAAATCTGAATTGCATGTGTCTGATGTCTGCATATATCATTTGCATGACTATCGAGGAGCTTCTCGATGCATATGTATGTTATATCATGCATACATTTTCACATATGCATATCCAATTGCATTGTCTTGCATATTTTGAAATTTGACATTGCATATAGGACTGCTTTTGCATTGCATTGTTTTGCAGGACCATTATGGTATATCAAATGGTAAGTTACTAAAGGGCAGATGCAATCTGTTTGGAAGTTCTTACTATGTGTGAGGTGGTCGTTAGACCAAGTCCTTTACCTAGTATCATGGGTCATATTGCACATAGGGCAGTCTAAGACATAATTCATTGAACCCCCTTGCATAATGTTTCTTGCACATGTTGCACTTTGAATTCAGTCATTTAATGCATAAAGTTAGGGGGAGTTTGTCAAGATTAATTCTTGTGCTTCATGAATAGTTGGTCCATGCATGATTTTCATGTCACATATAGTGGTTCAATGCATTTAGATAGGGAGAGCTCATAAATGCTCATCATTCTTGCCAACAATTGGTATTAATGCATTTAATTAGTGTGTTATTGTACAGGCATACACATGATTAATTGCATACAATTCATATTGAAAATTCCAAAAAGATTGATTCAATGCATATAAACAGGGGGGGATTTAAAACAAATTCGTTAAACTGAATGGTTATTCATATGGTTCCTTACTGTCTAAATCGGTCGATCAAAACTACACATTCCGTCAATCGATATCTTCACAGTCTAGCCACCTTTGCTCATTCTGAAATCTCTGCTCTGTTGAGTTATGGTTTTGATGATTGTTGTGATTGTTAAGTTATGATTTTGATGATAACTAAACTTAATGTGTGATTAAGTGATGATAACTAAACTTGTGGTTGATTGCTCATGCTCTTGTCATTTATGTATGGTTGAGATGACAAATGGGAACGGTTACATGGTCTTGATCCTTGGTTTGCATATGTTGGTTTTACAAGAGGCAAGAGGTTTCATAACCTCTTTAACGGGAAGAAGCATGGTATTAACCTTGCCTATCTTGCTTGCAGGATCAAACACATGGCAGTCACCTGGTGAACCATACGTGTGGATAAGCACCCTGCTCCTCTACAATCCAAAACAGACATGAACGGGCTGCTAAAGGACTTAAGCGACGGAGCTGAAGAGGTTAACGGACCGACCCGGGAAAACCCGGGGTCTGCCCAGCTAACGGTCGACCGCCAGCACAGGGGCGGTCGACCGCCCCTACCAGCAACCCTCAGTCTACCGATCTCTCAGTGGCAATCGATCGCCAGCCCAGTAGCAGTCGACCGGGATTCCCAGGAACCATCCGTCTGTAGGTTTCTTAGTAGCGGTCGACCGCCAGCCCCTGCAGGTCGACCGCCAGCCCCGAGCTGCCCAACATTGTTGACTTTTTGTGACTTCGAGGAAAGCCCTTCCTGATGCGACACGCCTAAGGATGATGATGCTCTGATACCAATTTGATGAGACACGACCCCTCGGACCTAGAATTGAAAGCAACCGAACCAAACGGCGGACCCACTCAAGCGGGTTCACCCGCATCGCGCACACCCGGCTCCGTAGGCGGACCGGCGATGATGGGGAGGGTCCGAGGTTGGACCTCAAGGCTCCAAGGGTATGGCCAGCTAGGGATGGTCCCCAATGGGCCAGGGATGCCCAATTTCAAGGGCGGCCGGCACGTCGAGGGCGTGGGTTGTAGTGTCACACTCTCAACTCACTCCGCGGTGTTCACACAATTCAATGGCGTTTGAGATCGGGCGCTCACCTCACCGCCGATGGTCAACTAGAAACAATACTAAGACAAGCAAAAGTAAAACCAGCAGAGGAAGTGGCCAGAAGATCACCTGATCGGCGTGAGGACGCCGATCCCGGCCGGAGACGAGGGCGAGCGGGGAAGCGTGGGCTACCCGCACGCCGCGCCGATGACACTTCGGCCGCTTACCTGCTAGTACAATCACTATGCCCTCACAGAGGGGGTGGACTAGGGGTGGGGAAATGAGGTTACAAACCAAACACTACCTCCACGCAGGGAGGGGCGCTAAGCCGGCCAGGCAGAGAAAGGAGTTATGCTTGATTAGCGCCGATGAAGCACCCCGCCGAATCTGCCCAGGTCTGGAACAGCAGGACAGGGGGTCGGTGTAGTCATCGTTGTGCACTCCTCTAAACTCAGAATTCGACGAGACCAGCACTGAAATGACGCTGACGGATCCAGACACGTCTGTGAATTTTTGTGGGCAGTTCTGAAGTCGTCACCGACTGGGGCAGGCTCTGGAACAGGGCCTCTGCGCTCAGATTCGTACTGTTCCCAGGGTGCCGCAAAGAGGAAGGGAGAGAGAGAGAGAGAGAACCGAGAGGTGAAGGAAGGGAGAGGCCACGGAGGGCGTGTGTTTGTGAGCTAGAGAGAGAAGGAGAGGGAACAAGAGAGTGGTGTTAGTAGGGGGGACCACCGGTGGTGGGTGCCATGGTGGAGAAAGAGGGAGAGATGTGGATGCTGCTGAGATGAAGAAGGAGGGGGAGAGAGGCCGGTTGGTGGCCTTGACTGTGGGAGTTTTAGAGAGAGGGAGAGAGATGAGGTAGTGATTGGCAGTGTTAGCCACGGCTGAAGGAGTTTAGAGGGAGAGGGGAGGAGAGATTGCAGTTGCAGGGAAAGAGGGGGAATGAGAGTCGGAGGAAGGGGTTGGGCAACTGGCCAAGCCAGTGGGTGTGAGGGAGGGGAAATGGAGAGGCAAAGGGAGGGGGAAGAGGAAGAGAAGGCCAGTGGCCAGGGGTGGTAGCAGGAAGATTGAGAGGGAGAGAAGGAAAGCAGATGGGGTAGAGGGAGAAGACAAGAGAGGGCTAGAGGGAGGGTCGCCTGCGAAGTGGGCAAGTTGGGAGGAGGAAGAGGATACAACGTGGGATAGAAGGGAGGGGAAGAGAGAAGAGAAAGGTGGGAGGGTAAGGGCCTAACATCGTAGGGCAGCTTTCCAAAATTTTCTAACTCAAACTTCATTCATTCATTAGTTCTCCATGGAGGGATTGGGGTCCTATTTATAGAAAACCCTCAATTTACAAAAAGTCCTTACCTTTTGGACTATTGACAAATGACCAAGGGGGGGAAGGGGGCGCCCATGGGCCAAGCCCATTGAAGTGGGCCCGTTAACCCACTAGGCCACCTAATGATACTTAGACTTAGATAGATGACTCACTAACTTAGGTACTTGACTCAATGAAAGAAAATTACATGGTTAAGACTCAAGGAAAGATATGAAAATTACATAGCTAGACTCAGAAAATCAAGATGAACACAATGGCGAGCATCGGGACCCTTGGAGAAATGGGAAGTGGTAAGCGATGTCCCCATCACTTCCTCTTGCTATTGTTTAATCCCAAAGTCACCAAACCCTCCAGATTTTGTGGATCTGGTCTAGGGCTTGTCCATAGACCTTCCAAGGGTTATAAAACATCTTATTAGAGTCATAACCCTAATCTATCAAAGAGAGCCAAAGAGAGGCTGTCCAAGGTGAAAGGAGAGGGCACTGTAGCTCTGTGAATAGTACTTCGTGCAGCAAGATCTTCATCCATCTCCAAGGTGTTTCAAGCCAAATTTGAAGCTAGCAACCTCCAAGGAAGTGAAGAAGGAAGCAAGCATTCAAGGAAGATCAAGGTGAAGCTGTCTAAGGAAGAAGCAAGTAAGCAAGCAAGAGATCAAGGGAAGATTGCCAAAGGTAAAAGAACAAGGTTTTCACAACCAATTCAAAGCCATTCAAGCAAAGAAGGAATCAACGCAAGATCTGCATCAAACACTCAGGGGGAGCCTAAATCAGGAGCATTCTAAACTATGGTTTAATTATTTTGGTGTCTTGTGTTTTGAGTTTCATTTGTGTTTCTCATAAACTATAAACTCGTGTGTGTGTGTGGATCGTGTTGGATCCGTGGTCGTGTGTGGTCATTGTACTTTATTCATGTATTGTGTGCGTAGAGCTTCCTAGATCTACGTGTGTGTGTAGATCTTTTTAGATCTGGTCTTTTTAGTGTGTGGAGTGCTGCATCTATTGCAGCGTGTGTGTGTGTGTGTGTGTTGTTGATCCTTCTGTCGGATCATGTTGGAGACCTCGTCTCCGTGTGTGTGTTTGTGTGTGTTGGGGTGCATCCCCGTGTGTGTGTGCAGGCGTCGTCCTGCGTGTGTGGTTGGAGCGTCGTCTCCGTTTGGGGATTTATCCCCGAGTGAAGCCTCACCGGGTTTGGTGAGGGGTGGACGTAGGACTGCCATCGTTGCATCCGAACCACCTTAAAAACCGTTGTGCATTATGGTTTGTATTGTGTGTTTTGGTCCATTTCTTCTACCTCCATTCTCCGTGAGTATTAGTGTAAACTGTTTGTTCGGATTTATCCTCGTGTTTGTTGCATAATCTATATCATTATCATATATAGTTTGATAAATCCAAACTGTGTTCAAACAGTTTTGAATCTCTTGAGTAGCATTCTATCACATATTTCAAAAGGGGTAAAAGCTTTCGTAAAATTGGTAAACACCCAATTCACCCCCCTCTTGGGTGTCATTGATCGCAGGACTTCAATTGGTATCAGAGCCAAGGCTCTTATTTCATAGATCTAACGATCTAGAGTGATTCAGATCAATGACTATCATTATGTACACTTTGAATTCTCCACCGGTGTTTGATTGTAATTTTGATTTGTGGTTAGGAAGGATGTGCAGTCTAGTCAACTCATATGATCCTAAGCTATGGAAGCTTATCTCACATGGTCCTTATGAGTTGCCAAAGATAAATCTATCTGGACCGCAGATTCCAAGCTCAAACATGATCAAAATTGTTTGGTTCTAAAATTGCTTACTGCTGCAGTTGATTCTAATCATTTCCCTTTTGTCTCCAATTGCAGATCCGCGAAGGATATCTTGGTTGGCTTAACCAAAGTCCGGGAAGAGCATGAAGATCAATGTCTTGTGGTAGGCACAAGTGATCAAGGGAGTGATCAGCAAGTTGAATCAAGCTCAAAGGTAAATTCTGATTCTGATAATGAATATGAATTTAGCTATGAGGAGTTATTGATTGCATATGATGAGCTTGCTGATAAATACGAGAAGGTTAAGTCTGAAAACAAAAAATTGAAAAAGAATGTTGGATAAAATAAATGTGATTCTCCCTGTAAAGAATACTCACACTTGAAGGAATTGATTGATGGTCATGTGTTCGACATTGAAATTCATAAAGATCAAATTTCTTCTTTGAGAAATGAAAACAAAGAGCTGACAGAGAGAGTAAGTCTTATGAACAATGGTCAAAATGAGTTTGCTCATGATAAAAATCTTGAAATAGAAAATAAGAAACTGAAGGAATTGAATAGGACCATTTCTAAAAGATTGCTTGCTTTTGAAAAAGGAAAATCTATGAATATTGATCAATCTGAAAAAGTACATGCTTTGTTGCAAGAAATTGAAAGTCATAAAACCATCAATGCTACTTTACATGAACAAGTCAACTCCTGTGAAAATAAACTTCTTTCCTATGAATTGCACATTTCATCTCTTGATAAAGAGATTATTGACTTGAATGCTTCATTATCTAGATTTGTGAATGGTCAAGAAAATTTGGACAAATTGTTGGGGACGAAAGTGAATTTTCAAAGGGAAAGGCTGGGTTTTAATCATGTGAACAAAAAGAAGTTTGAAAATAAAGTTTATACATCTTTTGTGCACAGTTCAAACATAGCCAGTACATCAAATGGGTCCCCAAATCAATCTTCTTCACAGATAATAAAAAGATCAAATGAAAATCTGAAAAAGAAAAATCATGTTGCACACATACATGCATCCATAAAGAAAATCAATTTGCATCAAAAATCCAAAAATGCTGCTAGCACCTCCATGCATGTTGAACATACCTCTTCCACACACACACAACCAATTAGAAAGAAACTCACATGTTTTTATTGTGAAAAATATGGACATGCTATGCATAATTATTTCATTATGAAGAATGATGATTTGAGAGCATGTAGAAATCAAGCTGCTTTAAAAAATGCAAAGAGAGTCTTCACCACAAAATCTTCCATGCATTGTAATCACTGTGGTAAAAGGAGTCATACAACTTCACACTGCTGGTTATTGTTGAAGAGAAAGAACTCCTACTCAACACATCATGCTCACACACACAAATCAGTATAACCCATGAGAAGAAAGAAGATGATGCCACGTGCCGTCCACCATCACTTTGGCAAATCTGGAAATGTTAAGCATGATTATTTTCTTGTGAAATATGATGATTTGAATGTTGTTAAGGAGTGGAAGCCACGTGCCAAGAATGTTGCTAACCCATAAGGACCCAAGATGATTTGGGTACCTAAGAATGCAAATTGAGAAATCTGTTTGCAGGAGTGTCATGGAAATAGAAAGTATGACATCTATTTTTATCAAGAAGGTAAGGCATACGAGTCAAGTGACTCAAGCAAGGTTGGAAGAAAAATCAAAAACTGAATTTGATTTCTCAGGTGATATCCCTCTCATTCTCTCCACTAAAAGTGTTATGTCGTGTTTTACCCTGTGATGTATAGTTATGTGATCATGCATGAGTCTGTACATGCATTCCATCTATAGATAGTTGCATACCCTTGTGCATATCATCTTCATATAGCATCTTGTTGAAGTGGAGTTTTGAAACCGTCAATAAATCTCACTACATATACTGAGTTTGCATAAGCCTTCACATATTGTCATGCATAAATTGAATATTGTGAATTCATGTCATAATGCATAGCAATCCTCCTACCTTCACCACCCTTGACTACATAGTATATCAAATGGTGACATGTGGAAGGGCAGGTTACGCCTGTCTGAAAGCTATCACTACGCGTGAGGTGATTTTCAGATCTAAGTTCTCTGCCCGGTACTATGAGTCAATCAGTCACAGGCTGCACATGGCATTAAATTTTTACTGAGCATATCGCAGTCATGTACACATTGAGGGGGAGTCATCAGATTCGTCATATAGGCTTAACATTTAGGTTCACACATGAGTCATGCATTGCATCTAGAACTATCAAGGGGTGTTGGTTGTTAAAATTATTTATCATGTCATTATTAATAAATTTGAATCGAAATTGACAAATCGAACCTTTCTGTCTTTGGATGCAGATTATACTCCCAAAATCCAAATGATGATGGGATAAGCTTGAATCAACTGGAAGAATACCTTGCAAGGATGAAAATGATGAGAACCCTCTCAAGTTGCTACAAGAAGATGGGGTACTTTGTGTAGAACAACATCCAGGATCGACTCAAGTACAAGGTGGTGAAAGTCTTGTACGTGTTGAAGTAAGTACCCAAGGTAAATCAGGTGAAAGGCTTGGAAGAAAATGGATTCTCAAGGCAAAGGTAAGAAAGCAAAAGCTGAAATATCAACCCTCGTGAGGTTGGTGATTCTAGTTATTGAAGGCTTTTGATCTTGTCTCCTGAACTAAGGTAATTCAACATTGTCAATTCATCCAATGGCCGTCTTTGTCAGTTGGTGATACTCTCAAGTCACAGGTATTGATTCTAAAAATATGAATTGTCATTAACTAGCATGTTGTGATGAATGTGCCTAATTGATTGAATCAAATTAAAAATCTTGAAAGATGCGTATGAAGTGGTTGCATATTGAATATTCTCAATTTGAATTGCATGATCACACTTGAATTGAATTACATATCTGGTATATTAAATGGCATCTGTGGAAGAGTAGATTATGTCCACTTGAAAGCATTCCATATGCGTGAGCTGGGTCTTTGAACTAAAATCTCTGTCTCGTACCAGATCTTGACAATTGTGACTGGCTTGTGATTGGTTGATTTGTGAATAAATCCTTGAACTGAGTTATTTAAGTTGAAAATGTGTTTTTGATTAAAATGCTTCAAACATTTGGCTTGTGAATGAATTCTCATTTCAAAACTTGTGAAAAGCCTTTGAAAATCTATTTTTGAACATTTCTTAAAATTGGGTTGCATTACTTAACTTTGATCACTTATGCACCATTTTCATAAAGGTCATGTCATGAAAATGTTTGTTGACACATTAATATAATGTGAATGCTCAATGTGGAATTTGCCTCATGGTTTGAAGATTAAGCTTTCCTATGCTGCATTTGCATCTTGCATCACATCCTCATCTAGGCATAGGTTGCATGCATTACAATTCATGCATTACCTGAAGTTAGTTCACTCGTTTGGTATCAGAAGTTTTGCACCACATTACATTCTGTTTTGGCATGCTGCATTTCATTATTATATGATCAAAGGTTGCATTGCATTAGAACTCATGCATTACCTGCATTCAGTTCATTCAATTGGTATCCATTTGATTGGTATCAGTTGCATATTTGCATTACATATTGCATACATTCCCTCTGTGTGCTTGCTTGATATTATATGCTATTCACCCCTATCTTTTGGCCCTTCTATGACCTTATGTCTTCTTGATAAATAATGCTGCATTTGAGTCATTATTGGAGTGTTTCATGTCGTACACTCTGGGGGAGTTCTTATTTCATAAGTACATCTATTTAGGGGGAGCTGCCCTGTTATGAGTTCATGATATTTTCGGTATACATGCTGAATCAAATTCGTACACTTCATGCACAAAATGTGAAAATGAGTGTTAAAGATAAGGATATATGAATTTCTTTCAACACTCTCGAGATGTTAAACTTGCTGCATATATGTTGGAGAGACAGTTGAGGAAAAAGCTGCCTACCTATCATTGTTGAAAAATCTGAAATGAAAATGAAAGATAGAGCAATGCTCGGTCTCACTGAGTAAACTGGGCACATGTCACCTGAGACGTGATGTGGTTCATATCTGAAAAGTGTTGACTAGTATCTCTGTTCATAATGAGGTGAAATGGTTCTGTATTCTGAGTAACCGGAGATTCTGGCATGAGCTCCATGCGTCTACTCGCGTAAAAAGGAATTATTTAAACCTGACCACTCTTGAAAAATTCTGACTATCTGTGAGAATGGTTGAGTTGAAAAATGATGGTGAAAACTCTTTGTGGTAGAGCGTAGCCACCAATACGATGTTCTCAAATTGAAGTGCAGTCTGTAAAATGTCTTCTTGTGTTAATCTGAAAATCTGAATATCCATATTGCAACTATCATTTTTCATGTTACTCACTTACACATCTGGAAATTTGATTCATTATGAATTCAGAAAATTTATTGAATGCTTTAGCAATTACATGAATCTCCTATATGATTGCACAATTTCCCATGTGCTACACATGTGCATTCCGGTTGTCATGACTCTCTTGCATCTTTCTTATACCCATTCCCTTCTTATATAAGTACGGGGGAGTTGTGTTGCATGTATATATACGTATTGGTTTGATAGCTCTTAATCATCCCACATGTCATCACTTGCATATGTTGCATTTCATGCATTTCAAACCAATATATAAAAATTTAAAAATTTGAAAATCAAAGAAAATCCTTTTGATATGTCCTCCTGCTCTTGTTTGTTGTGAAAATATTCCATGGGATCTAGATTTTGAATGCTTTTCTGCTGAACACCTCAACATGTGCACATCTTCCTCCACTGGTTCATATCCTTGAGGCCAATCACCACCTTCAATTGGCATCAATACATACTTGACTGTATTTGCTTTGGATGGTATCATCTTGATTTGTGAGAATAATCACCAATTGGTTTCTTCTGATTAGCATCATATTGCTTTGCTCGTCTATGATTTGCCCTTGCTTCTTCTGATTTGATATGATGGGTTATTGCTATTTCAAAGGGAGTTAATCTTATTCTTCCATATTTGGCTCCTTCCAGCTCGCTTGATACTGCTATTGTGGAAGAAAGAGTTGCATTATCCCGCCTTTTGATTATGTCAAAGGGGGAGAAATATTGATGATTGTGCCATTCTGTTGTATGTGTGACAGGGGGAGATGAATATATGTGCCATTCTGTTGTATTCACTCTATTGTATCATCATTAATAAGTTTATCATTAAGTTTGTCATCATCAATAAATTTGTCATCATCAAAAAGGGGGAGATTGTTAAGTTATGATTTTGATGATTGTTGTGATTGTTAAGTTATGATTTTGATGATAACTAAACTTAATGTGTGATTAAGTGATGATAACTAAACTTGTGGTTGATTGCTCATGCTCTTGTCATTTATGTATGGTTGAGATGACAAATGGGAACGGTTACATGGTCTTGATCCTTGGTTTGCATATGTTGGTTTTACAAGAGACAAGAGGTTTCATAACCTCTTCAACGGGAAGAAGCATGGTATTAACCTTGCCTATCTTGCTTGCAGGATCAAACACATGGCAGTCACCTGGTGAACCATACGTGTGGATAAGCACCCTGCTCCTCTACAATCCAAAACAGACATGAACGGGCTGCTAAAGGACTTAAGCGACGGAGCTGAAGAGGTTAACGGATCGACCCGGGAAAACCCGGGGTCTGCCCAGCTGGCGGTCGACTGCCAGCACAGGGGTGGTCGACCGCCCCTGCCAGCAACCCCCAGTCTACCGGTCTCTCAGTGGCGGTCGACCGCCAGCCCAGTAGCGGTCGACCGGGATTCCCAGGAACCATCCGTCTGCAGGTTTCTCAGTAGCGGTCGACCGCCAACCCCTGCAGGTCGACCGCCAGCCCCGAGATGCCCAACATTGTTGACTTTTTGTGACTTCGAGGAAAGCCCTTCCTCTTGCTATTGTTTAATCCCAAAGCCACCAAACCCTCCAGATTTTGTGGATCTGGTCTAGGGCTTGTCCATAGACCTTCCAAGGGTTATAAAACATCCTATTAGAGTCATAACTCTAATCTATCAAAGTGAGCCAAAGAGAGGCTGTCCAAGGTGAAAGGAGAGGGTACTGTAGCTCTGTGAATAGTACTTCGTGCAGCAAGATCTTCATCCATCTCCAAGGTGTTTCAAGCCAAATTTGAAGCTAGCAACCTCCAAGGAAGTGAAGAAGGAAGCAAGCATTCAAGGAAGATCAAGGTGAAGCTGTCTAAGGAAGAAGAAAGGAAGAAGCAAGTAAGCAAGCAAGAGATCAAGGGAAGATTGCCAAAGGTGAAAGAACAAGGTTTTCACAACCCATTCAAAGCCATTCAAGCAAAGAAGGAATCAACGCAAGATCTGCATCAAACACTCAGGGGGAGCCTAAATCAGGAGCATTCTAAACTATGGTTTAATTATTTTGGTGTCTTGTGTTTTGAGTTTCATTTGTGTTTCTCATAAACTGCAAACTCGTGTGTGTGTGGATCGTGTTGGATCCGTGGTCGTGTGTGGTCATTGTACTTTATTCATGTATTATGTGCGTAGAGCTTCCTAGATCTACGTGTGTGTGTGTAGATCTTTTTAGATCTGGTCTTTTTAGTGTGTGGAGTGCTGCATCTATTGCAGCGTGTGTGTGTGTGTGTGTGTGTTGTTGATCCTTCTGTCGGATCATGTTGGAGACCTCGTCTCCGTGTGTGTGTGTGTGTGTGTTGGGGTGCATCCCCGTGTGTGTGTGTAGGCGTCGTCCTGCGTGTGTGGTTGGAGCGTCGTCTCCGTTTGGGGATTTATCCCCGAGTGAAGCCTCACCGGGTTTGGTGAGGGGTGGACGTAGGACTGCCATCGTTGCATCCGAACCACCTTAAAAACCGTTGTGCATTGTGATTTGTATTGTGTGTTTTGGTCCATTTCTTCTACCTCCATTCTCCGTGAGTATTAGTGTAAACTGTTTGTTCGGATTTATCCTCGTGTTTGTTGCATAATCTATATCATTATCATATATAGTTTGATAAATCCAAACTGTGTTCAAATAGTTTTGAATCTCTTGAGTAGCATTCTATCACATATTTCAAAAAGGGTAAAAGCTTTCGTAAAATTGGTAAACACCCAATTCACCCCCCTCTTGGGTGTCATTGATCGCGGGACTTCATGCTCTTTCTGTAATCTTTATCAACTTTTGGTATCAGTTGGTATGCCCTATCTCCATTTGGTCTAAATTTACATTAATAATTGGTATCAGTGGATTTCACTTATCTTCATCTGATCTAAAATCATTGTTGTTGCTCCTACATCTGATGAGAGGGAGTCTTACTTGACATCTCTATCACTTCTATCTTAAGCTGGCATGTCTGAAATATCATCTGCTGAACAATGATCACATTTGTCATGCTCTGAGCTTAAAGAACTCAAATTGTTCTCATACTCAGTGTATTTCCTGGTTGCACATATTTTTTGAAAATCACTGTCAAATCTGACAGTCTTTTTGTTGCTCTCTACTAGAATCTCTTGAACTGTTATTGTCATCTCATTGTGAATACCTTTTATAATCTTGATCATCTTTGCTACATGCTTGAAATTCCTGTGCTTTCACATAGAATCAACAACTGGCATTAGTTTGAATCACTTCTTTCCATCTATTTTGAATTCACTTGAACTGATACTCATCTTGAGTTTGAAATCGATTGTTGATCTTGACCATGTCTGCAACATGCATGAACTTCAAGTGTTCTCACATATGATGCATGTTTTAATTACTGGTTCTATTGATAAATTGGCTGCTCCTGAAACTTTCTTGATCTTTCTGTAATTTAGGAAGATTTCAATCCGTGTACCTTGATCATAAATCTAAAAAATACTCTAACAAGGAATCTTCTATTATACAGATTTATGAATGTCTAATATATCATATTGGTTTAAGTCTAATGTATTCATTGAGTTTGACTATAAATATCTTAAAAATATCTGAGTCAACTTTAATAAACTTTAACCAACTGTTTCATGTTGAATCTTATAAAATCTTCTGAAATCTGAAAATGTCGAATTCATGGCTTCATTTTGTTGAAATATATGAAATCAGTATTATTTTTTTTAAACATCTGAATGATCTGAAATGTTCTTAAGGGTAAATATTATCAGAGCAATGATTTTGGTTACTGAGAAACCAAATCCATTGACCATGAAGTCTATAAGATTGTGTCATGAAGTGCCTAAATTAACTCTGCTGAAAATTCATTGAAAATCCAGGCAGAGCAATGGCTTGAATACTGAGAAACATATCTTACTTATCAATGAAATGGGTTGAGGTATGTCATGAGGTGTCAATGCCATCTCTGTGTTTATGAAGCATGACAGTCAGTCATACTAAGTGCTTAGGGATACTAGCGTCTAAACAACGTGTATCCTCTAGTTACAAGGTGTGTACTGAACTTAATTGCATCTGGAATATTTGATTCAAAAAGAATGGTTAAACAAAAGAAGAATCTCAAACTAATTCCAAAGTTTTTTTTTATAATTCTCAGGAACCATATCTTAATTCCTTCATGGTGTTTAACCTCAATACTAATGATTGTAATTCTTAAAGAAGTCATTGAAATTGATTAAGTAAGATGAAGGGAGGTTAATCAAGATATAAATATGAGGGCTTGGTTCACTTTTATTAAAACTAATTTCAGATATGAGTATGGAACTTTATTGGCAAACTGTGTTTACATCATATTTAAACCATGTAGTTCAATAAAGTTCATTCATAAGCCCTTATAATGGAAGACTCTGAAAAATATCTCCATATTTAGATTTATGAAATTGGTATCCTATTGAAAATCTTTTTGAATTGCATAATTTCTGTTTAAAGTTCATTTGGAATTCCTATGCTCAATTTTTAGTTTCTGATGAAATTTCTTCTTCAAAATGCTCTTATCATCCACCAGTATCTGCTCAATGTCTTTGATGAAATTCATTATAACCTGAACTCATTCTTGATTGTTCATGTGACTTTGCTCATACTTTCATTGAACTGATGAATGTTTCAATCTGAATGTCTGATGACCTACTTCCCTTTTAATTCCTCTATCCTGTTAAAGGGGGAGAGTAGATTGTCTAATCTGAATGTCTGCTTCAATTTGAAAGTCCTTGTGATTTGTTGATCGTTTTTTTCTACTTTGTCAAAAGGGAGATTATCTGTTCAGGGGGAGCATAGTTGACAGTGAATCATTTTGCATAGTCAGCATCCTTTGTAAAAAGGGGGAGAATTTGTGATAGTTCTTTCATTTCAACAGATTAATGTTCCTTCCTTTTTGATGTTGTCAAAGGGGGAGAATTTGTGAGTCATAGTCATTCTGTCAGATGCTATTCTCTATGTTACGTGCTCATGAATATTTCATACTGGCTTGATCATCATGTTGAATTTATTGTAATGACTCATGAATCTTTGTTGCATGCTCACGGATTCTATGTTTCTGGCAAATTCTTTCATATCCGGGGTTGCTCCTTCATGGAGGAGTCTGCGCTGGTGGTGGGAGGTGGCTTCTTATATCCAGGCAGTAGGGATTACCATTTCCCATGTGTTCCGCGAGGCCAATCAAGTAGCAGATGCCCTTGCTTCTTATGCTTGCAACACTTGTACTAATTTGGTTTTTCTTTCTTCTTCCGACCTTCCAAGGACATGCTTCGGACCCCTTGTGACTGATCGTTTAGGTATTCCCACCTTCAGATTGTAATGGCCCCCGGCCTTTCTTTTGTCCTCCACCAGGGGTATGCCCCGCAGTCTATGTACTTGTGTTGTTTTATCTATACAATTTGCCTCCAGGTGTGTAGTGGTGGAGCGACTCAATCACCTCCCTCTTTGAGGGGGTGAGCGCTCTCCTGCTCCCCTGGTTGGTATTTTATTAAAAAAAAGAATTTATTGTAATGACTCATAATATTGCCATCATCAAAAAGGGGGGGATTGTTGTGTCCCTGTGGTTTTGAAGTTTTGATGATGACAAATAGTATGTCTCATTGAATATATATAATCTTGATAATATAATCTTGATGCATGTATAAATGATCTAATCATCTTCTTTATAGTAGTATGAAAATCTGTCAGAACAGGTTCTGACAGATGTTCTGAGAATGACTCAAAGTCATGAAATGAAAGACAGTCAATATTATTAAGATGGAATGATAAAAAGTCAACGCTACTGACTATTCAAAGAGGTGACAAAAGGTCAACGTCAGTTATCAATTGCATTAAGGCATACAGGTCAGTGCATATACCCTCTGTCTGTCAGGTAAGGTCAATGTACATCTCAGACTAAAGCATAAAGGTCGGTGCTAGTGCATACGAGTACTCACTAAGGTCGGTGCTAGTGTGTATGAATACTCACTAAGGTCGACGCTAGTGTGTATATGTTTCTCACCAAGGTCGGTGCATGTTTTGTGCATGTGCGAAAGGTCGGTGCATGTTTTACACAAGGTCGGTGCATGTTTTTACCTCGTGCTAACCAAGGTCGGTGCATGCTTCTACTGCAATGCATAAGGTATGTGCACGTTTTCATGCTACCTGTTCAGGATGGTGCACATCTTGTTTGGCTACATATAAGGTCGGTGCACGTTTTGGTTTCAACACTACAAGTATGTGCATGTTTGGTTTCAATGCTTCAAGGTCGGTGCACATGAACAATGAGCTTGCATAAGGTCTAAGCATGTTCATTCTCCAAGTCGGAGCATATGCATAAAAACTTAGTTATGCAGGTCGGAGCACCTTCATCCTAAGTCTAAGCACATGCATATGATTTGTTCATTAGAGTCGGTGCACATGCATACTCCATGCCTTCTCAAGTCTGTGCACCATGTACGCATAATGTTAGACATGTCGGTGCATCTCTTACACTTGTCTAAAATACATTGATGCATCTTTGTATGACTCATACTATGATCAAATTTCTTATAAGTCAGAGCACATTGATTATAACTCAAGATCACATAGTGTTTGACAAAATGCCTTATTCACAGGGACATAATTATGAATAGTGAGCAACCAGGATCGAACACTTGAAGTGCTGGAGATAGTCACATGGTTCAAGTTTCTATCTCACAGGCATGTGATCCAAGGCAAAGTCAAGACTGGAGATTCTGCCACGTGGACAGCTTATCCTCAGCGTCTGCCACGTGGACTACCAGTAGTGCATCCCAATTGACATTCTTTGGGCGAGAAATGTGTTTCCCACGTGCCAGCTCTCGCGAGGCTATATAAAGAGGCCAGATCTTTCAGATGGATATATAGAAAAAGGAAATTAGGAGAATCGGAGAGAAGGGGATTAGGAAGCTTGAAGAGAGAGACATCGGAAGTAGTCTGAGAGAGCAAGGGAAGCAAAGAGAAGAAGAGAATCCAAGGAAGAGAAGAGTTCGTGAGAGGGCTTTGGGAAGAGAAAAATAGAGTGCCGTAATTCGGTGAGAGATTGTGAGATAGTAAGAAGAAGAAGAAGAGGAAGAGAGAATTCAGGAGATAGTGAGTTCGTGAGAAAGAGGAAGAGGAAGAAAGAAAGATAGCTCGAGGAGAGGAAAGTGAAGATGCCTGAAGATCTATTCAACTGGCCTTTGGATCAGATCCAAGCCAGTCTGCTCCGGCCTATAAGAGCTACATTTTTGTGTATTCATTTCTAGCTATTCTTTGTTTCATCTTTATTTTCTTTTATTTAAACATTAAGCTGTGTATCAGCTGATAGCTAAGCTGTAATGCTCAGCGGATAGCTAAGCTGTAATGCTCAGCGGATAGCCAAGCTGTAAAGCTCAGTAGGCGAGTTTGAATTCTCGGACAGCAAGATGTGAGGCTCAGCAGAGCAAGCTGTAAGGCTCAGCGGTCTGGGATTTATTTCCCAAAGCGGTAGATCAGCGGTTTGTAGGGATCTACTCCCCAAAGCTATGGATCAGCAATTTTCAAGTTGTGTGTCAACGGAATCCACACTCAGGTCAAAGTGTGGGGTGGATGTAGGTGAAAACCGAACCACCTAAAAATCTTTGAGCCTCGTGTGATCATTGTGCTTTCAATCTGTTATTGATTCACGATAGATGTATGATTAGGCTCGCTTTATTTGCTGTTCTACAGTTAGCATTTGATTTCATCTTATTCTCATCTGAGTGACTTGGTAGATGATATTTCATCTTCACTCAAATGATAATTAGTGGAATCATTTGATTATTGTATATCTGTAGGTCATCATATCTGATCGGATTTGAGTAAGCTAGCATATCTGCTTAGAGCCATTCAATTCCATTTCTGCACAAATCTTTAAGAGACATCTTTAATTCCGTAAATTTTAAAGGGGATTCATTCACCCCCCCCCTCTGAATCTCGATTTGCACCATTACATCGTTCTAACACTAATTTAATCATAGAACTAGATCCGGGGCCCACAAAAGCTCTCGAAAACCCACGGATTCTGATCTGAAAAATCATGGGTGTTATAGTCCTTCCCTCCTTGCAAAAATTTCATCCTCAAAATTTGAGGCAACCACCCTGCCATAAGAGAGGAACGACTTATCCAACTGGTAACGCTCCCAGAGCTCTAGCTAAACTCTCGATTCTCGTGAAACCACACTCCCAAGGGACACAGCCAAACTATGATCACGAACAACAACATCTCGCTTCACATCACATTCTCACATATTCCAGAGTGAGTATAGCACACAAAAGAATACAAGTCTAGCATCACCTCAGCTACATTGGGACTCTAACCATGGCATCGTTGTCACCATCTCGCATACTGATGAGAACCCGCGTCACAAAAGCCTGCCACCGATAAAGTCCATGCTCGGTGGACCAACCAAACATTAGCTTCTCATCATGCTGACTGACCTTACGCCCTTCACAAGGGACAACCAACGTTGAGCCTCGACCAGCTCACGTAGTCACCTCCATTGATTGCCACAATTCCGTCGGCTCCATGCCACGAACACTCTCATATCCAGCGAGCCGAACACCAATAACACCACTGGACCAACTCCGGTCCCAGCACAAGTCTTCTATGAACCTAGGTCCCATCCGGGAAAAGATATAACATGATCGGCCACCCAAGGCCTCGGCTGCTCATGACTCTCACCATTCTCGATACACCTTGATAGGCATCTTCTAACTATGAAAGTCCAATCGCCAGCCACAAATTACTCATCAACGGGGAAACTCTTACTTGCTCAACTTTCCCCTAACATGATCCTTCACTAGGCCCAAAAAGGTCATCCTAAATCTTGATGGGCCATCTGTTGACTCTTACATTTAACTTAAGTAAGAACCAAGGACAAGATCTATACTACTCTTAATCAAGTTAAGAAGCACTTAATGTTAAAAATTCACATAGAGATGAATGAGATAGAAAATGGAAGCACGTATTTATGCAAATAAATTACCTTGCGGCCCTGTTGTAGAAGCAGCTACTGGTGGCAACTTTGATCAACAATATTGGATTCACCTTCTTCGCTTGACAGGATCAGATAAAAGATAGGGAGACAAAGATTTGAAGTGACTTAACATGAAGGAGTAGTGCCAAGACCAGACTCAAACGAATAAATAAATTTGGGACTTTGGTCCACTTGACACTCAATGCCAGGCAATTTGGCAGCCCTGATCTAGTCCTGGGTGAGAAAAAGTCTAAAAAGTACTCGTGCCCATTGGGAGTTGAATGATTAGGTGTAATATTACACCAAGTGACATGGGTGATTAATCTAGACAATTCACCTACATGTTACATGAATGATTGATACTCTTGTAATATGAATGATTAATTGACCTATTAATTGATATTCTTGGCCCGAAAGGGTCTATAGTTATTTAAATTTGAAGAGGCGTGATCTCGCGCTGATCCTGAGTCATGAGATCCGGGGGAATCTTTGATCACGATCACCACGTCTGTATGAGCTGCAAGGCAGGAAACGAATCAGAGGTGCCCAGGGGGGAGTCCCTGGGGAAAACCCTCCGATTCTTAAGTCAGCAAATGCGATAGAGCAAAGGCATGAAGGAAGGTGGGAGGAGAAAGAGAGGGTGCGAGATTATTCTCCACCAAGGGGTGTGGTGGTTTTCTCTCAGGATGATTGCTTACCTTTTCGGAGGGTCTCCCTGGGGTTTATATAGCAATCCGTTTAACGTAAGAGTCCAGGGAGGTGAGGGGATTTCTAGGAGGTTACATCCTTGTAGTGGGCTCTTCATGGCGTAAGGACTCTCGCTCTCCCTTATCCCTTGGAGTTACCTACTCCCGCTGGATGCGTAACGGATGCATGGATGAGCTTCCGACAGTCAGTCCAAGCCTGGGTAATCGTTCGAGGTGTTATCCTGAGCGGTAAGTATGTAGCTCAGGTGGGCCGTGTTGGGTCCCCTCTAGGGATCTCCCGACCGATCTGTCGCTCGGACTTCCAGACTTGAAGGTCGCCTAGGAAGTGCTGCTCCGAGTGAGTTTTAGGCTTGAAGCAAGTGGGCCCGAAATGGGGCTGTTACTTTGGGGAGTTGGGCCTGGTTTGGTCGAATTGGACCTAGTTGGGCTGTGCTCTTGGGCGGTAGATTTTTCCCCTCTCCACTTGTCCCCCTCCTACTCCCGAGCCAAGATTGGGCTCGGACGAGTAGTAGTTATGGGGATGACGTTGGTGACACAGTTTAGGTGGGGATTTATCTCCGACAGGGGCCACTTAATGCGGTTGTCCTGGAAATTCACCTGTAATGATGATTCTTTTGAGTCGATGCGAGGAGCCCCTAGTTTGGGGTTTGGAACGCCACGTCGTTTCCCTCCAAGCTTATAGGGAGATACATACTGCGCGTGCTTGCATTCCAAACCGCCTTTATTTAGGGTTTTCTCTTTCTATCGCACCAATATTCTGGAAGGGCTCATGCGCCACGAGAGTGATCAGGAAGAGCAGCAACTTGTGGAGGCCTTTGTAGAGCGGGCGGAGATTACGGCAGCGGCGATTCGCCAGCTTTCGCCTCCTCCTGAATCGTCAGATTCGGCTCTCTCTTCTTCCTCTTCCAGTTCCTCTCTTTCTTCCATGGCAGAGCAACATCCTTTGACCGAGACGCAGGAGGCTAGGCAAGGTATGGGAAGTTTTGTGCTGCAGCCTGAACATCCCATGCGCAGTGAGTTGGGCGAGGCCGAAGTGAAGAGGATGGAAAAGTGGTATGGGCTGCCATGGAAGTATTTTTTCTCTTCGTTACAGCCTCATGAATCTAGCTTGTCCTATCATCCGGGCCTCTTCTGTACTTTCCTCTTGGCTTGGAAGTGCAGTTTTCGTTTTCCTTTCCACCATTTTGTCGTGCGGTTGCTTCAGTTTTACCGACTAGATCCTATCCAGTTGGTCTCCAACTCATATACTTTTATCTTTTCTTTCATCTTTCTCTGCCGCTCGTGTGGGCTTCACACTTCATTGGAGCTTTTCAATTCTTTCTTTGAGTTGAAGGAGCAGACCCAGGTGGGTAAGGGCTTCTTCTACCTTCAGACGAGGAGGGGAAGGAGCTGTGTGTCCCACTCTGCCAAAGATTCTTCTAACAAGGGGTGGAAGAACCTATTTTTTTTGGTGGGTTTGTCTGTAGATGACACCCCCTGGGATTTCCCGACGGCGGTTAATTTCCATCCGTCTATCCCTCCAAAGCAGGCGACGGTTCCTTCGGAATTGGAGGAGAAGATCAGGGTTCTCCAAGAGAATCGCCGGTCGACCGCCGAGTTGATGATAGTGGCCAATATTGAGGATTATCCTTCCGCGCGATGCTGTCTCAAGGTAAGAACCTTAATGTCCTACGTCGCTACTTCCGGGTAGAGTAGGTAAGCTCTCTTCTGACATTCTGACTTTCACTACCCAGATTTTAGGCGAACGAATGACGAGGGGGAATAACTGTCGTAGCAGGAGATCGTCGACCTGGAGGAGACGCCCACTCCGAGTAAACCCCAAGCTTCCAGAGGGCCTTCCTGCACCCGAGACCGGGGCAAGCAAATTGCTCGGGGAGGTGCCCCCGAGCATCGCGGGGCCAAGCGCAAAGATCCAGGGGAGCGTCTGCTCCTGTCTTCTATGAAGGCTCTGACCGCTAAGAAGAAGCGGTTAAAGAAGGTGGGGGTCTCTCTTCCGATCGAGAAGCATGCTCGCCCGATCGAGGGGTTCGTCCGCCCGATCGAGGAGCGCTCTGCCTAGGAAGTCTGCCATCAGGATCTCCTGTCCGTCGCGCCAGAGACGGCTGCCGCTGGCGGGGGAGCCGCTACCGAGCATGCCAGACCACAGACCAAGGCGATGGCTTCTGAATTCTCGATCGAAGTTGGTGGGGCGTGGGACAAGGCGACATACCAACCCGCACCGAGCGTTGTTGTCCCGGAAGTGGGGACACTAGGGGGAGGTGCTCCGGTCTCGACTGTTCCCAAGAGGATTCCTCCTCCCTCGGTTGGTGCTCCCATCGTTCGGGCTTCTCTATATCAATGGTGCCGGTCTTTGGTGCCTTCACTGAATCAGGAAGAAATCAGACATGGTCCCCCCTCCTTACTCTTTGAGAGGGTTATGGAGGGCGGCTTGATCATGGCCCAGTTGGGGGCCGAGATAGCCGATTTCTTTGCTCGACTGGACAGTGAAGAGAAGTCCCTCTCCCGGGTTCACGCTGAGGCCAACCGGAGGATTGGTCAGTTGGCTGCTGAGCTTGAAGTCTCTCGGCTGGAGGCAACTACGTTTCGGGCTCAGTCTCAATTGAGCCAAGAGGAGGCTCGGACTTTGGTCGAGCAGCTGGCCCAGGCTCGCTATATGGCCGACCTGAAGGGCAAACTCCTAGAAGAGGAGCGTCAGTCTCAGGTTGAGCGCTACGAGCAGTGGGGGGCCGAGCAGGAGGAGCTCAACAACCGGGTCCATGAGGCCAAGCGAACGCAGGGGGAAGTCGAGGTCGCGCGGGCCGAGGCTGAGGCGAAGTCGTTCGAGATCGAGATGAAGTTGCTCGAGTCCGAGCGGAGGATAGCCGAGCTGGAGAAGGAAGTGGAGCAAGCTGGGGTGGAGGCGATCGAACGATATAGAAGCTCGGAGGGTTATCATGCAGTTCTCGAGAAGGCCGCCTTCTCGTATTATGAGCCAGGCTAGCGTCGGGGACTGCGGAAAGGATTCACCCAAGGTTTCCATTGTGTGATCATTGAGGCCCAGCAGCAGGTGACCGATGAGCTTGTCTTCCCTACTGGGCAACACTACGACTCGGACACAGATACCACTGATACTCCTTCTTTGTTGTCGAGTGAAGGGGGGAGCAGGACTGCCTCCGCCTCAACAGACGGATCACCAGCTCCGGTCACCTCTGGAGGGCACGCGGTCAAGGCAGTTCCCATGCAAGTGGGGTCAGTGTCTGGACCAGCCGTCACCGAGGGTACCGGGGGAAGATCTCCGGGTGCTGAGGATCCTTCAACCGCCGTGCCCCAAGAAGGGCTGCGGGCCTCTCGTAGTCCCCCTATCTCCATAGATTAGGAGAAAAAGTGTGCTCGATGCGTCGCTTCTTTTTTCTTTTTTGTTGCCATGTAAGTTTTGCCCTTTTAATATATAATGGCAGTAATATTTAGTACTGAGTTGACTGTTTCTTACCACCTTTGGCGTGATTTGACCATCGTATCTGTAGTTGCTAAAAAGGTGGGGATTTTATCTGCGGATTTCTCGCGTGCAGCGACTGTCGTGGTACTAGCGGCTTTTCAATTTTCCATGCTTTGAATGACTTGCCGCTTGGGGTGTCCCTATATATGGAGGGGCTATTGAGGGAAGCAAAGTAACTGCCTCTGGAGAAGGGTTCCTGCCTATTGCATTTTTTCGAGGGGAGGATTAATTAGGGCGAGGGTTCCCCTTTTGGCCTATAAAAGGTCCCGAAGGGCGCCTCCATCTCCCTTCAACACTTAAGACTTTTCTCGCAGTTCTTCCTCTTTCTCCCTTCTCGCAAAACGTATGTCTCTGTGCTGGGGAATTATCAGCGAAACATGGAGGGCGATTCAGAAGACGGTGATCCTGACGGCCGCCAAAGGCCTTCCTGCTGCTATAGCGTAGGAGAAGGGAAGTGGGCGGGACGGACAGCATAGGAGGAAGAAGGAGAACGAGCCGGACAGCGTAGGAGGAGGAAGGAGGCCTCGCGACGGGCACCTTTCCAAATTCTAGACCGCGGCCAGGCGGTGCACAAGAAGGAAGGGCCCCGGCTATAGGCTCTCTCCTACTCTCTGGGCTGTCGCTTGACATACGGGGGGCTGATGACCAAGCGTCATCGGTCTTTCCTTTCCCGTCTCCCCTCTCACCTCTTCGAGGGGGCGTTCGGTTTTTCTCCCTCTTCTGCTCTTCAACCAACTTCTTTTCTCTTCTTTCACTCTTTGGAGGATGCCTTTATCCTTGGTAGTACCACTTGGAGGTGATTACTTTCTGTTAGGCTTCCGGCCTCCTTCCAAAGAGTTGGCAGAGGAGGCCTTCCCTTGTTTTTCTTCCTTTTCTTCCTCTGATACCTTTTTTCTGAGTTGCCCGAGCATACAGGGTCAGTCATCCCGTTATCCGAGCCAGTTTCTACACTGGGTAGAGTCAGTGGCTCGGCCTGGGGTTGCTAGCCGTGTCCACGCCAAGTAATCAGCTCGTGTTGTAGTACCAATGGATGTAGCATTTTTATTTTTGATATGCACTGTATTGGATGTGACTTATCTGATGTATGAAGAAATAATAATGGAAGAAAATTTTGTTTACATATCTATGAAGAGCTCAAAAATAGAACTTTCGTAATGTTGCTGCGTTCCATGTCTGAGGAATAGCCGTTCCTTTCGTAGTAGACAATCTGTATGCCCCCTTCCGAGCGTCTCGACCACTCGGTAGGGGCCTTCCCAATTAGGGGCCAGCTTCCCCACTGCCTCCAGTGGTCAAGAGGCTTCGGCTTTCCTCAGGACAAAGTCTCCTAGACGGAAGTGTCTATCTCAGACTTTGGCATTGTAATATCGAGTAAGGCGCCGCTGATACTCCGTGGCTCGGAGGCTCGCGATCTCTCTTATCTCGCTTGCCATATCGAGGTTCTCTAGCAGTTTCTGCTCATTTGCCTCGGGCGAGAAGTTGATGACTCGGAGAGATGGGCTGCCAACCTCCAAAGGAATCACGGCGTCCGTGCCGTACACCAATTGGAAAGGAGTTTCACCGGTGGCAGTTCTTGGAGTAGTTCGGTGCGACCATAGTACGCTTGGCAATTCCTTGAGCCAGCTACCCTTGGCTTTACCGAGCCTGGCCTTAATGCCCTTTAATATAGTTTTGTTGGCATTTTTGACCAGTCCGTTAGCCAGGGGATGGGCTACCAAAGTGAAGTGGTTGCGAATGTGTAGGTCGGCACATCTATCCCTAAAGTAATGAGAGTCAAATTGCCGGCCATTATCGCTCACTATCACTCGGGGGATACCAAAGCGGCAGATGATCGATTTCCACACGAAGCTCCAAACGACCGACTCGGTAATCCTGGCGGTGGCTTCGACTTCAATCCACTTGGTAAAATAGTCGATGGCGACGATGATGAACTTCTTCTAGGCTGGGGCCATGGGAAATGGCCCTAGGATGTCGATCCCCCATCGAGCAAAAGGATAAGGCTCGGTAAGGGTGACAAGCTCTGAAGCGGGCTGATGGACCAGATGATCGAAACGTTGGCATTGGTTGCACCTTTGCACATAGGTCGAGCAGTCGCGTTGGAGAGTGGGCCACCAGTAACCTTGTCATAACAAGATCCTGGCTAGCAATCTTCCTCCTTGATGCGCGCCGCAGACACCTTCGTGGATCTCTTGAATTGCCAGGCTGGCCTTCTCAGTACCAAGGCACTTGAGGAGGGTACCGAAAAAAGACCTCCGATATAAGGCTTCGTCTAAGATGACGAAGCGCCGAGCTTGATATTTCAGTCTCCGAGCCTCTTGAGGGTCGGAGGGTTCCTGAGAATATCAGAGCCAGGATATATATGGGGCCCACCAGTCGCTTGATGATGCATGATCGACAGTCATGAGCTCCGCTTCTATGCTCGGTCGCTCAAGCTCTTCAAGGAAAATCGATCGAGTACCTTCTGGGGAAATAGAGGATGTCAATCGAGAGAGGGCGTCCGCTCTGGAGTTTTCCTCCCGAGTGATCCAGATGACCTGAAAACTCTCGAATAGTGGGGCTATTCCTCTTACCAGTTGGAGGTATTTGATCATCGGTGTTTCTCGAGCTTCGTAATCACCGTTGACCTGGCTGGCGACCAACTGGGAGTCAGTATGAATCCTGAATCGCTCAGCCCCCAATCGCCGTGCCATCCTGGCTCCCGAGATGAGAGCCTCATACTCGGAGACATTGTTAGATGCCAGGAAGTTGAAGTTCATGGCATATTGCAGTTCTGCTCCTTCTGGGGATCGGAGAAGAACGTCGGCACCGTAGCCAGCCGAGTTGGAGGATCCGTTGACTAAAAGATCCCAGGTGGGCCCAGGCGTCAGCGGATGGGCTTCCTCGGTCGGGACAGTATTCTCTGCGATGAAATCTACGAGTGCCTGTCCTTTGATGGCCGAGCGGGGGTGATAAGAGATATCGTAAGCCCCGAGCATTATAGCCCACTTGACGAGATGACTCGAAGCTTCAGGATAAGCGAGGATCCTCTTTAGGGGCTCGTTGGTCAATACGATGATGGAGTGCCCTTGGAAATATGGTCGGAGGCGCTTGGCTGAGGTTACCAATGCTAGCACGAGTTTCTCAGTTGCGGGGTACCGTCATTCGGCCTCGTTGAGCACCTTGCTGGTGTAGTACACTAGTCTCTGCACTCCTGCATCATCTTGAACTAGGACCAAGCTCATCGTAGAAGAAGTCGACGAGAGGTAGAGGTGCAGCGTTTCGCCCGAGACTGGTTTCGATAATACCGGGGGCAAGGCCAAGACATCTTTTAGCTCTGCAAAAGCCTTCTGACATTCCTTGTCCAAGCGAACGTAGCGGATGCCAGCTTGGGCCCTCTCAACATTTTGAAGAAAGGCAAACAACAATCAGCCGCTCTGGACAAGAAACGGTTGAGCGCAGTAATTCATCCAGTCAGGCGCTGGACGTCCTTGACGCAAATGGGTGGCTGCATGTTCAAGATGGCCTGAGCCTTATCGGGGTTGGCCTCGATCCCATGCTGAGTGACTAGGAAACCCAAGAATTTTTCGGATCAGACCCCGAAGGCGCATTTAGCTGGGTTGAGCTTCATGTTGTACCTCAGAAGGGTATCGAAGGTTTCTACTAGGTCGGCGAAGTGGTCTTCAACCTTGGGTGTCTTGACGAGCATGTCGTCGATGTAGGCTTCAACGTTCCGACCGAGCTGTCCTTCAAAAATATGGTTGACCAGCCTCTGGTACGTTGCTCCAGCGTTCTTCAGCCCGAAGGGCATTCGGGTGTAGCAGTAAACGTCGAAGTCGGTGATGAAGGATGTCTTCTCGATGTCTTCAGGATCCATTCGGATCTGATGGTAGCCGGAATAGGTGTCCAGGAAACTGAGTAATTTGTTACTGAAGGTCGAGTCGACTAGCTGGTCGATGCTTGGTAGTGGGTGTAGATTATGAAAAATCCACTTAAGAAAAGGGGATTGAAACCCAAACTCAATTTCTAAAGCTTAAAAATTAAATGGGGAAAGGAAGAGCATGCATGGGATGCTAAAGAGGAATGTGATCGCCAGAGGGGTTACCTCAAATAAGAAAAAGGATGATCGCGAGTACCTTGTGTTAAGCGGGGGAGATTGTGAACCCTTTCTTCCTCCTTCTACCGGCCGGCCGATGAAGGGGTTCTTAGTCTTGATTACCTTGCAAGAACACACATATCAAATAAAAGAGTGGATTAGCCAAAAGGTGTAGTATCAAAGTTCTAAGATTATGAAATTAATCAAATTGAACATGAATATGAACACACCTTGTGTGTTTTGGTTTTAAACCCCTAAGAGGAGTAACAAGGTTTGAAAAGTATGGATGCAATATGCTAAGTAATAGTATGATATGAGGTCTAGCAAGAACTAGAGGGAGGGAGGATGTGTGATGATGTTACGAAAATAACAACTAAATAACTAAAGGAAGGATTCCTTTCTGCTGTGCGTGCAGTAGTAAAGGGAGGAGAGCTTCAGTATGCGATGGAACTGCAGTGGTTCATCTATGGAAGAAGAAGAGAATCGCCTGGAAGGAGAGCTCGTTTGGATGAAGAACCTGCAAAACAAATAAGACACTCTTCTCTCTGTCAGCTCTGCTCTCTTAATGATGATCTCTCTCTCTGTTCTCTCTGTTCTTCCGCACGAAGAGACCCAGGAGGCGTATTTATGGGGCTAAGATCCTTGGAGAACGAGGATTAAAACAAGGTAAAGATCTTTCATCAAGAAACTCCCTTCCCAGTCGAATACAAGGCTCAAAATGAGGAAGGAACCATTACTGGAAAGAAGCAGGCGGAAGGGAGACGGAATTGAAAATGACGACCGAATGAAGGGCGTCAATTGAAAATGACGACACATCCAAAGGCGTTAATTAGAATAACGACTCCCATCAAGTCGTCAATTCCTGGATTTAATTATAGAAACAAATAACTTTCCTTATTTAAAATTATCAACTGACGCCTGCCAGACAGACGTCAAATAATCAAAGTCCTTAGGAGAGACGTTAATTATACAATTTTCATTTTATTTGAAATTCGGAATTTTCAGTAAATCCAGAAAATGATGCCCATATTGGTAGTCGTCCATTATTAAAAGAGGCGCCCTTGGCCATGCCGTCAATTTAAATAGCGCCTCTGATCAGGGCGTTAATTCTAAAAAAGCAAGAAATCATAATTAATTTATAAAAAATAGAAAAACTTCATATTAAATCAATATTGAAATCCGCTTTGGGGCGTCACATGGTGACATGAGATTTACTCAATATAGCATCAATTTTAGCGTGTCTACAGTGGGTAACAGTCTTCCGGAGTGGCTTTATTGAGGTCGGTGAAGTCCACGCACATTCGCCATTTACCCGAAGCTTTTGGTACTAAGACGACATTGGCGAGCCACGTCAGATAAAGGACCGGGCAAAATAGGCTGGTTTTCTTCCCTTTAATAATCTGCTCCTTGATGATCGTGTGCTTCTCTGGGGCGTGCTTTCTTCTGCGTTGCTGGACGGGTTTCACCGACGGGTCAAGGTTGAGTTTGTGCACCACCATCTCCCCAGGGATCCCGAGAAGATGCTCATCAGACCATGCAAAGACTTGAATATACTCCGAAAGAAAATCTTTATATTGCTCTTGTACATCTTGGGGTAAATCAGCTCCGATCTTTACTCCTAGGGTAGGGTCATCTTTGAGGAAGACCGTCAACGATTCGCCACCAGGCTCAGATGTTGTTGGTTCACCCTCGACTCCCTCGCCCGGACTCTTTTTTCCCTCTAGCCTTATGGCTTCGACCGAGATTATGTAGCACCTTCTAGCTATTGCCTGGTTACCTCAGACTTCATTTTTTGGTGATAGGTGGAGGGCACTACCTTTGTTCGGCTGAGGATACCTCGACCGAAGATGGCATTATAGGCCAACATCCCCTTGATCACAATGAAGTCAACCATAACAGTGACGGTCTTGGGATGGGTGCCAATAGTGACCAGCAGGCTTAGGGCTCCCTCGGGATAGGTTGCATGGCCATTGAACCCACAAAGGGGGGTTCGAATTGGGCAGAGCATGGATGGGTTTTCACCCATCTTGAGGAAGCATTCGTACGAGAGTACATCAGGGGCACTACCATTGTCAACCAGTATCCTATCCACGTTACAATGGTTTATAGTAGCCGATACTACAAGAGCATCATCGTGCGGAGTAGATAACCCTTCTAGGTCTTGGTCGGAGAATACCAGGGCCTGCTACTCGGTCGTCGGTGGGGCTTTGGGGGGCTCAGAAGCCCTGCTCGCCCGCTCAGCGTGACGCTTCCTTCCTCGGCTACTATCTCCTCCTGATGCCGTGCCGCCAGAGACAACATTGATATGGACCCCGCGGGGTTGATTGTCAATCTCTTCTGGAATGCCACGGCCCTCCTTCTGGTACTCAGACATGTACCGAAATAAGTCTCCCTGGCGGACGAGACGCTCGATCTCGTCCTTGAGCTGTTGACAATCTCCGGTATGGTGCCCGTGGTCATTGTGGAACTAGCAATGTTTGCGGCGATTGCAGTGTTTGGCCTTCATAGGCTCGGGTTGGCGGAGAATGCCCGAGCCCTTGATGTCTTCATATATCTCATAGACGGGGGCGGATAGAGGGGGGGTACCGCTCGTATTTTCGAGGGGGTTCCCTTCGGTCTCCATCTTGATTCCGCCTTTTCCCTTGGCCCGAGCCTTGCTTAGATGGTCGCTTTTTGTCCCCCTCCCGACCCGAGCCCATTGGGCCGCGGCAAGCGCTGAGGACTTCCTCGCACTCTGTGTGGCACAGGGCCAGGGTCACCAGATCGGCGAGGGATATAGGGGGATGGAGGACCGGTTCTTGTCGGAGGTTCTCGTCGCGGGTGCCCCCGGTTAGCGCGGTGATGGCTGAGGTGACATCCAGGCGAGGGATATGCAGGGCTTCTGATTTAAATTGGTTGATGTAGGCCCAAAGTTTTTCCCCCTATGCCTGTTTTAGGGCCAACAACCCCGCTATTGACCTTGGGGGGCCGCTGTCGGCGAAGCTTTCCTTGAATACTCGTCTGAACTGCCTGAAGTCGCAAATGCTGCCAGGGGCGAGTGCTCGAAACCAGGCTTGAGCGCCCTGGACCAAGGTGGTCACGAACGCTCAGCACTTGACAGCGTCAGAGACTCCGTGCAGGGTCATCAGGGCGTCGAAGCTGTCATTGTGGTCGGTCGGGTCTCCCTGGCCATCGTATGACTTGAAGGTTGGCAACGAGAGTCTAGGGGAGATCTCGGCCTTCAAGATTTGATCGGAGAATGGGGATTGCTCCTCATCCTTCTTGGCAGAAGTCTTCTGTAGGGCGCGGAGGGCATGCTCTTGCTCCGCGAAGCGTCTTTCGAAGTCCCACAATTGAAGGGATAACTATGGTTATCGATGGACCGAGGGACTGTGGGGGCGCCCCTGCGGGCTGCCGTGCCGTCCCTCGGGGGCATCAGTTTTCAGGAATTGCTGGCGCGTGCCGGTTCCTTCTCTCCTCGGGGTGGAGGAGGCTTCTTGCTCTAGAGGAGGGGCATGCAAAGGTCCTCCCGACCTGTTGCGTATGAGCCATCGCCCCCGGAGGGTGAAGCGGCCTCCAGCTGTTTGCTGGGAAGCTTCTCCATGGGGGGGCTTTCCCGTGGGAGTCGCGACTTCTCTTCCCTAGCCGCCTGGGTTCTCATTAATTCTACGAGGATGTCCAGTTTTGCGTTGAGGGTTTGGGGAGCGTCAAAACTCCTATTGGGGGGTTTCCCCTCCATGGGCGGTGGGGGCAACTCATCGGCTTGATTGTTCACTTCGGAGGGGAGATTTTCCATGGGGTGGGAAGGCACAGGTTCTCCATCTGCCACCACGGTCTTTCCCTTACCGCCGGCGATCTTCCTACCAGAATTTCTTCGCACCATGATGGCTCTTTGCTCGTTTCCCATAGACGGCGCCAGATGAAGAGGCATGATCTCGCGCTAATCCTGAGCCGTGAGATCCAGGGGAATCTTTGATCACGGTCACCACGTCTGTATGAGCTGCAAGGCAAGAAACGGATCAGAGGTGCCCAGGGGGGAGTCCCTGGGGAAAACCCTCCGATGCTTAAGTCAGCAAATGTGATAGAGCAAGGGCGCGAAGGAAGGTGGGAGGAGAAAGAGAGGGCGCGAGATTATTCTCCACCAAGGGGTGTGGTGGTTTTCTCTCAGGATGATTGCTTACCTTCTCGGAGGGTCTCCCTGGGGTTTATATAGCAATCTTTTTAACGTAAAAGTCAGGGGAGCTGAGGGGATTTCGGGGAGGTTACGTCCTTGTAGTGGGCTCTTCATGGCGTAAGGACTCTTGCTCTCCCTTATCCATTGGAGTTCCCTGCTCCCGCTGGATGCATAACGGATGCATGGATGAGCTTCCGATAGTCGGTCCGAGCCTGGGCAATCGTTCGAGGTGTTATCATGAGCGGTAAGTGTGTAGTTTGGGTGGGCCATGTTGGATCCCCGTTGGAGATCTCCCGACCGATCTGTCGCTCGGACTTCCAGACTTGAAGGTCGCCTAGGAAGTGCTGCTCCGAGTGAGTTTTGGGCTTGAAGCAAGTGGGCCCAAAATGGGGCTGTCACTTTGGGGAGTTGGGCCTGGTTTGGTCGAATTGGACATAGATGGGCTGTGCTCTTGGGCAGTAGATTTTCCCCCTCTCCAAAATTCAAATGATATATGGTCAATTCTACAATATGTTCATTTGTTACATGTTCATCCTTTTTGTTATTGATTCATTTGGGAACTATATTTCATATGGGGTAAAGTGTTATGTTATGGGAGCCATCTCTTCAGTCTGAAAGGAGCAAAGTGCTATATAGTGAGAGTCACCTCTTGAGCATGGACTGTTACCTCTACGATTCCCTCTTATAACAATGCCCTGAATTGTTATTCCTTAATTTACATTTGATCAGCTTGAACTTTATCTCTTGAATACTTTCATACTAAATGACTTATTAGTTTTTGTACTATTTTGTAATTTTGTTATCTTGGCACCATTGTTAAAATGATAATCACTTATATTTCCTGGTCAAGAGATATAATTCCTATTGAGCATTCGCTCATCCAGTGTACTCTAATATGTTTTAAGAAATTGTGAAGATGGTGACAACTATGATGGGAATGGACAAGTGTGATAGAGAGTGCTAAGTGACCTAAGAGTTAATGTTATTTTCTTGAAATAATATTGGATTTGAGATGTTATCTTATATAAACTCAGACTTGGAATGGATCCTGGCTTAGCCCACTTTATAAAAATTTAGAGTTATTTTATAATGAAGTTTTGCCTTAGTTCATTTTATCCCATCAAATGTTGAATTAGTATTTATCCCGACCGACTTGATACAACTTCACGCAACGATATTTCCACGATCGGGGTGTGACATGAACAGAAAGCAAAAACTACACTAGCAATAGAAAACAAAATGAAAAATAAAAATAGTGATCTACTAGCCTTGGATTTCGAGTGTTCACAGTGAGCTGCAACAGTCCCACCGTGATCGCCAGAGGAGTTGTAGGTATTAGGTGCTAGAATTTGACTCGGGTGATGGGACCCGTTTGTGTGGGGAGTGGATTGTGAGCCTGGACCCACGAATGCAGCACTCCTCCGAGCTAAACTCGAGCACTATAGTGCAACATATGAAAATGATGGGATGAAGTGATCACTAGGGAGTTTACCTGAATCCCACTAGAAGATTGATTACGCAGTAGCCTTTAAGGGGGGAGTTTGTGGTGCTCCACATTCTCCATTCTCGGCCGGCCAAGAACAAATAGCCCTATGATCCTTTACACTAAAATTCTAAGACACAATCATAAAAAGAAAAAGAAAACAACCATTAGATCTAAGTAAGTGTAGTAACTGTTCAAAAAATGAAAAGGAAGTGAGAATTAGCGATAGTGATTACCTGGAAGGGGTGTTGGAAATGGGGGATAGTCGAGATTTTTGACTACCCACCTCCCATTTTGTTTTGAAATTGAATCTCTATGTTTTTAGGGATTTGGGGATTCTAAGATGCGATGCGACTAATAGATAATGCAATCAAACGAACTAGATGTACAACAAAACGAAATAGAAAAGGAGTGAAGGAGGACTGCCCGTCAAACCCAGGAGGCGGCCAGATCTGTTGCCATTCGAAGGAGCTGGGCGGCGGACTTCCTGGTCATTCAGGAGTGCTGGGCGGCCAGGTATGTGGCCGTCCTCTGTTGGGGAAGGAAACTTCGGCAGCGCGTGCTAAGGGTCACCCGTAGAAGGTTCCTCCTGGTGTCTTGACCCTCGTCTCCCCACTGGAGGTAGCAGGAAGGAAGGGAAAACACTCGAAGCTCTCACAGATTATTGGACACCAACTCCTTCTATCTAATGCTCTCTGTCTGGCCGACCAAACCAACCTAAAAACCTTCTCTCTCTCCCTCTCTTTCGCCCCTAGGGCCCTAAGAGGGTCTTTTAGAGGGGATGGGAGGTTTCCCTCCTTGATCTTAAGTTCAAAATTGTGCCAAGATCCATGTGAGAGTCTCACTGACCAATGTCTAGGTGAGGACGTGCGTGCTTATGCACGTAGCGTCCCCCAGAGTGGGTAGTGCCGTGGGAAGTGATTCTGAAATGGATGGGATCGTGGAGCGTGGGTTTGACAGATGGTTACCCGAAGGTGGCAAAATCACTGGTCGTTTTTGTGGGGTAGGTAGCTAGATCCTTGGCCTTCTTCAAAACTGGGTGACTATCAATCTGACCGCCCCGGGTCTAATGGGCGGCCATCGATCTGGCCGCCCAGCCCGTGGACGTAGCCCATTTTGTATGGTTAGTGTAGTAACCTTATTAAAAAATATAAATTTATATATTCTTATATATTTTCCCCAAATGATGTAAGGAAATTTTTATAAATTTTCAAATAAAATACTTGAGAAATTAAATAACAATTTACAATAATTCAATTGATAATAATGGGCTTATGTCAAGACCTCATTGGGCTAAAGAGACTATAATCAACCCAAAAATTAGAATAACCCAAAACCCTCATTTTAATGGGCTAAAACTAAGTCAAATGGGCCCTAAAATGGAATTAAATCTGATCCAATAAGGATAGGATAATTCTCTTTCAAAACCCTAGCTCAATTAAGGTTTGGAGGGCTACTGGCGGCGCAATTTTTTGCAAGGAATCCAAAAATTCAAAGGAAAGATTTATCTCTATAACCTTTAATCTAATTAGGACTCTAGAAGCCTTAAACCCTATAAATTCGACCCAAAACCTCCTCTAGCTGGCCCTAATCATGCGTGAAGCCTGCTGGATAAGGAAAAGGGGTGATCTTGGAGGTGGGGATCGGGGATTTCTCGGGTGTTCTTAGGCATTCGTCGTTCTTTCTTCTTTTTTCTTAGGGTGATCTCAAGGTAGGTTATCTCTCGGGCCCAACATTAATTGATCATCTAAATGAGTTCATTCGCATGTCTAGTTTATTTCTAAGCTTGTTTCCCAAATTTTTAGCCACCTATGTTCATGTATTTTGAGATTTAAGATCAAGGTATCGTCATTTTTTCATTTTCTCGCTAGATCGGATGTTCTAGATGAGATCGTATCCATCATAGAGACCACATTCTGAATGCGGCCCTACGACAGACCACGTTCTCCTGATCATGGTGCAACGAATGAACACGTTCTCTTCTGATTGCGGCATCTAGATAGACCGTGTTCTACATCGGGTTACCAAAAACCCTAGTTCTTCCAGCATGTTAAAATTATGAATTTTGATCTTCAGAAATCATGTTTTTCTTAAGCATGTCGTCTGAACAATAAAAGAATTAGGTAAGTCATATTGAAACATGAAAATCCTTTAAAGTTCTTTCTTTGATCATATGCATCCTTTGTGATTAATCTTCCTTTATGTCTTTTATTATCTTCATGTATGTTCTTTCCTAAGAAACTGATTCTATCATGCTTAAAGACGTAGATGTTACATGAGATTAAAATTATTCCATACCTAGCCTTAGATTTTAAGGGTTTATTATTATTGTTGAGACCGATATAGTGATTATTATGCTTAGATCATTGTTTGAAGATCGTGTCACTCTGATGGCATGGATCTATCGCTCTTATTAGTTTCTGATTCTTGCACAAACTCAATTCTTGGTGAAGTTAGAACCTCCGCTGGATATTCCTTCTGTCAGACAAGAACTTCTTCACTAAGGCCTCGTAAGATTCGTGAGCCATGGATTCCGACATAGACGTCAAGTAGGTTGTACTTTAAAAACTTTGAAGACTTTCTAAATCTTGTCCTACTGTTGTAAGATGAGGTTTGACCGGCCTTTAGACCCATAGAACGAGGTTCTGTTTGTATTCTATTTAGTCTGCTCTGAACGCAGTGTGCCCAAAAACTGCATTCAAACTTTGTCTCATAAAGGCGGCATATCGCAGGACTGCGTTCATGTGAATGCGATAGTCACCTAAACCGCGTTTTGATCGCGGTGCCTGATCAGACCACGTTCAACCCAGATTTGTGATGATCGTACTTTTTGCGATGATTGTGTTGTGTTCGGCTTCTATAGACCCGAATTTGATAGTACCTGGCTATTTCTTCTATTACCCTTCACCCTTGGGGTAATATTAAGATTTCCTTATTTGCAAGTTTGGATACTTGTTGAAATTCCTTCATGAATTCATTAATCTTACTAATGTCTTATACCTTTATTACATAAGCTTGATTATTGGACCTCTTTTAGCCATAAATATGCATGAATTATGGAAATTTATTTGGGACAACAGTCCAATGACCCTAATGCATGTGTATAGGGCCATGTCTGGTCCTAAGAGGAGCGCCCGAATTACTCATAACTACGGGAGTTAAATGACTTATGATATGACATTGCACTGATATGAATTGCAAGATTGATCTAGATAATTCAAATATCATATGATTGCTTGTGATATGATTGTTATGTTGGCCCAAATGGGTATTCATGTGATTATATGGCCAATCTTGGTAATGTTCTTTTGAATATCATTCACTTGCAAATTGTTATATTCTTGAAACGTTCTTTTATATCTTTTTGCTTCTAATTTTGTCTATCATGTCCCTTGATCTTAGTAAATCATGTCTTCATATCACAACTTGATTCTTCTGATTTATTTACGTAGAAAATTTATGTCGTCACCTTTCATTGATAAAATGTTAACTACTAAAATTCTGCTTGATAGAGGAGATGTAATTCTTATTGAGCTTTCGCTCACCAAGTATTTTAATGTTTCTTCAAATAGTTCTAATGAAGAAAATCAAACTAATAGGGAGGGCCAAGAGTGAAAGAGAGTTATCAAGTCCAGGAGATCATAGTCTTTTGTTAAGTCTCGGAATATTGAGTCATTGTAATATAGTCTTTTGAGAAGGTTGTAATTGAGTTGATATAATGGAAGTCTAGTATTGAATTTTCCTTATAACTTGGAAGATTTGATAATTAATAAATTTGGCTATGCCTATTCTGTGAAAGGTCTCGATGTCGAATTTATGTGTGGATAGATGTCAATTTGATATTGCTCTGATTTTTCTGTTATAACTGCTGTGCTCTGAATTCCGCATCGTGATGTGACAGTTAGGGCCCAATAAGGTTATCATGCTGGACTTAATAGCTCGAGATCAACACATCCGAAGAATTGTGTGGTGGAATGATTTTATTTAAAATTCGTTAGGGCGTGCCAGTCACATAGGTGACAAATTTATTGTGCGCTCGATCTGACTTGGTCAGTCGATTGTGAGGCTCGTGTCGGGACTCATAACCCACCGTACTATAAAGGCTACGACGTTAATTACGTCCCTCTGAAAGTGGGACAACCCTTGATTAATCGCCAAAATAGAAGGACCATGGGGCCCATAAAATATATGAAAGATGTAATTGCATGCAAGCACACCATATGGTAGTATTTATTTATTAAGCCAGCTCCGATACGAGGCGGAGAGCTTAGGTCCGAAGACCATCACGCATGGTGAAGGCTTCCGGTCAGGCGCCATTTTATATACCAAAGTTTGATCAAACACACAAGCGGGCATTATGATCCTAACATGGGTGATTAGGAAGAGTTATTTACCAGGAGCATGGAAAACACATGATATCAGCATGCTCATATGGACATATATATATATATATATATATATATACGTGTTACATATGTATGTATACATATAATGCATTCGGCTATTTATCCAGGAGTATTTAGCAAGAAAAGCACGTAGACGAGCCGAGTCGACGGCAGGCGCTGCAAGAGACAGTGCAATGGCAACAAAGGTCAGTACAGGGTGGCTGGGGTCAAGGGTGCGTCGATGTAAACAAAAAGGAAGGTCGGTGCAATGGTGGCGTCGAGGCAATGGTGGAAAGGGGAGATGATGCATCGACGCAATGGCAAGGGGGAATGAGGGTGCATCGGTGCGAACGAAAGTGATGGTCGGTGCATACTAGAGGGAGGTCGGTGTAGGGTAGGGATGAGGTCGATGCTAATAAAAAAAGAGGGTGATGGCCAAGTCAGTGCTAGTGAAGAGGAAGCGGTGTGGTTCGATGCTAGTGGCGGAGAGGGACGCTGGCCGGGTCGGTGCTAGTGAAGAGGAGGTGCGGTGTGGGTCGATGCTAGTGGCAGAGAGGGGTGATGGCAGGGTCGGTGCTAGTGAAGAAGAGGCGGTGTAGGTCGATGCTAGTGGCGGAGAGGGGTGATGGCAGGGTTAGTGCTAATGAAGGGGAAGGTGATATGCGGAGTCGGTGCTAGTGGCGGAGAGGGGTGATGGGTGGAGTTGGTGGCGGGCGAAGAGGAAGGTGATATGCGGAGTCGGTGCTAGTGGCGGAGAGGGGTGATGGCTGGAGTCGGTGACGGGCGAAGAGGAAGGTGATTCGGTGGCGTCGCCACCGAATCGAAGTTCGTGGGGCTAATTCGGTGGCGACGCCACCGAGTCACAAGGATCCGCCGTCTGAGCCTTGCTTATGGTTTCGCACCAAATAGGGCATTTGAATGAGAATCCGTGAAGATTTAAGAACCCAAAGGCATGACTGCCCAGGTGTTAGGAGAAGTTCTGTTGTTATCATCTTATATATAGATGTGTTCTTCTCTTATCCACTTGTCTGCTCTCCCTTTTTGTTCGTATGTGCGAGGTTCATACTCCGGCACTAGACAGCCATTGATGTATAGGCCCTTTTGAATACCATACATGATCATGTAAGCTAGCCCCACTATCTGTCAGAGATTTAAATAAAATCATCATGAAAACACAATCGCGTCTGAAAAAATTTGGGCACCATCTCCCCAGCATAGGGAGATGTTCAATTAGACAAGTGGCATGGCACACGGTAGACGGTGCCAAACCATGAACACTGAGGAGCCCAGGTGGACTACCTTAGTTCCTGGGGTCATCACGAACAGAGTCTCGAGGGCCAGCCTACTAGAGACTCGTGACGATCCAGGGGTGCAAAGGACCTCTGATTATTGTAGCCATACAGATGGCGATTTCATTTGCTCACTCGGTGCAAAGGGCTTCCAGGGAAACATGTGACAAGACGACAGACCCCCTGGAACCCGGAGTGGCGTTGGTTCATGGAAATTAAGCAAACGAGCGAAAGGGTTGTCCCCCTCCCCAGTTAGAGATGGTTAGAAACAATCAGAGAAAACCGCTCATCGATTAGCAACAATTTTAGGGACACGGCATACCACTCTGCTTCGCCATGAGACAAGCCCCGTTCTGTGAGCGGTCATGATTGCCATAGGCAACTCGTGCTCACTGCCACCAGAGATAAGACAAACAGGGGTCAAGACCCTCAGGGATAAATCATCAAACACTGAGAAGGGACATATAGTAGTTCCGAAAGAAAGTAACAAACGACTATCATATTGACTATTAGAGTGCACTGGTGCCCTTACAACTGATAGAATCGAGTGAAAGGGCACTCAGCAGTCTCTCGTTCATCGTTCACTCAAACGAAACCCATGATCGTAGAAGAAACTCCGCTATCGGTGAAAGAATAGCCCCTGGGGAGGGGTAATTTATTGTCGCCCACAAAGGGCGTGGCTGCAAGCCATTATCCCATAGAAAGACAGTTACATATCCCCAAAGTGAGCGGTCACAAGATTTGTAGTTGATTTAGCCCAGAGGGCCTCCTCACGCTTGTAGTTGATTTGTAGTTGCTCTCTCTGATTCTCTTCCCTGACTTCTTCTTCTTGCTTCTTTCGATTGCTCACGCTCTCTTCTATCCGGCCTTTCTTTTCTCCTCCGTTCTCTGTCCTCTCTCCTTCTGAGTCTATCTTCTCCCTCCTTTTTCCAGCGGCGCTCTCTTTCTCTTTTGTTTCTACTGGCCTCTCTCCTTCTGAATCTATATTCTCCTCCCTTTTCCAGCGGCACTCGAAGTGACTACTTATAGGCGAAACAAAGTGCCGGAGGGCGGACGGGACCCCAGGGCAGTGGCGTCGACTCACCGGCCCGCCTTTGCCATGGGCATCACCGACTCAGCCGCGAAGGGGGCGCTGCCAATTCATTCAAAACAAATGCCAATTCACGAAAAGGTGCCACTGAATTACTTTGCAAGAAATGTGCCACCAATTCACTTTGAAGAAAAAGCTTCACTTTAAAAGTGCTCCACCGATTCATTTTGCCAAAGTGTGCCACCGAATCAACACTTTTGCCAATTCACTTTTCATCATTTTTATTCAAATAAAGTATCCAACCGACTTATCCCCATGGCATTTTCGTAGTTTTTATCATTTCACTCCGGAACTGGCCCCGTCGGAAGCCTGACGTCCGGTGCAACCTTGGATTTGATGCAGTAGGCTCGGAGTGTAGATTTCATCATTTTTGGGCCCCAATTTGTAGTTTCTGATGATTACGGCATATGCCGAACCCGTGCCGATTCTCTCGGGTTTTGTCCTGATTCGGCCATCGGCACAATGGTTTGCGTGACCAACTCAACTTCATAGATGTGAGGGATATCCTCATTGAGTGGACTACCCCTGGAAGTATTTTCGTCCTGACCGGGCATCCTTTCGGCCACTTACGGACCTTTTCCGGTGCCATGTGTACTTGAATCGGGTCACCCAGGTTTTCTCCTGATTTGGTGTTCGGCACATTGATTCGTGCCGCCAACTCCACGCTGTGGACGCGCGGGTGTCTTCATTAGGAGGGCCATCCCTTGAAGCATTTCTGCCCTGATCGGATGACTTTTTGGCCATTTACGGACCGTTCCGACATTCCGCATGTGCTGATCAGATTTCCTGGGTTTTCTTCTGATTTAGCCTTCGGCTTAGCAATCTGTGCCGCCAACTCAACTCTGTGGGCACGTGGAGCATCTTCGTTAGGAGGGCCATCCCTCGAAGCATTTCTGCTCTGATCGGATGACTTTCTGGCCACTTACGGACCGTTTTGGCATTCCACATGTCTTGATCGGATCACTCGGGTTTTCCGCTGATTGAGCCTTCGGCTTCCCATTTTGGGGGTGTAGGGGCACTCGGCTAGCGTTTATGACCTGCCAAAACAAAGGTCAAGAAAAATTAGAAATATTTTCAGTGTCAACAAATGCCCCCCACCTGCGGGTGTCGCGAGTGAGAGACGAAAGAGCGGGACCAGCGGGTGTAGCCTATAGCCCATTTGAAAATATCTTTTGTCTTTCATTTATTATTCTGATATTATCCTTATTTTTTATTCATTATTATCATCATTTTCATTCGTTTTATTTTTTTATTATTTTTTTATTTATCATCGTTTTTATTCTATTTATTTTATTTTTTTGTTATCATTTTTATTTCATTTATTTCTCTATCATCATCATTTTTATTCTCACGCAAACACGCAAGCACTCATCACCAGCAGACATAGCATATATATAGTGTAGTTCCCTTATATCAGGGATAGGATAAGGACAATGCCCAAAATTCACAGACAGAGTGCAACTCACAAGGCACAACTAAGGGAGACGTGCATACGTGAAGAGGAAACTGCGTAGGATATATGCATAGCATAAGCCACGATCCGCACCCAAGACTATTCCTCCATAGAGTGAAAGTGGGATTATATGGGTGGCGAACCCTAAACGTAGGGACGTGCATGCGTTCTAAGTAACACTGGAGGATTTCTTATCGCCTACACATGCATTTGGGGTTCTCGACTTGCAGCTTTGCACATCCCCCTTATTTATTCTTAATTCAAGATTTCACCGTTCGACGCGAGTCTCCTCATGTGTCTCAATGGGGATTCCCAACTACTAAGATTCATCCCTTTATTTGCAGTGTTATTATGGACTTCACCATTCGGCGCGAGTCTCCTCATGTGTCTCAATGGGGATTCCTGGCTACTAGGATTCATTCTTTCATTCATAGTGTTATTATGTACTTCACCGTTCGGCGATAGTCTCCTCATATATCTCAATGGAGATTCCCGACTACTAGGGTTCATCCTTTTATTCATAGTGCTATAATGAACTTCACCGTTCGGCGCGAGTCTCCCCATGTGTCTCAATAGGGATTCCCGACTACTAGGATTCATCCTTTTATTCACATATATTCTTCCTTTTTTTAAAAAAAGGGGGGGTAGGTAGCTTTTTCCTTCACAATTACCTTTCATGTGAGTGTAGAGATTTAAGGCTCCATGAAGTGTTAAGAAGAATTTATTACGTCCCTATGGCTAGGGGCCACTGCTCATATTGTGTGCGAGGTGAGAGCTTCGTCTAGGGTGTATCATGCGAGTTATGCTAGTAACATAGCCACGACTCTTCCCCAGGCCGTATGCACTTATCGAGAATTGGTGTCTCATCTCTTAGTATGTGCCGTGACGCACGCAGACACAGAATCTGGGCAGCGTTATTTAGCAAGAGAGCACGCGGTCTTAGAAATTTTGATGGAAGCGTATTAATGCTATGTTACAAGCAAACATGAGCGCAAAACATGCAAGCAAGCAAACCATGTTATGCTCCCTTTTTTATCTTTTTCTTTTCTTTTCTTTTCTTTTCTCTTTTTTTTCTTCTCTTCTTTTTTTTCTTTTTCTTCCTTTCTTTCTTTTCTTTTCTTTCTCTTTCTCTTTTTTTTTCTCTTTTTTCTTCTTTTGTTTTCTTCTTTTTTTTATATGGGGCTTAATAGGCACACCCGCAGGCCGACAGTTTGAGAGGTAAGTGGCTGATGTCGCGACAATGAAGAGGAGGTGTCGTAGGTTGTTGTGAATCCCTAGAGGGGTCAGGAGTTGGTGTGAAACCAAGGGAGGGGTCTTTTCGTTCATTAGTTTAGACTGTGATTCTGAGCCAATAGTAAGGTGGTGGTCAACCTTGCTCGAAGGTCGTGACACCGAAAGACTTGGCTTGGATGTAAAGCCGTAATGACAAGGTAGAAAGGTCTTTTTGTTTATTGGGTTGGTTGATAGTTTCTGGGACAATGATAAGATGACTGTGGTCTTAGACAAAAGGTCATGACGCCGAATGACTAAGGCCATGCCGCCAAGAGAGAGCATTTGCCGGCTTAAGCAAGGAGCCATAACGCCAGACCACTTGGCCTAGATGGAAGGTCATGATGCCAAGGGAGAATCTTAAACAGCCTAGGCGGAGAGCCATGATGCCGAACAACTTGGCTTAGGCGGAAGGCCATGACGCCAAGACATAATATTCACTGGCTTAGGCTGAAAACCATGACACCGGACAAGGATATTTAATGGCTTAGACGTAAAGTCATGATGCCATACAACTTGGCTTAGGCGGAAGGCCATGACGTCAAGATATAATATTTATCGGCTTAGGCGAGAAGCCATGAAGCCGGACAAGGATATTTAATGGCTTAGACATAAAGTCATGACACCGCACAGCTTGGCTTAGGCGGAAGGCCATGACGCCAAGATAGAAGATTCACCGGCTTAGGCAGAAGGAGCCATGACGCCGGACAAAGATATTTAACGGCTTAGACATAAAGTCATGACGCCGTACAGCTTGGCTTAGGCGGAAGGCCATGACGTCAAGATAGAATATTCACCGGCTTAGGCAGAAGGATCCATGACACCGGACAAAGATATTTAACGTCTTAGACATAAAGTCATGACGCCGTACAACTTGGCTTAGGCGGAAGGCCATGACGCCAAGGCAGAATATTCATCGGCTTAGGCGAAAAGCCATGATGCCGGACAAGGATATTTAATGGCTTAGACGTAAAGTCATGACGCCATACAACTTGGCTTAGGCGAAAGGCCATGACGCCAAGATAGAATATTTACCGGCTTAGGCGGAAGGCCATGACGCCAAGATATAATATTTATCGGCTTAGGCGAGAAGCCATGACGCCAGACAAAGATATTTAACAGCTTAGACATAAAGTCATGATGCCGTACAGCTTGGCTTAGGCGGAAGGTCATGATGCCAAGATATAATATTTACCGGCTTAGGTAAGAAGCCATGACGCCGGATAAGGATATTTAACGACTTAGACATAAAGTCATGACGCTGCACAGCTTGGCTTAGGCGGAAGGCCATGATGCCAAGATATAATATTTACCGGCTTAGGCGAGAAGATATGACGCCGGACAGCTTGGCTTAGGCAGAAAGCCATGACGCCAAGATATAATATTTTCCGGCTTAGGCGGAAGGAGCCGTGACGCCAGACAAGGATATTTTTTTTTGTTAATTTATGTGCCAACCTAGACGAAAGGTCATGATGCTGGCGGTAGAAGGGTTCTTTTGTTCTTTAACTGGATGGAAGGGGCAGAGCCATAGGTAAAAGGGGTCTTTTTGTTCCCGGTCGGGCAAGAGGCCCTAGCCGAAGATGAAGGGGTCTTTTCTTTAACTGGCTAGACGAAAGGTCTATGCCAAAGGTGAAATGGTCTTTTTGTTATAGGGTCGAGCAAAAGATCTGAATCAAAGGTGAGAGGGTCTTTTTGTTGACTGGCTAGATGAAAAGTCTGAGTTGGAAGTAAAAGGGTCTTTTTGTTCTAGGGTCAGACGGAAGGTCCAAACCAAAGGTGAAAGGGGACTTTTTGTTAACTGGCTGAACAAAAGGTCTGAGCCAAAGGTAGAAGAAGGGTCTTTTTACTCTCTGATCAGACGGAAGGTCCAAACCAAAGGTGAAATATGGACGTTGACCCAATGGGATGTCGGAGTCAAAAAACCGTGCTTAGACGATATGTCCGAGACAAGGGCATACATAAAACATTATTGTCGTCTTGAAGTCATGTCAAAAACGAGCAGCCTGGGAGAGACACAGGGTCTGGGCTAGGGTAGAAAATGGTTTTTGACTTGACAGACTGCCAAAGTCAACCAACTTGGCGACGATGTAGGGTCTAAGCCAAGGAAGGAATATAGAATATAAATGTTAACCCGACGTCATGTCAAAGCCAACGAACTTGGCAGAGGCGTGAGGCCTTAGCCAAGGGTAGAATATACGATAAGTGTTGACTCGACGTCCTGTCGAAGCCAACGAACTTGGCAGGGGCGTGAGGCCGTAGCCAAGGGCAGAATATAGGATAAGTGTTGACTCAACATCATGTCGAAGCCAACGAACTTAGCAGAGGCGTGAGGCCTAAGTCATGAGCAGAATATAGGATAAGTGTTGACTCGACATCCTGTCGAAGTCGACGAACTTGGTAGAAGCGTGAGGCCTAAGCCAAGGGTAGAATATAGGATAAGTGTTGACTCGACGTCATGTCGAAGCCAACGAACTTGGCAGAGGCGTGAGGCCTATGCCAAGGGCAGAATATATGATAAGTGTTGACTCGATGCCATGTCGGAGCCAACAAACTTGGCAGAGGCGTGAGGCTTAAGCCAAGGGCAGAATATAGAATAGGTGTTGACTCGACGTCATGTCAAAGTCAACGGGCCCTGTCCCGATAGAAGGTTTGGGGTGAGGGCAGACCAGCTGGTAAACAGATGAGAGGCCCGGACCCAGGGCTAAGTATTGATGTTAATCCGATGAAATATCGGAGTCAACGAACCTTGCCTAGATAAAAGGTCGGAAACAAGGGTAGAATGTGTAGATGAGGATGTCGACCTGACGTCATGTCAAAGTTGACCAACCCAACAGAGACGTGAGGTCTGAGGCAGGATAGAATATGGACGTTGACCCGTGAAGAGCTCAGGGTCAACGAACCTTGCCCAGACAGAAGGTATGAGACAAAGCGAAGAGGTCTTTTGTTAGTTTATTTGTTTGTATTGATTGAATTTGTTGCGTTCATTAAATTTGTTAAGTTTATTGGGTTTATTGGATTTATTGGTTTTGTTGAACTTGGTTGGTTTATTAAGTTTGTTGGTTTAGTTCGTTGAGTTTATTGGGTTCGTTGAATTTGTTAAGTTTATTGAATTTATTGCTTGAGTTTATTAATATTTATTTGGTTTATTCGGTTTGTTGATTCATTGAGTCTGTTGAGCTTATTGGGTTTGTTGAACATTTTGCCAATTCCATTGAGTTTATCGGTTTTATTAGGTTTCTTGAGTTCATTGATTTATTGGGTTGATTGATTTTGCATGGTTCATTGGGTTTATTGAATTATGTTGTATCAATTGAGTTTATTGATTTTATTGGGTTTATTGGGTTTGCTAATGTTGTCTCCCGATGTTTTGATGCTGTCAAAACTATGAGTCATGTATACTCTATCTATGCTGCTATTTTGATATGACCTTGATGTTGTCAGACACTATGGAAATCCTTCATATCATGCTGCATCTGTGCACATTTACACATTCTGGGCATTCTATCAAACAGGTTTCATGTTTAGTTATTTTACCAAACAAGCTGTGTGCACAACATACTTCATAGGTCTGAGCATGCTAGCATAAGGTCAATGCACAGTCAGATCAGGTAATGTTCTGCCTAATCTCAGATATGTGCATGTGTTAATTCTTGTACAGAAAGGTTGGTGCATGTGTTAAAGTCCATGCATTTCACTATTCACATGAACATATGAGGTCAGTGCTATTTTCAGTCTTAGCGTCTCCCTCTCGCCTACATCTTTAGCGCCAGTCTTAGCGTCTCTCTCCCGCCTGCGTCTCTAGCGCATGCCTTGTGTCTCATATATATATTTATTTACATCTCATACATATTTTCATGTCTGCGTCTCATGAACTAATGGTCTTGCGTCTCTGTTAGCGTCTCATGCACTAATGTTCTTGCGTCTCTGTTAGCGTCTCATGCACAGCTGCGACCGTGTCTGCATCTCACGCACTTATGGTCTTGTGTCTCTGTTAGCGTCTTATCCATTTAAGTCTCATATTGCATGAAGTCGGTGCATTACACTGTATCATGTCAGTGTCATAAGGCAACACATGTCGGTGCATCTTCTATGAAAAGGCAGGTCAAGGTCGTTGCCAGTTTTACCTCGGTGCATGGCTAAGGCCTATACACAAGTCGGTGCATATGTGCACTCGGTGCAAGTTTTGGCCTAGTGAATATAGGGTCGGTGCATATGGTAACTCAGTGCTGTATGCACACATGCTAGAGGGTCTGTGCACGTTACTACTGTTCACACGTTCATATAGAGCTCGGTGCATTGTTTACCTCGGTGCATGTCTTCGGTTGTTCATACGAAGGTCAGTGCATATCAACATTGGTGCATGTTTTGTTTAGACACGTCGGTGCAGATTTTGTTGCAAGTCTTGTACAAAGTATGTGCAAGTTACTGTTTGATGCATAGTAGCACGGTCGGTGCAATGTTTGGTTTCAAAGGATCAATGACGGTGCATTCCTGTCTTTACCTACGTTTTGAGCTACACAACGTATGTGCTAAGGAACATAGGGTCGGTGCAACCGTTGCATCAGTGCATCTTTTGCCTCATGCTAGGTCAGTGCACACTCATGCAAGCATATGCAAGTCGGTGCTTGTTTTTGGCTAAGGCCTATACAAGTTCGGTGCATTTCTTTTTCCATTGTGCATATAGGTCTATGCATGTATGTTTACTAAGGTCTATGCATGATTGGACGATACACTAAGTTAGTGCACCCTTTATGACTTATGTTTGATCATGTATTTGATGAACCCAACAGAGTAACTATGTGAGCTCGAACTGAAGCTGGCACGTGATCCGAGGGAGCTTATGATTGGGCACGTGATCCAAGTATAAGGTTTAGAAGAACATTCTTGTCCATGCCACGTGGAAAAATGGGGCTTCACTAGGGCGTCTCTAGTTCATCCATACGAAGGCTCTATTCTATATAAAGGCCGCCTCTTCATTTGATGAGAGAACACGAGGCTAGAGGCGGTGGAAGGCTGCAAAAAGTTGAGAAGAGAAGAAGAGAGCGCCAGAGAAGAAAAGTGAGAAGAAGGAGAGAAAGAGAGAGCCCGTGGAAGAAAAGTGTGCAGCCTGGATTTACCTTTAAGAACTATGTGTTATTTCTTGGCCTCTGGATCAAATCCAAGCCAACATGTTTTTTAGTTTCATAGCTACCATTGCTATTGTTCCAATTGTTCTTTGTTTTCCATTTTCCTTTAATTCCTTTCATCAAGCTGTTAGTCAGCGTGTGTAGCAAGCTGTGAGGCTCAACGTTGAGGATTTGTTCCTTTGTTAGCAAGCTGTGAGGCTCAGCGGTGTTAGAAAGCTGTGAGGCTCAGCGTTTCAAGCTATTTGTCAGCGGTAATCCTCACTGAGTTCAGTGAGGGGTGGATGTAGGCAGAATTGGTGTCTGGCCGAACCACCTAAAAATCCTATGAGTAGTGGTTGGTTTGTGTGATTGTCCTTATTTTCTGCCTCCTTCACAGGTTTCGTTGTCAGTTCTCCTGAGCCCTATACGTTCAGCTGAGTGAGTTAGTTTCGCATTGTTTTCACCTGCTGAGATAGCATGCTATTTGGTCATTGATGGCTTGGTAGAGTGTTCTTCGAGCTTTCTGTCTGTGTGCACAATTAGCGTTTGATATTGTGTATAGGAGTTTTTCGGTTTAGTGAGAGCTAGACTTTCTCCATGTGCTCTTATCTATGAGCTGGTGCGTGCTTAATTTGATTAAGCTTTCTGATATTTTAATTCTGTAATAATTTTTAAAAGGGGATTCATTCACCCCCCCTCTGAATCCGTACCTTCCATCCCAACAATTGGTATCAGAGCCCGGTTTCCCATGATGTGGTCCAACGACCAGGGAAAACCTGGGAATGGAAATGTTCACAGCTTCATAGCTGAGGGACATTCTATTAACCGCCCTCCTTACTTTGATGGCACTAATTACATTTACTGGAAAAACCGGATGGAGGTGTTCCTGAGAGCGCAGAGCCACGAACTCTGGAGAGTAATCACCACAAGACCATTTGAGCTCCCACCAGATGAAAGCACATGGTCAAGGGAACAGATCAGGCTCTCAACGGTAAACTGGACGGCTCTGAACATAATGCAGTGCGTAGTTCATCCAGAAGAGTATTCTAGGATCTCTGCTTGCAGATCAGCCAAAGACATGTGGGACAAGCAAGAGCTAATATATGAAGAAACGTCCCAGGTAAGAGCAACAAAGGTAAATATGTTGGTCTCCGAGTATGAAGTTTTTAAAATGAAGCCTGATGAATCGATAAAAGAAATGTTCTCTAGGTTCTCTCATCTTACTAACAATCTTAAAGCTCTAGGGAAGGAGTATGCTGATAGTGAGGTTGTTAGAAAAATCCTCAGGTCTTTATCTCCTGTGTGGCACACAAAGGCCACTGTGATAGAAGAATCTAAGGACCTGACCACGTTGAAGGTTTATGAATTAATTGGGTCTTTGATGACTTACAAGTTAAACTTCAGGAAACCTGAAGATGAGCAGAAGAAGCCCAAAACGCTTGCTCTCAAGGGGTCTTGCAGTAGTGGTGAGAGTAGTGATGATTTCAGTGACGACCTTAATGAGCTATCGGCCTCTGAACTGGCCTTCCTCACCAGAAATTTCAAAAGGTTTTTAAGAATGAGAAGTAAGTATGCCAAGAAGAACAAACCCTACCAGGTAAATGGAGGCTATCATTCTAAATCCGATCAAAACAAGAAACCTAACAAGACCATCTGTTATAATTGCAGGAAACCAGGGCATCTCAGAGATGAATGCCCGGAGCTGGTAAAGAAGGATGCTAAGGGCAAGAAAAAGCCATCCAAGGCCATGGTGTCAACTTGGAGTGATGAGGAAGAAAGTGTTACGAGTGAAGAAAGGGAAATTGAAGTCTGCGGTCTTATGGCCATCAAAGATGAAAGTGATCACCACAGTGATCAAGAGGACGATGATGAGATAAACCCCTTTGAAAATTTCTCTCTAGAAGACTGGCAAGATGCATATGCTGATTTGATTAGAACATATGAAAAGTTAAGAAAACAATACAAAAAATTGAAAAAGGAAACTAGTCAGAATACTTTAGATTCCACATGTGATAAGTGTCTGGAGTTGAAACAATCTCTTGATGTTTGTTTGTCTAATATTCAAATGCTTAAGAAACAAATTTGTGTGTTCAAAAGTGAAAATCAAAAACTTGGAAATGAGATTTCTGAACTAGAAGAAAAGCTTAACTCAACTAGTGATGATCAATTCTTTACTAATGATTCTACTCAGAATGAAAAATTGTTGGAAGATCTAAACAAGGTGAAATCTGAAAACAAATCCCTCAGAAAAATAGCTAAAGGAAATGACAGTGAAATTCTAAAAATAGAAAACGAGACATTTAAAAGACAGCTAGTAGATATTAATGTTATTACTTTAGAACTGGAAAATTTGAAATCTGAGACTGAAAAACTCAAAAAATAATCTAAGGAATCTGAATGTAGATCAAGGAATCTTGAAAGGGAAAATGAATTGATGTCTGAAAAACTGGAGGCTGATAGAGTAATAAATTTAGAACTTCAGAAAAATCTTGACAAACTTCAATCTGAAAATCAACGAGAAACCTTTGATGAATGTCAGTCTTCCTTAGATGATTGGGTGTTTAATGATGAACTCCAGGAGCAAAACTATAAACTGAAAGAGGAAATTAACAAGCTGAAACACCTAAACATAGCTCTGTCTGAGAAGCTGATCACTTTTGAAAAAGGGAAGAGTGTAAGCCTGGATAGCTCTGATGAGTTGCTGAATACTGAACAAGAAATTGCTAGCCTAAGGACCATCAATCAGATGTTAAACGAAAAGGCTGTGTGCTATGAAGATAAAATTGCCAACCATGAGCTTCACGTTTCCAAACTGCAATCTGAAATTTCAAGTTTGAATGAATCTTTGGCTAAGTTTGTGAGTGGGCAAGAAAACCTAGATAAACTGCTATGAATTAAGGTAAATGTTCAGAAATAAGGGCTGGGCTACAACAATGTCAACAAGAAAGCCTTCAAAAATAAGCTAACGACATCTTTTGTAAAAACTTCAAAAGTGGCCACTACATCTCAAGTCAAATAGTCCATTGTTGAGAAAAATCAGAAACAATCTGAAAAGGTGAAAAAGAATGTTCACGTGTAGAACAAGCAAAGAAACACTCATGCTGGTGTTGTGCATGAGGTTCATAACCCGAACACACGTATTCATGCATACAAAAAGAAAATGTCATGTCATTACTGTCATAAATTTGGTCATTTGATGCATGAGTATAGATTGATGGAACAAGATGATAGAATGCATGCTAGGAAGTTTCATGACAGAAAACACCCTGCTGAACAGAAAAGAAAAATTTATTGTTCTCATTGTGGGAAAATAGGACATGTTAGTTAACAATGCTGATTTGCAAATGGTAAGAAAAACTCACAGTCATATCATGCTAAATTCCCTACAAACCAAAAGGCTGTTGATAGGAATAAATTTTTTTTTAATAGAAAATTCATTACATGCTTCAATTGTGAAAAGTCAGGCCACAGAGCTGCTAACTGTTGGCTGACTGGTTTCAGTAAACATAGTAATACTTATTCTATTAATAGAAATTTCTATAAAAATGCACGCAGATTCCATGATTACAGTAATGTGCATAGAGAGAATTTTAAAAATACTGCATCATGCCGTTATTGTGGACAGTTAGGACATTCTATATCTAACTGTTATCTGATGAAATTTGATGACATGTTAGCTCAGAAAATGTTGAGAGCACCATTCAAAGGTGCCACTGTCACTTCAGGACCCAAGACTGCTTGGGTACCTGCTTATGCAAAATAGGAAGCTAACTTGCAGGTGTGCCTTGGAGCTGAGAAATAAAAGGGGTAAATAAACCAAGGCACCCTGGTGTGAGAACTCCATTTTTGCACCCTTCAGGTAACATTCCGACTTCACTCAGGCTTGTTTATCTGAATTCGTTAGAAATCCCGTTTGATGCATTTCATGCTTAAGTTGTCAAATAAAATCTCATGCATACATGTTCTTAACTGAATAGTCATTTTAATTGCACAATTTGAGCTTCTTCATATATTGAGTACATGTAGTGCATTTAGTTAGGGGGAGTCAATGCACATGCCTACATGTTGTTAAGTGCATATACTGATTTCAAATTTCATTGCATGCCATTCATCTTGAAAATACCAAAAAGGATGTTTGAGTGCATACACTTAGGGGGAGCATAAGGTATATCTCTAAAATTGCTTGACTGTCTTTCACTCTTTACCTCATGACTCATTCCATTCAGTCAGTCAAATTGTCTGCATCTATTGAGGGGGAGTCGTGTACTATTGTTTGAACTCGCCTTGACTGTCTTCTCTGCTTTATCTGTCACCCATCTTAAAACACCCAAAATTCAGAAGGATTCCAATCTGTGTACTATGATCATAAATTTGAACATCCTTGTTTCAGAATCTTCTATTATATAGGATTGTGATGGTCCTAAATAACATGATGATTTGATTTTAATGATTTCTTTGAGTTTAGAGATAAATTTTCTTGAAAAGAAACTACTTTTAAGTTTAATAGTCCTTAACCAGTTTTCACATTGTTGTGTCTTGTTAAATCTGCTTGAATCTGAAAATGTAGAGCTATGATTGCCTTTGGTTGAGATTCTTGGATAGAGTATTGTTTTTAAACATAGAACTATCTGAAAACTCTAAGGACAGCCTGATAAAAGTATATTTCAATGCTCATGGCAGAGCAATGACAAAGGATTCACTGAGAAACTAAGCCCTCCATCAAAGAAATGGAGTGGAACTAGTCATGAAGTGTCCTTGTTATCTCCGTTCAGATTGAAGCAAGACAATTAGTCTCACTGAGTAACTAGGGGTATTGGCGTCTGATAAACATGTACCCTTAAGTCAAAAGGCGTTGACTATATTTGATTGCTCTTAAAAATATTATGAGCTAAAAAGAAAAATCTGAAAATGTGATCGAAGCTCAAGTTATTATGCTGAAACCCTGAGAACCTGAACAAAACAGCTTTTGTGTTTAACTTCAATACTATTTTTAAGTAACTCCTAGAGGTGTCATTGGTTTATTTGAGTAAGATAATAGGAGGTTGACATGGCTCTATTTTAGAATCTTGGTTCATTTCTATTAAACAAGAATGCAGTTCTTTCTTTTTAAAGCTTTTTCATTGATAAACTCTGAATCTATTAGATTTGAACCACGCATCTAAATAAGGATCTTATCATAACTCCTTTATAATGACAGTCTGAACTTGAATTCATTCTGATTTATGAAATTTGTATCTGATTGTGAATCTCTTCATTCCTATCTGCAAATTCATTCAATCTGCTAAATTGGTGCTGATAATTCTCTTTTTGTCTCCATCTCTCATTTCTACTCACAAACTTCTCCTTTTTGAAGTTGTCAAAGGGGGAGAATAGTTGAGTCAGTCAGTCATTGGGGTCATTGGTTACATGATGTCACGTCCCGACACGGAAAATCGGGACTGGCAGTAGAAACAAGTAATAATAATATGTTGATTTACAGACATGATGTGCTAAAGCTAAGAGATCAACATCACACCATAAATAGAAAACAACTCCATTCACTAGATAACATTTATATAATCCATATTCCAATCACATAAACTCCTTAAAACAATCTTTTGACAACATCCACTTAACATTAATTCAAGTGCTGAATTCAAATTACAACTCCTTCCACGACACTTTCTCTAAAAGCATAAACAGACACAAAACTATGACTGGCTCTACGCTTCTGACTGGTTCGCTCCAATGCCATCACTCTTACCCGTCCCCATCAGTCTGTGAATCCTCACCTGAGCTACCTGAAAAGGGGGAACAATTGGGTGAGCGAACGCTCAGTAGATGATAACAGGCAAGTTTAAGTAATTAACCAATTAATTGCATTTATATGCGAGAAAATAAATAACAAAACGAAACAAGGATATGACAAAACAATAATATAAAGAGAAGGCAAGATCATGATATAACTGGAGATTGGCCAACAAGCAAGAACTAACCAAGTCAAGAAAAACTCAAGTACTAGATTATTGTCGTAGACATCACGCTAGTCATGCACTCGGTGCAATGCCTCACCATGTCATTCAAACTCCCCGGGGCACAAGTACTTTTCGGATGCTCCTCCCAGGACCAGACATGGCCCTTATGATGCGTTGGCATTGATTTGTTGGATCCAAGATCCCAAGTTATGTCTAGACATTAATCAAGTTAAATGGCCAATAATGTCAAGGTATAACTTACCTCGGAGAATTCCAAGGGCAAGTTAATGAGATACTTGACCAGAAAATTTAGGTTATCAAAACACGAATACCACAGAAAAAAATCACTACTGGATGATAAGCGGTCTAACATGGGCCGCTCAAACAATACACGGTCTGCTTTGGACCGTTCATGACAGAAATGGGCTGAGGATCAGCCTCACCGAAGTCAAGGATAAACGGTCTATCTGGGGCCTGTAGACACGCCAAAATCGATGCTATGTTGAGTAAATCTCATGTCACCATGTGACGCCCCAAAGTGACTTCAATATTGGCTTAATATAAAGATATTCTAATTTCTCCATATTTAATTGTGATTTCTTGGCTTTTTGCTTTAAAAATTGAAATTAACGCCTGTGGGGAGGGCGTCATTTAATTGACGACCTAGTAAGGGGTGTTTTTCTTAAATAAACGACTGTTCAAACGGTCGTCGATTCCTAGATTTTATAAATTCTAACGAAAATAAAACTCAAGGTAATTGACGTCCTAAGGAGGGGCGTTGATTATTTAACCCCCGTTCATATAGGCATCATTTTATCATTTTAAATAAGGAAAGTCCTTTATTTCTATAATTAAATTCAGGAATTGACGACTGTGTGAATGTCGACATTTCAATTGACGCCCTTAGCTAGGTCGTCATTTTCACTTCCGTCTCCCTTTCGCCCGCTTCTTTCTAGTAGTAATCCTTTCCCCATTTTGCACCTTGTGTTCGATTGGGAAGAGGGTTCCTTATTGAGGATTCATTGCCTTGTTTTAATCCCATTAATGCAAGGATTTTTGGCCCTATAAATACCCCCTTGAATCCCTCACGCGTGAAAGATAACGCAGAAGAAGTGTGTAGTAGAGGATCTCGCAGAATAGAGCTAACAACTACACACAGAGAGAGCTAACAGAGAGGAGCATTTCGTTGTTTGCAGGTTGTTTTCTCCCAAGCTCTTCCTCCGGCGTACTTCTTCCACAGACGTTCTTCTTCCACGGCGGTGGAGATTTCTTCTTCCGGCGTGCTTCCTTCCTCCCGTAGCAGCTGAAGCTCTTGTCCTCCTCCCTTTACTGCTGCCATACAGCAGAAGGGCGACCTCTCTCTCTTATCCGTTTTATTTTGCTGTCATCGTATCATTACATATCATTCTCTAGTAGCTTTGCTAGAGAGGATCATATTACGCTAGTTTATGTTGCATTAGCATACTCATCCATAATCCCATCCCTTGTTACTCCTCTTAGGGGTTTTAAAACCAAAACACACAAGGTGTGTGTTCATGCCCAATTTGATTGATTTCTATACCTCTAGGGCATTGATACTACACATCTTTGGCTAATTCATATCTTACTTTGTGTGTTTGCAAGGATAATCAAGCTATAAACCCCCTTCATCGGCCGGCCGGTAGAAGGAGGAAGGAAGAACTCCAATCTCACCCGCTCAATACAAGGTACATGCGATCACTCCTTTGATATTTTGAGGTAACCCCTCTGGCGATCACTCTCCTTATTAGCACCACGTGCATTCCTTAATTCTTTTATGTCTATATTTTCTTAGTAGATTTTTAATTAGAATCTACAAATTGGCGATCACGGTGGGACATCTTTTTGTTTTAGTTTGATTACCCCTCCTTCGGCGCCATCGCGTGCCCCTCCTTCGGCGCCCTCGCGTGCCCCTCCCTTTGGCGCCCTCGCGTGCCCCTCCCTTTGGCGCCCTCGTATGCCACTCCTTCGTGCTCCACGTAGCACACTCCTTTTGTGCACCACGTGCACACCTCCCATTGGATTAGCCAATTTGCATAGTATCCATATCATTTTTATTGGAAAAGAAATTGATTTCTGTCTATCATCAGGGTTACCAGTTCTCTGGAACTGAATAACGCCCTTCATACCGCCATCATTTTCACATACAGCGACTATTCATACAGGCAATGTTTCCTTTTTTTTATTGCAAGCATTTTCATCATTTTATAATTAACGCCCCTCACAGAGGCGTCATTTCCCAATATAACGTCTCACACAAAGGCGTCATATTTCTAATTACTGCATTTTGACGCCCCTCCCAGAGGCGTCTTTTACTAGTATAGCGCCTTACTGAAAGGCATTTCTTTGATTATCACTGCGTTTATTCACATTTTAAGTTCGACTACTGCTATCTGACGCCCCTGTGCACAGACGTCATTTCCACAGGCAGTGCCTCACTTTAAAGCGCTATTTTATTTTGATTGCTATCTGTTTGCACTGTTCACAGTAACTAGCGACTGACACTCAGTCGTCTTTTGTTGATATAGCGACCTTATCCAGGTCGTCATTTTTTGTGATGTTCATTCATTTGATTGATTTTGATATCACCTGCTTGATATTGCCTGCATTGGGCTGCATTTAGGGCATTCGGTTTGGGAGACCTCCTCTCCCCACACTTTTAGGAGTCACACCCCCCTCTTGGTGAAGGAAGGACCCTCCTTTGAGCATTCCGTCTCATTGGATCAGAAATTCCTAAACCAAGCCTCCGTAAGTCCCCGCACCCGTGGATTCCCTCACGGACGCTGGGTAGGTTGTACCATTCTAAGTACCCGGAGTATAGTTGACCCATACGTTGGTGAGGAGAGAGAAAAAACCTAGATACCCGAAGATTATACCCAAATTTTCAACCAGGACCCACCTTCAAAGGAGAGAGCTTATTATAAAATTCACCTTAATCTTTAAAGAAAACCTTAAAACTTTGGGCTCATTACAACTTGAGTGTTTATTTTGTTTGATAAGGTGATATCTCTTGGGTATACTTGTTTGTTGGAAACCTATTTCTTCTTCCTTAAGCATGAAACTCCGTTCAGGTAAAATCATCAAAATGGCCAACTACGGATATACTTATGATGGTTATGAGGAGGGTCACTCTGACCCGTTTTATGAGGTTCCCTCTCAGGATCCTGTCTACCACGAGGGAAACTATATTTCTTCTCCCACTCAAGTCCACATGGTGGACACCACTTCTCTGGAGGTTGAGCCTTCTTCCCAAGCTCAACCTACCACTCAAAATACTTCAGTGGACGTTTCCCCTTCTTTCAACTTCAACGAAGTTCTGAAAGTTATTGCTCACCTAGATGACTCCCAGCGCCAGGTGGCCCAAGCCGCTTTAAAGGGCAAGTCTGTCCCGTCATCTTCTAACCCTCCCCAGGCCATGGGTGGCCACTCTGCTAGTTCTCCCAACGACCAGGCGGTCGCACCTAGGGTGCCCTTGCGCCCATCAACTCCTGTTATGACTACGCCGGCCCAACCGGCAAGTCACTCCATTGCTAGGCCTGTTCCTCAAATTTTGAGAAGGCCTATGACGAACCAATATTCTTTTCGTCCGGCCCTAGCCGAGTCTGATAACCACACTATACTCCTCCAAAGGATGGTTAGTATGAAGGAGCAGCTCAAGAAGGTCACTGCATCCAAGGTCGCTCCCGAAATTATGCTTCCCACTCTGCCAGTTTTTCACCTACCCCCGTCTGAAATGCCAAATTTCCGACGGTACAATGGAACGGGTAATCCGCACATCCACTTGAAAGACTTCTTATTTGAGGCATCATTCTGGCAAGATAACAAGACTTCTCTGGCTTATCTCTTTAGGCGGTCTTTAGATGGCCCGGCACTAGAATGGTTTTACTCCCTGGAGCCGGCGGATGCCGGTGATTTTGATGTAGTTCAACGAAAGTTTCTGCAGAAGTACAAGGACCGTGTGGGTCCCTCTTTGTCTGTTACTGATCTGGTTGCCGAAAAGATGAAGCCCGAGGAGGACTTCGTTTTGTTTGTTGATAGGTGGAGAGCTATGGCCGAAAAATTAAAGGACACACTGTCAGAAACGGAGCAAGTGAATATGATTATATCAAACTCCACTCCGCAGTTCCGTCATATTTTAGCCATGAACAAGTTGAGCACTATGGAAGAGCTCTATGAAAGAGCTAGATACATACAAACACAGATGAAAGATTCGCCTATTATGGGCATGTTTGAGCCAAGACCAAAGGTAATAAAGAGGAACGTTAATGTCGGCAATACTGGTGCGACCACTGAAGGCACTGTTATTAATGAGCAGGTGAGCGCGTTCGGTAATTCCACACCCTTCCGCCACCCTCCAAACCAAGGGCCATCACCACAACATCCTGCCTTCCAAAACCAAGTCCACCAGCCAAATAATATCCTTCCTCAGACCCTACGGCCTCTTCCACCTCCTCAACAGCATCAACCTGCACAGTACCACCAAATGCCCCCGCCAGCCAATTATGCACAGCAACAACTGCAACAACCAAGAAGACCATTGGGTCCCCGAAGAGCACAATACCCTCCCTTACCCGAAAGCCTATTAGATATTTTCAATGCCCTCATGGCCGCCAACCTGCTCACCTTGCCTAAAGAAAGAACGATATGGCCGCAACATGTAGACACCTCCCGGTATTGTGTCTTCCATCGGCAGCCGGGGCACAACATCGATCATTGTTTTCACTTCAAGGATTGCATACATGATATGAATGATCAAGGTGATATTGATTGGGATGAGATGAGGAGGGTTATTGCTACTCTAAAAGCTCGAAGGCCTCCTCGGCAACCATTGGCTCAGTAGCACCCGCAACAAGGTCAGCAACAACAAGTTCCCCAGCAACAGCAGGCTCCTGCACCCCCGCCAAATATGGGGATTGTCAATAATCCGCTACCGGAGCACCCGGTTCAAAATCAACAAGTAAACCTTGTCACCTCAATCCATGAAGTGGAGAGAGAGCAGGTTTGGCATAAGGAAAACGCCTCTGTCAGGGCCATTAATCAAAACTCCAGTCAACCGCAACCACCACAATTGCTAAGGAGGCTTCAGCCTGTACCCCTTTCCCAAATGCCACGTCCCCTTATACGTTCCAGCACTCCAGGGTCACTCGACCCTAACCCAACTCCTTCACGGCCTCTTCTTTTACGCCAACCCACGAATTCTCCTTCACCCCAAAGTCCTCCACCAAATAGACCTCTCCTTATCCGCCCCTCGCCGGCAATCATCACCCCTCCTGTTTCACCAAAATCTATCCCGTCCACCACCATCATGCTTCCAAGGCCCCTCCTTGTCACTCGATCCCCATCGCCACCTTTCGATAATCCTCAGCCGGCAAGGCCTCTTATAAGAACCCCTCCTTCTGCCAATCCTGCACCAGCACCCAACACGCCCAACACCATTCCCTGTACCTCCTCTACCCCTTTACCCACTCTAAGCCCGACAGAGGCTCCAAAAACAATGGTGCTCCGTAGTGGACGGATGTTCCATCGAGTGTTTCCCCAGCGGGAGCAGGAGCCGATACAAGAACAAGGAGAACAGGAACAAGAGTTTGCACCAGGCACGGAGTATGACTTACTAAAGCATTTGGACAGAACACCGGCCTGAATTTCTATTCTGGAATTGATCAAAAGATCTACTACACATCAGCAGGCTTTGAAGCAATATCTGCAGAAAGTAATGGTAAACGAAGATATCCCAGTTGAACATGTCACTACAGTTTTAAGTCCAGCCAGTAATCTACCGGCCATCACTTTCTACGAACATGAATTGGCTCCGCAGCCAACCAGAAAATATGCACTGTGCATTACTATTGATATTAATAAGGTGGCAGTGAAACAATGTTTGGTGGATACTGGGGCATCCATTAATGTTTTGCCACCAAGTACCTTGAAAATGTGTGGCATTCCAGAGAGTCAAATCCGGCCATCTACAATCACTGTCACAGCCTACGATAACACCAAGAAGCCACCTTTAGGTATGATCACTTTAAAAGTTGGTTTGGGTCCAGTCTCGGTCACAGTGGATTTTCATATTCTGGACATGGACCCGACATTCAATGGCATTTTGGGTCGCCCTTACATTCAAGAGCTTGATGCTGTGCCTTCAACAAATCATCAATGCATAAAATTTCCGCACAAAGGGTGCATTATTAAAGTCACTAGTATGCCCATTTTGCCGACAGAAGATATACATTCCGCAACATCAGTGCCTTCTATGTGGCCTTCCAATAGGCCTTTGCTCTCAGTTTTAGATGTTGCCGATCTACGGCAAGACTTGATAAGGCCGTCTTCTTCGACCCCTCCTACCACTCAAATGCCACCACAACCATCCAAAGGCAAGAAGAAAAAGGGTTTGATGAACACACCAGGATGGAACATTCTGATGAAAATGGGGTATAGAACTGGTAAAGGCCTGTGTGTTAATCTTCAGGGGCGAGTCAAGCCCGTCAGGCATCAAAAGATGATTCCCCGGGGTGGCCTAGGGTACAAAGGGCCAAGCAAAGACAAAGATGAGCCATGGGCCGTTATGACTTCCACTCTCAAGATAGATCGGCAGCCTCTTACATGGACCCTACAAACACACTTCATGAAAGGAGGCACTCATAATGATGAGCAAACCACGCTAGTCACTTCCATGATGAATTGTCAAGATGTACATGCACGGCAGTTTGCCCGCCACCTAGCCCCACTGGTTACATACAAAGCTCTAGAGTCTTTACGGCCAGATAAAAGAAGAAAGATGAATGACCCCGAATGTGACTGGTATAGATGGTTCGACATGAATGATATCCCTATTGCTCTAAGCCGATTGTTTATGCCAACTGATCCAAAATGGCCGCCACTAATTCATGAATTAATCGAAAAGCCAAGAGTGATCACGGACAAAAGGCAGCTTCTAAGCAATTACACAGATACTGGGGAGCATGATGTGCCATTCGAAAAAGGCTTCAACATGGATAGGCTGTGGGCTGGCCTTTTCTCTATTAAATCCATTCATCCAACGATTGTTGTCCACTTGTTTAATCAAATATTTTGCTCAGATATCCCTAGACCGCCTGCAGTCTTGATAACCTTTTCTCCAAATTCACTTCAAGTTTCTCCTCGATTCCTCCCTCGCTCCTCGAGCAATTCTCTAAACTCTCCATCACACCCCCGCGCGTGTCATCATTTACTCAATCTTTCATCAATCTGTCAATCTCAACACCACCCCCTATTCCTCCCTCTCATTGCCTTCTTCTTGAAAATGAAAACGAAAAAAAAACGTCAAAATTCAAACTTTCCAATCTTTTATCTCCATTGAGGAGACCTCCTATCTTCTTCCTGAGTGTGTCCCGACCCAGGGGCCGCTCTTCCAAGATTCATTAGGAAACCTTCCCTACCCCTCCGGTGAGGGGTCTTCATCTGTATCTCCTTCTGTACCCATCTTTTCCTCACCTCCTTCATCTTTGTCGAATTCTAGTGATCAGGCTAGTTGCTCTTACTCTTCTAGTTTTAAGACTCATGGGGTAGCTTCACATAAGAGATCCAAGGGTAAGCAGATTCCCCGTAGGTTCTTGTTAGAGTTGGCCATCAGATGCCAAGCTTGTCTAGCCATTCCCGAGTTTGTGGAGAATCCGATTATCTTGTCAGAAGCTGAATATGAAGATACTTGTGTTTTTAATGAGGGTTTTGGTGTTTATGAGATCATGAATGATGAAGACCCTATTGAAGAGGGGGATGAAGGTTACGAAGAATATGAGGACGAGGCCGATGCTTTTGCCAATGGCATGAGAAGATTCGATGAGCCATCAGCCTCAGTAGAAGAACCTACCAAAGAAATAAATCTGGGTACTGAAGAAGACCCTAGGATTGTCCTCATTAGTAAGAACTTGCCGCCCTCCGAAGACGAGGCGCTTATTTTGGTTCTCCAAGAATACAAGGACACGTTCGCATGGAGTTATGAAGATATGCCTGGACTAGACCCTGCGCTTGTTAAACATCGACTTACGCTTAAGCCAGGGTCCATTCCAGTCAAGCAGCGGTTGAGACGTTTCCACCCTAATATGGCATTAAAAATGAAAGAAGAGGTCGATAAACTTCATAAGGCTAGATTCGTTAGAGTTGTCATCTATCCCAATTAGGTGGCTAACATCATCCCAGTCATGAAGAAAGATGGAAAGGTGCGGATTTGTATAGACTTTCGGGACCTCAACCGCGCATGTCCTAAAGATGACTTCCCCCTCCCTCATATTGATGTCTTGATTGACAATACGGCAGGATATGAGACTCTCTCCTTTATGGATGGCTTTTCAGGTTACAATCAGATCCGCCTGGCTGAGGAGGATCAAGAGAAAACATCGTTCACTACACCATGGGGAACTTATTGCTATGTGGTCATGCCCTTTGGACTTAAGAATGCTGGGGCCACCTATCAAAGGGCTATGATGGCGATTTTTCATGATATGATCCACATTTATATAGAGGTGTACGTTGATGACCTGGTAGTGAAATCAAGAACCAGGATTGAACATCCCGGGGTTCTAACCAAAGTCTTGCAAAGAGCACGGGAGTATCAGCTAAAAATGAATCCCAAGAAGTGCGTGTTTGGTGTTTCATCAGGGAAGTTGCTTGGATTCATCATAAGTAAGAGGGGTATCGAGATTGATCCCAACAAGGCGAAGGCCATAAGGGAAATGCCTCCTCCCAAGAATTTGAAAGAAGTTCAAGGATTGATCGGGAGGTTGCAATTCATTCGCCGATTTGTCTCCCAGCATTCACAAAGATGTAGGCCATTCTACGAGCTTACTAATCCGGGAGTCAAGTTTCTTTGGGATGACAAATGTCAGGCAGCTTTTGACGGATTGAAGGATTATCTCTCAAATCCTCCTGTTCTGAGGCCGCCAGTTCCAGGCAAACCGCTTGTTCTCTACATTTTCGTCCTGGATGACTCTGTAGGCACTGTCCTAGCCCAAGTTAACGAAGAAGGAAAAGAAAGGGCAGCCTACTACTTGTCAAAGCTTCTCAACCTCTGTGAGCAGAGGTACTCAGCTATAGAAAAGACTTGTGCTACCTTAGTCTGGGTAGTTCAGAAACTCAAGCATTATTTCTTAGCTCGCGAAATTCATCTCATTGCTCGTATGAATCCAATCAAGTTTTTTCTTGAAAAATCCGTTCTCACCGACCGATTAGCAAGATGGCAAAGCTTCCTTTCTCAATTCGATATCATCTACATTCAGTAAAAAGTGAATAAAGGCTATGCCATAGCATAACATCTTGCTCATCACCCTCTCCCTAGATTTGACCCTGTTCGCTCAGAGTTTTCAGATGAGGAACTAATGTCCGTCAATCAATCCGATTCGATGTGGACGTTACATTTTGATGGAGCTTTGAATTCAAAAGGAAAAGGGATTGGCATTGTTCTTCTATCACCAGAGGGTATCACTATTCCGCTCGCCTCTCAGCTTGCATTTCCAGTTACAAATAATATAGCTGAGTATGAGGCCCTTCTGGCCGGGCTGGAGGCCGCTCATCAATTCGGTGTTACCCAATTGTGAATTGTAGGTGATAGTCAGCTTATTCTTTGCCAAGTGCTCACCAAGTGCCGTACGCTCAATCCTAAACTCAAACCCTATCAGGAATTGACTTCTGCTTATACCAAGCTTTTCACCAAATTAATCTTCATTCACGTTACTCGTGAACATAACATTTTAGCTGATGCTCTCGCTTCTCTTGCATCTTCTTTGGTTTTCCTTCCCGAAAAGGATTCCCATTCTATCATTGTTCACAAGCGGCTCACTCCAGCTATTAAGGATCCAGCTTTCCTTAGTGTTAAGGAGGAGGTGCTTAGGAAGGTTAAGCAAGGTGGAATCATTGAAAATAAGGAGGTCATGCTATTGGATTTAGAAGAAGAATTGGACGATGAAGAAAATACGTGGTATTACGAGATTGCTAAGTATTGCCAGGATCAATCCTATCCTGAGGAGGCCACGGCTGAAGAAAAGAAAGCCATTCGAAGAGTTGCTCAACGATACACCCTGATTGGAGGTATACTCTACAGAAGAGGTCTCACCGGAGTTTTATTAAGGTGCCTAGATGATGATGAATCTTGGAAAGTCGTGGAAGAGGCGCATTCAGGAGTGTGTGGTGGTCATGTCAATAGCCAGATGCTTGCTAAGAAAATCCTTAGGCTAGGTTTCTATTGGCCCACTCTAGAAGAGGATTGTTCTATCTATGTTCGAAGGTGTGTTAAGTGCCAACTGCACGCCGATAAAATTCACTCTCCTGCTTCTTCACTCCATCCTATGTCCTCCCCATGGCCTTTCTCCATGTGGGCTTTCGACATCATTGGACCCCTTGGTGATCCGAACCTCCTCACAAAACCAAAGTCATTTATACTCACAGCCACGGAGTACTTCACCAAGTGGGCCGAAGCGGAAGCTTACGTGGAAATAAAAGCGTCAACCGTCTGCAAATTATAATGAAGAACATCATCACAAGGTTCGGCATCCCGAGTACCATCGTCACCGATAATGGGCCACAATTCATCTCTCAGGAGCTTCAGGACCTCTGCAACAGGTATAACATTGCATTACATCATTCATCTCCTTACTATCCGCAGGGCAATGGCCAAGCAGAGGCAACTAACAAAACCTTGATCAAGATTATTAAGAAAACATGTGAGGCTAATAAATTTGCAGATTGGTCAGAAAAGCTAGTTGAAGCTCTTTGGGCCTATCGCACTTCTTTCGTACCCCTACTGGGCAGACCCCTTTTGCCCTTACTTATGGAATGGAGGCGGTAGTCCCTTACAAGATTCTTATCCCTTCCCTTAGAGTACAATTGGACAAGGAGCTCCCCATTGATGAGCGTCGCGAATCTCTCCTTGCTCAGTTGGAACTCCTAGATGAGAAGCGTCTGGTCACCGCCGAGCATGCACGTATTTATCAAAACAGGCTTTCACGTTTTTACCAAAAGAAAGTAATTGAGAGAAAATTCAAAATCTGTGAAATGGTAATTAAAAGAATCTTCGTAAAACCCGGAGGGCCTCGTTCAAAGCTTCAACCTAACTGGGAAGGGCCCTTCGTCATAAAAGATGTTTATCTGGCAACGCTTACAAATTAATTAATGCTGAAGGTGAAGAGCTGGCTCACCCCTAGAATGGTCTTTACTTGAAGAAATACTACCCCTAAAAAAAGGGGAAAAAAGAAGAAGAAAAAAAAGTCGGAAAGAGAAGAAAAAAATAAAACAACAAAAAAAATCAAAATCTTCGCAGGCTAGCACGGTACATAAGCCGCAGCCCGAAAAATCAAAATCCTTAATTCATTCTTCAGTCTTGATGGTTTAACTTTGGGGTCAACTCCCGCACACACTACACGCTTTATTTTTAAACTCGAGCGGCCCGGAATTCGAGGAAAGTCAGATCCAAACTAAGAGTGCACGAACCTTACCTATTCTCTCCTCTTCGGCTCACGAGAGGGAGTACGAGTCAGGGAATACTAACCAAACCTGTCTGCCGCCCTAGTAGGTGGAAGTCAGGGCCCAAAAGGGAACAGAAGCTTAAAGCCCAAGTATAATTAGGTCTCTATCTGTTTAAAAAAAAAAGAAAAAAAGAAAGTCGAAACAAAGGAAAAGCATGTCAAGAGGGCAAAGTCCCCGCAGGGAAAACCCTGGTCATAAGCATGTATGAATAAGGGCAAAAAGAGCAACAAAATTTTCCTAAGCCGAAGACCGAATCCCAACGGGCATTAGGGCAGGGGAGGAAAGTTTCTCCGTTCCCGGAAACCTCCCATGAGCTTCCTCAACTTATTCTTCCCTTCTTCCTCTATGGTGGGTTACAAGCTCAGAGCATGGCGAAGACCGACTAAGAAGGATGGGCCGCGAGAGAATATGAATATGAGTAAATACACGAGTATTTAAGCACGTTGACCCTTTGTTAAATCTTTTAAGAAAGATTAATGAATTCAAGACAATGATTGTGTAAGGTTTAAGGCCCTTATACTGTGCCCAGTCCCATAAAAAGAAAAAAAATGTTTTCCTTAAAAATAACGCCCTCTGGGCAGGCGTCATTTTCATGAGCCGCGACTCCTCTAGGGTCGTCATTTCCAAAAAATAACAAAAAACAAACAAAAATATAATTGATTTTTTTAATTCACATCCTTTATAGGGGCGTCATTTAATAAATTCACGACTTTGTCGATGTCGTCATTTTTCATGATAAAGAAAAAATATAAAAAAAATATAAAAATGATTTTCTAAATAAACGCCTCCAAGATCGGCGTCAATTTCACAATCAGCGCCCGCTTGCGAGGGCGTCATTTTGAAAATATAATAATATAATAAAAAAAGAGAATAACAGAAAATCAAGCTTGCTATTGCTCATCTCATATGCTTGATTGCATCTTCGTGTGGACATCTTTTATTTTAAAGGTGACATTTGCTTGCTTGCATGCTGCATTTCCTTATATATTTTTATTATCCGCCTTTATTCATTAGAGGCTTGGCCCCTTGACCCGTCAACAAGGTCAAAGAAGAGACAACCCCTTGCTTATTGAGCAAGGGGCCGAGCCGGACAGATGGATTAATCTGTTTGTTTAAGTATGAACTACAGACACAGGGTAAGAAGGAAGACAAAGAGAGGAAGAGGCAAGGCAAGTACACAAGTCCACAAGTGCTCAAAGTAACTCGGTAACAAAAATTTCAATTTCATATGTATATAAATGTATATCTGAGTACAGGTGTGAGGGTGGAGGGGTACAAGTAAGTCTCTCTCAACTCTCGCCTCCACCCTCCTCTCTCCTACTCTCTACCTCACTATCGTCATCCCGATGAGGTGCTCGTGGAGGGGGCATGGACCCCCGGGAAGTAGCTGGAGCTCGAGCTTGCTCCTCTGCCTCGCTCCTCTGCTGAAGAGAAGAACCCGCTACAAAGGTCGAACTGGTGAACGCGTACCCCGCAGCTCTCGCTCGGTCCCGGCCCCGCTGTAACCGCTCCTCGGTCGACCGTAGCTGCTCCTGAGTGACGGCTAGCTGGATCCTCAAGTCTGCAAGCTCCCGCTCACGTGCTGCCTCCTGCTCACGGCGTTCCTCTCGCTCCTGGGCAAGCTCCCGCTCGCGTGCTACCTCCTACTCACGGCTCTCCTCTCGCTCCCGGGCACGCTCCCTACGCTCCATCTCGAGGGTGACTCTCAGCTCTGCCACGTCCTGAGGTAGCTCCTCTCGCCGCCTCAAGGCCCTCTCCAGCTCCGTGACTCGCTGCTCACGGATGGTCAGCTCGTCCCAGCTAGTGCAGCCTGGGTAAGTGCCGCCTGTAACTCGGAGGTCTGCAACCAATTAAACGAATCATCAGTTACACATTTAATTCAATAATTCATGAAATAAGTGACTGAAATAAAATCTTTGTTAACTCACCCGAGTAGTCATCGCGCGCTGTCCTGCCTCGATGCAGGCAAGCAAGGCTCGGAGCTCCTCCGTCTGTAAAAAACATAAATTTTCATCAACACATAATAAACATGTAATCAAATGCAAATCTGAGTTTGAGTTTAAGTTTACCCGTGTGGCGAGGTCGCGCTCTGCCGCCTCGGCCCGTGCCACCGCTCCAGCCAACTGCTTTGCTAGTGAAGGCGTCTCTGCGCTAGGCCCCCTCGAGCTGGAGGCTCCTCCCGTCTCACTCATCGCCGCTCCTTGCTGGGCACGTTGCATTCATTGAGATTGTCAGTGGCTAATCATCAATAATTCAGGAAATCATTTGCATATAAATAATTTAAACACTCACCAGGGTATGTAGGTCTGCCCGTGTGGTAGCCAGCTGGGCCTCTAGGCTGTGGAGATGGGCTTGCATGTCCATCGCCGCTATGTCCCGTGCATCCTGCATTCATCATGCACATCAGTCACACAATAGATATATAACATTTGCAATTAATTAGAAAGAAAATGCATTCGTACGTACCCCTAAGACCCTCATCTGGGGTCGGCCGGCATAAACCTCCCAGTAGCGTCGGAGGTACTCGGAGCTGTCTGTCGCCTGTGAGGTAACTCGGGTCCCGCCACGCTGCCAGTCGGCATACTGGTTAGGATACCGGGCTCTCCAGTTGATCACCTTTGTGCGACCGCGTGTCTTCTTGCCTATCCCCCGGGGCTCTCCTACCTCGACCCACTCCTGGTGTAGGCCGAGGGTCCTCATCACCAGCCTGAGTCGTAACGGCTCAATCTCGTTCAGGCAATGAACCCAAAGCTCATGCCCAAAGCGAGGTCGGCCCGCTACGACCCAGGGCTGGCCCTCATCGGTCATCCCCTCATAGGGTCTCCACACCACCTGCATTCACAAACATGCATCATCATATCTCATCATCATTTCATACATATTTCATAAAACAAAAAATTGCATCGTGTTTAGCATGCATACCAGTGAGGTAGGGTAGTCGCGGAACTCCCTCCGTAGAACTCGCAACTCATAGGCGAGTGGCGCTCCTGTCACGACGGTCAGCCAACGCCGTGCTAGACGGAAGGATCCCTCATCTCCGGGTCAAGGGTCGACACGCCCCATTGGCATGTATAGGTGGCTCCATATCTGCATCCATGCATTGCATTAGTAAAGCATTCACATACATTTAAGAAAAAAAAATAAAAATAAAAATGCATACCTGAAGAAAAGGTGAAAAGCCGCTAACAGTCGTCTCTCGACCTGTCCCTGTGGACAAGTCGGCCATCAGGTGCGCCAGCAACGCTACTCCCCAAGCGTATCTATCGACGCCCTCTAAATCCTCAAGAATCCCTAGGAATCGATAGTTGATAATGTCGCCCTTCGTGCCAAGTAATAACCTCCCGAGCATCAGGAATAGAAACCTCCTCAAATCTCGATCTGCTCTCTCTCTCTCTGCTGGGTCCTGGCAATAGGCAACCCTAGCCCCATCAATCAGCCTCTGTGAGAACTGCTCTAGAGACTCCCTCGACCTCTGCCTAGAGTCACCCAACCCCATAGCAATGGTAAGATCGGTGCGGTAGATGGTCCTACACTCACTCGACGTCTCGTAGACTGTCTCTAACCCTAGCAACCTCTGTGTCAACTCGCTATAGTCAGGTAGGGTGATCCCGCTCACAGCCTCGCCGTCTACCCTCAGCCCGGTGATCCTAGCAACATCCTCTAGGCTAGGAACCATGTGACCCCATGGCATCAGGAATGCCCGGCTAGTCCTATCCCATCTCTCCCTAAGCACCTGGATCAGGGGTAGGTCAAGTCTCATGGGCTCTATGCGAAGGAAGGGTCCGAACCCCATGGCATCTACCCTGTCCCTCTGAAAGTCTGGAAGCCCGTAGTAAGCTGCTCGAACTTGGACCCAGGAAATCCGAGTCCTCATCAACCCCTGCAAACAACAAAATAACATTTTCAGTTAAGTTTTATAAGTTTATCATGTGGGTATTCATCGGCTGTTTCAATTTACCTTCTGTTTGAATTGACGACCCATCTTAGGTCGTGACTTATTCAATTGACGCCCCTGAGGGGGGGCGTTGTTTCAGAATGTGTTTTTGGTGATTTTATGCATAATTTGAATTGACGACCAACCCTGGGTCGTTATTTGTTTAAGTGACGCCCCTGTGGGGGGCACTGTTTTGCAAGTAAGTTTCTGTCCTAAAACATGATCGTGAAAGGTTTTTAATTGACGACCACCCCTTGGTCGTCGTTTAATTAATTGATGCCCCAGTGGGGAGGTGTTGTTTTCTGTGGGTTTTAATATACCAGTACATGAAATAAAAATAAAACAAAAATATATATCAAAAAATAAAAGAAATGGCATGGAAATTAACAGCAAATAATGAATAAACATGATAAATTTTTAATTGACGACATGCTGCAGGGCGTGGTTTCAGGAATTAATCATTTTCAGAAAATAAAAAAAAACAATTTTAATTGACGACCCAAGGAGGGTCGTTGTTTTAATTGACGGCACCCACTGGGGCATCATTTGACTGTGTCACTGGTTTTCCCTTCACCGAGGGCAATGGAAATTGATGGAAAATGAAAATAAAATCAAAATTTAATTGAAATGAGGGCTTTGGGTAGGGCACCTACCTTGCTTCGTTCAGGCGTTAGAAGCCCTCCGCGGAGTGGTTGTCGGGGCTACCGTGGCCGCCGTGGTTGGCCAGGCCGAGGGGGCACCGCCGCCGCCGCCGGTGGTTCTTCTTCACCTCCTCCTCCTCCTTCTTCTTCTTCTTCACCGTCGTCATCTTCTTCGTCCTCTTCTCCATCCTCGCCATCGTTTTCTTCTTCTTCTTCTTCTTCGCTCCCATCGTCGTCTTCCCCTTCGTTGGCGGTTTCTTCCCCTCTGCCATGCTCCACCATCGGAGTGTCTTCGGCCGCCGCGGGAGCCTCCTCACCGGCGTGTTCGTCGTCGCCGAGGTCCACGACGTCAAGGGCGGTGACCCTCTGCCGCTTGTGAGCGCCTCCAGCCATGGGTTAGAGAGTAGAGAGAGTAGAGATGGAGGAAGAGAAAGAATAGAGAGAGAGATGGGTAGAAAGGGAGGCTCGATTAGGGTTTGAGAAAGAAAGGAAAGAAAGGAGACGAAGGAAGGAGAAGGGAGGAAAAGGGGTTTAACGGTCGAAAAGAATTGACGCCTTGAGGGAGGTCGTCGTTATATTAATTGACGGTCTGCGCTGAGGCGTGGTTTAAGTATTTGACGACCCGAGACTAGGCGTCATTTATGTTTGCATGGGAACTTGTAACCGTCGTCAGGTGCATTAATGGGAAATTGATTGATGTGATTGATCGTCATGATTACTGTTTGGAATTGACGACTTAGTGAGCAGGCGTCAGTTTGTTAAGGCATGACATGTGTGAAGGCGTTATTTCTATGAAATTGAAAAATTATTTTGAAAATATTTTAAGGAATTTAAAGCGATTAACGTCTTGCCTTGAGGCGTAAATCAATAGACGCCTGTTTGAATAAGCGTCAATTATGGTTTTATCTTTTTTTAGAAAATTGATTAAATGAAATGGACGGCATGTGCTAAGGCGCGGGTTGAGGAATTGACGCCATTAGTGGAGGCGCGTCTCATAACAGAGAGCCCGAGGCTTTGTTTTATCAGACAGAATCATTGAATTGGAAGACAAGATCATATATGACATGTTATTTTGGCTCAATTAAAGGAAAAATCCTTTTATTTCATTAGATGAAAATCATTGTTACATTCACTGAGCCATCGTGGGCCTTATTTTCCTAAGTGCTATTACATAAGATTTGCATTTGTTCTCTTCTTCTTCAACATATGTTTTGGACCTATGGAGAAGTCCAACCTTCCATTGAGCCATGATTGTTTTGACTTCTTCTTGATCTCCACTTGAGCCTAGTTCCCTCCTCTTAAGTGGTGGAAGATGAGAAGGTTCTTCAAAAGTGTGCCGAGGTAATCCAAGCTTTGGGAGGCACCGATGAGCATTGTAGAGGACGAAGTCGTTCCCGCCGATCAATCGAAGTTCTATGCCGGAGGAGAGTCTTGAGCGAAGATCTTGGGTCTTGAGAAACCCGGTGTGCAAGTGAAGCCGCTCTTGGGCATTGTCTTGAAGTAGTCCCTCCATTCACTTCTTTTCTTGAGCTTTGGCACCCGATTAGTCACTCTCTCACATAGGCCTAGAGAATCCGTCATATATCGAAGAGGGCTTTTTGAGAAGATTTTTGAGGCCAATTGAGTTTCTTGGCATGGGTCAAATTTTAGGTGGAAGTCCACCCAACAAGAAAGGAGTAGCATTGACCCATAGAGAGGTCGCCCCAAGGAAGCCGATGTGAGTCCATTATATAGGTTGGCTAGTACCGCCGGTCCTATTCTTTTGCCTTCCCATATGCTAGCTATGGTGCTTAAGTGGCATTCTTCTAGGTGGTCTTCTATTGAAGGGAAGAGGAGAGCTCCAACCATGCATAATGTAAAGCCTTTCATTACTCTCTCCAACAAGTCTTCTTCCTCTTGGGCTTTGTCCATGTTCTTGTATACCCATGAAGCTAATTTCAAAAGATTGATTCCTTTGTGGGCTTTGATTTGATTCACTAGATTTGGGTTTGGTATGAGGCTAGTAAGCATGTCATGTGCATTTATTGATTTGATCATGCTAGCCATCCTTGATTCTTCTCCTTGCTTCATCTTTCTTTAATCCAAGGAGCATCTCTACTTCCTCTAAGAGAATGGTGGCTTCAAAAGTGGGAAAGAGGAAGGTATGAGTGTTTGGATGCCATAATTCTATTAATGCTCCTATGGAGGCCCAATCTAGGTGGATATCATCATAGTGGGTAGCAGGGGTTATAAGGCCAAGAAGGTGCCATCTACTAAGAAAAGACCTCGTGTCTAAAGAGAGTTTAGAGAGGAGTAAGGGGAGCCACTTAATTTTTAAGAACCTCCTTGGTCCTGGTACATTTGGGTAGTCCTGAAAAACATAAAAGGAAGAGAAGAAGAGAAGAGAATGCAATCAGAGTTTTTGAAAAGAGAAGAGGAAGAATGAAATATAAGCTTTAAATTAAAAATAAACTTACTTGGCCTTTGGCTATCCTCCCGCTAACATGGCTTGCAACTTCAGAGATCCTAGGAAAGCTCATCCTAGACTTCTTTGAAGGTCCCTGCATCAGCATCCTGTCCATCTTATTCTTCTTTCGGTTGATGGAGAGGTCCCTCTGGTCTCTGTTTTGGTTTGCTGTTGAAGGCTCGATTGCTGCAGCGTTCAGTTGTTCTGATGATCTCGATTTAGCAGAAGACTCATCGCCTTTTATAATGATTCAGAGCTTTGGCTAGCCATTTAGAACATCACAGTTTGAGTTCGAGTTCGAATCGGTCGAAGGAGGTTTGATTCAAGCAGGGAACGGAGCTCCAGTAAGATAGTTAATTGACGACATATAGCTTGGCGTCATTTATTTTATTGACGACATTCTCAGTGTCGTCATTTATCCAGCGCCTCTCTTGAGGGCGTCAGTTTCAGTCCGATTCCAAGTCTAATGGTGATCCTAATTAACGCCCCAATGATTGTCGTCATTTATTGTTTTGACGCCTCCGCATAGGGTCGTCATTTCCTGAGCTTAAACTTTTGAATTGCTTTACAGCATGATGATTGTTGATGAACTTAAGTGCTATTATATCTTGATGAAGTTTCTTATGTCACGCACTTATGATCATACTTTGAGCTTATTGAGCTTATGATCATTATTAAGCTGATGATTCTTTACTGAGCTAATAATTTTTTAGCATAGAAAAGCACAGGTTATGCAGATCTTGAGACGATTGGATTTCTTCCGTTGGTAACACCATTCCATCTTTGTATCTCTCCTGTACGCATTGTTACTATATGATATCTACACTATTATAGTATATCAAGGACCTTGTGGTTCTGATGAACCTGGAATTTGAGTTCCCCTCCATCAAAAACAGTGATAATTCCAAGCGAGTCTTGATCACACGGATAGGCCGATGAGTCATCTAAGGTTTGGGACGACGGTTCCACTTTCTGAGTTGATACGTGGATAAACGGGCTTCAGCTTAGTGTCAGCTTAGAGATCTGGATTCTGATCAAATCTGGATGGTTTAGCAATATTATCCTTGATTATCTTCTATTTTAGTTTTAATTTTTCTTTTAGCCCAGCATGCATCATGTAGGCCTTTGAGCTCTAATGATGAAAATCCTCATATTATGCCAATAATGAAGGCCATCCGCTCTTAATGGAGTTGACATGAGATATTCCATTCCAAATCGAGTACTTTATTCTCCTTGAAGCCGCTCAGGCTGGTTCCTTGAAAAGCATTCATTTGCTGGGTCTTTATCTCAATTCATTTTATTTTCTACAAATCCACCTTGGTTGTAGCACGTCCACATTGGCTGGTAATCGCTCTCCAATGATGTCTTTCCTTCCGTGCCCTCGCGCACATTTTGTTCTTTAAGATTAGTTCCTTCATCCAGCTAATCATTGCTTCCTTGTAATCATCCAAACTTGTTTCATTTAGAATTCTGGAAAGATTTCCAACGCTTAGTGTCGGAGACGTGTCACATCACACCTTGGCATCTACTTATCAGTTCGTTCTCACTTCATTCCGCTCGTTACACTTTCGCTTCATTTCGTTTCACTCCCTTACAAAGCAGACGCCAAGACGGGACAGCTGTAGACACGCCAAAATAGTTGCTATGTTGAGTAAATCTCATGTCACCATGTGACGCCCCAAAGTGGACTTCAATATTGGCTTAATATGAAGTTTTTCTAATTTCTCCATATTTAATTGTGATTTCTTGGCTTTTTGCTTTAAAAATTGAAATTAATGCATGTGGGGAGGGCGTCATTTAATTGACGACCTAGTAAGGGGCGTTTTTCTTAAATAAATGACTGTTCAAACGGTCGTCGATTCCTGGATTTTACAAATTCTAACGAAAATAAAGCTCAAGGTAATTGACGTCCTAAGGAGGGGCGGTTATTATTTAACGCCCGTTCATACAGGCGTCATTTTACAATTTTAAATAAGGAAAGTCCTTTATTTCTATAATTAAATTCAGGAATTGACGACTGTGTGAATGTCATCATTTCAATTGACGCTCTTAGCTAGGTCGTCATTTTCACTTCCGTCTCCCTTTCGCCCGCTTCTTTCCAGTAGTAATCCTTTCCCCATTTTGCACCTTGTGTTCGATTGGGAAGAGGGTTCCTTATTGAGGATTCATTGCCTTGTTTTAATCCCATTAATGCAAGGATTTTTGGCCCTATAAATACCCCCTTGAATCCCTCACGCGCGAAAGAGAACGCAGAAGAAGTGTATAGTAGAGGATCTCGCAGAATAGAGCTAACAACTACACACAGAGAGAGCTAACAGAGAGGAGCGTTTCGTTGTTTGCAGGTTGTTTTCTCCCAAGCTCTTCCTCCGGCGTACTTCTTCCACGGACGTTCTTCTTCCACAGCGGTGGAGATTTCTCCTTCCGACGTGCTTCCTTCCTCCCGTAGCAGCTGAAGCTCTTGTCCTCCTCCCTTTACTGCTGCCATACAGCAGAAGGGCGACCTCTCTCTCTTATTCATTTTATTTTGCTGTCATCATATCATTACATATCATTCTCTAGTAGCTTTGCTAGAGAGGATCATATTACGCTAGTTTACGTTGCATTAGCATACTCATCCATAATCCCATCCCTTGTTACTCCTCTTAGGGGTTTTAAAATCAAAACACACAAGGTGTGTGTTCATGCCCAATTTGATTGATTTCTATACCTCTAGAGCATTGATACTACACATCTTTGGCTAATCCATATCTTACTTTGTGTGTTTGCAAGGGTAATCAAGCTATAAACCCCCTTCATCGGCCGGCCGGTAGAAGGAGGAAGGAAGAACTCCCAATCTCACCCGCTCAATACAAGGTACATGCGATCACTCCTTTGATATTTTAAGGTAACCCCTCTGGCGATCACTCTCCTTATTAGCACCACGTGCATTCCTTAATTCTTTTATGTCTATATTTTCTTAGTGGATTTTTAATTAGAATCTACAGGGCCGCTCTAGATATAGATCGGTCAGAAATGGGCCGCTCGAAGCTAGAAGTACTGGAAGCCCAAGAACAAGGTAAACGGGCCTTATAGGGCCGCTCAGGAGATGAACGGTCCATTAAGATCCGCTCTATAACATGGACGGTTCTAGTCAGTCCGTTCCACATAACTTAACTTAATAAGCTGGAATTCTACCCAAATGGGCTCCGAGCTGCCATAAGTGGGGCAGAGCTGAACCAGGGTCCAACCCACTCTCCACTGGTCAGCCAAGAGCTTTATGGGTCGATCCAAACATGATTTGGTCGAAGATAGAACAAGGTTAATCGACCAATGTAAGTGGCCCCTAGCCAGGGTTGCACGGTTCTTAATGGGCCGCCCACTGAGACAGACGGTCCCTTTCGGGCCGCGCAAACCTCAGGGGGTCCAAGTTGAGCCGTGACCCACAACACGGTAATCCAAGCGATTCGATCATGTACACAGGTTCAGGTATTGGTGGTACAACCTACCCGGCGTCCTAATGGGAATCCCAGGCTCGCGGGGGCTTACGGAGGTCCCGTAATGAAGGTCCTAGTCCGACGGAAGGAATATCCGGCGGAGAGTCCCAAACATTACAAGGAAATGAGGCTATCAATCAACGGAAACAAGTATAGCGGTCAGTCATTCCTACCGGAGTAGAACGACTGTCAAACAATCCTAATAGCATGAAATAATGTTTTGAATTAACATATTGAAATAAATCAAGGTAATGATGAAAGAATAGGCAAACATTATGAAATCTGTTCTCACATATGTTCCCTTTTCTTATGGGTTGTTAACCTATCATTAGCCATAAATCTACTAAGTTAAATTATACTAAAAGGATAAACAAGCAGTTCTGTTTAATTGGGCGGTCTAGTCAGAGCCGCTTACAGGCCTCGGTGGTCGCACAACAGGCCGTTCACCCCCTTTCAGGTCCGAAGGCCTGCTAGGGTTGAGCGGTCCGTAATGTGCCGCTGGGGTCAAAGAACGGTCTTGGGCTGGCCGCTTAATGACAGGGCGGTTAGGGTTATGTCGCGCAAACTACAAAACCGATCAAAAGTAAAAGATATGGACGGTCAGGAACTAGCTGCCTTCCCTAGATGGGCGGTCTATCGTGCAGCCGCACAAATCATATCAATCTGCCACCCCTTTGCCTTGCCCGTCACCAACAGGGTTGGCTAGGGTTGTGAACAAAAGTTAAATTCGCACAATATAACACATGAAAATTAGGGCTTTTATAGTCAAAAGAACGAGCATAAATAGTTATACAAGATGGCATAATCAATTTAATGTTTAGTGCCCGTAATCCCTACTTCAATTGAGATAGAACATAGTTAACCCTAGTTCTAGCATGCTTCCACTAAAACTCAAAATCCTAGCAGGATACTAGATGAAATTTGGGGCTTTCTAGATCAATGGAAGTAGGCAGAACAACGCTTCTATTGATATATAATAGTTAGGATTTGGCTTGCTATCACCTACCTTAATCGAAGGATGAAGGGAGAAGAGGGTTGCCACTGCGCTAAGAACACACCGCCGGTAAACATCAGAATTCTCCCTCGATCGAGCTCCTCTCCGGCCGCCACAGCAACTAAATGATTCTAGGGTTGCTAAGGGTCATTTTTATAGGTTCAATTAGGTCTGGGGAGTCCTAGTCGCGAAGATAGAGTCCTAGCACCGTGGACGTGTGAGATTCGTGCGAGACCGAGTCGATCCGTCATTCCGCCGCCAAATACTTTTCCTAGGGTTAGGGTTTCGGAGATTAACTAGAGTGGAAATGAAGAGTTAATCCTAGTCTTTCATTTGCATCCGGGTTTAGCTTAAATGGTCGAGTATTGGGCTCGAATTTTGCGCTTTAAGGTCCGATTAGGCTAAGTGTGGTTTTCGGCCTTAATCTATTAATTTGACTTGGTTACAAATTTTATTTGGGCTGGTCATAGAAAATAATTTTTATAAACGCTTTATCCACTACGATATTCTAATTTTTCCATATTTTTATAAAATAGTTGAATTTTTGACTTATCTTATTTCTTAAGGAATTTCTTATTAATTCTCTCGAAAATTTTATTCTTTAATAAATCGGGGTGCTACACCCTCTCCCACTTAAAAGAATTTGGTCCTCCAAATTCACTGCACTTAATAGAACGGGGAGCGAGATAGCTCACCTAGAATAAGTCGGAATACTGCTTCCGCATGGTATCTTCTGACTCCCAAGTAGCCTCATCGGTTCCACGCCGACTCCACTGTACTTTAACCATGGGAATGGCACGATTTCTGAGTTGCTTCTGCTTTCGATCCAAAATCTTGATAGGTCTTTCTTCATAAGTCAAATCTTCTTTCAGTTCAAATCCACATGCTGAATAACATGAGTGGGGTCATACACATATTTTCACAGCATCGACACATGGAAGACATTGTGTACTCCTGATAACTGAGGTGGTAGTGCTAAACGGTAAGCAACCTCCCCTACTCTTTCTAGAATTTCGAATGGACCAACATATCTTGGACTTAACTTGCCTAGAATACCAAACCTGTGAATCCCTCTCATGGGAGAAACCTTCAAAAACACATGTTCACCAACCTAAATTCCAAGGCTCTCCTTCTATTGTCGGCATAACTCTTCTATCTTGATTGTGTTACTTGCAATCGATCTCTGATAATACGGATATTCTTGGACGATTCAGAAATGAGATCTGGTCCCAGCCATTGCTTCTCTCCTACGTCATCCCAACATAATGGGGATCGACAGCTTCTTCCATACAAAGCTTCAAATGGAGCCATCTGAATGCTAGACTGATAACTGTTATTGTAGGCGAATTCAATCAAAGCCAAGTGGTCACTCCAACCACCTCCAAAGTCAATCATGCAGGCTCTAAGCATATCCTCCACTATCTGGTTGGTTCTTTCAGTCTGTCTGTCTGTTTGTGGATGAAAAGTAGTACTGAAATTCAGACAGGTTCCCAAAGATTCTTGCAGTCCTTTCCAAAAATGCGAGGTGAATCTAGGGTCTCTATTAGACACAATGCTTACTAGAATTCCATGGAGTCTTACCACTTCCTTCATATATAAAGCCGCCAAGACATCTACTGCCCACTTAGACTTAATGGACAAGAAATGAGCAGACTTCGTCATTCGGTCAACGATAACCCATATTGCATAAAATCCACTACGAGTTCTGGGTAGACCCATAATAAAATCCATGCCAATACTCTCCCACTTCCATTGGGGTATATCAAGTGGTTTCAGTTTCCCTGCAGGGCGAAAATGCTCAGCCTTGACTTACTAACACACCAAGCATCTACTCATAAATTATGCAATTTCCTTCTTCATGTTTGGCCACCAAAAGGATCTTTTCAAATCCTTAAACATCTTAGTACCTCCAGGCTGAATAGTGTATCTGGATCTATGAGCTTCTTCGAGAATCGTGTTCTTGATTTCTGCTACATCAGGTACACAGGTCCTTCCTTGAAATAACAATCGGCCATCATCAGCTACCATGAAATTAGGTCTGCTACTCAAACTCTCCTTGATCTCTACCAACTCTGGGTCATTATTTTGCAAGGGCTTGATTTCCATTAACAATTCTGGTCTGAGTTGAATCTGAGCGATCGTAACCCGATCCTTGTCAATATTAAGATCCAAACTAGCTAACTGCTCTAACAGCCTCCATTCTTGCAACATAAGATGCGAAAATTTATCTATTGGCTTGCAACTCAAGGCATCTGCTACTACATTCCCTTTTCCAGGATGATACTCTATAGAGAAGTCAAAGTCCTTTAAATATTCAAGCCATCTCCTCTGCCTCATATTGAGTTCCTTCTGAGAAAATAAATACTTCAGACTCTTATGATCTGAGAACACCATAAATGACTCTCTATACAAGTAGTGCCTCCATATCTTCAAGACAAACACCACCGCTGCAAGTTCCAAATCATGAACAAGATAGTTTTTTTCATGCTTTCTCAACTGTCTAGAAGAATAGGCTATCACTTTCCCATGCTGCATCAGCACACAACCTAAACCAATGCCTGAAGCATCAGTATATTGACGGTAAAGCCAACACAGGGGCAGTAGTTAGGCATTCCTTCAAGGTCTTAAAGCTTCTCTCGCAATCCTCTAACCAATCAAATTTGTTCTCCTTGCGAGTTAATCTTGTCAAAGCTATCGCAATCTTGGAGAAATCCTTAATAAACCTCCGGTAATAACCTGCTAGGCCTAGAAAACTTCTAACTTGTGTGACATTAGAAGGTCTATCCCAATTCTTCATAGCCTCTACCTTCGAAGGGTCAACAGAAATACCTTCCTTGGTAATAATATGCCCTAGAAAGGACACCTCTTGCAGCCAAAATTCACACTTACTAAACTTGGCGTATAGCTGATGGTCTCTCAATATTTGCAACGCCGTTCTCAAATATTCAGTATGCTCCTCCTCACTCTTGGAATAAATCAAGATGTCATCAATAAACACCATGACCCATTGATCAAGATAGGGCCGAAACACATTGTTCATCAACTGCATGAAAGCTGTAGGTGCATTCGTTAGTCCAAAAGGCATAACCACAAATTCAAAATGCCCATACCTGCTACGAAATGACGTTTTATAGATATCCTCATCCTTGATTCGCAACTGATGATATCCTGATCGGAGATCAATTTTAGAAAAATACTGAGCTCCTACTAACTGATCAAATAATTCATCAATTCTCGGCAATGGGTATTTGTTCTTGATAGTCAGCTGGTTCAATTGCCGATAATCGATACACAACCTCATCGAACCATCCTTTTTCCGAACGAACAATACTGGGGCTCCCCACGGGGATGTACTTAGATGAATGAACCCCTTCTCAAGTAATTCCATTAGCTGTTGCTTCAATTCCCCCAACTCCGCAGGAGACATATAATAAGGAGCTTTGGAAATAGGGGTCGCGCCAGGAACTAAATCAATAGAAAAGATAACCTCTCTCTCAGGTGGAAGTCCTGGCAAATCCTCAGGAAAGACATTCGAAAAATCTTGAACGACAGGGATATCCTTAATCTCAACCTTCTTCTCAGGGGTCACATAAACAAAGGCTAGAAAAGTCTGACATCCTCTCCTCATCAACTTATCAGCTCGAAGGGCTGAAATAAGTGGCACAGACTTATGGTGCCTAACCCCTATAAAAGAGAGTCCAGGGTGTCCAGAAAAAGACACAGAACTAGAACTGCAATAAACATTGGCCTCATACTTAGCCAACCAGTCCGCTCCTAAAATTACATCATAATCTTTCATATCCATACAAACTAAATCAGCTGGCAAGTTCTGTTCATTAATCATAACCTTACTAGAAGGATAGAAATACTTAATTGCTGAACTAGAACCAATAGGGGTTGAAATCTCTAACGGGGAATTCATCAAGACTGGCTTCACAGCAAAAGACTTAGCAAATTTCTGAGAAACAAAAGAATGAGTGGCACCGGTATCAAAGAGAACGAATGCTGGCTTATCATGAATAGCAAGAGTACCTTCAACGAGTCCACCCTCCTCGGTGGTTCCTACATCATCTTCTTGTAGGGCTTGGAGCTTGCCCTGCTGCTTCTTTTTTTCTTGCGGCTTAGTCGGGGTAGCTTGATCAGACAAAAGGGGACACTCAGGAATATGATGGTCCCGGCTACCGCAATGCAAACAGGCGCCCAACTTGTGCCAGCACTCTTCCATCCTATGACATGGACGGTCACAAAACTTGCACATGCCCTTAAACAACATGATCGGGCCAGGCTTCTTGTCTTCATTCTTCGGGACCTTACCCTTCCACGAACCAGACCCTCCATTGGGCCTCTTCTTGCCATTGCCAGGTTTAGGGTTCCCAGATCCAGTAGGTTGTTCCTTCTTAACATTCTTCCCACGGATTCTCTCTGTCATTTCCAAGGTATCTTCCAAGACTTGAGCTTTTCTTACCATCTCCGCATACGTCTGAATTTTCATTGGCGTCAATTGATTAATATAATGTAACTTTAGCCCATTGAGAAAACGCTTGGCCTTCATCTTCTCCGTATATATCAAGTGAGTGGCGTAATGAGACAACCGAGAGAACTGAGCTTGGTATTCAGCCATAGATAGATTCCACTACTTCAAAGCAGCAAACTCGATCGCTTTCTTCTCTTGTACTCTATCAGAAAAATATTTACCATTGAAGAGTTCCTCGAACTCCTTCCATGAAACTTGTCTATCTCCAAGGGTAGCCTTTACTGCATCCCACCATGTTCTTGCATCACGCTCCAGCTGGAAGGTCATTAAAAGGACACGCTCCTGGTCACTACACTGCATCACTTCGAAGATCCTCTCCATCTCCTTTAGCCAACGCTCAGCTTCATCGGGGTCGGTCGAGCCTCCAAAACGTGGGGGATTCATCCCACGGAAATTCTGATGAAGATCGCCAGCTCCATGGTTCGTCGCTCCTCCTTGGGCCACTTGCTGCAAGGCCCGAGTAAGTCCTTGAACTATTCGCTGCATATCTCACCATTGTGTACGTTCGGACGCCATTAAGACATCCAACACGTAGAAGAAACTATTTTAGGATCATTTAGGAGAAATAGTTTAGAATTAGACTATTAACTCAACCCAAGTCTCTACCCAATTCTCACTAGGTCGGATTCTTAGACTTATAACAAGGTTATGGGTTCTACGACATCACTTAGAATCCTATAACTTAGAAAACCTAGGAATATTAGAAACCTAGGCTCTAATACCACCTAACTGTCACACCCCGATGCGTAAAATCGGGACTGACAGTAGAAACAAGTAATAATAATATGTTGATTTACAGACATGATGTGCTAAAGCTACGAGATCAACATCACACCATAAACAGAAAACAACTCCATTCACTAGATAACATTTAAATAATCTAGATTCAATTCACATAAACTCCTTAAAACAATCTTTTAATAACATCCACTTAACATTAATTCAAGTGCTGAATTCAAATTACAACTCCTTCCACAACACTTTCTCTAAAAGCATAAACAGACACAAAACTATGACTGGCTCTACGCTTCTGACTGGTTCGCTCCAATGCTATCACTCTTGTCCGTCCCCATCAGTCTGTGAATCCTCACCTGAGCTACCTGAAAAGGGGGAACAACTAGGTGAGCGAACACTCAATAGATGATAACATGCAAGTTTAAGTAATTAACCAATTAATTACATTTATATGCGAGAAAATAAATAACGAAACGAAACGAGGATATGAAAAAATAATAATATAAAGAGAAGGCAAGATCATGATATAACTGGAGATTGGCCAACAAGCAAGAACTAACCAAGTCAAGAAAAACTCAAGTACTAGATTATTGTCGTAGACATCACGCTAGTCATGCACTCAGTGCAATGCCTCACCATGTCATTCAAACTCCCCGGGGCACAAGTATTTTTCGGGCGCTCCTCCCAGGACTAGACCTGGCCCTTATGATGCGTTGGCATTGATTTGTTGGATCCAAGATCCCAAGTTATATCTAGACATTAATCAAGTTAAATGGTCAATAATGTCAAGGTATAACTTACCTCGGAGAATTCCAAGGGCAAGTTAATGAGATACTTGACCAGAAAATTCAGGTTATCAAAACACGAATACCACAGAAAAAAAATCACTTCTGGATGATAAGCGATCTAACATGGGCTGCTCAAACAATACACGGTCTGCTTTGGACCGTTCATGACAGAAATGGGCTGAGGATCAGCCTCACCGAAGTCAAGGATAAACGGTCCATCTGGGGCCGCTCTGGATATAGAACGGTCAGAAATGGGCCACTCGGAGATAGAAGTACTGGAAGCCCAAGAACAAGGTAAACGGGCCTTATGTAGATTCCTTTAAAATCCACTTAAGGAAAATATTAAGAATAATCAATAATCAATAATGTGGAGAAAAATATGCACGAGGTGCACAAGGGGAGTTTGTGTGATCGCCAGAGACGCGAGGCCTCAAAAGATAATCAATAACAAATAGGGAGGGTGATCGCGAAAAATACCTCAAAAGATGCGGGGGATGTGAGTACTCCTTTTCTCTTCAAGATCGGCCGGCCGATGAAGAGAGTTCTTCCTTTGATTACCCTTGCAAACAACAAAGACAACACCAATAAAGAAATTGCATTAGATATGTGGTGAGTGTAGCATCAAATCCTAAATAAAGATGAGCATGAAATCATGGTGAAGAACACACCTTAAGGGTGGTTGCCCTTAAACCCCTATGCAAAAAGGGTGTGGGAGATGAATGAATGCATGAAGATGCAAAAATATGAATAGGAAAAGGGGAAAGAGTGCAAGAGTGCACTAAGGGGAGACCTCAATGTGATTGAGTATGAAAAAAATCAATATAATAATAATGATGCATGCACTATGAACTAATGAAAATAAGAGAAAAGGGGGAGATAGAATAAAAATCTGATTGTGCTCTTTGGTTTTGATGCTTGATGGGGAGAAAATCTTCAAAAAGGATGAAGATGTTGATGTAGAAATCCTCCTTAGCCAAAAGCCTTCCTTCGGTTCCTGTAGAAAAGAAAGAAGAAAACAGAAAAAGAGAAAGAACAGAAGAAGATAATCGAAAGAAGAAGGAGAAAGAAGAAGAATAGAAGAAGAAGAAGAAGAAGAAGAAGAAGAAGAAGGGGAAAGTGAAGAAAACGGAAGACAGAAGAAAATAAAATAAAAGAAAACAGAATAACAGAGGATCAGGAAGAACCGAAGAAGCCACCAACAGGAACAGCCAAGCCCTATTAATAGGATCAAAACAAGATAAGCATGGCAAGAGTCCAATAGGGAAAGGATAAGAACGGGAAGGTGATCAAACAAGGCAGGACTCTTGGGGGAAAGGCCGCGTTCGAGCAAGAAACGAAAGTGAAACACGACCTGGGTAAGGGCGTCAATTATAGAATTGACGACCTACCCGAAGGCGTCTTTTAAAACACGACTTAGCTTACGACGTTAATTCAAAAGTTCAAAATAGGGCTATTTTTTATTTCTTAATATTATTTTCTCATTTTTTAGGTGAAAGTGCATCTCGTCACCCTGATTCCAACGACTATTTTTACGAATTTTTCTGACACCCGGAAGGCCACCAAATCACCTCTGGAAGGGGTTAAAAAATAATATTAAAATATTCAATTCGAAAGTCACGCCCTTACATACGGCGTTATTCAATTTTTGATTTTTTTTATTCTTTTTCAATTAAAAATAACGTCCATGGTTAAGGCGTTAATTCCCGAAAAATTCCGAAAAATTTCCAGAAAAATCCAGAAAAATAGGAAATTCAAAGAATGGATGCCCTTTAATATAGTCGTTAATTTTTTAAGAAACGCTCATGTATAAGTCGTTATTTAAAAGACGTCCCATGTCAAGTCGTTATTTCTGAAAAATACATAAAAATAGAGAAAAATGCCCAAAAAATCTAAAAAAATCCAGAAAAATAGGAAAAAATAGGAAAAAATAAGAAAATGGTGAAAAAAGGGAGAAATCCAAGAAACGTGACAAAAACCACTCAAATAGAACTAATTTGAGGGTCAAATTGGGGCATTACAAGGCAATATGAGATGTACTCATAGTAACGTCAATTTTGGCGTGTCTACAGCTGCCCCGCCTTGGCGTCTGCTTTGCAAGGGAGCAGAGCAAATTGAAAAGTAGATGCCAAGGTGTGATGAGACACGCAATCAACATCACTTGATGAGAATCGAAATCAAAAGCTCGAGATGAAGCAATCTCGGGAAATTCAATGAAACCAACGATGTTTGGATAAAACGGGGAGGTGTGCACGCGGTGCACGAAGGAGATAAAATAAATGATCAACTTCCAACGCGGTGGAAGTACCCCAGGTCACAAACCTGTAAGTTTCACCATTGGGGAGCGGTTACCAGCCAGTAGACGTGCTGCAGCCAAGGTGGATCAAAGGAAAGGAGATAAAAAATAAGATGATAAAATCCAAACAAGGAGCTTTCGAGAAAATCACCCAAAACAGCGACAAAACAAACTGAAGATACAATTCGGCATGGAATATCTCATATTGAAGATTAAGATCAATTTGACTCCAAATCAGCTTATCAGAATGATTTTCCAATGTTAATTCAAAGTCCTACATGAATACATGCTGGGTTTAAAGGGAAAATAAAGCAAATGGAGATATAATATAATCAAGGATAATATTGTTAAACTGCCCAGGCTGGGTCAAGAAACCAATTTTGCGTGTTGATACTAAGCCGAAGCCCGTTTATCCACGCACCAACTCGCAAAGAGGGAACCATCGTCCCCAGTCTTGGACGGCTCAACGGCCTATCCGTATGACTAAGACTTCTCTGGAATCATCATTGTTTTTGATGAAGGGGAACTCAAATCCCAGATTTACCAAAGCCACAAGGTCCTTGATATAATCTAGTAGAGTATGTAACATATAGTAAAAATGCATACAGGAGATGGTGATATCAATAAGCATGGGAACTGAGAAATGAGCTGCAAGCACCGTGGGGCTTGAATGATGATGCCCAGTCGGTGGGACCAAGAGCTTCTTCCTACGCTCAAAATTTCATTAGTCAAGATATAAAAGATAACAAACAATGAATGAGGCATTTAAGCATAGCAATCATCAAAGCATCAATTATAGCATGTATATGGCATGAATAGCATAAGTCAAATCATAGCATTGTTTGTTGTTTCGTCATGAGGATGACAACTTGGCTAATCAAGATTTGGAGTTGATTGATCAAGAATGATAATGCCCAGTGGCAAAAGATCAGCAAGATTTGATAATGCCCATTGGCAAAATGATCAAGTGAATCAGCAGGAGTTGATTAAAAGATCTGGAGATGAATAATAAGAATGATATAGGGAGATGATAATCAAAAATGCCCAGGGTGGCATGTTATGAGAATATCGGGAGGAATCAATAAATTGATAGCAATAAGTGGAGAGAGGACCCATCCCGTGCTCTTGGTCCTTGCAAAGCTGTTCCTGTAAAATACCATCAGAAAATACAATGCAATTTTTATGGAGTTTTGAAATATGTAAATTTTTATGAGTTTTGGAATATGCAAATTTTTATGAATTTTGAAGTTGAAAATATTTGAATTTTTATGGAGATTTTTGGAAATATTCAAATTTTTATGGAGATTTTGATCGGGAAATATTCAATTTTTGTTTGATTTTGCAATATTCAATTTTTTGGATTTTGGCTTAGACATTGTTAATGCAGCATCAAAGGGTGTTTAAACCACTGGCTAGGGGGTCCTCGTTCCTTCCCTTTTCACTAAAACTGCCCAAAGCTGGACGTGCATTGAAGGGTGGCATCCTATAACCGACCGTCTTTGATCAACGGTGCCCCTACCAAGGCCATACCTGAGAAACATTCGGTCTTAGAGGGAGAAGAGAAGAACAATTGGAGATAAACTTTATGCAGGATGGGAGATGTCAAGACTTGAATTCCTTCCAAGGTGTTAACCCTCAAAGAGGTAGTCTATTGCGCTGGGGCTTTTTGCCCTTGATTTTTAGACCCATGACATGCATACGACCAGGGTTTTCCCTGCGGGGACTTTGCCACTCTTGTCATGCCTTAATTCTCAATTTTGCTTTTATTTCAAAATTTTGATTTTCATAATATCCCTTTCGGCGAGATGTATATCATGAAATTCTTGTTTAGTTTGGGTCAGGACTGTCCCTATTTGAGACTCCTCTCGTATTGGGGATTACCGAGGTTGGTCATCTCATCCGTCAACCTCTTGCCCCTGCATGCGGCCGAGTAAATAAGAGAAAAGACTTTCAGATATACTCATGGCATGGCCAAGGTAGCAACGGTGTTTTACCAAAGGAGCCGGCTAAGGACGCCGTGAAGTGTGTGAGGTGCCCAGCTGAGGGTTGCTCTTAACAAGCGGGGAGAGAATGTCAAATTCCCAGCGCGGGTTCTTTATCAACCAAAGTGCTGCATAAGCAAGCCTAAAGACTCTTTTGAAAATGATTTAATTTAACAAAAGCCTAAGATAAAGATCTAAAACACCACTCTTAATCTTGTTAGGAAGCACTTGATTTTGAAAATCATGCGTGAAGTAATGAGGAAAATGATATAATAAAAATGCGTACTTACGCCAATATGTTACCTTGCAACCTTTGTTAAAGCAGCTGCCGCGAGAGGTTGATCATCGTGGGATAGTCCTCTTTGGGAGTCAAAAGGATTGGAAGCAAAGGATTTTGGGAGTGGCTTAACAAGAATGAGTGGTGCTCAAACCAGACTCAGACGAATAAGGAGAAAAGGGAAGAGAGGCGAGGGCTAGAACTCCCTTGCTAAAGTGCGGAGACCCTGATCACATGGAACAATCTACAGAAGAAGAGGAAAATTAGAAGGAGGAGTGAGGACTAAAGCCTCGAAAGCAGTGGGAGAAAGGGCAGATGCCCAAGGCAGTGGATGTGGAAGAAGTTGGGTCAGACCCAGAATCAGGAGGAATTAGAAGAAGAAATTGATAGATGGAAAGAGGTGGATCCGTTCCGGAGGCAGAGGAGGAGAATCATGATAGGAGGAATCTGGAGGCTCCGGAGGGATGACGAAAGAAGGGACGCGATGCCCTGGGAAAAAATAGAGAAAAAGATGATGAAAAAGGAGGAAGAAAATGAAGGATGTGATATCCCGGAGGAGCAGAAAGATGAATCGGAAGAAGGATGGAGGGTCCGGAGGTTCCGGAGGAAGAAAATGGAAAGGGGCGTCGTGCCCGAAGGAAAGGTATGAAGGATCCAGAGGTTTCGGAGAAATGAGAAGGGAAGGGACGCGATGCCCAAAGAAGAGGGAAATAGAATCCGGAGGTTCCGGAGGATTAAGATGGAAAGGGGCGCGATGCCCGAGGGGAAAGTCCGGAGGTTCCGGAAGAATAAAGTGGAAAGGGGCGCGATGCCCGAGGGGAAAGTCCGGAGGTTCCGGAGGAAGCAAATGGAAAGGGGCGCGATGCCCGAGGGAAAAGTCCGGAGGTCCCGGAGGAATAGAATCAGAAAGGGTGAGATGCCCAAAAAGGAGGGATAAAATTCCTGGATGTTCCAGGGAGATAGCAGGAAAGGGGACGCGATGCCCCAAGGAGAGTGGACAAAAAGATGAATATGAATAAGATGGGAAATGCGGAATATCCGGAGGAGCCGGAAGGCGGGGAAGATACGGGTTTGGAAACCCGAGAAGCAGGAGGTGCAAATGTATGCAAAATGATGGATGTAATGAATGCAAAGAGTGGAATGAATGAATGAATGAATGAAAAATGCATGAAATTCGAAGAAGATGAAGAATGTGAAGGGTGAGAAGGTGAGATCCTCCTCTTTTCCCTTGGAGTGGCCCATGAAGAAAAAGTGATTGAAATGGATATGGATGAAGTTGAATGAACAAGAGTGGAAGAAATGGGGGACGGCCCCTTAAGACAATTGCCCCTCCACGGCAGTGAACATGTACGACCAATTGGCCCAATAAAGGAAGCTTCAATAAATGACAACCCCCTTGGAAAGCGAAGATCAATAAGGTGAGAGAGTCGTAGAGTTGGAACATGAAGCATCGCCATGCCCATTGATGGTGATGAATATGGAATGTTGAAAAAAATGGGCATTCGCCCCTTGTAAATGAATTCGGAATTCGAAGGTTTGAACAAAGGGTGCCCTGCACGGCCTTCAAACGGCGTCAACGCTTGGCATCTATCGAGAAACGGCGATGACTTGGCTTCTTCGACCATGCTTGGCACAATAACCCGGATTGGCATCCGGTAAATGAATTCTTGCATTTTGAATGGCACAGTCGTGGCCAAAGTATTCTTGCCCGGCTCTTGCTTATCCTTGGCGCAAGTAGCTGCAGAAGCACGCCCCTTCTGAGTAACAAAGGGAGGTGAGGCGGAGGCGGAAGGCTCCGTGGATGGTGGAGTTATAATGGAAGGTGTTGGCAAATGGGTGAATGGGGGCGGAGGTTCAAACACGTCGAGCTTCTCCCCTTGCTCGGAAGCAGTCGGGACGGGCTCGGATGCAAAAAGTGGTGGATCCTGCTCAGGACTAACCATGGGTAAAGGCGTAAGGCTATATGGTGGAGAAATAGGGGTCATAGGCATAGTGGAGGGTTGAAGTGATGGTAATGGTAGGTTAATTGGGGAAGTGGAGGCCGAGGTGGAGGCTAAAGGCATAATGGGGGAAAGTGTAATTGGTGGAGGTGTAACAATTGGCGGAGGTTTAACAATTAGTGGAGGCTTATTGCGGAGAAAGCGCCGAGCGGGGCGAGCGGTATTAGGAATGGGGTGAGACTCAAAATGCGCCGGCGTGGGTGATTGAAGTATCGACCCATCGTCGTAGCACCAGGAGGTCTCGGGAATAAGGGTTGGATTAGGGATGATGGCTTCGTCCTGAGCAGGGGGTTCATCAAATGAAAGGGGGGGAAGTGGGAAACGAAGGAAACTCGGAAGGGGTGCCTGCATAGCTTCATCATCATATACCGGCTCGGATTCTTCAATTGCCGGTTCTTGCTCGCTTGGAATATCAACGCCGTAGTCGTCCATCATATCCTTCCATTCTCTCTCCATTCTTGTAATGTCATCCAAAGCCGCATAGAGAGGATTAACTGGAGTAGGAGGAGCCGTGACCCTCTTTATTTGTTCCTCCATCAAAGTGATTTTATCAAGCAGAGATTGTTGGAGGGGTGTGACTTGAACAACAGAAGGTTGGCAGGGCCTTGAAGGAGGAGGGGCCGTATAAAAAGGCCGTGGAGGTGGATTAATGGGCCGACCCGTAAAAGAACCCGGATGGGCCGGATTGCAATGAATAAATGGGCCTTGGGGCTGTGAGGGAGGAGGAATAGAAGGAGGCGGGTGATGGGCCACCCGAGTAGAATGAACAGGAGGAGATGGGTAATGGGCTACCCGATCAGGATTGGAAGGAGGAGGGGGGTGATGGGACACCCGTGTAGAATTGGAGGGAGATGGGTGATGGGCCACCCTAATAGAATTGGAAGGAGGTGGGTGATGGGCCACCCGTATAGAATTGGAGGGAGTTGTGTGATGGGCTACCCGAATAGAATTGGAAGGAGGTGGGTGATGGGCCACCCGTATAGAATTGGAAGGAGGGAGAGATGCATGAGATGTACCCTCAACGGCAGCCTTAAGGGCTTGGATCTGTTGAGGGGTAAGATGATCTAATGCATGCAAAATTTGGGAGACCTTCTCATCATTAGGACGAGGCGGTCCCGAAGGAGTAGTGGCTCGTGATTGAGTGGATGGACCATTAGGATGGACATTGCCCGTGGGTCGGGCATGACCATAAGAATGAGGACGTGGCCCTTTGAAAGAATGGTGAGAATTTTGATGAACATGTTGAAATTGAGGATTATAAGAAGTGCTGGGTTGTGCATCCTCATGAATTGAATTAGACATGTTATCTTGTTTATAGTACGCCATCATGCAATCAAAGTTCCAAATAATATGCAAAGAAGCACACAAAAGAGATGGTTACCTTGATTTGATTTGTTTGAACCTTGGTGAATTAAGGATTTTATCAAAGTTTTGAATGATTCACACAAGGGAGGATCCTAGTTTCAATATGATTTAACTCCAATGCCAACTAGGAATCCTTTCTCACCACGTATATAGGCAACTAACTCGGGACTTCAAAAGGGTACAACCTGCCCGGCGTCCGTGAGGGAATCCACGGGTGCGGGGACTTACGGAGGCTTGGAAAAGGGATTTCCAGTCCAAAGAGACGGAATGCTCAATGGAGGGTCGTCCCGATTCCAAGAGGGTGTGTGGATCCTAATGAGGAGGAGGGGGCTCCCCAAACCAAAATGTAAATATGAATGCAGCAGGGTAAACAGGCCAACCACAACAATATAATCAATAAAGATAAGCAGGAAATATCATGAAAAACCATAGCCGGGGGGTTCTGGAAACCCACAGTAAAAACACGCCCTGGAAGGGGGCGCTACTAAACAAGGACACGACGGTGTGACTGTCGTGAATCAACGTGAGGGGCCCAGGGGCAGGGTGAAATACGCCTTAGAGTGAGGCGCTATAAATAAAAGGACGCCCTATCCAGCGGGCGTCAAATCCAAGAAAACGCCTTTAAGGGAGGCGCTAATAAAGATAAAGACGCCCTTGCAACGGGCGTGAATTCCCAAAGCAAGCAGAAATAATTGGAGACAGCTAGCAAACGCCCTGTCAGAAGGCGTTAACTTAAAACAACACGCCCTGGGTTAGGGCGTGAAATTAAAAGGCGCCTCCGACAGAGGCGTTAATTCTCAATCCACGGCCAACAGTAACAACCACTCACAGTCGCAGGCAATCAACAAATATAAGATATAAGCATGCTCATCAAAATTTCAAATAAGTGGAGATTTTAAAGAAAAATCAATAAACTGACAAATCACGTAGGGAAGAGTGTAAAACCAATGGAGGGTGCCCGAGGGGCACAAAAAGGGAGACGCACCGAGGGTGCAATAGGGGAGATGGCACACGCGGGTGCCTAAGGGGAATGGGGTAATAAACAAAGAACACAAAAGTGTCCCACCGTGATCGCCAATTTGTAGATTCCTTTAAAATCCACTTAAGGAAAATATTAAGAATAAGCAATAATCAATAATGTGGAGAAAAATATGCACGAGGTGCACAAGGGGAGTTTGTGTGATCGCCAGAGACGCGAGGCCTCAAAAGATAATCAATAACAAATAGGGAGGGTGATCGCGAAAAATACCTCAAAAGATGCGGGGGATGTGAGTACTCCTTTTCTCTTCAAGATCGGCCGGCCGATGAAGAGAGTTCTTCCTTTGATTACCCTTGCAAACAACAAAGACAACACCAATAAAGAAATTGCATTAGATATGTGGTGAGTGTAGCATCAAATCCTAAATAAAGATGAGCATGAAATCATGGTGAAGAACACACCTTAAGGGTGGTTGCCCTTAAACCCCTATGCAAAAAGGGTGTGGGAGATGAATGAATGCATGAAGATGCAAAAATATGAATAGGAAAAGGGGAAAGAGTGCAAGAGTGCACTAAGGGGAGACCTCAATGTGATTGAGTATGAAAAAAATCAATATAATAATAATGATGCATGCACTATGAACTAATGAAAATAAGAGAAAGGGGGGAGATAGAATAAAAATCTGATTGTGCTCTTTGGTTTTGATGCTTGATGGGGAGAAAATCTTCAAAAAGGATGAAGATGTTGATGTAGAAATCCTCCTTAGCCAAAAGCCTTTCTTCGGTTCCTGTAGAAAAGAAAGAAGAAAACAGAAAAAGAGAAAGAACAGAAGAAGATAATCGAAAGAAGAAGGAGAAAGAAGAAGAATAGAAGAAGAAGAAGAAGAAGAAGAAGAAGAAGAAGAAGAAGAAGGGGAAAGTGAAGAAAACGGAAGACAGAAGAAAATAAAAGAAAAGAAAACAGAATAACAGAGGATCAGGAAGAACCGAAGAAGCCACCAACAGGAACAGCCAAGCCCTATTAATAGGATCAAAACAAGATAAGCATGGCAAGAGTCCAATAGGGAAAGGATAAGAACGGGAAGGTGATCAAACAAGGCAGGACTCTTGGGGGAAAGGCCGCGTTCGAGCAAGAAACGAAAGTGAAACACGACCTGGGTAAGGGCGTCAATTATAGAATTGACGACCTACCCGAAGGTGTCTTTTAAAACACGACTTAGCTTAGGACGTTAATTCAAAAGTTCAAAATAGGGCTATTTTTCATTTCTCAATATTATTTTCTCATTTTTTAGGTGAAAGTGCATCTCGTCGCCCTGATTCCAACGACTATTTTTACGAATTTTTCTGACACCCGGAAGGCCACCAAATCACCTCTGGAAGGGGTTGAAAAATAATATTAAAATATTCAATTCGAAAGTCATGCCCTTACATATGGCGTTATTCAATTTTCGATTTTTTTTATTCTTTTTCAATTAAAAATTACGTCCATGGTTAAGGCGTTAATTCCCGAAAAATTCTGAAAAAATTCCAGAAAAATCCAGAAAAATAGGAAATTCAAAGAATGGATGCCCTTTAATATAGTCGTTAATTTTTTAAGAAACGCTCATGTATAAGTCGTTATTTAAAAGACGTCCCATGTCAAGTCGTTATTTCTGAAAAATACATAAAAATAGAGAAAAATGCCCAAAAAATCCAAAAAAAATCCATAAAAATAGGAAAAAATAGGAAAAAATAAGAAAAGGGTGAAAAAAGGGAGAAATCCAAGAAACGTGAGAAAAACCACTCAAATAGAACTAATTTGAGGGTCAAATTGGGGCATTACAAGGCAATATGAGATGTACTCATAGTAACGTCAATTTTGGCGTGTCTACACCTTATAGGGCCGTTCAGGAGATGAACGGTCCATTAAGATCCGCTCTATAACATGGACGATTCTAGTCAGTCTGTTCCACAGAACTTAACTTCATAAGCTGGAATTCAACCCAAATGGGCTCCAGGCTGTCATAAGTGGGGCAGAGCTGAACCAGGGTCCAGCCCACTCTCCACTGGTCAGCCTAGGGCTTTATGGGTCGATCCAAACATGATTTGGTCAAAGATAGAACAAGGTTAATCGATCAATGTAAGTGGCCCCTGGCCAGGGTTGCACGGTTCTTAATGGGCCGCCCACTGAGACAGACGGTCCCTTTCGGGCCGCGCAAACCTCAGGGGGTCCAAGTTGAGCCGTGACCCACAACACGGTAATCCAAGCAATTCGATCACGTACACAGGTTCAGGTCTTGGTGGTACAACCTACCCGGTGTCCTAGTGGGAATCCCAGGCTCACGGGGGCTTACGGAGGTCCCATAATGAAGGTCCTAGTCCGACGGAAGGAATATCCGGCGAAGAGTCCCAAACATTACAAGGAAATGAGGCTATCAATCAACGAAAACCAGTATAGCGGTCAGTCATTCCTACCGGAGTAGAACGACTGTCAAACAATCCTAATAGCATGAAATCATGTTTTGAATTAACATATTGAAATAAATCAAGGCCATGATGAAAGAATAGGCAAACATTATGAAATCTGTTCTCACATATGTTCCTTTTTCTTATGGGTTGTTAACATATCATTAGCCATAAATCTACTAAGTTAAATCATACTAAAAGGGTAAACAAGCAGTTCTGTTTAATTGGGCGATCCAGTCAGAGCCGCTTACGGGCCTCGGCGGTCGCACGACAGGTCGTTCACCCCCTTTCAGGTCCGAAGGCCTACTAGGGTTGAGCGGTCCGTAATGTGCCACTGGGGTCAGAGAACGGTCTTGGGCTGGCCACTTAATGACAGGGCGGATAGGGTTATGCCGCGCAAACTACGAAACCGATCAAAAGTAAAAGATATGGATGGTCAGGAACTAGCCGCCTTCCCTAGATAGGCGGTCTATCGTGCAGCCGCGCAAATCATATCAATTCGCCACCCCTTTGCCTTGCCCGTCACCGGCGGGGTTGGCTAGGGTTATGAACAAAAGTTAAATTCGCACAATATAACACATGAAAATTTGGGCTTTTATAGTCAAAAGAATGAGCATAAATAGTTATACAAGATGGCATAATCAATTTAATGTTTAGTGCCTGTAATCCCTACTTCAATTGAGATGGAACATAGTTAACCCTTGTTCTAGCATGCTTCCACTAAAACTCGAAATCCTAGCAGGATACTAGATGAAATTTGGGGCTTTCTAGATCAATGGAAAGAAGGCAGAACAATGCTTCTATTGATATATAATAGTTAGGGTTTGGCTTGCTATCACCTACCTTAATCGAAGGATGAAGGGAGAAGAGGGTTGTCGCCGCGCTAAGAACACACCACCGGTAAACGTCGGAATTCTCCCTCGATCGAGCTCCTCTCCGGCCGCTGTGGGAAATGGATTTTTTTATTTATTTATTTAATTTATTTGATGTATTGGTTAGTTTATTAGGCGTGCCAGTCACCAGAGTGATAATTTATTATGCGCTCGATCTGACTTTGTCAGTCGATTGTGATATTCGTGTCAGGACCCGAAGTCTGTCATACCATAAAGGCTATGACGTTAATTACGTCCTTCCAAAGAAGGACAACCCTTGATTAGTTGCCAAGAAAGGATGCCTCGGGGGCAAAATGAGATAAGACTACTATGCTAACTCCGCTAACGGGGTGCGAGACATGCGTAGAAAACTGTGCCATGCGGGACGTGATAACGGTATTAAGGCGTAAATCCGACAACATACCCCCTTATTTTGGACTAAGCCAAAAGGGGAACGTAAGTCGTCCATTCACGGGATGCTGGGATGGAAGCCAAAAGAGAAGAGGGCGCAGCCTTAATCAAAAAAAGATTTGAGTGTGACGGGACAGTGTCCGCTGCCATGGTGTTTGTTAATGTCCCCCTTTAGGGACCATTGGAGGGCTTGCAATGGCAAGACTCCCAGGGTCGGCAGGGTTGGAAGAAAAACCCGATGGTTAGTGGTGTAGAATATCGGGGTATAACCCCGTCAATATAGCTCCATTTAGACGTGGATGAAGAGCCACGAAACCCTCGTGGTGTAATGGGGACTGGTGTAATGGCCTGGGGGGTTCAATGTCCTAAATCCTGGCTGACGGTGGACTCGGCAGGGATTCTGGAAGTTGGGTATATGACGGGTGGCCGATAACGGAGGTAAACGGCGTGGCAAGTGTTTCGGCATGAAGGTAAATGGCGCGGTAGAGGTTCCGACGCGAAGGCCAACCGGCGCGACCATAAATGAAGGGAAAATGGCGCGGCAAGCTCCCGACGCGCCCTTCATGCCGGCGCGCCCTTCACCCGGCGCGAAAGTGGCGTCGGGAAGAGGCTGCGCCGGGACTGTGGCGCCGAGAGCTATTTTTTTTTTTGTTGGTTTTTGAGATATTATGAGGGCTTTAATGGATTCAAAGGGTCCTCTATGTTCAATAGGGGTTTCATGAGCTGGTTTATGGTAATACTTGGGTGAGGTGGAAGGTGAGGGTAGATTCATCCGCATGAGGCCTAAGGAGATCGTGTGATTGTAATGTTTATATCCCCCGATGGTGGCCAAGATGTCATGAGATGGTATAGCTCCGCTCTCTGTCACACAGTTGGGGGTCAAATTCATATTTTTAGTGGAAGCATTATACTATCCGATAGAGTAAAACTCGTGGACGAATTTTGGCAGCACCTCCCCTTATTTTGGAGTGTGCCAAAAGGGTATTATAGGTCATCCACTCACGAAATGTCGGAGTGGAAACCAGAAGAAGAGCCGGGCGTAGCCCGAGATCAAGGAGGATCTGAATCTTATGGGACTTTGTCCACCTATTGTGGGATTTGTTGATATCCCCTGCATAGTCAATGGAGAACATACAATGGCAGACCTCCATGACCCGATGGGGTGACAGAATATAGGGGGGATTGGCCCCTTTGATGTAGCTCCCATGAGGATAGAGGGAAGGATAGTATTTCTCCTTGGAAGGACAGGGTATCGTGACCCAAGATGGCATGGCTCAGAAGTGTTGAGGGTATCGGCACGAGCCTATCGGCATGACTGGCCTCAGCACCAGGGGTGTGGAGGTCTGGGCGCAGCAATGCAGAAAAGTAGGTCTTGACGCGACGAGAGGAGTCTAACCGGTGCGGGCAACCTGTTAGGTTCGGTGCAGTATTCAGAGGGGGGGTGAATGAATATAACCTATTTAAAAGCCTTCACCCAATTAAAAATATGATGCTCACTAACTATCTAGAATGCTAACTAGACAGATATATCAAATCTGAAAGACTAATTAGCAGTAGCGGAATTCAACAAATAGACAGTGAGCAACCAAAGCAAAGCGCACCTGAGTATTCATTCAAACCATTCTTTCACTCAAATAAACTTTCGCTCACTCAACAGATTAAACACTCAGAACAAGATCTGATTAAATCATTTAATGAACCTGTGATCAAACACTTGGAGCGCCCCTATGCAAACATCTAGCGGAAGCAAAAAACATATAGAGAAATCAAACCACTGCACAGAGGTTTTTAGGTGGTTCGGTCCAGCAGACCTACATCCACCCCACACTCAACCCGAGTGTGGCTTCCACTAGCTCACGCTAGAAACTGCAGACTCAGTCTGCAACAAACGCTGCCAAACAGCTTGACCAGGGGAACAGCCTCCCCTCTTCCTCCCAACCGGAGGGAACCACTAGTGACACCAGTCACTAGCAAACCAGAGACGCAAGTCTCTCTTCCTCCAGACCGGAGGGAACACCTAGTCTTGCAACCCACAAGACTAGAACCGGAGGACCAGTCCTCCCTTCCTCCAAAACCGGAGGGAACCAACCGGTGACTTCCAGTCACCAGCAAACCAGAGGTCGAAGACCTCTCTTCCTCCAGACCAGGAGGGACCCCTAGACTTGCAATCCACAAGCCCAGAACCGGAGATCAGATCTCCCTTCCTCCAAACTGGAGGGAACCCACAAGTAGCACCCAGCTACTTGCAACCGGAGATAGCAATCTCCCTTCTCCTGAACTAACAGGAGGAACCCCGACCTCTCTACAGAGTATCGGAAATACAGCAAACCAGAAAAAGGAAAAACAATAAACAAAAATAACTTCAGCAGACAGAAAGCTGAAACACAAAATGCACAATGTGGCTCTCAACGGAGCTGACTGGCCTGGATTTGATCCACGGTCTAGTAGACAGATCTTCAGGTAAGCTTTTCTTCCTCTTCTCTTCTCTTCTTCTTCTTCTCTTTCACTCTCTCGATCTCTGCTCCTCTATACTCTTCGGCTCACACTTCTATCTCTCTCTTTCTCTTTCTTCTGCTCTCCTCTCACTCTCTGCTTCTTCTTCTCTTCACACTCTTCTCGAGCTCTCTACCTCTCTTCTTCTCCTTCTGCTCTTCTTCTTTCTCTTTTCTTCTTCTATCTGGATCGTGGCTCTCTGTATACGCTTTTCTTCTCGCCAACTCGATCACCTTCATCTGTGGACGAAGGTCTCATATATATAGCAGCAGCATCATCATCAGCCACGACGTGTGACCTCCACATTTCCAGCCCTAAGAATTCGGACCACGTGGCAGTCTCTCAGCAGGCTTCATTCCAGCCTCGGATCACGTGCTGCTCAGGTCACTTGGGAATATTTCTTCCTCGGACCTGCAAGGAGATGAAAACCATTACAAACTGAGGGCCACAATAACTAAATCTGCACGAAGTATGTAGTAGCAATACTAGATGCACTGAGAACGACACGAGATACACAGGGTGACTACAGCACGAGGTAAGGAAAGAATGACACGAGATACACTGTGACAGAACAGACACAACGAAGAGAACGACAAGAAGTGAGGTTATAAAACAACACGAGGTAAAAAGAAGAACGACACAAGATACATGGAGACAGAACAGAAACCAACACGAAGTGTGGTTTCAACATACGAACGACACGAAGACCTGAGACGGAGAAACGACACGAAGTAAAACCATACAGACATAAATGATAACACGATATGCAACTTGTAACAGAGATAACACTACAAAGAGAACTACACGCAGAAGATGAAAGCAATAACCGACGCGAGGTGAAAAACAACACGAGGACAACATGGGCTGACAGCAGAAACCGACACGAAGTGGTTGCAAACAAGCAAGACACGAGGTCTACGTAAAGCAACACGAAGTGTGGTTAAAGCGAGAACGACACGAGGTCTGATGAGAAAGACCAGCACGAAGACGGTGAAAACATCACGAAGTGAAGAACAACGACACGAAGTATAGTGGTGACAAAAACACACACTACACAGAGAACGACACAAGGTGGTGGCACAGAAAGCAACACGAAGTGCTGCAATGTTCTGCACGCAGTGGAACAAAAACGACACGGAGTGAAAAGCGACACGAAGACGTGAGAAGGAAAAAGAACGACACGAAGTGAAAAACGACACGAGATGAAAACAACACGAAGACATGAAACAACACTTAAGACGAAGTTGACACGGAGTGAAAACGACATGGAGAACATAAAACCAACACGAAGACATATCAACACGAATACGTGGACAAATAGTGACCGACACGAAGTGTGGTTACTAAGTGGGAACGACTCAAGACAGACACGGGGTCTGAAAAATAGACACGGCTTGTCACGACACGTGATGAAGCTATGTGAACAGTATAAAACGAATAAAATGAAACGAGGAACAACAGTAACCGACTCGGGTTGAAAACAACACGAAGTCGAACAGTAATTGACACGGGGTAACACGACACGAGGTAAAAACGACACGAAGACGAAATTGACACATACTGAAAACAACACGAAGATGAAGGATGCTACAGTGCAATGTCTAGACATGAAATCCAAAGCAAACGGCTGTACAGACTTGAAGATGTGAAGCCAATGTACAGACTTACTATACCAGTCTGATGTACAGACTTCAAAGAACAGTCCAATGTATGGACTTGCACTGCAAACAACAATGTATAGACTTCATGTAAACGCCCAATGTATGGACATTGAAATCAAAGACCAATGTGCAGACTTCAAGTTTAACTGTGGATGTACAGACTTCATGAAGCGAAGCGATGTGTAGACTTGAAGCTCCTAAAGCAATGTACAGACTTGATGAAGACTGATACATGAACAGTAATGCATAGACTTAGGAGCATATGACACGGCTGTACAGACTTCACGCGTTGACGCTGTACACACTTCCAATGAAGTCCGTTGACGCTGTACAGACTTTGCCTAAGACAATGCATGAATTGACGTTGTATATACTTAGCCAATGCAATGCATAGACTTGAACGAGAGTCCAATGTATAGACTAGCATGATGCACAATGACACAGTCCAGTGTATAGACTTTGCTACCCAGACATGATATATGCAGAGACATGATATCTGACAGAATGCAATGCACATATATAAAGAGCAAATGCCATCAATGCTAGACATCATCATTCATGTTGCTATCAATATGCAGAATGCTCAAGAATAAGAATGCATAAGAATGCATAGAAATGCACTTTGTTTATTGCAATCATCAATGCACAATAACATTGCTATCATCAAAATACAATATCAAATGCACTCAAATGCACTCACTGTCTTGCTATCATCAAAACCAAATAGCATTGCTATCATCAAAGTAACATAGCACATGCTTGTGCCTAAGAGACACAACACAACCCTCGGCGCGAGACTCGCGCCGAGAGGGGTTCACGCCGGGAGGGCTTCCGAAATGAGGGTTTTAGGGGTTTTTGAAGTAAAGGCTTCAGAGCTTTGGGTATTTTGAAAAGGGGGGGTTTGTTCAACGATTCAACGACCAGTCCGGACGATCATAGAGAGTGTGATTCAGGGAGGAGACGACCTTCCTTCTGGGGCCTCACTGGGAGTGGAATCATGCACGGGAACTCATTGTTCTGGTTCAAATTCATCCCTCTTCATTTTACAGACGAGAAGCCATGAGATAGACTGTCTCAGGCTCTCGACGTGGGTACGAAGTTGAAAGGAAACACAGTAGAAAACCCTTCAACAGATCTGGAAGACCAAACGGTAAAACATGCCTAGTTCTCAGTATCCATAGTACATAGTGAACCTCGAATGCAGAGACAGAAAGAAAAGGGAAAGGAAGCTTCAGCCCTCTTTTATTAACCATTCATCCAATCAGCATACATGCGTTTAGTCCATAAGAAAATCTAAATGAGAAAATCATACATAGACTCTATCCCTGATAGCAGGGCTACATTAGCATTCGATGCTACTGGAGCAAGGATGCTCGAAAACAAACACAAGAGGAGAAGTGGATATTCAAAATAAGAGACAGGGGAAAGGGAAGCTATAGCCCCTCAGGGCATCTTGGAACTGATCCCACATTGACTCTCCCTTCGAATCTCTGCGGACCTCTCTTCTCCTCAGTTTTTTAGAGGGCTCTCGAGCTCCCTTTTCCTTTGGTGGCTATGACTCTTCTTTTTTTTCTCCCCCTCCCTCTGTCTCCACTTTTTTTGTTTCGAAGGGCAGCCTTCTTATAGAGAGATGGCCCTCATCCTATCAACGTGAGCTCCCCGGCGCGCCAGCATCTAGCTTCCCGGCGTGGGCAGCCCTCGGCGCGTCTTAGTTCACATTGGGCTTGGCCCATTTTCTGTCATCCAGCACCGAATCCATCTAATGGGCTCCTTCAGATGGCTTGGTGGGCTTCTTGGTATATATATTTATTCTTCCTGGGGCTTGTTTAACACCTTGCGTTCACGAACATGTGAGGCACTGTGAATCCCATTTCGGAGAATCAGAATTGTCTGAGCATCCTCTTCAGCAGGCAGATGATTGCCTAAATGTTGGTATAGTTTTATCAGCCTGACTATCTGAATGATAGCAGTACTGGACAGCGGCCTAGCCAGGGATGGCTTTAGCCGAGCAAAGTGTTACGAGTAGTGGGTCTCTTCTATTCTGATTCTCAGAACTTCCAGGGACAGTGCGGGAGCCGCACCACTGGTTGGCCTTCAGAGCCTTGAGTCTGATTCAGTCTCTTTCGATATATTTTAGGTGCCAACAGCCGCCACAGTAACTAAATGATTCTAGGGTTGCTAAGGGTCATTTTTACATGTTCAATTAGGTCTGGGGAGTCCTAGTCGCGAAGATAGAGTCCTAGCACCGCGGACGTGCCAGACCGAGTCGATCCGTCATTCTGCTGCCAAATACTCTTCCTAGGGTTAGGGTTTCAGAGATTAACCAGAGGGGAAATGAAGAGTTAATCCTAGCTTTTCATTTGCATCTGGGTTTAGCTTAAATGGTCGGGTATTGGGCTCGAATTTCGCGTTTTAAGGTCCGATTAGGCTAAGTGTAGTTTTGGGCCTTAATCTGTTAATTCGACTTGGTTAGAAATTTTATTTGGGTTGGTCATAGAAGATAATTTTTCTAAACGCTTTATCCACTACGAGATTCTAATTTTTCCAGATTTTTATAAAATAGTCAAATTTTTTACTTATCTTATTTCTTAAGGAATTTCTTATTAATTCTCTCAAAATTTTTATTCTTTAATAAATCGGGGTGCTACACATGATGCTTGCTGTGTCCTTAATATGCTGCATTGCTAAGGGGGAGATAGTTGTTTGATTGACATGACTTGTAATGACTCATAATTTTACCATCATCAAAAAGGGGGAGATTGTTGTGTCCCTATGTTTTGATGCTGTCAAAACTATGAGTCATGTATACTCTATCTATGCTGCTATTTTGATATGACCTTGATGTTGTCAGACACTATGGAAATCCTTCATATCATGCTGCATCTGTGCACATTTACACATTCTCGGCATTCTATCAAACAGGTTTCATGTTTAGTTATTTTACCAAACAGGCTGTGTGCACAACATACTTCATAGGTCTGAGCGTGCTAGCATAAGGTCAATGCACAGTCAGATCAGGTAATGTTCTGCCTAATCTCAGATCTGTGCATGTGTTAATTCTTGTACAGAAAGGTTGGTGCATGTGTTAAAGTCCATGCATTTCACTGTTCACATGAACATATGAGGTCGATGCTATTTTCAGTCTTAGCATCTCTCTCTCGCCTGCGTCTTTAGCGCCAATCTTAGTGTCTCTCTCTCGCCTACGTCTTTAGCGCCAATCTTAGCGTCTCTCTCTTGCCTGCGTCTCTAGCGCAAGCCTTATGTCTCATACATATTTTTATTTACGTCTCATACATATTTTCATGTCTGCGTCTCATGCACTAATGGTCTTGTGTCTCTGTTAGCATCTCATGCACTAATGGTCTTGCGTCTCTGTTAGCGTCTCATGCACAGCTGCGACCATGTCTGCATCTCATGCACTTATGGTCTTGTGTCTCTGTTAGTGTCACATCCATTTGAGTCTCATATTGCATGAAGTCGGTGCATTACACTGTATCATGTCGGTGTCATAAGGCAACACACGTCGGTGCATCTTCTATGAAAAGGCAGGTCAAAGTCGTTGCCAGTTTTGCCTCGGTGCATGGCTAGGGCCTATACACAAGTCGGTGCATATGTGCACTTGGTGCAGGTTTTGGCCTAGTGAATATAGGGTCGGTGCATATGGTAACTCAGTGCTGTATGCACGCATGCTAGAGGGTATGTGCACGTTACCACTGTTCACACGTTCATATAGAGCTCGGTGCATTGTTTACCTCGGTGCATGTCTTCGGTTGTTCATACGAAGGTCAGTGCATATCAACGTCGGTGCATGTTTTGTTTAGACACGTCGGTGCAGATTTTGTTGCAAGTCTTGTACAAAGTCGGTACTAGTTACTGTTTAATGCATAGTAGCACGGTCGGTGCAATGTTTGGTTTCAAAGGATCAACAATGGTGCATTCCTATCTTTACCTACGTTTTGAGATACACAAAGTCTGTGCTAAGGAACATAGGGTCGGTGCAACCGTTGCATCGGTGCATCTTTTGCCTCATGCTAGGTCAGCGCACACTCATGCAAGCATACGCAAGTCGGTGCATGTTTTTGGCTAAGGCCTATACAAGGTCAGTGCATTTCTTTTTCAATTCTGCATATAGGTCTGTTCATATATGTTTACTAAGGTATGTGCATGATTGGACGATACACTAAGTCAGTGCACCCTTTATGACTTATGTTTGATCGTGTATTTGATGAACCTGGCAGAGCAACTACGTGAGCTCGAACTGAAGTTGGCACGTGATCTGAGGGAGCTTATGATTGGGCACGTGATCCAAGGATAAGGTTTAGAAGAACATTCTTGTCCATGCCACGTGGACCAATGGGGCTTCACTAGGGCGTCTCTGGTTCATCCATACGAAGGCTCTATTCTATATAAAGGCCGCCTCTTCATTTGATGAGAGAACACGAGGCTAAAGGCGGTGGAAGGCTGCAAAAAGCTGAGAAGAGAAGAAGAGAGCGCCAGAGAATAAAAGTGAGAAGAAGAAGAGAAAGAGAGAGCCCGTGGAAGAAAAGTGTGCAGCTTGGATTTCCCTTTAAGAACTGTGTGTTCTTTCTTGGCCTCTGGATCAAATTCAAGCCAACATATTTTTCAGTTTCATAGCTACCATTGCTATTGTTACAGTTGTTCTTTGTTTTCCGTTTTCCTTTAATTCCTTTCATCAAGCTGTTAGTCAGCGTGTGTAGCAAGCTGTGAGGCTCAGCATTGAGGATTTGTTCCTCTGTTAGCAAGCTGTGAGGCTCAGCGGTGTTAGCAAGCTGTGAGGCTCAGCGTTTCAAGCTGTTTGTCAGCGGTAATCCTCACTGAGTTCAGTGAGGGGTGGATGTAGGCAGACTTGGTGTCTGGTCGAACCACCTTAAAATCCTGTGAGTAGTGGTTTGATTTGTGTGATTGTCCTTATTTTCTGCCTCCTTCACAGGTTTCATTGTCAGTTCTCCTGAGCCCTATACGTTCAGCTGAGTGAGTTAGTTTCGCGTTGTTTTCACCTGCTGAGATAGCATGCTATTTGGTCATTGATGGCTTGGTAGAGTGTTCTTCGAGCTTTCTGTCTGTGTGCGCAATTAGCGTTTGATATTGTGTCTAGGAGTTTTTCGGTTTAGTGAGAGCTAGACTTTCTCCATGTGCTCTTATCTGTGAGCTGGTGTGTGCTTAATTTGATTAAGCTTTCTGAGATTTTAATTTTGTAATAATTTTTAAAAGGGGATTCATTCACCCCCCCCCCTCTGAATCTGTACCTTCCATCCCAACAGCTAAATCTGTTGAATTTATTGGTTTTGTTGAATTTTTTGAGTTTGTTGATTCATTAAGTTTATTTTAAATCATCACTTCATTTCTTCTTTTTTTTTGTTTATTGCTTTCTTCTTTTTGTTTCTTTTTTTTATTTTTTTTATCTCCCTGGCGTAGACTCATCTAAGGTGCAGGATATTTATTCGGTGGGACTATTGGTGACTTTCATTGTTTATTACGCCAGTGGGACTAGGGATTAATGTCCAAGAGTCCAGCCAAGACGGGGTGCCTTGAGCAGGGAAGGAAGGGGTTCAAGGGCCCAGTTCTATGAGGCTAGGGACAGTTTAAGAGTTCGGCAAGGGCGGAGCGCCTCGGGCCTAGAAAAAGGGCTTTATAAACCCAGCCTAGTGGGACAGAGGGTAATTTTAGGGCTCGACGAGGGCGGAGCGCCTCGGGCCAAGGAAAAGGTTTTATTGACCCAGCCCGATGGGACAAAAGGTAATTTTCAAGCTCGGCTAGGGTGGAGTGCCTTAGGTCAAGGAAAAGGCTTTGTGGACCCAGCTCGACGGGACTGATGGGCAAAGATTTTGAGAGCTTAACAAGGGCAAAGTGCATTATGCCAAGGGAGGGGAGATTTTATTGGGCCAACATTGGGCAAAGGGTCAGAACCGGCAACAGTGGGAGAGCTCCATGAGATAAATATGGCATTTCTTGGTGTATCTACATCATTGTTGGCCCAACACCAGAAGACAACGAGAATACCTTGGCCGGGGGCATAGGTCCCAAATCAAGGGTAGAGGTTCAGTCCCGGTGGGACAAGTAGGGAGTACCCCCGTAGGATGAGGCGTCGGTACGGCCTATTCTTTTCGTTCCCCTCAACGGGCACGGATCCGTATTTGAAACGGGAGGCCTAGTGGCCAATGATGGCTCTTTAGCGTTGGTGGGACCGTTGACTAACGTGGTCCCTTTAGGGATATTTGATGACAGCTATGCATCAGATCGACAATTGTCTTCTTTTGTCATTGATTTCTTCAGGAGACGCTTTGAGTAGCTTCGGCTCGGGCTTCCGGTGCTTACGCCAAGTGTCATCCTCTTGACCCTTTTTCTTAGAAGTTACGATTGCAGGATCTTCCTACTTCCGCAGATGGCATAGTCATTTTATTTTCCCTCAAGCATTCACCATACCATGTTACTAGGGAGTCTTCTACCCACGGGGCAGATGGGGAGGCCCTGATGATCTCATAATTTTCTTTCTTCTTTTCTTTTGCATTCATTTTCATCATTTTTTTGTCTCTTTTTTTTGAACGGATAACTCAGATGGCGCTGACGGTGCAGTGCAGTGTAGAGCCGTTACCTTTCATCCATTTGTTTTTAAACAGACCAAGGCGGGTGTATAGGAGAGCGCTCACCTCCTCAGAGAGGGGATGAGTGGTTCGCTCCACCATACCAATCCCACAACGGTAGCTTCTTATTCGGCACGGACCTAGTCATGAGGGGAGTGATATTTCCCCCCAGCAGATGCAGCCTTTAAGGCCTCCTTCATTTTTTCTTTCTTTCTCTCTTTTTTTTTTGAAAGACCCAACCTCTAAGAGATGGCATCTCAGATATAGTAGACAAAATTTCATTCACTCTCTTTTTTTTGCTCATCATCATTTTTTTCTCTTTTTTTTTTGTGCCTGCACCCAGAACATGCCATTTCCTTGCCTTCTTCATTTCCTTCTTTTTTTTTATTTTTTTATCCGCATTCAAGCTGCGGGGTGATGTTACATGCTGGCTTCATCCAAATCTATAAGAGCAGCTAGGGTAGCGATGTTGCGTGGGGCTGCTCTTTTGAAGACGGATATTTGATGAGGGCGCGGTGGATCCACCTTGTATTCGCCCATCTGCAATTCACCTTTCTTGATCAGGCGTTCAATAATGTCCTTGAACACATAGCAATCCTCAATGGGATGCCCCACCGTTTGGTGATAAGGACAAAAGTATGGATCATCTTTTATTGCGGAATCCCCTAGTTTCTTCGGCTGCAAGAGCACCACTTTGCCGCATTCATAGGCCCACTCAAAAAGAGCCCGAGTCTTATTCTTCGAAAAGGAGTACGATTTCATCATTCTGCCCCTTAATGAGGACCCTTGTTTTGCCGACTCGGTGGAAGAAAGGCTGGCTGCCTCTTTTGTTTTCTTCTTCTGTTGCTCGAAGGCTTCAAAATTTGAAGCGCAAGTTTCTTCTTTCGCCGGGTATTTGTCGGTTGGTTTATTCTTCTGGCTCGAGGCTGTAGAAGCTGGGAAAAGCTTTGCCAGAATTGCTTCGACATTAGCCACGACGTCAGTTAACTTTTCAAAGGTTGTGACTTCAATGTCAATGACCCATCGCAGAATCTCTGTTCTAAAATTTTCTTTATAGATTTGAATAGATTCCCCGTAGCTTTGCGGATGCCGACACTTTTCACGGAGATTACTCCACCTTCTTATGTAGTCCATAGCAGACTCATTATCTTTTTGTTTGGTTATTTGTAATTCGGCCTCAGTAACTTCTTCTTCGGCCATCTCCATGCTCATTGTTTGTTCTGTCCTCGGTCTGTCTATTGTAACCAGACTTGTTGGACTTTGATGTAAGGTAGTTGGTTGCATATGCAACTCCATTGACGCCATTGTCGGAGACGCTTCGATCGCCTCATGACATGCTCAGGGGACTGGATGTTGGAGTAGCTGAGGGGGAATGCCCCCTGTATATTCAGGCGTTAGTCGGAGCATGGCTGGCCATGTTGGGGCTTTAGGTGAGCTAGCATCAGCTTGTACAGCTTCAAGTAGATGTCTTGCCGATCGAGACATGTATGGACTCACATTCATTTCATTTAGCTGCCTTTGCAGCATTTCAATCTCTTGATGTTTCTGGTACAGTAACGCCATTAAGGCGGGGTCTTGCCAGGAGGGGCCAAGAGTGCTACTGCCTTCTGCCTGCGGTTTGTATGAGATGAATGGCATCCTGCCATCATTGTCGACTGCAGGTAGCTCCTTCAAGATGAACTGCTTGTATTTTATGCCTCCGGATGTAAGAGGAATGTGGTGTTGAACCCCCTTATCAGTTGACGGGCGTTGTTTTGACATTCTGTCGGACCAAGTAGATGAGTGGGAGCGGAAGCTCCAGCCTGAGTTATTCTTTTCAGCATAAAGTAGATTTCTTCATGCTCCTCCTCAGTAGTTTGCGTCCCGCCAAACGAGACTGATAATGTGTTGCAGGAGAATGCCATATGTCTCCCTTCAACTTTTGCATTCTTCTTTTTCTTCCCCTTTATGGTTGGCATCTTCCTTCCCCTTTATGGTTGGCATCTTCCCCCACAGCGGGTTGCTCGGTGCATTCAGCATCTTTGCCTTTTCTTCAGTTCTTTTTGTTGGCCAGTGGAACTCATTGCATTTTTGAGGGGCATGCTTCTTGAGCTGCATAGGCTGGCCATTGGGCTGCTTATGCTTTTCTAGCCCGTTTATAATGGTCTGTAGCCGTTCCACGGCTGGGTTGGTTTCTTCATGCATCTACACTGGGGTTTGTTTCTTTTTATTGTTAGTCATCCTTTTGAAAGCTTCCAGAGGGGCTGTTTGATGGCAGATAGGAGCTGTAGGGGTTGGAGTGGGCCGGGCCATGGCTCCACGAACTTGGACCTCCGAAGCCGGGTGAAATACTGGTCTTGTTTTCTTTATTGTTGGCATTGTTCGCCAATTTCCTTATTTTTCTTCAAGCATAGGGACACAATCTCCATCAGTGCGATGGTTGTAAGCCTCCGGCAATCCTTCGGGCAAATGTTGATATATGGATATCATGTTGATTGATGCCCGTAGATTGGGCATTTCATGAGGCGTGGAGGGTCGACTTTGTGCTCCCCAATTTGTAATTCCGCTCTTTTAATTAGGCCATGGATAATGTCCTTGAATATTTGACAGTCCTCAATAGGATGTCCAAGGATTTGTACGGCAGAAGCAAGGGTTATCTCTTCTGATGTCGTCAGGCCTCTTCGGCTTCGGAAGAGTAATCTTGTTATATTTGACAGCCTATTCGAACAATGCTCGAGTCCTGTCCCTGGGGAAGGCATCGAGCTTCTTTTCTTTGTTCTGTTAGGGATGCCTTTCTCGACATTCAGCAGGTTCATTGGGGGGGAATTATGCACCCACTTGTGCCTTTTCGCCCTAAGGCTAATAGCATGGACCGCTTTAGCATCGGCCGGCTTATTAACCTACCTGGTTTGATGACTTGAGTTGGTAGGAAGTGAGGGGTATCTCTCAAAGAAATCTTCCACTTCCGCGGCAATATCCATGAATCTGTCAAAAGACTGAATTTCTATTCCAATTATCTTTTCTAAGATCTCTTTCTTCAGATTTTGTTTGCACATCTGTATTGCATCTTCTGGATGTGGAGGATGCCGACATCTCATGCTGAGATCCCTCCATCTCTTGATATATTCTATAGCGGGCTCATCGTCTTTTTGTTTGGTTGCCAATAGTTCAGCCACAGTTACCTCTGCCTCGGCCACGTGAAATCTCTCATTAAATTTATGCTGCATATCTGGCCAGTCTTTAATAGATCCGGCCGGTAGGGTAGAATACCATTCAAAGGCGGGTCCTGTGAGAGAAGACCCAAAGAACTTCAATAGATACGACTCGTCAGCCGCCAAGTCACCCATGGCTGTTATATAGTGTGCAATATGTTCTTTCGGGGAGCCCTGCCCGTTGAATTTGTCAAATTTTGGGAGTTTGTTAATGCCGGGTGGCAATCTTTTGGCAGCATAATAGGCTGGATATGGCACTTTATATACGTCAAAGGGAGCGTAATCATTACCACTCCTCTTTGCCAGCCTTGCTTTGATCAATTGCTCCACCATCAGCTCGCTCACCATAACTGGCCCTGCTAGTTGAGGGCAGAGGTGTGCGGGCTGCATCAATTGTGTGGCTGGAGCCGCAACATGAGATGGCAAAGGCTCTGACAGTGAAGCCCGTTGCTGCATTTGAAGAGGCGTTGGCTGTGTTGGCTGAAGCCACTAGGAATAATGCCGGGGAGTAGCCCAGTTCTGATCAGCAGTTTGTAAAACGGCTAGTGAAGGAGCACCCGTGGGGTTGGAACATTCCCATGATGGCTCGGCTCGTGCCCCCGGTTGCTCAGGTGCCATAGCATGCTCATTCTTTTCATTTAATTGTTTCTTCAACAGTTCTACCTCCTGCTAGCACTTTTGCAACATCATCAGGACGACGGGGTCCATAGTTGCTTCATTGCTAGTGCCTTCGAGGGTGCTACTGGAGGCACATTTAAATGGAGGAGATGAGAATGCTCCTTCTTGTCCAGACGCCACTGTCCTGGCAATGACGGTTGTAAAGTCTTCATCAGCAATCTTCTTGCTCTTGGCGGCTTGCAGTAGCTCGGTGGCGACTTTGCCCTGTCTTATCATTGGGTCTTTCCTTCCAGCGATCTCAACCGGCTCCTCTTGTTCATTCAGCATGGCACCATGTCCGCTCATTACCCCTGTCATATTACAGGTGAGGATCTGCATTCTTCTATTTTACTTTCTGTCTCCCCTTCGGGCCTGACAGGAGAAAGCCGGCTCTTTATACATGGACATTCCTTTCATCGTTTCATTTTGTGGAGGCCTTTCAAGGCTTCTAGCTTCGGCTCGCCTCCCCTCTTCATTCACCTCCACTGATGACATCTTGCTTTCTTCTTCTTCTTCGACTTTGACAGCATGAAGCGACCTCTGTCGGCCCACAACGGGACTTCCAAAGCTATGGAAATATTCCCGGACCATCCTTATTGTGTCTTCTTGGCTGCACTTTGTAGAGGTGGCAGAAGGTAGCGTTTGGATTCGGGCCAATGGCATGCATGAAAGCCGTGCTAGTTTGGCCACTTGATTGAGACTCCTTGGATATTTAGGAATATCGGCCTGCCTTGCACAAGCCCTGACAGTGTATGGAGGAGTTGTAGCTATGGCCTCCTCCGCAGGCATCACTTTGTTGCCCCCTCTCCTAGGGACATCAGTAGAATTGTTGAAGTTCTGAAGGGCTACTGCAGCATCTCGGGTCCTCTTGGGAACCCACATTTGCCTAATTTTCATTAATTTTGGAAGAAGCCTCACTTACTTGTTCTCATCAAAATTCACCTTCTGGCTTGCTAGCACTTGGAAGGTGTTATGGGTGGAAACGGTTGAGATGACCCGGTCTGACAGAACTTCAGCAATTCGGCCATTGAAATAGACCGAACGCCCCCGATCAACATAGATTTCCCGGATGACGAGAATCGACTCCGGGGAGCAGTAACAATTTTTGCTCTAGAGCTCTTCTTGTTGCCCCCAAAGGGCTTCTTCTTGTGTACTCCAGTTGGGTGAGTAGTATGGTGAACATGGCAGCTCACAATTACTGGACTCTTCAGCAGAGTTTTGTTAAGTTGGCCCTCACTTTGGCGGGCCGTAGCTTCATCATTCTTCAGCCTCGCGGGTTCCGAGCCCTCCACATGCAGAAGGTTCACGAATGCAACTCCCAGAAGGTTGGGGAAGCCAACAACCGGGGGAAAGCTGCCGAAGGTAGTTGGTACGGCAAGGTAGCCGTACGCAACATGGTCAGCCACGATCTGGGGGCCGAAGACCAGTCCAAACAATCCGCTTGTCATCGCTCCAACCTACAAATGGGAGAAACAAGACGAACGAATGATTGATATATATATAATATTTGAGTGGGGCCCCATGGTCCCTCTATTTCGGTGAAAAGATGAAGGGAGGATGAGTCCCACCGGGCGTGCCACTTTGGTGGAACGATTTTATTTAAAATTCATTAGGGCGTGCCAGTCACATAGGTGTTAAATTTATTGGGCGCTCGATCTGACTTGGTCAGTCGATTGTGAGGCTCGTGTCGGGACTCATAACCCGCAGTACCGTAAAGGCTACGACGTTAATTATGTCCCTCTGAAAGAGGGACAACCCTTGATTAGTCGTCAAAATAGAAGGACCATGGGGCCCATAAAATATATGAAAGATGTTATTACATGCAAGCACACCATATGATAGTATTTATTTATTAAGTCAGCTCTGGTTCGAGGCGGAGGGCTTAGGTCCGAAGACCATCACGCGTGGTGAAGGCTTCCAGTCAGGCGCCATTTTATATACCAAAGTTTGATCAAACACACAAGCGGACATTGTGATCCTAACATGGGTGATTATAAAGAGTTATTTACCAGGAGCATGGAAAACACATGATATCAGCATGCTCATATGGACATATATATATATATATACACACACACACATATATACATATATACATATGTATGTATACATATAATGCATCCGGCTATTTATCTAGGAGTATTTAGCAAGAAAAGCACGTAGACGGGCCGAGTCGGCAGCAGGCACTGCAAGGGTCGGCGCAATGGCAACATAGGTCAGTGCAGGGTGGCTGGGGTCAAGGGTGGGTCGATGCAAACAAAAAGGAAGGTCGGTGCAATGGTGGCGTCGAGGCAATGGTGGAAAGGGGAGATGATGCATCGACGCAATGGCAAGGGGGAATGAGGGTGCATCAGTGCAAATGAAAGTGATGGTCGGTGCATACTGGAGGGAGGTCGGTGCAGGGTAGGGATGAGGTCGATGCTAATAAAAAAAGAGGGTGATGGCCAAGTCGGTGCTAGTGAAGAGGAAGCGGTGTGGGTCGATGCTAGTGGCGGAGAGGGACACTGGCCAGGTCGGTGCTAGTGAAGAGGAGGTGCGGTGTGGGTCGACGCTAGTGGCGGAGAGGGGTGATGGCAGGGTCGGTGCTAGTGAAGAAGAGGCGGTGTAGGTCGATGCTAGTGGCAGAGAGGGGTGATGGTAGGGTCGGTGCTAATGAAGGGGAATGTGATATGCGGAGTCGGTGCTAGTGGCGGAGAGGGGTGATGGGTGGAGTCGGTGACGGGCGAAGAGGAAGGTGATATGTGGAGTCGGTGCTAGTGGCGGAGAGGGGTGGTGGCTGGAGTCGGTGACGAGCGAAGAGGAAGGTGATTTGGTGGCGTCACCACCGAATCGAAGTTCGTGGGGGTTAATTCGGTGATGACGCCATCGAGTCACAAGGATCTGCCGTCTGAGCCTTGCTTATGGTTTCGCACCAAATAGGGCATTTGAATGAGAATCCGTGAAGATTTAAGAACCCAAAGGCATGACTACCCAGGTGTTAGGAGAAGTTCTGATGTTATCATCTTATATATAGATGTGTTCTTCTCTTATCCACTTGTCTGCTCTCCCTTTTTGTTCGTATGTGCGAGGTTCATACTCCAGCACTAGACAGCCGTTGATGTATAGGCCCTTCTGAGTACCATACATGGTCATATAAGCTAGCCCCACGATCTGTCAGAGATTTAAATAAAATCATCATGAAAACACAATCTGGTCTGAGGAAATTTGGGCAGCGTCTCCCCAGCATAGGGAGATGTTCGATTAGACAAGTGGCATGGCACAAGGTAGACGGTGCCAAACCATGAACACTGAGGAGCCCAGGTGGACTACCTTAGTTCCTGGGGTCATCAAGAACATAGTCTAGAGGGCCAGCCTACTAGAGACTCGTGATGATCCAGGGGTGCAAAGGGCCTCTGATTGTAGCCATACAGATGGCGATTTCATTTGCTCACTCGGTGCACAGGGCTTCCAGGGGAACATGTGTAATTCCCTGGATTCTTATCGGATTCTTATTAGGTCTTTCGGATCCTTATTGGAGGGTTTCATATCACTTTTGTGGGTCCTGAGTTGAGTTTTACGATCCGTGTGGGTTTTTCTCTCGTACAAGTTACGGAACCCTGCGGTGAGTTTATTTCTTAGTTCATCGACTCGAGGACATTACATCAGCGATGTACTCTTTGAGAGGATCATTTCGACTATTTTTGCGTATTTTTTGAATTAGTGGATTTTTGGCACAAAAATCAGAATTTTCAGTCAGAGGGCCAGACCAGAGACGCACGGTCTGTGTGTGCACACGTGGTTGGGGGCGGTTGGACCCGTGCTGACGAGCGTGACCCCAGCTAGTCACTTGTTCTGTGGTTACTTGTGCGGTGTCTCAGTTCCCGCTGGGCCGGAGGGAGACACCTGAGGTGCGGTCTAAGCCGTCAGTGGATGCATCCTGCCTTGCTTCTGGTGGGCAGGTACTCCTGTCACGTGAGACGTGACTCTCCTATTTCCGGGTTCCATTTCTCATCTGCGAGACGTGATTTTCTGGACCGTCCGATGTTTCTGAGGTAGTGGCCAGGGTGCTAGTAGCTTCACCGAGGTTGCGTCTTGTTAGTGTTGTGTTCGCGACGAGGTGGTCGCGGCTCGACCTTGGACAGCGTGTCCAGGTTGGCCTTATCCTGGGAGACAGGCCTCTACGGCAGGGTTGCCGTGGGTTTTACCTCGGTGAGTGGTGTTAGTGTGGTCCGATTCTCGATTGTGAGATCGAGATTTCTCTTTCTGCTTGACCGGTACAGTAGGAGTAGTTGTAGTGTCGAGTTTTGACCGGCCACCGGGTTACTGTTCATGCTGCTACTATTGTTCTTGTAGTTACTACTTTTCGTGCCGCCGTTGTTCTCAGTTGGGATTCCGCGTGACCCCTACTGAGCCAGTGACACGATGCTCACCCCTACTTTTCAGGTGGGTGGCGTCGTTCTGCTTCCTCGATTCCTGGTGTGGCGTGTCCGTAGCTGCCAGCGTACCTGCGTCGGGCTTCCCCCGACCTTAGTGTACGTCCTTCTTTTCTGTTGACTGTACTGCTTGTCTTTCCTTTAGACTGGACTCTGGTATAATTGTAAATTGAAATTGTTAATTAAAAAGTAATTTTATTTCTGCTACTTTAGCAAACCGATCTAATGAAATTTAATTGCTTACTGTTATATCTCTGCGGCTTCAATGTACTACACGACAATCCTTTTATCCCTTCAGAGCTTTACAGCTCTTGGGAGGCTTCACAGGTTCCAAGCGGTATCGGGTTTACTCGGTAGTCCTATCGGGTATATCCGGTATCCGGGATCCGGGTCGTCACAGTTGGTATCAGAGCATTGTTGTGTGAAGTACATGGGAATCCGAGATATACAGTTTCCAGAGTCCCCAAAGTCCAGTACAGTCTTCAGCTGGCTTAGGTTTCGCGCTTCTTGTCGCTTTGTTTTCCGTGTGTTATCTTGTGCGTGCTATATTAGCACTGTACGAGATAGTCCTGCTCTCGTCAGATGTGACGAGATGCTTCTTTTTCGTCATGGTGTTTGTCTCGATCATGTTGTGCTTGGCAGAGTTCACCGAAGGCTTAAATCTGTAATACATTGTTCGAGATTTTTCCGTGGCATGTTCAGGTGGCTGATAACTTTAACGTTGGTGTGATGACCATGCACGTTCTTACGTTGTTTTGGACGTCCTAGCTTAAGTCTGTTCAGCTCCTGATGCATTTCACTTCTATCGAAGGGGTCGATTAGATTCCTTGATTGAGAAGATGCTTGAGTGAACCAAGGATTTTCCTTCCTTGTGAGCTTCTGTTAGTCCAGCTTAATGCTTCTCATCCCGTCTAGTGGAGTCTTTTCAAGATAAGCCTTGGAATTGCTATCTTAGTAGCATCATTGTCCTGCATCTACTTAAGTGTGGACTTTGTTTATTCTGAGCCTGTTCTTCTCCTTGGTTTACGGTTGCTTGACTTTGGACCTAATCCTTGTGTTAAGAGCCGTTGTGCACCGTGTTTGTCGTGCCGTTTCTGACGGCTGATGCGTTGTGAAGACTAATTTATTCTTTCAGGACGTAATGGTAAGCTGAGATTAGCATTTTTCTTTGTGCTTTGTGTTGAAGCTGGTGCTCTTCTTGGTTTGCACGTAGGTGGATCGTGATCGGTTATTAGTAGGATCAGTACACATGGCGTGATATATTGTGATTTTCATGAATTGCGATTGCGCCGAATGTGTGCTGAGATGAGGATACCGTGGTATTTTCTGACGCCTATGTACGTTGCATGAGTGCGCAGCAGAAACGTGTGGGTTGATACCCACAGGTCGAGGATCGTTGGTTGTAAGATTCTAGCCATTCGAGAGAATTATCCTTCTTGATGTGACTTCGTCTTGACTTCCTGTGCCTTGATGTGGTCTCTGCTCCTCGGTATTTCTTTTCTTGGGTGTTGTGTTCTCAGGGCATGATCGTGGTCCTTGAGATGCGTTCCCCGAGATTGTCATTTTCGTTGTCGTGGGTCTGCTCTTGGTGAGATGCTCGATGCATGACTAGTCCCTGGTGGTCATGTGTTCAACTGTTGTTATGCCTTCATGTGACCCAACTTGCAGTGGTGTTCTGTGGTTCTGTGTTCCGTACGGAGCCGGAATCCTGCAAGTGCTGTTGTTGTCGTTTTATCGCTATTTTTCTATGATTTTGAGTATGTGTCTTGGCACTGTGTAGACCAGGTCTTGTCGGTTAGCTTTGCTGTACTCTTCTCTCCTAATAGAGTTAGCATGCGACTCGATCAGATGTAATATCTGAGTGAGGACTGACTTGATTGTGTTTGTGGTTCGGTGCTGTCGTTGGCATCCTGTGTGCCAGGTTTCGTGGTTGCCTTTGGCACTGGAGCCGATGTGTCGAGCTGTCAGCTGAGAGGACTATGCTTCCTTGTTTAAGCTGATGCTTTTCGTGTCTGTCATTTTGTTTTATCGATAGCTGTCGTCGTGGCATGTGTCGTGTCTCCTTCCCTGCGAGACGTAAGCGACGTTGCCCTGTTTCGGAGGTGACAGACTTGTGTTCACTTGTGTCGTGCTCGATCCAGAGCGTGTACTTGTGATTATGGTCTGACTATGTCCCTCTGAATTGTGTTTCTCAAGATTCGTGTTGTTTCAAGTTGTGTCTTGGGGTTGTTCTTCCTGCTTCTCCTTTGCTAGTCCTTAAATTTCGAGGATGAAATTTCTTAAAGGAGGGGAGGATGTAATACCCTGGATTCTTATCGGATTCTTATTTGGTCTTTCAGATCCTTATTGGAGGGTTTCAGATCACTTTTGTGGGTCCTGAGTTGAGTTTTACGATCTGTGTATATTTTTCTCTCGTACAAGTTACAGAACCGTGCGATGAGTTTATTTCTCAGTTCATCGACTCGAGGACGTTACAGCAGCGATGTACTCTTTGAGAGGATCGTTTCAGCTATTTTTGCGTATTTTTCTGAATTAGTGAAATTTCGGCACAAAAATCAGAATTTTCAGAAATTAGGAAAATTTCCTAATTTCTTCTATTTAACCCTCAACCCCCTCTCTCCTCCCTCATTTCTCTCATCTCTTTCTCTCTCTCGTTCTCTCTCGTCTCTGGGCCGTTCGACGCGGGGCGCGCGACCGTGGAGACCTGGCCGAGGCAGGGACGCAATGGAGTGATCGGGACGCAGAATGGGGCGACAGTTTGAGCGTGGCGAGGCGCGATCCCTCGGTGGATTTCAAGACGGCACAATTTGTTGATTTGGCATTTTCAGCTCGGTTTAGTCACTACGGTGCACGGAATCGTCGGTGGAGGTAGGGAGACGGAAGCTCTACTTCTCCTCTACGTCCCCTCGAAGTTTCATGTCGAACGGTGAGCATACGAGTGAGTTTTGTCTTGTTGGGGTAAAATCATGCTTTTGGGGTGTTCGCAGGCTTTGCCAGAAAACGGTGACGATTTTTAGATCAGTTGGTGTCAATCGAACCCCTAGAATGCCAACGTTCCAGATCCGTTATTTTCATGTCGATTGGTTGTCATTTGGGGCCGGTACGAGCCTGGGAACCCCGGTGACTCATTTAGGGTCAATTCGGTGGAATTGCCCGTTTCAAGCCGTTTGTGCGTTGTTTTGATCCCTTCCGGAGTGTGGAAGGTCGGTATTCTCATTATGGATGTTTCCCCCTTCGATCGGAATCGAACAGGGCGTGGAATCGGGCCTGGAGATTAGGGTTTGGCCGATTTTTCGCCGTGACCGGTCGACCGGACCGGATGGGCCGGTCGACCGGCGGTTGCCCGCGGACCGTGTTGGGTCCGACTGTTGGTCCGATCGACTGACCCCATAGGTCCGGTCGACCGACCCAATCAGGTCGACCGACCCAAGGGGTCAGGTAGACCGGAATTCTCTATTTTTGTTCGTTTTGAGTCCTGGTCGGTCCGGTTGAGGCCCAATGACCGACCTATGGCCTCACGAGTGTTCCGGACACCCTGTGGGTTCCGTGTCCGTATTTTTGGGGTGTCGGGAAGTGCCGTGTTACTTCAATTAGCGTGCCCGTGGGATGTGTGTCCGGGCTTTGTGTTACGTTCGATCGAGTCACCGTGTATCGGTGTGAGTGCGATGGGGTTCCCCCGCATGTGTGTGGCCTCCCTTGAGTTCCCGTCTTGAGGGGATGGTCTCGGCGGCTTGTGGTCTACCTCGGTGTTCGTGTTACCGTGGTTTTAGACCTAGTCAAGAATTTAAGTCGGTTGGCCTTGGCGGCCCAACCTTCATGCGTTTCTTCACTATAGCGTGCCTTTCTTAGGCCGCTACATGTCGTTTGACTTAGGTCTTTGTCTTAGGGCGGTTAGTGTGGCGGTTGTCTCTTGGACCGCCTAGTCCATGTGGCGGGTCTATATTAGACCACTTTGGTGATTTGTCCGAATAGATCGGTTCAGGGTTGACTGGGTTTAGCGGCTTAATCCTTGACCGTTATAGTCCCCTAGCGGCTCATTCTATGATCGCCAGATTATGTTCCTCCGCTAAATTCCTGCGTGTCGTTTCCCGATGTGTTGGTTTACAAGTGCCTCGGCTTGACCTTGTGGTTTGCCATTCCCGTGGATATCTATTGATGTCCTATGAGGGCTATGGCCACGTTATGAGATAGCCAGAAGTTTTCTTGCTTGAAGTAGGATTCTCTTTCCTACTGTAGAATCGTCATTGTCTGGTTCCGATCAACCTGGGGTGACCCAGTGGTTGACAGGTAACCTTGTGTGTGTCTCGGCGATTTCATCCAGTCCGAGACATGGTTATGGATGCCTCGAGATATCATCTTACCTCAGTTTGCGTGTCTAAGTGTGTTGAGGGTTTTGTTGATCCCTCAGGTCTCCATGTGTTGTTTTACGCGGTCATGTCGTTTCCTCTGGCTTAGGATTAGACCGATTGGTGGCTTGTTCCGCTTTGCGCAATGATCTTGACTCTGAGTCGTGAGACTCAAGGATCGTTGTAGTAGTAGGTCTAGTTGCCTTGTCCTGAGTCTGTCGGCAGTTGTCTTATTGCCTCGATACTTCGTAGTACGTGCGACAATGCTTCTTTGCATGTCTGTCCTCCAACACTCATGTTTTGGAGTCTGTGTCTAGTGAGCCTCCACTAGTCGTAGCCTTACGACGCATTACGGCGTGTTGGCCCATGTGGCGGGGCAGTTCCCGAGATACGGTTTTTAAGCTAGTTCTGTGGGCCCCTGTTTAACGGTAGCGTCCTGCTGGGGGGGAAAACTAGCTAGAGGCCTGGCTCTAGGCACGAACCTGTGTGTGCACACGTGGTTAGGGGCTTTGGAGTTACGCCGACAGGCGTGACCCTGACTAGTCACTCGCAACTGTAGTTCCTGGTTTTGGTTCTGACAGTGTCTTAGTCTCTGTCGTCTTGTAGGCATCGTAGACAGACACTTGTAGGCGCAGCATAAGACGTCAGTGGATGCAACTGGCTGTTCTTCTAGTGAGGAGGTGATTCCATCATGTGACACGTGACTCTCGCGTTTCTCGTGCATCGTGACCTTTCCGAGTTAGCCCTCTCGTGGTCTTGACCGAGGTCAGTGTTGTGTCGTGTGCACGATGTTCTAGTCGTGTGTGTGTAGTCGTGTCTAGAAGAGCGTGCACGGCAATCGAGTCGTGTATGCTTTAGGGCGTCTGTGTCTGTCTAGGTCTTTTCTAGGCTTTTTGCCTGTCTTTGTGGGCCCGACAGATCGACAACTCCTGACTTTGTTAGATCAGGGTTCGCCTTCCTGTTGCTACCCGGAGTAGTTGAGGGAGCCGATGCTAGTTCGGCAACTGCGCTTGTTCGGTACGGCTTTTCCCTTTTCTTTTAGCTGCTCCTACTCCTTCCGTTCCGGTTTTCTTTTACAGCTTTTTAGTTTAGTTCTCCTGCTATTTACCTGCTACTTTAGCGTGTTACTGCATTATTTTTCAGTGGGGATCCGCGTGACCCCTACTGAGCCAGTGACACGAGACTCACCCCTGTTTTTCAGGTGGGTGACGTCGTTCTACTTCCGCGGTTCCTGGTGTGGCGTGTCCGTAGCTGCCAATGGTACCTGCGTCGAGCTACCCCCGACCTCAGTGTATGTCCTTCTTTTCTGTTGACTGTACTGATTGTCTTTCCTTTGGACTGGACTCTAGTATAATTGTAAATTAAAATTGTTATTTAAAAAGTAATTTTATTTCTGTTACTTTAGCAAACCGATCTAATGAAATTTAATTACTTACTGTTATATCTCTGTGTCTTCAATGTACTACACGACAATCCTTTTATCCCTTCGGAGCTTTACAGCTCTTGGGAGGCTTCACGGGTTCCAAGCGGTATCGGGTTTACTCGGTAGTCCTATCGGGTATATCCGGTATCCGGGATCCAGGTCGTCACAACATGTGACAAGACGACAGACCCCTGGAACCTGGAGTGGCATTGGTTCATGGAAATTAAGCAAACGAGGAAAAGGGCTATCCCCCTCCCCAGTCAGGGACGATTAGAAACAATCGGAGAAAACCGCTCATCGATTAGCAACAAATTCAGGGACACGGCATACCACTCTGCTTCGCCATGAGACAAGCCCCGTTCTGCGAGCGGTCATGATTGCCATAGGCAACTCGTGCTCACTACCACCAGAGATAAGACGAATAGGGGTCGAGACCCTCAGAAATAAATCATCAAAAACTGAGAAGGGGCATATAGTAGTTCCAGAAGAAAGTAATAGACGACTATCATATTGACTATCAGAGTGCACTGGTTCCCTTACAACTGACAGAATCGAGTGAAAGGGCACTCAGTAGTCTCTCGTTCATCGTTCACTCAAACGAAACCCGTGATCGTAGAAGAAACTCCGCTATCGGTGAAAGAACAGCCCCTGGGGAGGGGTAATTTATTGTCGCCCACAAAGGGCGTGGCTGCAAGCCATTATCCCACAGAAAGACAGTTACAGATCCCCAAAGTGAGCGGTCACAGGATTTGAAGTTGATTTAGCCCAGAGGGCCTCCTCACGCTCGAGGGAAGATTGAGAATGTCGAAGCGAAATCGGTAGAAACAACTACAGTTAGCAACAAAATAAATTACGACGAAAGGAGATATACTCGAGCTACTGTAAAGAACTGGAGCTTTATTCTATTCAACTTCTTTGTTGGCTACAACAGATCAAGAGGAGGGATTACAGCGCTCGAAGGAATTCCAAAGAGGAAAAGAAAAAGAACTGCTTAAAAGAAAAGGGAAGAGCTAAGAAAAGAATAACACAGAGCCGAAGGAAAACGTAGAGCCCCTTCTGAGACCCACCTTCTTCTTGCTCTCTCTGATTCTCTTCCCTGACTTCTTCTTCTTGCTTCTTTCGATTGCTCACGCTCTCTTCTATCCGGCCTTTCTTTTCTCCTCCGTTCTCTGTCCTCTCTCCTTCTGAGTCTATCTTCTCCCTCCTTTTTCCAGCGGCGCTCTCTTTCTCTTTTTGTTTCTACTGGCCTCTCTCCTTCTGAATCTATATTCTCCTCCCTTTTCCAGCGGCACTCGAAGTGACTACTTATAGGCGAAATAAAGTGCCGGAGGGCGGACGGGACCCCAGGGCAGTGGCGTCGACTCACCTGCCCGCCTTTTCCATGGGCATCACCGACTCAGCCGTGAAGGGGGCGCTGCCAATTCATTCAAAACAAATGCCAATTCAAGAAAAGGTGCCACTGAATTACTTTGCAAGAAATGTGCCACCAATTCACTTTGAAGAAAAAGCTTCACTTTAAAAGTGCTCCACTGATTCATTTTGCCAAAGTGTGCCACCGAATCAACACTTTTGCCAATTCACTTTTCATCATTTTTTATTCAAATAAAGTATCCAACCGGCTTATCCCCATGGCATTTTCGTAGTTTTTATCATTTCACTCCGGAACTGGCCCCGTCGGAAGCCTGACGTCCGGTGCAACCTTGGATTTGATGCAGTAGGCTCGGAGTGTAGATTTCATCATTTTTGGGCCCCAATTTGCAGTTTCCGATGATTACGGCATATGCCGAACCCGTGCCGATTCTCTCGGGTTTTGTCCTGATTCGGCCATCGGCACAATGGTTTGCGTGACCAACTCAACTTCACAGATGTGAGGGATATCCTCATTGAGTGGACTACCCCTGGAAGTATTTTCGTCCTGACCGGGGGTCCTTTCGGCCACTTACGGACCTTTTCCGGTGCCATGTGTACTTGAATCGGGTCACCCGGGTTTTCTCCTGATTTGGTGTTCGGCACATTGATTCGTGCCGCCAACTCCACGCTGTGGACGCGCGGGTGTCTTCATTAGGAGGGCCATCCCTCGAAGCATTTCTGCCCTGATCGGATGACTTTTTGGCCATTTACGGACCGTTCCGGCATTCCGCATGTGTTGAGCAGATTTCCTGGGTTTTCTTCTGATTTAGCCTTCGGCTTAGCAATCTGTGCCGCCAACTCAACTCTGTGGGCACGTGGAGCATCTTCGTTAGGAGGGCCATCCCTCGAAGCATTTCTGCTCTGATCGGATGACTTTCTGGCCACTTACGGACTGTTTTGGCATTCCACATGTCTTGATCGGATCACTCGGGTTTTCCGCTGATTGAGCCTTCGGCTTCCCATTTTGGGGGTGTAGGGGCACTCGGCTAGCGTCTATGACATGCCAAAACAAAGGTCAAGAAAAATTAGAAATATTTTCAGTGTCAACATTGTGTTACTCATATGATGACTAAATCAAGGTCCGCGGGATGTCCTAAATTAGGCGTCTACACTATCCTTACGGATTATTTCTTCATGTCACCCCTGATTATTGTCCTATGGTTTGACTTTATGTATTCACATCGTTTCATCATTTAGTACATATTACATGGCCAACAAGCTAATCGCTTAAATATACCAGGTAAAGAGATGTAATTCTTACTGAGCTTTTGCTCATCTAGTGTTTATTTATTATTTTTCAAGTAGTTCTGACGAGGAAATCCACTGAGATGGAGAGGACCAAGAGTGATCGAGTGCTCCAAGAGTCATTATAAGACCTTTATTTTCTATTTTATTAGTCTAGTCTAGAAAGTATGCGAGTCATATAATTGTTTTAATTTTTAAATAGTTGAGATAATAGTTGAGTCATTGAGGTGTCATTGTAAACTTAGTTGAAATTTGATTATCAATAAAATTATGACTTTGTCGATTTTACAAATTGGAGTTGTCTATTTGAATTTGTGGATGTCATTTTGTTCTTGTTCTGATTGATTAGATATAACTGTCGCGCTCCGATATTTTACTCGGGACATGACACGTACGAGAGTTGCCGTGGGAAAGGGGTGGTAGAGCCCCAGTGAAGGTGGTGGCGGCTCCTCCGATGTAGAGAGGCGGGCAAGGTGGAGGGGGATCATGGGGGGAGGGGGCTTGTTGAGTAAGGACGAGGTGGAGAGTGGGGTGAGGGTTTTGATGGGGAGGGGGGGAGGGTAGGGGAGCGAGGTAGAGGGTGGAGGAGATGAAGGCAGTGAGCAAGAGGATGCTACAGACCAGGGTCTCCTTCTTTGCGTCTCTAGTTCGTGGAGTTGACGACGATGGCTGTAACTTATTGTTGGCCTCGTCGGATGCTGTGCTGCCCATGCCCCAACACTACGCTTGTGACACCCCCCCACTCCCCACCCAACCATAGAGGCTAGAGATAATGCCGCCACCTCAGCTTGACAGCGAGAGGATTGGATAAACCACGGTAAGGAGGTGGGCTTACGGGGGGAAGCTCCCCATCTGCCAGCAGTCAGTCGTCGGCCAAGCTATCATGGGTCGAACTGGCGAGGGCGAGGTGGGCGGAGTTGATGGCAATAGTGTCGACATAGCTGGCAAGGGAGGAGTAGTAGAGGGAGGGGTAAAAATGGTCATTTCTTATGGTCACGTTTGGTTCGAGAATAAATTCGGAGGAGAATAGGCGTAAGTCAGTATGGGTTAATTTATTCTTATCCCTATTCTCGTGGTCGTTTGGTTCGTGAGAAATAAGTACGGTGATATCCCTATTACTCGTTTGGTAAAAAAGAAGGATACGAATGAGAATACGTGTTGAAAAAGGACTAACTTACCCTTCTTATAGATTGTGATTAGTGCTAATATTTCTCCTAAATGATCATAAGAAACACTAATATTGTTAATTCTATTTAGTATATTTATTCTTAATGATCATGATTATAACTAATATTGTTAATTATAACATGACTAATTCTTCGTTAGTAATACCGAGATAGTTATAATTAATTATGTTCCGATAATTATATAATATACTTAATAATTAGCATAAATAAGATTAATTTGTATGAGTAATTAGCACTAATAACATTAATTAACATAATTGATTAGTATTAATAATATTTAATATCATAATAAGATTAAACAACACTGTAATAATTAATTATTTAATGATAAACATATATTATATTTATTAATTAGTACAGATAAGATTAATTAACATGGTTAGCTAGTACTAATAATATTAATTAGCACTAAAAATATTAATTAATATCATTAATTAGCACTTATACTATTAATTAGTATAATTAATTATTACTAATAATATTAATTAGCATAATAGGATTAAGTAACATTGTAATAATTAACTATTTATTAATATTTAAATAATATATTTTTTCATTAGCACTAATAAGATTAATTAAGATGATTAATTAGTACTAATACAATCAATTACTATAGTTAATTAACATTAATAAGATTAATTAATATTATTATAATTAATTATGTAATAATAATTAAATAATATATTTATTAATTAATACTAATGAACTTAATTAACATGGTCAATTAACACTAATAATATTAATTAATAATAATAGAATTAATTATCACTAATAATTAAGGGAGAAAAACGGGGTAGGTGGAATGACTTATCCTAGTTTTAACCTCGTTTTTGGAGATAATCCCATTCTCCTTAATCCCCTTATTCTCGTCAGTTTTAGTCTTACCAAACGATTAATAAGATTAAGACGAGGATATCTCCCTCTTAACCCCCAACCAAATAGGTCCTAACTCGTAACGTTTGGAGCCCGACAAGTCTAGTCAGTAGATTTGACTGATATTGAGATAAATTTTAAATAAATAAAAGTATAGAAATAATATTTTAAGCGTTAAGGCCGTGTTTGACAATGGGTTGTCCACCGGTGGGCCCCGCCTCCGCTCACCCTCCCCCTCACAGAACATGCTTAACCGGGGTCGGGTACCGTAACCGACCCTTCGGGGTCGATTACGATAGTCCGGTACTCGGTTCTCAAAGCCGCCCTCAGAGTGTACATATAATTCCCCCTTGATATAGTAACGACGCCCACTTGTCAAAATCCATTGAACGACTGAACGCCACGTCAAAAATAGTGTTTCTCTGTCACGCTGACACGCTCCCACTTTAGACCCTGGCAGGGATAGTAGGCAGAAAGTTGGGCACTTTCGTGATTAAACAGCGGGTGAAGGTCAATCAAATCAATCTCCCGCGGGCAGCGAAGAAGTGGAGCTCGTTTATTTATTATTATTATTATTTTTTATTTCATCAGTTTGTTGTTTTGCCATCTTCGTCATCCTGTCGTAGGTGTTGGAAGGCTGAAAGCGGCGACGAGAAGCCTTCCATCTCTCCTCCTCCTCCTCCTCCTCCACCTCTCTCCTGTTTAGCTGTCTTCCCGACGTGAAGGTGTTCACGGTTGCCATCAGTGGGGGGATCGTGATCCCGGCACCAACCCGCTTGGATTCGCTGCTCTGGCTTGGGTCTTGGAACCTGAAACCAGTGAAGTGACAAGATTATCAGGTACGAATGTTCGGGCTCAAATGATGTGTGTGCGGAAGACATCCTCAGTTGCTCTCTTTTTCATTTTGCTTTACTCCGCCCCCATTCCGCCCCTGTTTTTCTTGATCTGTGGTGAATCCGGAGTAAGAGACTGTAGGAATAATTTCAAATGGAATGCCAGATGTAATGCGATGAAAGCGTAGATTTTATCTGGCGACTCACATGTAATGTGAAGTTTAGCATTCTAAGGTAATTGCTTAACTCTGGTAGCTGGTTTGAGAGAGTAATTTGTGGTTCCAAGTGGAAGTGATGGATAATGATACACGGGTAGAGATATTCTATTAGATTTAAGCACAGAAATCAAAGGGAATCAAACGATCAAGAAAAGTAAACTTAGGTCGAAATGCGTAGTTATTTTTTTTAGAGTTGTTCCGCCCCTACTCTGGTGCAAATAGGTTTCGCGACAAAATTTCTCCTAAGATACGATGACTCAGATCGATGGCGACGCGAAGATACATTCCAACTCGCATTGTTGAGGGTGAACACCACTGTGACTGCAGGCTTTTGCGAGGAAGAAGAAGAAGATGATGATCGAGAGAGAGAGGCGCACAAGAGAGATAGCCGTTGGGTGAGAGAAAATCCAAAGGCGTATCTCTTACACAAAATTTACTCTCTTCATATATTTCCTCGGGAAGCGATCCTTGACGGAGTCGCACTCATCTACCCAAAGAGTGGAATCTGAGGACACACGAAGAGAATCCAAGAGACACTCAGTTAAACGGTCAAAAATAAAAGAAAATAAAAATAAAATAAATGTCGGGAATCACACGCATACACACTACGACCACAGCAAGCCAAAGCAATTCACACGTGCGAGAAAGAGGATAAGGCCCAAAGAGCCCACTAGCTCAAATAGCTCAACTCCATGGTCTCCTTAAAGATGTACACAACTAAAGACAAAAGTCCAAACTAAAAGTAGATGGGAATTTTTTTATTTTTCAATGTGGGACTAATCAACACAAAGAGACTCAAACCTTTTAAAAATTTAAAACATAGATTCCAACATTCGCCCACCAAGAAATTTTTTTAAAAGTTCGAGACATAGATCAACATGAGTCTAAAATGACATGCATAAGTAAAGGTGTCTTCCAACTTGAACCTTCACATAGTGTTATACTTACTCTTCTCCACAGATTTAAGTGAACGATGTCTTGAACTTAGACCCTTGTGTAGAAGGTTTCGTACAACACACATAACATTAGCCAATAGTGGTATTCTCACGGGGTAGCACATTCTGGCCATGTGCTTTGTATCTTGTTTCATGAGTGCTCTAGGGATTACCCCCAAAGATTCCATAGATTACGGTCACACAATCACACTCACGTAAGTGAGTCCTCCAAGGTGCACTGAAACGTATCTACATCTTGTCACGCAAGTCTTTGGACTCATTAAGAGTTATAACTCATCCTTTACTGTTCTAGAATAAACACTTCATCATAGGATGGACATTGAGACACTAGTCTCCAACAAGTACTCTTTAGTATACACTCATTCAACTTGTTTTTCTATTGAACCTGTGTTACGAGATCTCCAAACATCATGTTGGGTTACTATTGATGGTGTTTAACTAATGAGCTTAAGTCCCATCCCCTTTGATGATTGTTCAACCAAATTTCTATTCAATCTCTTGGTTAAAGGATCAACAAGATTTCTTATTGATTTCACATAGTCTAAAGAGACTATTTCTTTATTCATGTACTTTCTCACAAATTTTAATTTTAACTTTATATGAGTACTCAGATTATTATTTACTTTATCACTTTTAGCCTTGGCTATTGCAGCTTGACTATCACAGTGAATAGAGATAGCGGGAATTGACTTACTCAACAAGTGAAGTTCAACCATAAGGTTTTTCAGCCATTCTACTTCTCTACCAGTCACTTCTACTGCTACTAACTTAGTCTCCATGATAAACCGAGCTAAATATAGTTTGTTTGGTGGATTTCCAGACAACTGTCCCACCACCCATCATAAACACAAAGTCAGTGGTATCATTTCCTTGGACTTTTCCAGTCACCCAACTGGCATCACTATATCCTTCCATTATAACAGGATATCCTCTATAATGCAATGCATATAATAAGGTACCTTTTAAATATCTACAGATTCTTTCAAGTACATGTCAATGTATTTTGTTAGGACAATGTGTATATCTACTAAGTCTATTCATAGCAGAAGAGATGTCAGGTCTTCTGCAATTTGACAAATACATTAAACTACCAATTAACTATTAATATCTAAGTTGTTCAACACATTCACCATAATATTTTTTAAGTATGACACTAGGATCAAAAGGAGTACTTACAGGTTTACAGTTATATAGACCAAACATTCTCAATACTTTCTCAACATAATGAGATTGTGATATAAAATAACCCTCAGGTGACTTTAAAAGCCTAAGCCTAAGCCTCAGTATCACCTCTGCCTCTCACAGATCCTTCATGTCAAATTTACCATTAAGAAATTGTTTGGTTTCATTTATCAACATCAAGTCATTGTCTAATATCAAGATATCATGAATATGAAGACATAAAATAATACAAGTATCATCAAACAATTTAATGTACAAGCATTTATCCGATTCACACATAGAAAAACTATTAGAACATATGACTTCATCAAATTTATGATGCCATTGCTGAGGGGCTTGCTTAAGTCTATATAAGGACTTCACCAACTTGCATACTTTATGCTCTTGGCCAGGAACTACAAATCTCTCTGACTGATCCATATAGATCTCTTCATCAAGTTCACCATTCAAAAATGCAGTTTTCACATACATCTGGTGAACTTTTAGATCATAAATGGATGCCAGTACAACAAGCACACAGATTGTAGCCATCTTAACCATAGGATAATAGGTTTCAAAGAAATCTATTCCCTCTTTCTGTCTAAAGTCTTTACCAACCAACCTAGTCTTATATTAGTCAATGGAGCCATATAGTTTCAATTTCTTTTTGAAAATTCATTTACAACCAATGGTCTTGGTACCGAGTGGAAGATCCACTAGTTCCTAAGTGTGGTTGCTTCTAATTGATTCAATTTCTTCGTTAATTGCTTCTTTCCAGAAAGTGGAATCACTAGATGACATGGCATCATTAAAGGTTAAAAGATCGTCCTCTACTATGTATGATATGAAGTCATCTCTGAATGATTTTTCTATTTTAGTTCTTTTACTCTTCCTAGGTTCTATGTCTACATCTAAGTGATCATGCTGAATAGGACTGGAAGTGTTAGATGAAGGAATAAAAGCTATTACTATAGTGTTCTAAGTGTTATAGGGAAAGATATCCTCGTAGAAAATCGATCACCAAATTCACAAATAGTATTAACAGAAAAACTAGATATATCATATTTAATGATGAGAAATCTATAAGCAGAACTATTTTCGGCATAACCAATAAAAACACCATCTATAGTCTTAGAACCATTTTTTCTCTTCTTATTCTCTGGAATTTTTATTTTGGTTAAACAACCCTAAACTCTCAATAATTTATAATTTTTTTTTAAAAAAATCAGATTTCAAAAGGTGATTTGTCTTTTGCGAGGAACACAGTTAAGGACATGACATGCAGAGAGTAAAGCTTCTCCCTACATATTCTCAAGTAATCCTTAGCTACACAATATGGAATTCACCATATCCATCAATGTCCTATTTTTCCTCTCAGCCACTCCATTTGATTCAGGTGAATATGGAGCTGTCAACTCATGGATGATTCTATTTTCAACACAAAAAATATTTATGGCATTAGACACGTATTCACCACCCCTATCAGATCTTAATCTTTTAAGCAATTTTTCAGTTTATTTTTCAGATAGGGACTTAAAAGTCATAAAATTTTCCAGAGCCTCGTCCTTAGTTCTAAGTAAATACTAAATGCAAGATTTAAAAGCATCATCTATAAAGGTAATGAAATACCTTTTCTCACCTCTAGTTCGAGAATCTGTCCCTTCATAAATATCAGAGTGTATCAACTCTAATACAGAGGGGTTTCGTTCAACGGACTTAAAATGCTTCCTAGGTTGCTTAACTTGCACACATATTTGACACTTATTAACATGCTTCACATCAAACTTGGGAATTAAATCTAAATGCATCATTCTTTTGATGGTATTAAAATTAACACGGTCAAGTGTAGCATGCCACAAGTCACAAGTTTCAACATGAAAACTGATAGAAGAACTTTTATTTAACGAAAAGCTATCAGAAACATTAAATACAAATAAACCATCACACAAATATTTAAATACATTAAATATTCAATTGCTACAGAGGCCAGACAAATGTGTGTGGGCTGCTACTTTAGATTGCACATTTACCAGTAGATCTGCCTATAATGCTGTGCGTGTACAGGGGACTAGAAGAGTGGCATTGAAAAAGATTTGGGGAACTCACATTCCCTCGAGAGCATCTCTATTTGGCTGGTGGATCCTTCATAATTCTGTACCTGTGGATAGTGCCATTAAAAGATTTGGTATCAGTTTCCCTTCGAAATGTGTATGTTGCAGAAACAGTAACCAGGAAGAGTGTTTGAACCATCTCTTTATGGAAAGTCAACTTGCTCAACCTGTGTGGAGGTCCTTAGGCTACTATTTGACTCCAAATGTAGACATACTAATTCCATTACTGGCTATTGCTGGGACATCATGTGCACAGCTGACATTAAATCACCTTATGGCTTTGCGGTCATTCTCACCATGCTGCTCATCTTATGGGAAGTGTGGAAGGCTCGGTACAAATTTAAATATGAAGACAAAGGGCCGACTATTAGAATCCTTCAACAGCAAATAAAGGGACAGGTCGAATTCTATATGCAACAGGTGATATTTAGCAAAGCTCCATCAGCAAGTGAAAGGCATATACTGGAATATTACAATTTTACCTACAACTTCAGAGAGAGGCCTCCAAAAATTATCAAGTGGTCTTGTCCCAGCTCAGGGTATGCACTAAATGTTGATGGGGCTGCTAAAGGCAACCCAGGACATCTGGTGGTGGCGGATGTATCAGGGGCAGTAGGGGTGAATTTATTTTTGGGTTCTCTTATTATTATGGTATGGGGACTAATATGGTTGCGGAGGCAAGAGCACTGCTTGATGGGATGAGAATTCTGGTCAAAAGTGGACTTCATAAAGCTGTGATTTACTCTGATTCCAAGGCCCTTTTAACTATGATTCAGTCCACCAACCATCCACCATGGAGAATATGCAAATGGTGGGATGAAATTAAAGAATTAGTCACAAAGAATAATTGGAATCTGCAACATATCTATAGGGAGGGGAATTCAGTTGCCGATGCATTAGCATCATTAGCTTGTTCCAACCGATCCAACAATGACTTCAGGTGCTGGCAAGACCTTCCTAGCAGTGTTCGTGGTTTTGCCACTGTGGATGCAGCCGGCCTCCCTAGTTGGAGGAGATAGAGATGGGTGACTGTCTTTCATTCTTTATTTCTTTTGTTACATACTCAGGGGTATGCCCCGTGGATTTTGTAAAATACTTCTTCCATTATCAATAAAATTTGGACCGGGTACTATTGTTGGAATTAGCACACATTGTGCAATCCTTCAATAGTTTATCCTTGGTCTCGTTTATAAAAAATAAATAAATAACATTTTCCTACAAAATCTTCATGTCTAGTAATTACAACTTTATTAGACTTAAACATAAGTTCATAGTCTTGCTGCACTAACAATGACCCATTAACTAAGTTCCTCTTGACATTAGACACATATTGCACCCTATAGAGGCATGAGGTCTTCCCCGAAGTAAGCTTCAGGTCAACATGTCATTTACCCTCTACTCTGGTTGCAGTGGAGTTACCCATAGTCACGCTCCTGTCTTCGAGACCTTGATAAGAAGATAACAAAACTCTATCTGAGCAGACATGGACATTTGCTCTCGTATCTACCAACTATTCTGTTGGTAGACATGTTACATGAATTTCAGGAGTAAAGGAAATAAACCTTTCATCAGAAGTGAGTCAATAGTCAACACATTGACCTGTTGATCAGTAGCAACAAACTTCTTTTCTTTGTAGGGTTTATTGTTTCTGCCTTTCCTTTCAAAGCACCTACCTGTAGGCCTTATGTCCTGGCCTTCTACACACCTAACATGTAATGTTCTCTGATTCCTTCTTGATCTTTTTCTTCCTTTGGTGTCTTTGGATTTTTTGAAAGTTTTGTTGAAGGAACGAGAGGTAAGTTTTTCTATCAAATTGGCCTTGGACTGGAATTCAGGTTCAGGTGAGGATTTCTAATTTTGTTCCTGTCCCTATTTCTATCTTCAACTTGAATAGCAGAGATCAACTGTTCAACAGTCATCTCATTACGTTTGTGTTGAAGAGATAGAGAAAAATCATTTCAGGAAGGTGCGAGTTTTATTATCAAAATACAGACGTGGAATTTCTCATCAATAGACATTCCACACCTTTGAATGTCCAAAACAAGAGAATGGATCTCATGGGCTTGGTCAACAATGGATGTGCTATCTTTTATCTTGTAGTCAAAGTAATTGGCTACTGTAATTTTATCTAGACTAACATCCTCATAGCCATATTTTTTCTTTAAGGCAAACTATAGGTCTTTGGCGGATTTGGCAGTGCAATAGATGTGATAAAGTTTATCGGAAAGGCACGAGAGGATGCTACCAGCGCGGATAATCCCTCTCCTTAAACTTGGCTACATCTACCGACATAGCGGGTTCATTTTCATTATCCGCAGGGGGGTCAGATTCTATGACGGAGAATAGAGCCAAAGAGGTCAACCAATAGCGCATTTTCTGTTGCCAATATTTAAAAAAATGGCCAGTAAATTTATCAGGGCGTGCAACTATCTCTGGTGCCATTGGATCTAATAGAATGGATCGACTCTAAACTGATGGAAAATGATACACGGGTAGAGATATTCTATTAGATCTAAACATGGAAATCAAAGAGAATCAAACGATCAATAAAATTAAACTCGGGTCGAAGTGCATAGTCGTTTCCTTTAGAGTTGTTCCGCCCCTACTCCGGTGTAAATAGGCTTCGTGAGGGAACTTCTCTTAAGATACGACGACCCAGATTGATGGCGACGCGAAGGTGCACTCCAACTCGTGTTGCCGAGGGTGAACACCACTGTGACTGTAGGCTCTTACGAGGAAGAAGAAGAAGATGATGATCGAGAGAGAGAGAGGGGCACAAGAAAGACAACCGTTGGGTGAGAGAAAACCCAAAGTCGTATCTCTTACACAAAACTCACTTTTCTCATATATCTCCTCGGGAAGCGACCCTTGATTGAGTCACACCCATCTACCCAAAGAGTGGAATATGAGGACACACGAAGAGAATCCAAGAGACACTCGGTCAAAATGTCAAAAATAAAAGAAAATAAAAATAAAATAAATGTCAGGAATCACATGCACGCACGCCACGGCCACGACAAGGCAAGGTAATTCGCACGTGTGTGAGAAAGAGGATAAGGCCCAAAGAGCTCACTAGCTCAAATAGCGCAACCTCCATGGTCTCCTCAAAGGAGTACATAATTAAAGACGAGAGTCCCAACTAAAAGTAGATGGAAACTTTTTCTATTTTCCAATATGAGACTAATCAACATAAAGAGACTCAAACCTTTTAAAAATTTAAAACATAGATTCCAACACTGGATCCACCAAGATTTGCCGTCCATGGTTTGGAAAGTTCATCCATTAAAGTTTTCTCAAACTTCCTTTTCCTTTCCTCCCATTGTGCAGTGTTTTTTTTGTTTAATCATGAGACGAAGAAACAATTTGCAGCTTCCGCCATTCCAGGCTTCATAAAAGCGTCGCCTACTTAAGTAGAACATGAAATTTGCCTTCATCAGTGTCTTAAGGGAGGTTGGAGTGCCACAAGCTAGAACGTCTTGTGAAAGAGGGTATGCTTCTAAGGATTGATAATCTGTATCAGATATGGCTGATTTTGACTATCACCAACCTAATTGGGAGAGGCAAGGCAATCACTAGTAGAAAGTTAAAAGCCAAATATAAGATACTGGTGTTGGATAGTCTCAGTCCAGGATTAGGATTAGATCCTGGTCCAACTAATTGTTTGGGAACCTTCACTGTACTAAGTAGTTCTTGTGGCTAGCAAAATTATGCAAATGCTCGGACCTGTTCCACCGGAGGAATGCTATAAAGTTCACACAATGCTAAATGACAGTTAAAGAACAAAATATATGATAAAATGAGTGATAAATAGAACTGGGTGGAACTCTCCGGTTAATCATGAAACCAGTCAGTTTTGGCCAGTTTGGCTGGTTTCAAGCTGATTCTGGTCGATTATATTATTTTATTCTCATGTTCTTAATTTTTTGATTGGTCCGGCTCAGAAGCTAGGTGAACTGAACGATGTCAGGCAGTTTTGACCCAGTTCACCCTCAGTCTGGTCCAGACCAGCCAGTTTTGAAAACCATGTCAGTCACCATTTGTGGGATCATGGGAGGAGACTGTTCCCCTCTACCACACTCCCACCCCTTCCATTTTGGAAGAAGAAAGTTGATTTCAAGAAATCAAAGGACAAGCAGGGTGTATATATGTGGTGGGATAAAATAATATCTCTTGTAACATCTGGCCTGGAAAAAGCAAAAGATAAAGCTTCTCCTTTCTCAAGTGATCAAGTCAGAGGAGAGGAACCATTGAATGTCTCTGCAGTTTGCCAATACTTATGACTAGTCTGTTTTGTAAGAAGCCCATTTCTCATTCATGAAAACAAAAACTTATTACTACCATGATATACTCCACCTTGGTCAGCCGAGAGCCTTGGCCTGGCATGGCAACCTAAAGATTAATTGCTTGACATAGTATCTGTCTTCATTGAGTGGTCATTTCTTAGAACTACATGTGATAGTTGATGGGTGCATCTAAACAATGATTCAGAATCAGAATCAACTTCAGGTCCCAAGTTCCAAAATTATGTGGGAGCTTAGTGGCTCAATTAGTCTCTGCTAAGAAAACCCAGTAGAAAAAAATCAACATGTTGGCTGATGATACATTTGCTTATGCATTCTATTCTTTTTTCAGAAGTTTTGGCTGATCTTCAGTCTTCACTCTGATTTATTCTGTACACTGTATCCCTTTATTAATTAGTCATGTCTTTACCCTCTTATAATATCTTATAATAGAAAGAGCAAGAATCTGATAACAAGAATCTTGTCTTAGCATAGTAGTCATTAATGTTTAGTCCCTGTTAGTTATGGGAACAGGGATGCATCCATAGGTTGCAAGTTCATGAGGTTTGTAGGCATAATGGATTGCAGAAAACAAAGTAATGTGCTATTTAAAATCCTTTTCCAGCTACTTGTATGACTTCATAGAGGATGCGGCTCTGATCGACATTGGCCTAGTGAATGCTCAGTTCACCTGGTCCAATATGAGGGTGGCACCTTCATGCTTCAGGTTGGACAAGTTTTTAAGTATTGGTTGACTGGGAAGATCACTTCCTTCATATGCAAGTATCATGTTTGGCTAGGTTGGGATCAAATCACAAACCTATTTTATTGAAGACTTGCCGTAGGCAGGAGAGGAGGCAGTGTTTCAGGTTCGAAAGGTGTTGGTTCAAGGAGGTGGACTTTATGGAGATCGCCAGGCAGGCTTGGAGTGTCCAGAGGCACGGATAGTCTTCTATGGCTACATTGGTGTGAAAACTAAAGCATTTGGCCCAGGTGCTTAAAGGTTGGGGTGCTGACAAAACCCTACCTGGGAGAATGGCAAAAGACAACATTCTATAACAACTAGATGGTTTGGAGTACTTGGAGGAGGCAGGACTACTGGATGGATTTGATAGGTCGTGCAGGGATACACTCAGGTTAGAGTTTGAAGAGATCCTTGCATGGGAAGAGATCTATGGGAAGTAGAGATCAAGTGAGGAATGGCTTAAGGAAGGAGACAAGAACACTACTTACTTTGAGAGGATTGCTTTGGGGAGAAGGAGAATCAACCACATAGCTTTCATCAAGGTTGGTGAGCAGACCTTCACAAGGGAGGAGGAGATTAGGGTGCACGCCAAGGACTTTTACTCTAAACTATTCTACAATGACTATATGGGCAGACCTGGGATTGCAGATGACCTACTTCCTCAGCTTTCTACTGCAAAGAGTGAAGTGCTCTTCAGCCCCTTCACAAAAGAGGAGGTCAGACAGACAATCTTCTCCTTTGTAGGTGACAAAGCACCAGGCTCAGCTAGCTTCCTTATGGTCTTTTTTCAGAAGAGTTGGGGTATAGTGAAGAATGATCTCCTCCAAGCACTAAGAGAGTTCCAGGAGGGTAGGATTCACTTGAGGGACATCAATAAAACTCTCTTGGTCCTCATCCCAAAGAAACAAAGTGCATAGGGCTTCTTAGATTATAGACCCATCAACTTGCTGAATAGTACATGCAGGATTATCACTAAGATGTTAGCCATGAGACTAGACAAAGTGATTGGCAGAGTGATTAATGGACACCAAGGGGCCTTCATCAGGGGAAGACACATATAAGAAAACTTCCTTGTTGTTTATGAGTGCTTGTATGTCATGAAGACTCAGAGAAAGAGAGGGATAGTGTTGAAGTTTGAGTTTGAAAAGGTATACAACTGTGTCAATTGGCAATGCCTGTTTGAGGTCCTGGCTAAGATGGGCTCTGACCAGAGGTGAATTAGATGGATCTAGGTGTGTATGTCCTCGGCCTCTTTTGCAGTCCTTGTTAACGGGCAACCCACTACTTCATTCCATAATGGCAGAGGACTCTGCCAAGGATACCTCATGTCGCCCCTCATGTTTGTACTGGTTGTACATATTTTAAGCAGGATGTGGGTGAGGGCTGAATCAGCAAGACTAATCAGAGGCTTCCAAGCTGGGCCCCATAGTGCGGGCATTAGCCATCTATAGTATGTTGATGATACCATCCTTTTCCTAGCAGATGAGGAGAGTCAGCTATATGTCGCCATGTTGATGTTGGAGCTATTACAAGAAATCAGTGATTGAAGGTGAATTTTAGCAAAAGTCGAATAGCTGGGTAAACATGGAGGAGAGGTCCCTTAGGTGAGTAGCTTTCATATTGGGCTGTTAGATAGGAGACTTTCCTTTTTCCTACTTGGGCCTACCACATGTCTCTAGCGGCCTTAAATTGTAGTGATTGACAGGTGGTGGTGTAGAGGTATGAGTCCAGATTAGCAGGTTGGAAGGCGAGGCTCCTCTTATACGGGGGAAGAATAGTGTTGTGCAAATCATTGCTCGACATTATTCCAATTTACTACCTCCATTTTTAGGATCTCGAAAATTATGGCCAAGAAGTTGGAGTTCATTCAAGCAAGATTCTTCTGGCATGGCAGTGTAGATAATTGTAGGGGTTGGCATGACATCTCATGGGATAGAGTCTGCAAGAGCAGAGGTGTGGGCATTAGGAACATCAGAGATTTTAACTTGGCATTACTATGCAAATGGTTGTAGAGGTTTGGAGTTGATGACATTGGGCTATGGCTACAACTTATTAGGCAGAGATATTATAGCATGGCCAAAGATTGGAACTTGACATTGGCATCTCAACACAATATCTCTCTCATCTGGAAAGACATCCTTCAGTACAATGACATCATTAACTCGAGTGTTCGGGTCTGGTTAGGTAATGGATAGAGGTGTCAATTTTGGAAAGACAGATGGTGCGGGGATTTCACCCTGGAAGAATCCTTCCTAAAGCTTTTTGCGATATCGGCTGCACCCCTGACCTTCGTGGCTTACACCTTTGACACACAACTCTCAAGGGAAACATGGGCGCCCACTTTTAGAAGGAATCTTAGGCCCAAGGAGATGGATCAGCTGGAGGGACTCCTATTACTCCTCTTAGATAACACTTTGCTGGGAAGCAAAGCTTATAGGTGGTGGTGAAAATAGGAGGATGAGGGATGCTTCTCAGTCAGGCCAACATAGATTTGCATCGCAAATTTGGACTACTAAGAGCCCGCTCAAAGTGAAGCTGTTTATATGGAGGATAGCGCATGGTTGGCTGCCCACATGTGATAGGGTTGCCCCTTTCCTACACTATATATTCACCTTTTGCTGCTTATGTGGGGAGGTGGAGGAAAATTTAAATCACCTCTTCACAAGATGCTCCTTCACTAGTGGTGTATGGACCAAAGTCGCCAATAGGATCCACTACACCATTGGCCCATATGAGAGTGTGCATCAACTTCTTGACAAATGGTACAATAAGTGGAACCTGAAGGGAAATAGACTGACCTGGTGGCTCATCCTACATGTTACATTATGGGCACTATGGGAAGAAATAAATAATAGAATCTTCAGAGGTGAAGCAAGAAGTGAGGATAGGCTTGTCTCTTTTATTTGTGAGAGTGAGAGAATGGGCTGTACATCTATGTAAAGTGGAGTCACACAATTCACCTCTTTTCATTTTGTTGGGGGGATAGTGAGGCGTATGTCGCCTCAATGTGGAGTTTTTTGTATAGGAATCTTTTGGGAGCAGATTGACTATACTTGTACATCCCACTCTTTTTTACATTTAATACAATTATGGTATCATCCACTTCTCAAAAAAACTACATAGATTTTTCTTGACGGCTAGCTTTAGGATTGGTGCCAATTGCACAGTCAAGCATTCAGAAACTATCGTCTTGTTTCTGTTTCTTCTTCTTTGTGTTAGTACACCACATTGTCGTGGTTAAATTTCTTCGTAGAGATTGCTTGGGCTTTTTATGAGGAATGAAGATAATGTCTGCTCCAGTGTCACACTAAAAAGCAACTGTATATTTAAAAAAATTCTTTGAATCTGAAAGTTAGATTGTACTTTGTAATATGTTAATGTTACTAGTTTCATTCTTTTTGATGCATCATTCTAGTTAAAGACCCGGGATCTTATCTCATTAGTCATAAATAAGTTAGTTAAGGCTGAAGTGAAAAACCAAACTTCAATCTCCAAGGGAGTGTCATTAGCTTAAATTTCATACATTTAAGGGCTTTTATGTTATTTTTTCTTGGACCTAGGGATCCTCATTTGCTTTCCTAGCACTTTGTGAAATTCAAAATTGAGTTCATGACTGTTGAATAGAGTTGTGAAATGCTTTGTTTGCAGAATAAGTACAAAAGAGAAAAAAGAGGCCATGGCTGTTGATGATGATCAGGATAGTGTTTGCTTGAATGAAGACTTCTCAGCCAATGGAGAGAGGATGAGTGAAATAGGAAATTATGGGGAAGTCCTTACAAGAATAGAACTTGATTTAGCTTATTGTTCTGAGAAGGTCCTTAACCTGGACACACTTTTGATTCATGTAGAGAGCAGACTAAGTGATTATGAAGCTCTAAACATGGAATATGGTTCCATCCCACCTGATGCTATTGGGAAGGCTTTTGAATTTGACGCCCTGTCTGGAATATTGTACTCCGAGTTGAAAGAACTGGATAATTTTATGACATCTCTCCGAACAGAAATTGTTGATGCTCGTCAAAAGATGTTGTCAAGTGAACATCCCGAAGTATCTGACATGGAAGAGAAGTTACGTGATGCTGAAGAATCTTTGAAGCAGGTGCAAGAGCAAGTGGCTGAGATCAGGATCCAGTCTGCAAAGTTTGAAAGTACTTCAGCTTTAGCAAGGAAGGAAGCATGTGAGTCCATGTACATTCATGTCTTTTTGTTTCCTTCATTTTTTTTTGAAAAACTAAAGTGAGTAGACAATTTTTCTCTCTAATATATTCATCTTGACAGGGCAAGGTGAGAGCTTCCCTGAGAACGGTCGCATTTCTTTCACGAATGATAAATGGAAAATGCATACCGTGGAGCAACAAAGACATGTTCTGCGGATGTTGGAGAAGTCCTTGGCAAGAGAACTTGATCTTGAAAAAAGACTTGCAGATTCAGCGCGTAATGAGGAAGAACTCAGATTGAAACTGGAGTTACTGGAAAGGGAAACCTATTGTATGGAAGAACCATTGGAGGCCCTGCAAGAGAGGTTATTTGAGTCTGAGAATGCTGCTGAGGTGTTGATGCTAATATCAAAAGAATTACTGTCAAAACTCCAGATAGCTCAATTCAGTTTAAACAATTCAATGCAGCGAGAAAATGACATGAGATCTAAACTGCAAGAAAGTTTATTGAAGCCATCATGTCAAGAGAGTGCCTTGCCGAAGCTGAAAACAAGTAGGTCAAGTCTTGATGATTCCCTTGTACAACAGGCAAATTGTTTAAAAGCCAGTCTTAAGGAAGCTGAGGATAGATATGTGCTAGCTAATTCAGAGATCTTGACTTTGAGGGAAAAAGTGAATTTACTTCAGAAGAACTTGAGAGAATCTGATATTGAGCTGCAGCAAGCCAAGCTCTCTGTTGAAGCAAGTCAAGATCAACAAAGGTTATTGCATTCTGAGCTTATTGAAATGGAGCATGCTATAGAAAATCTTCGAGAAAGTGTTGCGACTGCGGAAAGAAGGGCTGACAATGCTGAAGCCAAGTGTATATTGTTAAGTGAAACTAACTTGGAACTTAATGAAGAGCTTGGTTTAACTAAAAGTAGTGCATCAGAAAAGGAAGAGTTGTTGGAGAGAAAGTTGACGGAATCACATGCTCAATTGGAACATGCAAAGGCATCTATTGAGGCAATCGAGGAACAGCAAAGCTTGCTATACACTGCACTTGGTGACATGGAAAATTTGATTGAAGATTTGAAAGCAAAGGCTTCAAAAGCAGAAAGTAAAGCTGAGAGTGCAGAATCCAAGTGTACTTTATTGAGTGAAACTAATTTGGAACTAAATGAAGAATTAGGCTCACTGAGAGGTAGGTTGGAATTCTTAGAAAAACAACTCTGTCAAGCTGATGAAGCGAAGATGGCAATTGCAAAGGACATTGGTATTAAGACTAAAATAATCATGGATCTAGTTGTGAAACTAGCCTCAGAAAGAGAGCGTCTTCAAGTACAGGTGTGGTTTCATTTCTTCACATTCTAGGTAGTTTCTTCAAAATAGTCTAGTCAGATGCAGAAGAAGTTTTTTCTAACAGCTTCTAGTCAGATGCAGAAGAAGCTTTTTCTAACAGCTTTTATTCATGTGATTCATGATTCGTTATTACATGTCCCACAATTTTTACTTTTTAGTATGAACACTTTTTTGGTGAGCTTTTCATGGACTCCTGGATTAGTACTATGTCATCTGCAAAATAATGTGCGTCAAGGTATTGTTTCTATGCATCGATTATCATAGCACTGTGAGAAAGAGAGAGAGAGAGAGAGAGGCCGTGGGAAGAAAGAGAGGGTTGGCTCTGTTCTGAAGGGAAGCACCCGGCTTCTCTATGTAAATAGGTCAATTCTTATTGTACAAAATAAAAAAAAACCCTCATAAAGAAGGCGACCAGAAAGAAAGAGGAAAATTACACATCAGTCCATTAAGAACAGAAAAGAAAAATACCCAAACAGCTCCTTTAACAGTTCACTTCTCTACACTCCCCCTCAACCTGAGCATACATGTCACACATGCCCAGCTTGCCTAAACCTGAAACAAATTGAGCCTCTGTCAAGGCTTTGGTGAAGAGATCTGCAGTTTGATCTTGAGACTTCCATATAGTAGGCACAACTCTTCAAAGTCCAATTTTTCTCTAATAAAATGCCGGTCAATCTCAATGTGCTTGGTCCGGTCATGCTGCGCTGGATTGTTAGCAATGTTGATTGCTGCTTTGTTGTCACAGTGGAACTTTATAGGTAGCTCCACTTGAATTGTATCACTAAGTAGAAGTCTTAACCGCAATCTATGTAGTCTGAGGCGTGAGGCAATCGAGGCGACCAGGGGGTCGCCTCATGCCCCAAATGCCTAGGCGATGGCCTAGGCGTTTGAGGTGAGATTTTTTTTTAAAATATATATATATATATAATTCAAAAAATAAACTATATGTCTAAATATCATAAAAATAGCTATATAAAGTCAATAAATTTCCTAAATTCATTCAATCCTATGATTCAAATTATTATGACTCACTAAATTCACAAAGAATTTAACAAACAAAATTACAACTATTAAGATAACAATAATGAAGAAACTAATAAATCCATAAACCTGACATTAAATAAATTCTGGTGAGTCAAAAGGTAATCTCCCACATTCTGAAAGAGAAGAAATAAAAAAAAACACTAAATCCTATAGGTAGAGAGAGAGAGTGAGACAGACCATCGTCAAAAACCAAATTCTGTGTGCGTCTTAGTGAGACAGAGAGAGAGTGAGACCAACTGTGGTCAGAGCGAGGTGAGCAGTCGTCGCCTTGCCTCGCCTCGCCTTACCTCGCCTCGCCTCAGCACCTAGGCGAGTGCCTAAGTGTGCCTTTGACTACATAGACCGCAATAACTTAGTAAGTTCATGTGTCATTGCCCTGCATTTTACTTTAACACTAGACTGGATACACACCGTTTGTTTCTTGCTTCTCCAAGTAACTAGGTTTCCTCCAAACAGAGTGCAATATCCAGTGGTTGACCTCCTTTCATCCTTAAAGCCAGCTCAGCTTGCATCAGCATACCCTTCAATTTTCAAATGGTTAGTTTTTTTGGAAAAGAGTACCTTTCTCAGTGCAAGATTTTAAGTTATCTCAAGACCCGATCCACGGTTTTCATATGAGATGTTCGAAGAGCATGCATATACTAGCTTACCATACCAACAACATATGATAAATCAGGCCCGGTGAGGGAAAGATACAAAAGCTTACCAACTAGTCGCTGATACAGACAACTCTCTTCTATAGAAAGTCTTTCACCTTCTTTTTCAGTTAGACTATGCTTGAGTTCAATTGGAGTACCTGCAGGTTTACACCCCAATTTTCCTATTTCAGCCAGTAGATCTAAAACAAATTTCCTCTGGCATATATAGATGCCTTCCTGTGATCTAGCTATCTCTATTCCTAGGAAATATTTTTGATCTCCAAAGTCTTTGACTTCAAACTCAGTAGCTAGTTCATCTTTTAAACATTGTATTTCCACTGTGTCATTCCCACTAAATGATCATATTGTCAACATACGAAATAAGTACTGTAACATATGACCGTTCTTCCATTTGACAAACAATGTGTAATCAACATTCGACCGTTTGAATCCAAACCGAATCATAGCCTGACAAAATCCATCAAACCAATCCCTGGGTGACTGTTTCAATCCACACAAGGCCATCCTGAATCTGCAAACCTTTCCTTTTGTATCAACACTAGGAAGGGGCAGCATATAAGCTTCTTCTTGCAGACCACCATTTAGAGAGGCATTCTTCACATCCATTTTAGACAAGGCTCATGAATGTTGCACGACAAGAGATAGAATCACTTTGATGGATTTGAGTTTTGCCACAAGTGCAAAAGTCTCATGATAGTCAATTCTATAACTCTGAGTGAATGCCTTTGCCACCAATTTTACTTTATACCTCTGTATCACACCCTCTACATTGTACATGATGGTGTAGACACATTTGGATCCAATTGGACTCCTATCTCTGGGCAAATCAACTAATGTCCCATTCTTCCTCAATTCACTCAACTCCTTTTCGATTTGTTGTTGTCAATTAGGATCCTTAACAACCTCAGAAAAAGAGTTAGGTATAGAGACAAAAGATAATGCAGACAAGAAGGCATGATAATGAGAAGAGATGCTGGAGTAATTTATTGATTTGGAGATGTGATATTTGTTACAACCATGAACTGCTTTACGAACAACAATAGGTAGATCGAGGTCAGTCTCTGGAATTGATTGACTAGGATCTGGGGATGCAACAATCTCTGAAGTTGGCTGATCGGTAGTTGGTCTATTTTTGGAATTTCTCCTCCTGCATATGATCAGAGACTTTTCAGAACCATGTGCACCATCATCAGTAGGACCAGAGGATTAAACACTTTGTGAGGCAGAAGTAAAGGGCAAAGGCAAGGGAGGTAGAACAAGAGTAACAATATATGTGTTAATACCACCATCTAAGATCTCCCCTTGAGAACGAGGCCAGGGAGAATGGTAGGACTTAGACTCAAAGAAAGTGATGTCTTTACGAATAGCAGTACGATCATTAGAATGGTCATAAAATTGGTAACTCTTTTGAGTAGTAGAGTAACCAAAGAATACCCCCCTAACAACACGAGAATCGAGTTTGGAGCCGTGAGACCCTAGGGAATGAGTAAAACAACGGCAACCAAATACCCGCAGTGATGGAAATGGTGATGCGGATCTAGATGGGGGGGGGGTGAATAGATCAGCCCCTTTTTAAAATTGACTCGCTTAAGGAAATTCACACCAAGCTCAATTTCGATAAAGACAAACTAGAGAACTGAAACGAAGCTAGATCATGCTATCAATCAGACACACTCACAAACATATTAGGCGCACCCACAACGAGACAATAAACCAGGATTGGTACGATGCGGAGGACTAGCCTCAGGACTTCCTCACACAAGATTAAACATCTTTTGATATACCGAGTCCAGATCGAGATAGAGGTAGAAAATATGGAATTCAAACACACTACATAGAGATTTTTTAGGTGGTTCGATTGCTTCCAGCAATCTACGTCCACCCCTTACTCAAACCGAATGAGGCTTCCTTGCACTAGCAAGCATGGAACAAGTCCGCTACACTAGCTGATCACACAGCTTGACTCCGGAGGAACAACATCCTCCCTTCCTCTGACAACCCAGAGGGAAAACCGTGTCCAACATCTTGTTGAACACACCCCTAACTCTACCCAGTAGAGCTAGAACCACTGCGCTACGGCAGCCCATGAGGAACTCCCTCGTACCCTGGTATGCAAACCAGAACGTGACCAGTAAACCACTGATCACACCTCCGATCAGTGCACCAATGCACTATCAGAGACCTACAATATGAATAGAATCAAAGAACAAAAGAATAAAACAATCAAACGAAGTGCAAAATATAGCAAGAGAAAAACGAATGTAGCTCTGAACTTGATTCAAGAGCTTTCTCTGGAAAACCTTCTCGAGCTGCTTCAATCTCTCTTCTTCTTCTTCCTTCTCTCTCTCTTTCTCTTTATGTAGCTCACTCTCTGGCTCTCTTTCTCTCTGATTAGCTCTCTCTCTTTCCTTCGAAGAGCAGCCTCTCACTTCACAGCAGATTCAGATGTTAGTTCTCCCGCCTTCGTTGCTTTGAACAGAGTGAGCACCAGTATTTATAGAGTTGAGCACTTGAATCTTCGAGCTGGTACTTACTTTAATTTGAAATTCATTCATCCAAAAGTTTTGGAGGGAATATTCTGACATTCCAGCTTAGTACGGAACCTGTCAGGTGCCTGGGATCGTGTGCCAATGATTGAGAGACTAAGGCACGTGACTCCCTTAAGTTCTCCACGCTCCTTAGCCATTTTTCACCCTTGAGAACCTATTTTATACCCCTAACGGCTATTTGTCAGACATATCAGCTATTTGTCACCCTTGCGGCTGAGAGCCGTCGCCTTAGCCTTTTCACAGTTGTTCTTGAGCCGTCGCGCTAAGTCATTTGTCACCACTAGTGCCTCATTTGTCACCCATACATACTCATTTGTCACCGTTGCTTCGATAGTTTTCACCTTTGTGTTCTTCATCTGGCAGATCCTTCTGAAGAGCTCTGGCTTTGACTTCTTCTGTTTGACACCTTCTTAGACATTTGTTTGCGTGCCAATCTTTGACTCCTTGTGTTCTGTTCGTCAGCTTGACTGGTCTTGTATGTTGACTGGTGTTGACCCAGAGTTGACTCCATATTCAACTAGAAACAGCTCTGCTTCAATGTTTGCACGTTTCTTAGGCATGTTCTTCATTTGTTCTTAAGACCTATTTTTCACCCTTAGTAGAGCATTTGTCTCCCTTGTAGCTCTTTTGTTCCCCTTAGAATCCAGTTGTCGTCGTTGGTTTGTGTGAAGTCTGCCCTTGGCTGCGTCGACACTGTTGGAGCGCTGCGTCGACGCTGTCACTTGTTAGCTTGCTTGAAGTCGGCCGTTGGCTGTGTCGACGCTGTTGAAGCACTGCGTCGACGTTGTCGCTTGTTGAAGCATTGCGTCAATGCCACAATGGCTTCCCTTCTTGTCAGCTCTTTTTCTCCCGTCCAGTCTTGGCTGCGTCGACGCTGTAGGAGTGCTGCGTCGACGTTGTCACGTTGTTTCTTCATGACTACGTCTTTTTCACCAGTGCCGAGCTATTTTTCACTCTAGTGACCTATTTGTCACTTTTGTTGCCTATTTGTCACCACTATCTACCCATTTGTCACCCTTATGCGACTGTACTAGCGGTGACTTTGGAGTCGACTCCAAAGGCTCTTGGAGTTGACTCCGCTTCATGAAAACACTTCATCTTCAGCTAGCGGTTGTTCTGGCAGAGCTCAAGTCGACTTCATGATTCCTCAAGTCGACTTCCTCTTCATAGATATTTCTTCTTACACTCTTTTTCATCTTCCCTGAAAACATTATTTGTTAACCAATAGCAGTCTAAAAATCAATAGAATATGTGCGGAACATTGAAGAACAAGTTATGCAGAATTGCATTTATGTATTTTCAGACTTAATCAACTAAATAACTTCATGTAAGATTGACATCATCAAAACAAAAACTTTACCCAACACGCAGTAATAGAGACATGGGTTTATCTGGATAAATGATGGAGATGGGACAACGAGTTTGCAAGGTCTTAAATGTATAGTTGTCAAGGCGACAAGGCAACACAAGGTGTTCATGAGGAGGCTAAGCGCTTAGGTGATAAGGCGTCCACTTAGGCGTTGTCTAGGTGACACCTTGGCACCTATTTAAAACCTTAAAAAATATATATCCCCAATTTACAAGTTATGAATAAAATATATGAAAAGTTTATAGATTTTAACATTGAAAATTGAGAGAGATGGAGGGAGGAGAGAGGGGGCAGAGAGAGAAAGAGACACACATATAGAGAGGGGTGTTGTTAGAGTGTGTGGAGCCCAATCTACCTATGACCCACCTTGCATCGCGGAGCCCCCAAGCTTAAAAATTTTTGGGAGCGTATTATAGGCTATGCCCAGGCCAGACAACCTAAGGTACCTAGACAGAGCGTCTTGGGGCGCCTTGATCGCCTAGGCAGGTGCCTAGTCGCCTAGGCGGGCACCTTGCTCCTCTTTCTAGGTTGGCAGAAAGGCGGGCTGGCACCTTTGCCCCATAAGGGCACCTGGTCACCTAGGCGACTGCCTTGACAACTATGTTTAAATGGCATCCGATTGATGAGATAATTTGCAGCCAAGATAGCATCAACCTAAAAATGTTTTGGAAGATAACACTGAAATTAGAGTTCTGTGACTGTCTCAAGGAGATGACAATTTTTACGCTTGGCAACACCATTCTGCTGTGGAGAATAAGTGCATGAGGATGGATGATACCCTCATCTTGAAGAAAGATATTAGTGCTGCAAGCAAAGTATTTCCCGACATTATCAGGATGAAAGACGTTAACAAGCTTACCAAATTAAGTTTTGATCGTGTTACAAAACAATTAAACAATATGGGGAATTTCATCTTGTGATTTCAACAGATAAAGCCACGTACAATGTGAATAATCATCAATAAAGGTGATAAACTATCGATAGCCATTCAAAGATGAGACTAGAGAAGGACCCTGCACATCAGAATGTACAAGTTCAAAAGAAGTAGTACTTTTATTTGTACAAGTTCAAAAGGAGTACTTTTATTCATGGAATAAGGAAATGAGTTCTACAATGTTCTGCCAACTGGCAGACTTGACATTGTAAGGACTTGACATCGACTGACTGAAACAAAGGAAACTAGACCCTTATAGAATAAAAGGAAAATATTCTGAACGAGAGTGCTGAAATTGGATCTCCTGTAATCTCTTGTCCTAAGCTAGGAGGCGTAGAAGATTGAAGTGCACTCTTTTCACATGGTTGGAAAACATAAAGACCATCTACCTTACAGCCAATCCCAATCGTTTGCCTTGTTTGCAGATCCTAAAAAACATAATGGTTACTGAACAATGTAATTGTTTAGTAAGGCTGCTGATGGAAAGCAAGTTAATAGAAAGGGATGGAACATGAAGGGTGGAGGACAATGTTAGTTGATCAGAAAGACGAATGGACCCTTTGTCAGCTACAGTAGGATGGTAATGGTAACCTTATCCTGGCCAGAGAACAGTGAATAAGAAGCAAAGTATTTAGAAATATCAGTCATATGATTTATGGCACCTGAATCAATAACCTAGGCATAATCAAAGAGGGTGGTGGAGGCACTCAAGGTTGCACCATATATACCTAAGGAGGAAAGTGTAGGAGTGGAAGTTTGAAGCTGTGAGAGAATGCTCTGTAGCATAGCAATATTAGAGGAGAGTGCAACAGAAGATCCAGGAGTAGTGGGAGTAGAAGATTCTCCCTCGTGGTGCAGAGAAGGTGGCACAACAACAACCACATTGTCTTTGGCTTGTTTTTCCTTCTTGGTTCTAAATTTATAGGGCTTCTTGTCTACAAACTTTTCCTAGCAGAAATTACTATCATGATTGGTACAACCACAATGTTCACACTTCTTTTCACCCCTGGCTTGCTACCCCCAAGCCGAGGCTTATCGGTTGTGGAACAAAGTGCTGAGTGTTCAGTGACATCTGAAGTAGGGAAACTAGAGTCCTTGGTGCCCATAACTTGATGACGCTGCTTCTCGCTTAGAATCTTGAAATAAGTTTTTTATAAAGAAGGAGCTGGGTCCATATTAAAGTTTGCCCCCTAAGGATATCGTACTCTGAATTCAGGCCGCTCAAGAATTTGACACCTTTATCATTTCTTGTAGTGAAAGATAGGTATGCTGATCAGCAAGGGAGGTCCATTTTACAGCCTGATAGATATCCAACTCACTCCAAACAGAGGTAAGGTTGAGTGACGAAGAGCGAACCTTGCTCTATCTCGTGGATGTTTTGACTCATTTGATATAGACGAACTTTGTTTTTCTTCCGACCATAGAGACCAACCAAAGTCTTCTACATATCTGCAGCAATTGACTTATGTAGAATAGTTGGTTGGATTCTAGGAGTAGAGTTTAATAGTTATGACAGCACCATACTGTTGTCCCACCTCCAGGTAGGAGAAAGAGGATGCATTGGGTCTGTCATCTTTTGATTGCCAGTGAGAAAGCCAAGTTTATCACATCCAGCAATGTACAGTTCAGTAGGAAACAGCCCAAGAAGGATAGTTATGCTCCGTCAATTTTTTCTAGGTGATCTGCAGTGTGGTTTGTCTACTCGTGGACACTTGCACATGTTGGACTGTGGGGAGATGACATCTGTGACGTTGTAGGCTGATTATCTGCCATGGCTGAAGAGGGAGAAGCAATCGCTGCATCAGAGAATAACCGCTGGTTTAAATGGACAATGCATCCATAGCAAACCGTTGATGAAGTGCAGCTGGAAGGAGGAGGACGGTAGAGGCAGTCTAGGGATCAGATCCTGCAAAGAAGAAATACTCCAAGGATTGGCCTGATCTCCCCCTATACAGAAACCCTAGATGGGTTTGTAGGAGGACAAGAATGGATCGACCTGATCTCCCCCTGTAGGAAAACCCTATAAAGGTTCAAGGAGATCAAAATCACACCAAGAGGAATGTATGAGAGCAAGGTTTTCCGTCTTGGATATCGGTTCCGTTTCGGAAAGGGCCGAAAGGCGGAAGAGAAGAGATCTCGGAAAAATCTCGGGAGATCAGGTTCGTTGATTTCAGGTTTTTTTTCATATATATAGCCTATTTCTAAGAAAATCTTATTTTTTTCTACTAACCACTCAATGTCACAAACATATTTTTCTAATTGACAGCTCAATTTTGTAAAACAAAGAGTAATGATAACAATAACAAATCCATTTACATGCACCAATGTCAATATACATCAAATGCTATACCGAAAAGAGATACGTGAAATGGTACATGAATCACAAACTGAAGAATACATTAAAAGTCATCAATAATAAAAAGAAGAACGGTGTGCCTCCGTCTCTCCACTCTCATGTTGTCTGAAGTAATAATTCTGAACACAAGTACAATATTGCTTCCATGTCATCCTTTGTTCATACATCTGCATGTACTCTATCTCATTTCTATCATAATCTTGAATAGAAACGTGAACCAAGACACCAATGCATGGATAGAGGGGTGTTTAACTCACGGAATTTTAATAATAAAGATAGGGGATAAAAAACATTGTTCAAAATGAATGAACAGAAACGTTCGTTTATTGAACATATGTGTGCAGTAGCTAGCCATGGCATGTGCGTCATTTATTCCGTGGATTGGGTTTATCAAATGATTAGGGTTCGGGTACTGGACAATTCCCTACCGACCGCAGTCGGTGTTTATTTACATCTGTGTGAGCCCGAATACCCTTGATTAACTGCCAAAGAAAATCATTGACCTATACAACGTTAGTCATGATGCTAAAGGCATAACCACAGGCGCCGCACCATGCGTAGCTATGCAAACTGTCGGAAACGTTTGGGAATTTAGAAAGGGTTACAGACTCATCGGACGTGGTTACAGGGATTGAGATGCTAATCTTTATACCCATTGGGAATACTTATGTAACCTCAAGATCTAGGGGTGCTGTGTGTTTGCCATTTAACCTCTCGAGGTTAACTTGGTCTCGAACATCCATTGTCATTTGACTATGATATAGGACATGGTGTCTCGTGACGGGAGCATTCACGCAATTTTGGAGAACCACAGGCTCACATGGTCACAAACATACTTTTATGAATCGTTAAGGAAAGTACATGACATTGCAGTGACATTCATAATCACAGAGTTTTTTTCGACAAGCTTTAGGTTGTACATGACCTCTTGTTCATAGACAATCAAACCTTATACAAATTTTCCAGACAAACCTCGGGTATTTATACAATTATAAGACTCGGAAGGGCCTTCCTATGAGGTTAGGATTCCGGGGGGGGGGGGCGTAGTCTCATTTCCCCAAAGAGATACATAGATTACATAGATCACATTGGGGTTTGTGATGCACATGAGCCAAGAGAGGGATTTTCTTTTATACCATACCCTCACAGCATAGCACAACCACAGCACAAGTATAAAACCCAATAGGATGGGCCTTCAGAAGCACAAGCACCAAACACAAGCACTCCTTCTCTTCTGCGCTCTCTCTGTCTATGTTTGTCTTTTGAAATGGGCCCCTCACCAAGGTATTTATAGAGCTCCAAGGTAGTTACACCCTTCATCCGAACCAAAAGGGCGAACCCAGGGCTTGATTCAGACCAAATCCCAAGAATAAGGGGTTTATCCCAGGCCAAAATCTCATTTTGGGGGTTTCCATATGGACCAAACTCATTTTGGGGGTTTCCATATGGACCAAATCCCAAGCTTGATTCACTCCCGGCACGAAGAAGAGCAGGGGGAAGAGCCACGGGCCCCCACATTGGAAGAGCTTCGACGGGAGAACCTAGAGCTCAAAAACCTGCTACAGTCGCTCTTGCGCGAAAAGGAGGTTCATGCCCCACCTCAGGCGGCACCGGCTGGAGCGGATCAGCCGCCTTCTCCCATTCCAGCAGCAGCCAATGCCTCTGTCACCGCTGCAAGACTCCCACTGGCAGTGGACTTCGAAGTCCCGCCGCATGAAGTCAATGCGCGGTCATCTGTTACTCCTGCTGCAGAAAGCCTCATGGCGCAGAAGCAGATGATTGAACGCATTGTAGAGGCGAAGTTTGCTCAACATGGGGAGGGAGTGGCTACCGTTGATTTGTACAGCGTGCCTTATCCCCTCCGTCATCAATTTAAGAAGCTTCCGCCTGATTGCCCTAAAGCCCCGAAGCTCCAGAAGTTTAACGGGCAGGGCTCTCCGCATGAACACCTGGCCTATTACATGACGGCCATGGGTGAATTAGCCCTGGAAGAGGCATATTTGCTACGGTATTTCGCCACGTCTTTGACTGGCACCGCTTTCCAGTGGTATTCAAGGTTAAAGCCCAACTCAGTATCTGATTGGGCTGATATGCAGAAGAAGTTTGTCGACCGCTTCCAAATGGTTGAACGCAAAGTCTCCCTAGCAGAGCTTTGTTCCCTTCGACAGAAGAAGGGTGAAACAGCATTGGACTTCATCAAGCGATGGAGGGACGTCAGCATGCGCTGCGATAACCCTCCGACGCCTGAAGATGCAATCACCATCTGCCGCAGGGGTCTCTCGGCAGAAGTCAGTGAAAAGCTTCTGGGCTCCAACATCAGAAGTTTTGACCAGTTGAATACAGTGGTGGCGGAGATTGAGATGTTCTTTGCTGACCACCCTACACAAGCTTTCTGCCAAAGGCAAATCCTCCAAAGGACCGTCTGACTAGCGGTAAGGAGGTGAATGCCGTCGACTTCTCCCTGACGAATGGAGATAAAGGGGAAGGAAAGTCTAAAGGCAATGGCAAGAAGCCTGATGCCAAGGCAAGTGCGTCTCGGTTGGCGGAGAACATGAAGACGCCGTATTCCTTCAGGAAAGAGCATACTAAAATGCTCTTTGATCTATGTAAGAAAGAGCAGCTCATCACCCTACCAGATCCGCGGAAGCCCTCAGAGGTGGACAAGACAGAGGATCCTACCTATTGTGTGTATCACCGAAGGTTGGGTTACACCATCGGCGACTGCTATATTTTCAAGAATATAGCGGAAGAGCTCATTCAAAAGGGCTTGGTAAATATGCTGGGCCATGCAGTCGACCCACCTCAACCTCATGCCTGGAGCCGATCGAATTGGTCGGCTAATGTGATTCATATGGTGGCGATGGTCTCAAGCTCTAACACCTCCGAGGCCGGGCCTTCAAATCAACAGTCCCACACTGGCCCGGGGGCAGCTCCTTCCTCATTCCCTGAATGTCTAGCACTGCGGAGAACCATTCGGAAAATCCGAGGGGAAATCTGGCAATTGCAACTGGAACAAAGGCGCTTGCTGCAGTTCCTAGAGAGCATTGATCAGCAGTTGTCCACCTTCCCTTTTGACCCATTTGCCAGGGGGTTAGCTCCAGCCCACATACGGGAGACAGGTGTATCACCTACCGGCCGGGCTTCGCTCAGGGGCTGGCTTTCTGAAGAGTCCTCAGATTCATCTGGAGACGAGGAGGACTTGCTGGAAGGCGAGGAGGCTCCACTTCA